>CM062292.1:401755776-402355776 GCA_031216915.1 Pictodentalium vernedei | reverse complement strand
AAGAAATCTTCTCCTTTGAAACTACAAGGCCAAATATTTTGAAACTTGACATGACCGGTGACTGGAACACCCTCTACCAACAATCCTCATTTAGTGTTGATGGGGTTGCAAACATGGCTGCAATTGCGGCTTATAGTTACTATAGAAACCCTAAGGGAAATAACATTTTAACTTCTCTGGAACTACTGAGCCGATGTGAATCAAATGTGACAGGAATGGTCTGTGGGAGGCACTCTATAAACAATCCTCATTTTGTTCCCGTGGGATGGAAAACATGGCCGCCAGAGGCATTCTTTGATTCTGATTAGTGGATTTTCAAAAATCTTCTCTGAAAACCACAGGGCCACATGTTTCAAAACTTCATGCTTGATGACTGGGACACCCTCTAACAATAATCCTCATTTCATCTTGATCAGGTTGCAAATATGGCAGCAATTATGGCTTATAGTTACTATAGATACCCTATGGGAAATCAAATTTTCATCTTCTTCTCTGGAACTACTGAGCCAATGTGAACCAAACTTGGCATGCATGGTCTATCAGAGGTTCTCTACAACTGTTACTCATTTTATTCCTGTTGGATGAAAAATGTGGCCACCAGAGGCATTCTTTGATTCTTTTTGGTCGATTTTGAGAACTCATCTCCTCTGAAACTACAAGGTCAAATGTTTTGAAACTACACATGATTGAGGACCGGGACACCTACCAATGATCCTCCTGTAATGTTGCAAACACGGCCACAACTGTGGCTCATAGTTACCATGTAACCCTATGGGAAATCACATTTTGATATGTAGTTCTACAGGCTCTTTAGAGCCTTTAGTATTGATTGTTTGTTGGCATATTTCATTTCAGATTAATGCAATTTTTTATCTTTCTTAACTGGTAAAGTGCTGTGTTTTTTCTGACAACAAATCAAAGCTCATCATATACTGCTCTATTACATTTAATTGGATAATGCCTTATAGACACTATTCAATTAAATGTCAGAGAGCAAGGTATTGTATAAAAAATCTGATTCATATCAGGGACAATAAAGGCTTAATCAGGCAGAAAGTAGCTACAGACAGTTATTGCCTGTTACTTTTAGTAAAACCCAAAATAGGGCTTCCAGCATTCCACCAGTTAACTGTTGAGAGTGCTAGATTAATTTTGGAGCACAGAATTTGTTTATGTGTAGATGTTTTTGTTTTAAATTATTGGAGAGTGCCTATGGGCACTCTTCAATAAATGGAAACAAGACAAGTGCTTGTGGATAAAATTACTTTGCCTCCAACAGAATATGCTACATATCCACAGAATATAAACCTTTAACACATAGGTAATATGGAACCCTGTTAATGGAATAGGCGGGAGCGCGGTGGCTCAGTTGGTAGAGATGCAGGCTGCAAGCCGAGAGGTCCTCGGTTCGAATACCACCTGCGGCAACTGCGTTGTGTCCTTGGGCAAGACACTTCATCTCCATTGCCCGCATGGGGGCACGATGACGGCGTGTACTAAGGCGTACTGCATGCCGATGGTGCGCATGTCTTCAACCAATCTAACCCTGCCTGTACTGCAGTGTGGAGTTACGATGTTGGGGAGCTGGCAGCTGCTCGTCGTTGCTCGGTGGTTCTCTCCGGGTAGTCCGGCTTCCTCCACCCGTAAAACTGTCACGGTCATGATTAGCCATTGTGCATAAACATGTGACCTTAAACACCAATAAATAATAATAATAATAATGGAATAGGCCTTTTGCCAAGAATTCTGCGTTGATAGCTTGTCAAGCATGTTTCAGTGAGGGGTCATAAGCTGTTTTGGAGTGAACAAAATTGAAAATTTGTAGCTATTCAGGGCTTATATTTCGAGAAGAATCAAAGAATCCATTCACGCAAAGATTCGTACAAGAAAAACGGCAAGAATCCATGTGGATTCTATGTGCACCTCGGCTAGGCTTCATATGAAAAGAACTGAGTCAGTTTAACCTTTACCTAACATAGCAGCAGCAAATTAACCAATACAATGCTAACATGACCTGAAATATCCTGACACTTTGTCAATAAAATTGTACAAATATGGCTGTCATTGGGACTGGCTCAATGAGCCGGTTCCAATGCTATCTATATTTGTAAGGTTTTATTGCTAAATATTGTTGTTTATTTTTTTATCCCCTGCAAACTTTATTTCAATATAAAAATGGGTTCTGTCTGTCTGTCCATCCATCTGTCCATCCATCCATCCATAACAACTTTGGACCTTCATATCTCAGTCAGTGTTGATGGATTTAAATGATCCTTTGTTTGCTGACAGACCATCATGTGGGGAAAGGATATTCACAAGTAACGGGTTTTGGACAATCATTTCTTATAGAATTATGGGCCTTTTTCAACTTAGAAATTTTCAATTTTTATGGTTTCTGATTAGTAAACCACTTCTCGGCAGGGTATACCAGTGGCATTGCACCTTGTTTTTTTTTTAAATTAAAAAATTCAATTTATATTTTAAAAATTAAAAGCATGTGTTGGGTAAAGGGTTAACATTTGTTATCAGTATACAATAGGGGTTCAACCATGGTGGCCTCATGGGATCCTGTAACACTTATAGTAGGTATGAATTCTCGAAACCATTTTCGCGAGAAGACAAATGGATTCTCCCAAATTTAGATGAAATATTAGCCCTGCTATTCAAGAATAATCATTGCAAATGTCCCCTTGTTGTGTTGTGCAAAAGGGGTAAAGAGGGGTTTACTATATGACCAATATGCAATTAACACCCAAAAGCCTAATTGTCAATGATAATTTATTGCAACTCAGCAGATGCCCATACATGCAGTCTCAGGGGAAATGTTCAAATACAAAAATCTTGGCAGTTGTTTCCAGGCAATTTACCCTACGGCTCTCTATATAGAGAGCCAAGAATTGCCTTGGAAACATCTGTAAAGCCACAGGATGTAGACAGTAAAATTTTATCAAAAATGTATATAAATCTCCAGGCTTTTAAGGGTTAATAGATCATTTTATTTAACAGGGCTATTCTTTTAACCCACATACAATTAGGCAGCAATGAGCTTCTACTATATAAGCAGTTAAAGAATGATTGGGTTTTTTTATACAAAAATGTTGCAAGTTTATAAATCATATCTTCATTTTGGATAAAATTCCAATGGCAGTTATGCCAGTCTCTGTGATTCCAATTCTTGTTTGTTGTTTTTCACTTAAAATATATCACATCACTTGTTTGTTTCTTAGTTGTCTTATTTATTGATCATTTTTGTATAAGGTGTGTGAAAATTGTTTTAACCCTTTACCTAACATGAAAAGCAGACGACACTTGCAAAAAAAATTCTTGAATAACTAATTTTTTTCATTTTTGTCTCAAAAACATAGGTTATGACCCCTCGTTGGAACGAGCTCGTCGAGCTCGTTCCAACGAGGGGTCATAACCTATGTTTTTGAGACAAAAAATGAAAATATTTTGAAAATTAATTGGCGATTTTTGAGAATAGCGCTGGCCAGTTTTGGCCGTTACGTTGGGTAAAGGGTTAATGTTTTTATTCAATCCAGAGGCCATTGGCTGCAACTTTACTTATGCCTCATGATTTATCATAGATGTGAGTTAGTGCTTGGATGGAAATTCAACTCAGTGGGTGATTTATTCATGATCACCTCCTGACATACTGTTCCTCAACATACTTTCCCATTTATAAATACATGTATTTATCTTACAGTAAGAACACATTACCCCCAATACAGGTAAAAATATCTAGACAAAATACAAATCTTTATTGAGGGTAGCAACTGCATGAACAATCATTCGATTCAGAAAGAGAACGTTTTTTTTTAAAATGCTCTCATCGAAAACTGATCACACATGTCAAGGCCACTGCTTTAATAACAGTAATTAAATGATAAATAAATCACCAACTCTGCAAAATAAAATTAGACAAGATCATTGTGTGCCAATATGATATTTATATATCAGCCAACTATGCATTAAACCTGAAAAATATACCTAAGAAACACACAGCTGAAACACCACTATAAACCTCAGTGGTTATAGTACAAGAGGTGCTATGAATGAAGATTATCTCATGCACATCTCAAGGACATAATACCATGGCATGATGGCATGATCTTCATTCATAAAAAAAATCAGTTCATAGACACTGAATGATTGTCAAAATATATGGAAACAAGTCAAGAAAGTGAGAAATATTGAAAGATAAATTGATTATTACCACCAAGTGAGTTTCCAAGATAGTCTAGTGAAGTCTTGACCTCGCCTCTGGGTCATATCGACTCATCCTAACAGACTCGTTGATATATGCCCAGAGACAAGATCTCAACTTCAAAACACTATCTCAGAAATCCACATGGTGGTAATAACCTATATGTATTTAATTCATAGTGTGTGTGTGTTAAACAGTGTAAACATTTTATCTTGCATTACTTTTGAACTGAGAACTGATGGTAATGGAGTTTACACATTCTTTGGGGAATTTTATGTGAAAGAAGCTATTTATTTCAGAGTTCTTAGGACTCTTTGATTTCCCTGGAAGTCCTGGAATTTGAAAGTCCCATGCCAAGGATCTGGAAAATCATTTAACCCTTTACCCAATGTAACGGCCAAAACCGGCCAGCGTTATTCACAAAAATTGTCATTTAATTTTCATTATTTTTCCATTTTTTGTCTAAAAAATGTAGCTTATGACCCCTCTTTGAAATGAGCTCATCCCTATGAGAGGTCATAACCTATGTTTTTGAGACGAAAAATGAAATAAATTAGTTATTCAAGAATTTTGTTTGCAAGTGTCGTCTGCTTTTTGTGTTAGGTAAAGGGTTAATATTTGAACCTCAATATTGCATACTTTCAAATTTTCTGGTTGCTACAGTTTTTAGCTGAATATTATCTCCTCTTGAACTTAGATTTCTGTTTGAAATGTAATGAACAAATTTGTATATTAATTACATACACCTATCCTGAATCAAGTGTATGCGGTGGTATTAATCCCCCAAGATGATAATTCTGGCTTGAATAAATAATATTGTGAACTATCTCAAACGTTTTCTGGCAATCCTCCAAAATTGTCAATCTTTACAAGACCTCTTTGTCCTTAGTGCTTCCAATATGAGAATTTTATCTTTATATCTCGTTTAACAGAGTTTTTTAAAGTTGGAGAATTTAGAGGTTGTGAGTACAAGTTTTGGATAGATTTGTATTCCCCTGCAGGGAAGGGACAGCTCTGTCTGTCCCTCCATCCATCTTTCCATCAGAAAGTTTATTCACTCAATAATTTGAACAATAGTTATCAGATTTCAATTATCTCCCGCCGACAAAGTAGGGAGGGGGTATTGAAATGGTGTTCGTCCATCCGTCAGTCTGTCAATCCTTTCTTCCAAAGGCTTGTCCGCTTAACTCCTCCTACACTTTTTATTGGATTTTTACAAAACTTGGTCTGAAGTATCAGTATCAAGTATCATGTGCATATGGTCTGGAATTCTCGATGTGACAAATTTAACGTGGTTATGGCCCTTGGTAAAAGCAAAATTTCCATCACAAATGGTTGCCTGCTTAACTCCTCCTGCATTTTTCATTGCATTTTTAAGAAACTTGGTGTGCAGTATGAGTATGATGTGTACATGTGCATATGGAAAGGAAGTTTCAGTTTGAATAATTTTTCCAGAGTTATAGACCTTGTCGATTTTGAATTTTAAAAAATTGCAGGTTTTTGGAAGAATTCTTCAGTTGCGATTAAATTAAATGATTTATTCCCCGCTGACGAGGTCTGGAGGGGGATATTGAAATAGTGTCCATCTGCCACAAACTTTGTTCGCTTAACTCCTCCTACAGTTTTCAGTGTTTTTAGCTCACCGAAGGGAGCTCAACTTATCACTTGCCCTCCGTCGTCGTCGTCGTCATCGTCGTGAACATTTTTCAAATGACTTCTCCTCTGAAACCACTGGTCCGATTTTCACAAAACTTCATGTGGATGTTCATTACATATGGCAATTCATGTTTGTTCAAATGAAATGGCCATGTCCCTTGGGGGCTCTGTATGGGACATAACTCTGATAGCACCTTATGAATTATAGAAAAATTATTAAAATATCCTCTTCTCCAGAACCAGTGGGCAGAATCTTTTGATACTTGGTATGCAGCATCTTGGTATGGGTCTGATTCAAGTTTGTTCAAATTGGCCCCCTGGATTCATATTTGGGCTCACTATAGAAGCCCAAATTTGAACTTAGTGTATTTCAGGCAAATTTCTTAAAAAATCTTCTTCTCCAGATCCAGCAGGCAGAATCTTTTAATATCTGGTATGCAACATTGTGGGGTGGATCTGATTCAAGTTCGTTCAAATTGGCCCCCTGGGTTCATATTTGGGCTCAGTATAGGCGCTCAATTTGAACTTAGTGCATTTCCGTCAAATTTCTTATAAAATCTTCTTCTCAAGATCCAGCAGGCAGAATCTTTTGATATTTGGTATGCAGCATGCTTAGGGGGGTGAGATACAGATTTGTTCAAGCCAAGTCCCTGGGTTGATATTTGGGCTCAAGGTGGTAGCCCGAATTATAACTTAGTTCAAAATGAGGAATTTTCTTTAAAAATCTTCTTCAGATCCAGCAGTCAGAATGTTTTGATATTTGGTATGCAGCATCCTTAGGGGGGTGAGATTCAAGTTTGTTCAAGCCATGTCCATAGGTCCATATTTGGGCTCACTGTGGGAGCCCGAATGATAACTTAGTTCAAAATGAGGAATTTTCTTTAAAAATCTTCTTCTTCAGATCCAGCAGTCAGAATGTTTTGATATTTGGTATGCAGCATCCTTTGGGGGTGAGATTCAAGTTTGTTCAAGCCATGTCCCTAGGTCCATATTTGGGCTCACTGTGGGATCTTGAATGGTAACTTAGTTCGAAATGAGGAATTTTCTTAAAAAATCTTCTTCTTCATATCCAGCAGTCAGAATGTTTTGATATGTGGTGTGTAGCATCCTTAGGGGGGGTGAGATTCAAGTTTGTTAAAGCCAAGTCCCTGGGTCTATATTTGGGCTCCCTGTGGGAGCCCGAATTATAACTTGGTCAATATGAGGAATTTTTAGCTCACCAAAGGGAGCTCAACTTATCACTTGCCGTCTGTTGTCCGTCGTCGTTCAATTTGAGTCTTTTGATCAATATTGGGGCTCACTATGGGGGCATGAATGTTTACTTTGTGCAATTCAAGGAAAATTCTTTAAAAATCTTCTTCAGAACCATCATGCAGAATCTTTTGATATTTGATCAGCAGCATTGTCCCATTCAGTCCTGTTGATGTTTTAGCTCCACAGAGAGTATAGATTTACTCTGTAGAACCTTAAGAATAGCTTTTGACAAAATTTGTGTCTTAACAGTGTGGTGTCCGGTGGTCTGGCTGGCCTGGTATACACCTTGATATACAAGTGTGGCTCTGAGGTATTGAGACACCAGATAAGGTGAACAGGAAATATTTTCCACCGACAATACCTTCTGTTAACTTGGGCCACCAAATGTGCTAGGAGCGGGGGTTGGATGAGAAGGAATGTCCCACTGCCACGTCAAACCCGGGTCACAAGAGTTGAACTGCCAGCTGGTATGTAACTCACTTAAGTTAATAGCAACAACTCTGAATATCACAGATCAGGAGGTCTTGCTCAGTAGCACAACGTTCCTGGTGGTATACCACAAACCATTAATAGAGACTATTAATAAGTGTGGTGAGCCAACTCAAGAAGTATGCAGTTGAGATCAACCTAACACTGACAGTTTATAAATACCAACTGCCCTATCCCAAATAGTAGTTCTGCCACCAGTTATCTCATTTGGAATTAATGTTCAATTTAATTCTAGAGGAGATAACAGAAGATATTATCCAAGATATTTAATCCTAGGACAATGTTCCAACCCTCAATTTACACAGTAGAATGACAACCTTCGGAAGCTGAGATGTATTGGGAGAGGTAAGCCTTGCAGGCAGTGAAGTGCTAAATGCTGATTAACATAATTAATGAAGTTTATTTGCATAACAATTATGACATAAATGAGTGACACAACTTATTAGTGATTATAAACAGATGAACATTTTATTATAGTGCATGCATACATGCACCAACTTGGACCAACACACTACCAGTTGATTCTAGAATAAATAAATCAACAGTGGGCCTTGACTACATCATGTAATCTCTCTTGGAATAATTATACTAATTTTAATAACGGTCGGATACGGGATCGACTGGCAGGCAGATTAATGTTAACTAACAATGCCAAAGCATCACAGGTTAAATGAATAAATTCATGTAAACTGTAATTAATTAAAGGTTTGATGATAGGACGCTGTGTTACAGAATACAACAGTCCGTCAGAAACAGCTAATTGAAATCTTAAAATAAACACCGGCAATTACACAGTGGTTGTATTTAGTACAGTGGGGCTACCTACGGGACATCACCTGATTCAGGGTGTCGCTTCAAGTAACAAATACTCACGACTATGGATTAAAATCCTTTATGAGATCAGAAGTCGACCTTTCAGGTTCAGTGCCAAGAAGCTTAAATGGTTGGACAATAACGTGACGGGCTTTATATACGTTTCAGGACGGAACCACCGTGGGTACCTATTAGAACCCACGCGCGACACCGCACCCCAATGGATCGACATTGACATTTAAGCTCCCATGATTCTTTGCGACAGGGAAAGAATCAAGGCAGCCAATATTTTTAACTTCGGGTTGTAAAAGTGCATTTTGCTAACGTTTGCATCAATACATATGATTTACGATAAAACATTGATTGAAATCGGTCAACAATGAATGACAGAAGATTAATTTGGCATTAAATCGTCGCTGTTGAAGGTATGTGACTTATAATTACGTAAAATATGATCAATCGAAATAAGGAGATATCTTTCCAAACTTGACCATCGCACAATCGTGGCACATGTGCGATAGCAGATTAGTAATTAAAATTTGTAAATGTGATTATTATTAACGGAAGTAGCCATACGCTACAACAGTATGGAACATTCGATGGGTGCCTAAGGCCCCCTGGGGCCTCTTGTTTTACGAATCTTGGTCTGAAGTATGAATATCACATGTAGATGTGCAGGTGGTCAGAAATTTTTTGATGCGACAAATTTTTAATGGTTACAGCCTTCGGAAATAGCAAAAATTCCATCACAAAGGCTTGTCTGCTCAACTCCTCCTACATTTTCATTTGATTTTTACAAAACTTTGTCTGAAGTATCAGTATCAAGTGTAGATCAGCAATTTTCAATGCGACAAATTTTGCATGGTTACAACCCTTGGTAATAGCAAAATTTCATTCACAAATGCTTGTCTGCTTTACTCCTCCTGCAATTTTCATTGGATTTTTACGAAACTTGGTGTGCAGTATCAGTATGATGTGTACATGTGCATATGGAAAGGAAGTTTTGATTTGAATAAATTTACCAAACTTACAGCCCTTGTTGATTTTGAATTTACCAAAATTTCAGGTTTTTGAAAGATATCTTAGGTTGCGATCCATATGGTCCCTTCAGTTGCAATGAACCAAATGAGGTATTTAACCTTGTCCAATGAAGTCCATTCACCATCTAAGTATTTGTTTATCCATCTTTTCATCTGTCTTGATTACCTCATATGCTTATTCCTATCATAACATAAAAGTTGGCAGGGAATATGGATGTTGTTAGACTGTCTTGTTAATTTTGGCCTGCTGCTTTATATTAACATTGCCTTGGAGAAAGTGTGATGACCCCCCATCGCTCATTAAAAATGAGTTATTGCCCTTTGTTTGTTGAATTTTGCTTGAAATTTCATTGTTTATGCAATAACTTGAATAGTAAACTTCTGATTTCAATAACTTTTGATATCATGCCTTATATATAGTATTAATGTTTTGCACAAGGTAAAAAATTATGATGATTTCTTGACAATTGAGCGAGTTCTTGGCCTTTGTTGCTTCCAATTTTCTTGTACTTTTTAATTTTTATTTGATTACTTGTAAAGTAAACATCTTATTTCAATAAATTTCAGTATGCTTCTTTATATTAAAATTGTTTTGGAAGAGATTGATATCGCAACACAATGATTTGTAGAAAATTTAGAGAATTATTACCCTTTGTGTATTTATCAGATTCAGTTGCTGCTTTACATTGACAAGTTTGAAAACCACAATGATTTGTTGAAAATTGATTGTGTTATTGCTCTGCTCTCTTTTTGTGCAGTGGGCTGGGGGAGGATTTGCTTCACTATGCAGTGCTATTTTCTAGTTATATTTTTATTGAATTAATAAGGATTTACTTTGAGGAATTTGAGTGTAAATGAAACAGCTTAACTTTATAATGTGCAGCAAGTTTGAGCTAATCACTCTTTCAACAGACTGCAAATATGGTTTTATAGCACTGAATAGTCAAGTTAAATGTGAAGAATTTCAGTTTTATTGATTGTTTGTTGGCATATTTCGTTTCAGATTAATGCAATTTTTTATCTTTCTTAACTGTTAAGAGTGTTAGATTAATTTTGGAGTACAGAATTTGTTTATGTCTAGATGTTTTTGTTGTAATTCATTGGAGAGTGCCTATGGGCACTCTCCAGTAAATGGTAACAAGACATATCTTGTGGATAAAATTACTTTGCCTCCAACAGAATATACAACTCTTCCATAGAATATAAACCTTTAACACATGGGTAAATGTTTTCTTACACCCCCATCCCCACTTTTTAAAAAAGTGGGTTATACTTGATTGATTACGAGTCCATAACTCAGCTTATTGTGGTCTGACCTTTAATGAAGTTTTACATGAATGTCCAGCATAATATGCCCATTCAGACACATATCAAGTTATGCTGTATGCACCTTCCACCCAGGAGTTATGCCCCTTCTGTTGAGAAAAGACAGTTTTTGTCCATATGAGTCTGTAACTCAGCTGATAGTGGTCAAATCTTTATTTAATCTTACCAGGATGACATGCTCATTCCATTGAGTGGTCACATGATATGGTTTGGGTGAAATTTTTTTAAAAAATTTTTTTCCAACTGCTTAATTTGTAAATTACGCAGGCAAATGGTTCTACTTCTTTAGGTAAAGGGTTAACAGTGAACTAAATATCACTGCAATGGATGTTCTGTGCCTAATAAAATCATTGCATCAAAATTCTGTCTTCATTCAACAGCAAGGTTCAATTGAGATACAACACGCTCTGTTAAAATTCCAAACTAGGAGAAAAATTATTACTGTTACTTTAAAACATAGAATAGAATAAGCCTCTCATCCAGTGTGTAACAGTCTTCACAGGGTTTGTACAGCTCCTTGAAAGTGCTTAAAACTGCTTGAATTCTAAAACTGAAAGTCCAGGCCCACCTTGAAAGTGCTTCAAAATCAGATTTTCTTGAAAAGAATCTTGGAAACACCTTTGCTCATTTGTATTTTTTTATTGAGGTTTGATGACACTTTTTACAGCCAGGGTCGCCTTGTGTTGGACAGTTCTATGGATAAAGGAGGAAGCTAGAGTACCCAAAGAGAACTAGAGAGCAGCAGCGAGCAAATGTCAGACTCCCCACTGTACTAATTCTGCACAAGCAGGGTTAGCATTGGATGAAGACAAGTGCACCATCAACATGCAGTACGCCTTAAAACACAATGCAGCTGGCCCCTATGTGGGCAATCAGGATAAAGTGCCTTCCCCAAGGACACAACACAGTTACCCCTGGCAGAGATTGAACTGTGTACCTTTTGGTTTGAAGTTCAGTACTATACAATTCAAAAAAGGTAGGGGATATCCAACCTGATGTCGATATTTTCGGAAAATGGTATTGGAAACACATGATTGGACATATCAATATGTTACCATGTTTAGTGTGGATCATGAATGTCACTGGCCCATGAAAACTTCATGCAGGTTTTTTGCACAAGAGCTACATTAATGTCTGTGGGGTATGTTTCGAAATTTTCATTTGTACTGGGCGGGCTTTTTCAGAGGTCTCATTGTTCTTTTCTTGGTATGAACTTGTTCATCAATAGTTTCTGGTCGAAACGTAACTTTTGAGGTATGCGAAGACTGACACATGACGAACATTCACATGCTGTTGGCATGTTGGAAGCTGGCAACAGACAGACTGCAGTGACTCAAATTCTCAACATTACTCAATCGGTGATTAGCAGATTGTGGTCACACTGCCATCAGACAGGCAATGTTGACGACAGACGTCGGTCGGGTAATCAAAGGGCAATAACTGCCAACCAGGATTGTTTCATCCGAACCACAGCATTACGTAACTGCCATCAAAGTGCCTCAGAAATTGGACAGCAGCTGCACCGAGCGACAGATGTGCGAGTCAGTGGTCAGACTATCTGAAATGGCCTATACAGCTGGAATTTGTATGCTTGATGACCTCGAATAATTCCACGTTTGACTGAACATCACTTTGCATCAAGGCGTAATTGGTGTGGAGCATGACAGCGCTGGGACAGTTGTCGGTGGAGCAACGTCATGTTTTCCGATGAATCGAGGTTCACTCTCGACTTCCATGACAGGCGAAACAGACTGTGGCGGCAGAACAAACGATACCATGGCATAACCATTAGGCAGCAAGATCATTTTGGTGGTGGATTGGTTACGGTGGGGAGGCATAACCATGACAAGCAGAACAGCATTACATGTCATCCAAGGGCGTGTCACAGGGCAATACTACCATGACAACATGATAGCAGCTCATGTGGTACCATTTGCACGACGTCACAGCCGTCAATTCATTTTCCAAGATGACAATGCAAGAGCACACAGGGCCCACTTCGCTACAGAGTTCCTCCAGGAGCAGAACCTCCCTACACTGCCTTGGCCAGCACTAAGTCCAGACCTTTCACCACTCAGGCATATCTGGGATATGCTTGTCAGGTGCCTATGAAAATGCCAACAGCCCCCTACCAATGTCCAGGAACTCGCCGCTGTACTGCAGGAATAACCATCATTCAAGCTGATATTGGACGTTTGGTGAGGAGTATGCCACGTCGGATCTGCACTTGTCTCGCAAAGCGAGAAGGATTTACAAGGTATTGAGCTCTTGGACTGAATGTGGGAAATTCTCTGACTGACCATCCACGTCTTCTACAGCTCAGTGCGTGGAATGTTTTCTTGCCAGACACCCAACTATTGCTGAAATCATTCACCAGATGTCACAGTACAATGCCTCAACTGTCTTTTTGATGAAAATATAAATATATTTCTTCATGTATCTCACTTTTATCAAATTTCCCCTACTTTTTTTTAATAGTATATAAGTGCTGAGCCACCATGCTCCTGCTCATTTTGGTTGTAATGTATACTTAGAAGCTGTGGCATTTGTTGTTGCTTGAATAGTGTCTTCTTTTTATCTACTGAGATAATACCTGGATTAAACACTATTGCTGAGAAGCTCTCTTAGAGAACTTCCGAAGGATCAGTCTTAAGTGCAGGTTTTATTTGTTTGGAATACATTTATAAGATATATTACTACATGCACCACTTTAGCGGGCATTCTCTAGTATATTACCTGAGTTTTGTAGGGCAGTAAAACTCTGCAATTCACGACGTTACACAACCAAAAGTGGGCTGCTGACCATAAATTAAAACAAAACTCATCAATGTCTGCTTCCAACTTCCAGTCATGGTAATAATAGTGATAACATGATTTTGTTGGGTGTCCCAGTATTATGCATGTACCGGTGTAAACTCTTGAGATGATAAAATAATTGTAGACAAAGGTTCTGAAAAATGGATGAAAATTCCAGAGAAATGTCCTTGAATGTTCTGTATTTTTCTTCTCTCGGGGGGAGTATGAACCCTGCTTTTACCCTTAGTTTCTCAGATTAATCTTTACGATAATAAGTACCATACAAATGTACACATCTGCAGATAGCAGTGTTTTACATCATTGTTGGCTGCCTTTACAGGCAGCCAACAATGATATAAAAGTACTGTGGAGATAAATGAAGCCTAACAGTAGAATTCTCAAGGAAGAATACATGTGGACAGCTTTTTCAAATCAGTGTTAGAGGGGAAGTTTGGGGCTGCTTGGGGACTTAATGGTTAATAACACATCTGGTAAGAAACTATGAGGAGCACAGGTAGATGCCAGAAAGATGTGTAATTTTCTGATTGTTCTTAGCATGTTATGACATGCTGTAGCTGTACAAGAACCTCTCAAATAGATTCAATCTTTGCCTGATTCCATTTGGGATCCAGTTTGAGATTTCAATGTGGTATCCGATTTGACCCAAAACATTGCTTGGCCCCATGTGTGAGTCTATGTGTATGTGTCTCAAGTCTGCTAGTCGAATTTAGCATTCCGTTGCCATCAAACGTTTAT
Source organism: Pictodentalium vernedei (assembly GCA_031216915.1). Taxonomy (NCBI): domain Eukaryota; kingdom Metazoa; phylum Mollusca; class Scaphopoda; order Dentaliida; family Dentaliidae; genus Pictodentalium; species Pictodentalium vernedei. The sequence continues at coordinate 402,341,439 of CM062292.1, read as the reverse complement.
ATCATGGCCAGCAAATGTCATGCCACAGCCATTTTAATCTAATTCCAGAGACCTGATATTTGTTGGCGGTGATAAATATATTTGATACCCCAGTGTATGATGTAATACATAATAAATAGAGGATATCTAATGTTTTCTTGTGAATACTGGGATTTATCTCATGAGTGAGCGAGAGAATTCGTATTTTCACGAGCAGCTTGCTGCGAGTGAAAATACAAATTCTCTCGCACACGAATGAGATTAATCCTGGTATTCACAAGAAAACATTAGATTTTCTTTTTATTATACCCCCTTCATTTGAAGCTTCAACTGAAACGATCCAAACTGATGCCTATACCATGCAGGAAATCTGTTTATACAATCAGCTGATTGCTGTTTCCGTTCCTGCCGCATCTTGTTATACTCACTAGTGGAGCGAGAACAACTTTTGATTTGCGCTTGTGAAAATTCATTTGTAAATTTCAAGTTCACACAAAATGTTAATCACCGAGGTGTTTGATCTCACTAGTGAGGGGAGAACGCAATTTATTTTTTACTGATTCCTATTTTGATTAGATGTTAGGGATGTAATAAATAGTAATAATTACTTTACTGAGTAGCTCCAAGCTATAGTATCCAAGAAAATAAATTAATATTAGTATTAGAAAATTTGTATCAAATTTTTTTTCACCAAGAGCTTTCCAAGAGTCAATGTTGGGAAGTCCCGTATATCTGTGAGGATAAAATAGAGCAAAAGTTATTAAATGATTTGGATATTTCTTGTAATATGGATATGTGCATTAACCCTTTACTCAACATAATGTCCAAAACCGGCCAGCTCTTTTCTCAAAAATGGCCAATTAATTTTCATTATTTTTTTCATTTTTTGTCTCAAAAACATAGGTTATGACCCATCTTTGGAACGAGCTCGGTGAGCTCGTTCCAATGAGGGGGTCATAACCTATGTTTCTGAGACAAAAAATGAGTTATTCAAGAATTTTGTTTGCAAGTGTCATCTGCTTTTCATGTTAGGTAAAGGGTTAACTGCTAGAGTACTGGTACTCGAAGCCCTTATTTGGGCTTTACACTGAAATACAGGTACCACAGACTAAAGAATCCATATACTGTGGTTGTACTTCATGTTATCTTCAAAGTGGAATTATTTAGTCTACATAGATGTGCCTTGTTGCAATTTATGAGACAGTGCCTACAGGCTAGAGGCACTCTCCCATGAATTGTAACAGGACATAGACATGTGAAAAAATTTGAACTCCAAAAATAATTTACAACTCTACCAGTTAAAGGATGTGTGGTAAAGGATACATCTTCATTTTGTGATACCTCAAATCAGGTTTATCAAGTTTTTAAAATATGTTTTTTTTTTATATTTCATTGTAATCAGAATCTAAATTTATTCATTCCTTTTTCATAACATAATTATTTATTTGATATTTACGTAATAATATTTTTGGTATTTTATGCTATTCATTAAATGTTTTTGATGCCACTGATTTTGTTTGTGTACGTTTTTGAGATTAAGTTTAATCCCTGTTCCACCATTTGTATCAAACTCATTTAGTGGGCATTGTTCCATCCCTTTGTATATACAACACTGGGTTAGAGTCCTCTAAAGTAGGCAGCGTGTCCTGGAATGCAGGCAGCATAGCAGTGCTGGAAATGAACAAAATTGACGGGAGCAGTTTTAAGCTCGCGCGAAATCAGAGACGAGAGTAAATTGCACCCGTAGAATGTATAGTAATTTTTGAGGGAATACTGTCACCAAACACCAGAAACCTAAACCCTTTGAACCCGAGCATCCTTTTTCCAGCCAGGAACATGATACGACATAACGTCTTAAATAGGATGGCTGTTCAGTAAATGTCTGGGGTAGACCAATCAGTATTTTCAACATGCAGCCCCAAGGCTGCACGTTGAAAATATTGATTGTCCTACCTACCCCAAATAATGAATATGGACTCTTCTAATTGCTGCCATTGAACTGGCATGCCAGACTAGTGTTCAAAGGGTTAAATGTATAAGGAATTGCAGAATTATGAAGTAACTGGCCACAGTGTGCTGCTTTCTCAAAACAACACACTTTTATATGCCCTCACAGTATATTAGTGCGCCACAATATTTTTCAACGAGTGCATTTTTTAGCTCCCGTAAAATAGAAATCACAGGTGCTGATGGGAACAGTTGCACTCGCACCCTTCTTATTTCCAGGACTGCTATAGGTAAAAATGATTGGCTAAACTTGACTTTATATATGTCATGTGATCATGATGTAGTCATAGAAAGGGACCTTAACCCTTTACCCAATGCAGACGATTTCAAAATTTATTATTTTAAATATCATTTTTTAAACTTTTTCAAAAATTTCAACAAAACCATATCATGTGACCCCTCTTTGGAACGAGATCGACGAGCTCGTTCCAAAGAGGGGTCACATGATATGGTTTTGTTGAAATTTTTTTAAAAATATAATTTTTTCAGCTGCTGAATTTGCATATTACGCGGGCGGATGCGGGCGATTCGTTGGGTAAAGGGTTAAACACCATTATATATTCCTGATCAGCTGCAATGTGTTTGCTTTGCTATTTGTGATAAGATGACATACAATAAATGAGATTTTTACCTACTGAATCTAAGCAAAAGCACTGAGATGCACAAGTAACATTTAGCTGGTGGATACTTTTGACAGCCAGGGTCACCTCGTGTCAGACATTTTTATGGGTGGAGGAAGCCTGAGTACCTGGAGAGAACCACTGAACAATGGCAGGCAACTGACTCCCCAACATACTAGCTCCACACAAGAAGAGTTAGCAATGGTTTCAGACAAGTGCACCATCGACGTTCAGTACACCATAGTTCACAATGCCACTGTGCCCCACATAGGAATTGTGATAAATGGAGGCCAGAATGTCCATCTCAAATTGAAGATGGATTCAAAGCCTCTAAAATGCAGGAGGATTCTATGATTTCATCACAGAAAAGTAGCATTATGCACAGGGAAATCCAAGACAAAATCCCCATGGACAAAATACCTATCGGACAAAATTACTATGGACAAAACCCCAATCAGACAAAATCCCAATCAGGCAAAATCCCTATCCATTTTAAAAATGAAGTACAAATAATAGTACTATAAAGTGAGATAAAATTTGGGTTTTTTTCAATGGTAAGGCCTAAAAAAGTTTAAAATCTGTTTCTCAGGCCTTCTCACATGGTCCTTTTGACTGCAGCATGTTCTCTTTGTATAACAAATCCAAACTTAAAAAACTAAAAATTAAATAGTTTATGGCTGATATATTACCCAAGTTAATAAAATTGATCAACTTGTCCCTTGAGTGCAAAAAGACTTTGCACTGCTTTAGCATTGACAGCTATCAAGGGTGCATTCATAGCTATTTCCTTACATATAGGGGCATTGAAAGCTGGTGGGACTAAAATGTGTTTTTGTAAGAATAAATGTGAAGATCATATTATGATAACTCATATACTGGCAAGGAAAAAGTAAAGTACAGTGGAACCCTTTTAACCCTTTACCCAACGTAATGGCCAAAACCGGCCAGCGCTATTCTCAAAAATCGCCAATTAATTTTCAAAATATTTTCATTTTTTGTCTCAAAAACATAGGTTATGACCCCTCGTTGGAACGAGCTCGTCGAGCTCGTTCCAACGAGGGGTCATAACCTATGTTTTTGAGACAAAAAATGAAAAAAATAGTTATTCAAGAATTTTTTTTGCAAGTGTTGTCTGCTTTTCATGTTAGGTAAAGGGTTAATCGAATAGCCACTTTGCCAATGAAAATTATTCCATTAACAGGAGTATTAAATTAACAGGGATTGTGTCACTTTCAGGATTTCTAGACATAAACTTAGCATTTATTCTATTATATCTTGTTTGATAGAGCTCCATGAGCTCTGCCAAACAAGATATAATAGATTATATGCTTGTATTGGATGTACTGAAACCAAATAGGTCTATAAACAATGGAAAATTGTGGCGTGTCAGGGAAATTTCTCGGCAGGTTACAAGATTTTTTATTCAATTAACAGGAGTTTACTCTTTAACCTATATTCAATTAACAGGTCAAATTTGAACTGGAGGTATGGTAAATGGTTTTGTGTTGAGAAATTATATTCAATTAACAGGGTTGTTCAGTTAAGAGATATCCAATTAAGTGGGCTCCACTGTACTCAATTGTGCCCACAAATATGCACTTAGAGAAAAAAAATGAAAATTTTGGTAGGAGCATGCTCCAGATATGTCACATCTGAATTTGATGCTGGTTCATGAATTATTTTTACAGGAAAAATAACCATAAAGTGCACGAACTTTGCATATATACCAGGGAGAATGTTGCCATTTTATTGGATGTAGTGTTTGGGATGAATAGAACTTGATTCAGCAGTTGAGATGAACAACAATATCCTTTCATCATCACTGGGCTCTATTTCAAAAACCTCCCCCAGATTTTCTTGTATCAACCCATTCCAATGTGACACTGTTGGACCATTCCTCACAGTTTGCTTTTGACACCCATGAACATTTATGCATTCCAGTCTGGGCTGAAATGGTAAATAAATCCCTAATAAGGCATCCAATACTGAGACACTAAATTATTTTTGGCTGACAAATTCAGCTATGGCAAAAAAGAATGGAAAGAAATTGTAGAAGATGGAAACCCATTAATGTTAACTTTTTCTCACAAACCTTTAACCCTTTACCCAATGTAAAGGCCAAAACCGGTCTCAAAAACATAGGTTATGACCCCTCAGTGAAACGAGATTGTCAAACTCGTTCCAATGAGGGGTCATAACCTATGTTTTTGAGACAAAAAATGAAAAAAATTAGTTATTGAAGAATTTTTTTGCAAGCGTCGTCTGCTTTTCATGTTAGGTAAAGGGTTGAATAACATGAAAAGAAGATGACATTTGCAAAACAATTAATCCTTTACCTAACTAATTATGGTCACAATTAGCCATTGTGCATAAGTATGTGACCTTAAACACCAATAAATGAAAAATAAATAAATTACCTAACAAATAATATGCAGTCAAAATAAATCACTGCTCAGACATTTATGAGAAACTTAAATTACATTTTCAACTACCAAAACCTTCCTTTTTGAGCACCAATGTTTCACTCTAAAATCAGTTGGGTTAAAAATTAACCCAAATCAACTGGGTTGAGTGAATATGAACCCAATTGGGTTCATATTCACTCAACCCAGTCGATTTGGGTTAAGTTTTAACCCAACTGATTTTAGAGTGTTCTTTCTTTGTGAGATTTAACTCCTTGCATGCTACTGGCAGATATTCCATTCCAGTCCAGGCCAATCTCATGTCACTAAAATATGGAAAATGTGAGCACATTTAACCAAATTTCCCCACACAAACTGTATCAATTTTTTAACCAGTGATGTCTCAAGTTAACTGTTCATGAATTTTTCATCAAATCTAGTCATGGCTGCTTTATATACTTTAGATAATACACTATTACCGTATGTTCAAAGAGACAGACACAGATTACCAAACAAAGGAAATAAAGAAATGATCTCTCTCCATGCATCATATGCTTATATAATACACATAGGATTAAGACCAATATACACAGATTGAAAAACAATGAAAAATGGACCCACAAGTAAACCATTTTCTTGATTCTCTGGTCTTGATGAGTACTAGAGAAGGTGGTAAAAATGGGAGGGGGGAAGGGGTAGGCACGATTAGTGTATTTCGCCATCCAAGCAGCTGGCATTGTTCTATGTGTCACACTACAAATTTTAATGTTTTAACAGCAAATCGGTAAATACCCGCTAGCTACAGGGTCTGTTTGCAATTTGGTCCATTTCTTCTATTTCAGCTATCTTTCAGCTGTTTAGTATGGAGGTGGGGGAAAATGTGTGTTTGTGTGTGTCACCTCCTCCCCCCCCTCCCCCGTTCTTATTATACCCCCGCTTCGAAGAAGTGGGGGCTATATAGGAATTGCCCTGTACGTCCGTCCGTCCGTACGTCTTTCCGGACATGAAATTCTTGTGTGTGCAACTCCTCCTACATTTATCAATCAATTTGGACAAAACTTTTCAGACATCATCACTACTAAGTGAACATGCGCATATTCCAAGATTTTTGATCTGCGACAATTTTAACCAGGTTATCTCCCTTTGACTTAGATTTATTGTGTCTTTACATCCGAACAAATTCTTGTGCGCGCACCTCCTCCTACATTTATGAACCGATTTTGATGAAACCTTTCAAACATCATCTCTACTAAGTGAACATGTGCATATTCCAAACTTTTTAATCTGCGACAATTTTAACCAGGTTATCTCTCTTGAACTTTGATTTAATATGGGTTTCTACATGAAATTCTTGTTTGCGCAACTCCTCCTACATTTATCAATCAATTTGGACAAAACTTTTCAGACAACATCACTACTAAGTGAACATGCGCATATTCCAAGATTTTTGATCTGCGACAATTTTAACTAGGTTATCTCCCTTTAACTTAGATTTATTATGGGTTTCTACATGAAATTCTTGTGCGTGCAACTCCTACATTTATCAATCAATTTGGACAAAACTTTTCAGACATCATCACTACTAAGTGAACATGCGCATATTCCAAGATTTTTGATCTGCGACAGTTTTAACCAGGTTATCTCCCTTTGACTTAGATTTATTGACTTAGATTTATTGTGTCTTTCCATCCGAACAAATTCTTGTGTGCGCAACTCCTCCTACATTAATGAACCGATTTTGATGAAACCTTTCAAACATCATCTCTACTAAGTGAACATGTGCATATTCCAAACTTTTTAATCTGCAACAATTTTAACCAGGTTATCTCTCTTGAACTTTGATTTAATATGGGTTTCTACATGAAATTCTTGTGTGCGCAACTCCTCCTACATTTATCAATCAATTTGGACAAAACTTTTCAGACATCATCACTACTAAGTGAACATGCGCATATTCCAAGATTTTTGATCTGCGACAATTTTAACCAGGTTATCTCCCTTTGACTTAGATTTATTATGTCTTTCCGTTCGAACAAATTCTTGTGTGCGCAACTCCTCCTACATTAATGAACCGATTTTGATGAAACCTTTCAAACATCATCTCTACTAAGTGAACATGTGCATATTCCAAACTTTTTGATCTGCGACAATTTTAACCAGGTTATCTCTCTTGAACTTTGATTTAATATGGGTTTCTGCATGAAATTCATGTGTGCGCAACTCCTACATTTATCAATCAATTTGGACGAAAGTTTACAGACATCATCACTACTAAGTGAACATGTGCATATTCCTAAATTTTTGAGCTGTGGCTATTTTAACTAGGTTATCTCCCTTTAACTTAGATTTTATTATGGGTTTCTACATGAAATTCTTGTGCGTGCAACTCCTCCTACATTTATCAATCAATTTTGACAAAACCTTTCAAACATTATCACAACTAAGTGAACATACGCATATTCCCAAATTTTTGATATGCGACAATTTTAACCAGGTTATCTCCCTTTAACTTGGATTTATTATGGGTTTTCAAATGGGATTCTTGTGTGTGCAACTACTCCTACATTAATGAACTGATTTTGAATACATGTTGCACATTGTAAATGTGTTTTTCCAAATGTAAACCATATATGTGTGGGCTCTTTAAGTATTCAGTGCTGTTCTGTGGAAGGCCACATGCAAATACAAATTTCAACAACAAAAAATGATCTTTATGTATACATTTCCTTATGGCCTTCGCCTACATGATCAGAAGTGCATTCCTCTAAAAACCCAAAGCGGGGGTATTAATCACCTTCAGTGATAGTTCTAGTTACATCTGTCTTTGCGTGTCGTGTTGGGGAGTTTTATGTGTGGAAGATACTGTCATACCTAGAGCGACCCAGAGTGTAGGTGGCAAGTCACTGTCGGGCTTTCTAACGTACTGATCTGAGAACTTGGGCTTGATAAACACTGTTTGAAAACAGTGTATCGGCAACGTGGGTGTTCTGTATGGAAGAAAAGGACCTAGTTCAAATGTACTATTTGCATGAAATGTAAATCCTCAAAGGTTTGTCATTTTCAACGTGTTTTGATTTTAAATGATTCCAATTCCTATAGATAACATTTGGCCTTAATTTTAAAACCATCTACAGCTGGATTAGCAATTTAGTGTATTTACCTTATTCCTTACAGGAAAAGCCAAAATGAAATAAAATAAATTAGACCCTGGCATGGTAAATGGGTTTATATGTTGAAGACCCACTCACCCTTCTCATATATTTTTATATACAAAACTTCGGCACTCAAACACCAACTCGAAACGTGCAATGCACACACGCTGAACTGGTATGCACTTACCATAGTAGGCCTACGCGTAATAATTAGGAAATACCCTAGGGGGGGGGGGGGCCATTTTGGGTCATAAATTATGTCCCACTATAGCTTTGTTGACAAAATTTGTGGACACGTTCCTGCAAGTTCAGCAGATTATTCCAGCAAAAATAATACCCCGAAATCAATCCTATATAATGTGACCGGAACATGTAGTGAATGCGAAAACATTGTTCCTTCTAAAATTACGCTGACTGACATGCCTCCTTCCTAGTATTTGCGCAGTGGCACGCCTAGAAAATGTAAAATAAATAGAGGCGGGGGTGCACCAACTATGCTGCAAATCAGCCGAGCCTGTCACTGGAAAATTTTCGATAATTAATTAGTCTGTGTGAAACACACAGACTATTGTTTTTGTACAGTTTCTTTTTTTTTCTTCTTTTTCTTCTTCTTCTTTTTTTTCTTCTTCTTCTTCTTCTTCTTCTTTTCTTCTTCTTCTTCTTCTTCTTCTTCTTCTTCTTCTTCTTCTTCTTCTTCTTCTTCTTCTATGCACTTCCTTGTCCTCATGACAGCTTGAAAACGAATTGTCCTATCTCACAATACTGACAGTCAAAAGTTCTCGGCACCCTATGTTTTTCAGGTCGATAGAGCCCTTGAGTATGGCCCAGTTGACCACAGGGTTTTCACTGCCTCTAATTTCCTGTAACAGTAAATTATCCCCAAGCAATTCTATATTGTATTTATTCACACTGGAGAAATGTAAACACAAGTGGACGTAGCTGTCAAACATTAAATGTAATCTTGTTATAATCAGATGTCTTCTCTTCAAACAAAATTGACAGAAACCCTTTGCTTTGCAGGGAAATAAAGTACAAATTATTCTGTTTAATGCTTTTAACCCTCTCAAGAAAACAATATGGGTTCAAAGATTTTATTTCAGTAAGAATAATGTTAACCCTTTACCCAACGTAACGGCCAAAACCGGCCAGCGCTATTCTCAAAAATCGCCAATTAATTTTCACTATTTTTTTCATTTTTTGTCTCAAAAACATAGGTTATGACCCCTCGTTGGAACGAGCTCGTCGAGCTCGTTCCAACAAGGGGTCATAACCTATGTTTTTGAGACAAAAAATGAAAAAAATTAGTTATTCAAGAATTTTTTTTGCAAGTGTCGTCTGCTTTTCACGTTAGGTAAAGGGTTAACCCTTTCCATAAAACTGCACTGAATAATTGTTGAAACCTATCACAAAACTGTCAGGATGCTGATAAAAGATGCAATACTGATATGGTCGACTATACTGTTAATTGTGTTAGCGCTATGAATGTTTAAAACTTATTTATTAGAGGGTTTCTATAGTCTTTCTCTGTGGGCGGTGCAGTCTTATTGAGAGTTCTGGAAAACCTTGGTGCCAAAGTGCCATTTACAGAATGTCTCTGATTGGTGTAGTTTCACCCCTCCGGTGTACAAAAGCAGGTACTGTCAACTGATAAACTCCAGTTCATAGCTTTGCCAAGCTGACTACATTCACTACTCTCAAAGTACTGCTAGTGCGGACGACAACTCCCAGTGAACTATCTTTAAGAGCTAAACTCTCCTAAAGAGCTCATGTATGCTATATTTTGGGATTAGTTTTAATTACCTTTGTTGGGTTAATTGGGTTAAAGAGCTTACAACCTAGTTTTTATTATAATAAATTAATAATTTTGGTTTCCTGCCCCGGAAGAGCTGTAGCTCTCCTGTAGGGCTATAGCTCCTTTTCATTGAACCCTGGTCTGTATTAAAATGTTTCTCTCATCTGGAATGTAGAATAACAGTTTGATTTTTACATTAAAATGCATAATATGAATAACATGTTTTAGACCAATTAAACCAAATCATCCGTGAAATTGTAACTAGTCTTTGTTGGTCTATTAGCTGAAAATATCTTTTAACTTTTAGTGGCCAAGTCCAACTTCAAATCTGAGTATTGTCCTTTAATTTAACCCCTAAACATCACTTGAGAATTGGTCCTGATTAACCCCTACTGGTCATTTCCAACCACTTAGGAACTCCTACGCTCTGTTACATTATTTATTCTCAATCATAACTCAAGATCAACGGGTTTCAAGAAGCAATGGTGGTGAGGGGCTTTCTCGAAACACCTATCACAATTATAATTTAATAAAATGGAATATTTAAATGGTCTCTTTTAACCCTCTTAATACTTCAATGTGAGTCCAAATGCTTTCATTAACTGATGACGGCAAAACGTTTTGTTTGTTTTCTGTCACATTGCCCCTCTGTTCACAACCGCCATTCTTGAGATCCAACCATCTTCTTATTTCCCGCACGGTTTCTGTAGGGTCCTAGATGCATTTTAAGACCTTTTAAATGGATTAGACAGGCGCGTGATGGCATTGAGGTTACGACGTTGGACTTCAAAGAGAGAGGTTCATGGTACTAACGTCGCCAGGTGTATCTGTTGTATCCTTGGCAAGGCACGTAATCCCGATTGCCCGTTAAGGGGCACGGTGAGGCTGTGTACTTTTTTGAATGGCTTGCTTTTAACCATCTCAATAAGGCATTCTTAACCCTTTACCCAACGTAATGGCAAAAAACGACCAGCAGTATTCACAGAAATTCCCATTCAATTTTCATTATGTTTTCATTTTTGCTTGAAAAACATAGCTTATGACCCCTCATTAGAATGAGCTCATTTTTAATGGGTTAAAATGGAGTATTTAAAGTGAGTATTTTAACCTTCTCAAGATCTTGATATGGGTCGCAAAAATTTTATTTTATGCAATATTGAGTAAAGATAACCCTTTCCATTCTCACAATGTTGCTCCAAACACACATGACCATCGATGGGACCTCGGTATTTTGCCAATGCCAATAAGCATTCAGATAGGCTCTTGGGGACCTTTAAGGCCTTTTATGTTTATATTCCAACATTACTGAATTCTTTCACTTGCAATATATTTTCCAGGTGTACCATGTACCTTAACATTTTCTTGCTAATATGAATATTCGCTGTCATCTACAAATAGGGCAGATCCGGAGTTGGTGGAGCCAATATTTTTAAAGTGGTTTATGTTAATACTTCAGGCTTGGTATGACCTACAGACATGGGACCCACATCAAATTAGTTGAACTTGCTGGGATTTAAAATATGGTCCACCTCAATGCGGTCCACAGAGGTCATTAAGTGCGTATTTTTCAGAACAATTATACACGTATGTCATCATTCAAATAAGTGGCAGAGCCAGTAATGTAGATTATTTCTGATTTCTTGATCGAACCCTTTAAATGCTGTACACATATATGCCCTTTTCGGTTTCTTAGAAAAAGTGTTCCGATTCCTGTATGAAGATCTGTAAATTCTGTTAACGAAAATCCATTTCTGATTTGTTTAAAAATATTTTAGTCCCGAAAGTAAGCCTCCATAAAATCTCTTTCTATATATTTTTTCCTGATTATATTTTAACCCTTTTCATACTGACTTTAATTTACTGGATGCAGTAAATTGTGTTTCTCTAGTTTACTACTGCTTTCTTCCCACCAGTCAGAATCCTTTCATATTTGGAATACAACATGTCCAGGAGGACCAGATTTAAGTTTGTTCAAATAGAGTCCCTGGGTTAATATTTTGGCTTCGGGAGCCCGAATTTTAATTTAGTGCAATATGATGGAATTTCTTTGTTCTCCAAAACCATCTATTAGAATCTTTTGATATTTGATATACAACATCTCGGGGGGTGGAGGGGGGGAGGTCAGATTCAAGCTTGTTCAAATCGGGTGACTGCAGTGACGTAACAACTTTTGGATGTTTGGCAGTGCTTGTCAATAGCTAATAGAATTGGAAGCAGTCAGGAAGACCTATGATAATAATCATCTGACATGGACACCAGAGTTATGAATAATTTAACGACTTCATTCCTCTGCAATGTTGATGAACTATGACTGAACTGAATGTGACCCAAAATCCTTCTTTAAACCACTTTGTTGGGTGAGCAATTAAGGCCCCTTGGGCCCTCTTGTTTAATCTTCATATTACATGTTTTTCTCTATTTTCCTACATAATATTATATCGTAAGACATATTATTATGTGGGAACAAAACAGAGAAAAGTGTCTGGTGAAATGCACAAATTAATGAGATTTTGAATTAGCAAGTAACTGACATTTTTTGCCCTTCTTTCTGAACAAAACTCATTCAACTTTATAAGTTGTGTCCATAACCAATATCCATGAAATTGGTTGTTCAGGTCGGGAAATTGTTGTTCTCCTTGCGATAGTTTCTTCCAGTCAGTTTCTCTATGAGGCCAAAGTAACCACTCTGCTATAACTCGAACTTTATGTATGTTAACCCTTTACCCGAAGCAACTGCAATAACCGGCCAGCACTATTCTCAAAAATCGCCAATTTATTTTCATTGTTTTTTCACTTTTTGTCTAAAAAACATAGGTTATGACCCCTCGTTGGAACAAGCTCATCGAGCTTGTTCCAATGAGGGGTCATAACCTATGTTTTGAGACAAAAAATGAAAAAAATTAGTTATTCAAGAATTTTTTTTCCAAGTGTCGTCTACTTTTCATGTTAGGTACCATCAGAAGTGGACATTTTCATTTATTAATTTTGTTAATTCTTTAGCCCTTGGAACAATAATCACTCCTTCACTTCGCTCCTCAAACCAGTGATGCGCTGTCCCCATTTGGAATGAGGTCCTGGCGCTGCTAAATAGCACACCGATAAAGCATTTGCCACTCCACCCAAATTCGAAGCTACAGGGATCAGGCATTTAATGTGGGAGTGGGCCTTACGTTTTCCCCTGGAAACTCATTTTTCCCCTTCAACGGGTTATCATGGTATATTTAATCTTTTTAATCAACAAAATCTATCAGCTGGAATAACCATTCCGTTTAATTATCTGGTTAAGGGCTAGATTATTTTGGGTGGATAAATTTATTATTTAAACCAAAATTTTTTTATTACAAATTATTGGAGAGTGCCCACAGGCACTCTCCAATAATTTATAATAGAACAAACCTATATAAACAAAATAGATTTTGCATTTGACTGAATAGGGAACATGAGCAAGAGAAATGTTGGATTTTGCTCTGGTGTCCTCATTTCTTCTAAAGCCCTGATAATGGCTCCTAGCACTCAGTCAGTTAAAGATGGCAGCATTCAGGAATTTAAAACAAACCACTCGGGTCTCCACTAACCACGATTCGTTTTGGAGAGGGTGGGGTGGGGGGGGGGGGGGTCTCAAACTCGACACAGAACTTCAAAATGTTATCGATGAATCTTTAGCCTAGTAATAAAACATTTGCTTTGTGTTTTGAATAATGGAAGTTCAGGACATTCTTGTTGGGTTAAAGGTTTTGACCATTAACATCGTATGATTCCTTGGTCTAGTGATAGAATGTGTAGTCTGACAGAGGAAGGTCGCTCGGTCGGTTCACGACATCGACATATTACAAAAATAGGCCGATGAAATCGTCAGATGTGTACCCATATGCGCCACTGATAGAAAGCTATATGACGGAGGGCCACCCCGGATGCCACATTATGTACACCATACATAGTATGGGTACATATAGAAATGGATTGGAGGAGTTCCTAATCTGATGGATAAAGGGTTAATATCTCCGGATCAAATTATTAGGTTTACATAAAAACTATACAGCAAAGAACATCAGTAACCTGAGTACATATATAAAGTAACCTGATAATCGGATTAATATTTTTTGAGTTATCGCATGCCGAAGAAATGGATTGGAGGAGTTCTCAATTTGAAGGATAAAGGGTTAATATCACAGGATCAAATTATCAGATTTACACCCAAAACTGTACAGCTCGGCACATCAGTAACCTGAACACATATATGAAGTAACATGACAATCGGACTGATAATTTTTGAGTTATCTCATGCCAAAGGAATTGGAGGAATTTTCAATTTGAAGGATAAACAGTTAATATCTCAGGATCAAATTATCAGATTTACACCAAAAATTATACAGCTCGGCACGTCAGTAACCTGAACACAAATATAAAATAACTTAACTTAACAATACAAGCAATATTTTTCAAGTTATCGAATGCCAAAGGGATTTGGTGGAATTTTCAATTTGAAGGATAAAGGGTTAATATCTCAGGATCAAAATAATATTTCTGTACATTTCTGCAAGTTGTTTATTATACTTCAGGTAAACGTATACTGCAAAAAAAAATAAACAGATTTACATCAAAAACTATACAGCTCGGCACATCAGTAACCTGAACACAAATATAAAGTAACTTGACAATCCAAGCAATATTTTTCAAGTTATCGAATGCCAAAGAAATGGATACGGACGGACGGGCGGGCGGACGAACGGACGGACAGACAGACGGACAGACTGACAGACAAAGGATGGACGAACGACGGAGGTCCACCCCGAATGATGGCATTATGTGTACCATACATAGTATGTGTACACATAAAAATGGAAAGGCTACTTGAACAACTGAAATCTGAACCCTTTGAACTATAGTGGTATCTTCCATGCCACTTCAATGGCAACAATGAGAAGAGTCCATATTCATTATTTGGGGTAGACCAATCAATATTTTCAACGTGCAGCATCGGAGCTGCACGTTGAAAATATTGATTGGTCTACCTCACACATTTACTGAACAGTCATCCTATTTAATGACGTTATGACGTATCATGTTGCTGCCCGGAAAAAAGGGCGCTAGGGTTCAAAGGGTTAAGCTTTTGAAACCCTTGTGACAGTTTAATAATCATTTTAGTATTTGAGTGGAACGAAGTATTAGAATATTCAAATCCATGCATCCATAAAGCCTAACAGACAATAAAAATACAGAGAAATTGATAAAGGTAACTTTCACTTCTCCGAAATAAACTCTAAAAGCAAAAACGTTCCATCAAGCCCAACCATTGCCTATATCTCCCCAGGGAAAATATTTTCATTAATCCTGTTTCTGTATCGATAAAAACCATTCAACTTTCTTGGAAATAAGAATAAGCTACTTCTGCAAGAAAGTGTGGTAGAAGGCTATAGCAGGGGCCGCGGAACCGGAGGGGGGGGGGGTGGTGGCTTCAGCCCCCGCCACTTTTTTGCCGGGCCATGTTTTTTGTATGCATATATTTTAACACAACCAATGACTGGTGAAACAAGGGACGGATCCATAGCCTCCCCCGTGTTTTCGCGAGCTATGTTTCTCTCGTACTGGTTCAGTTTCGATGGATTTCGGATTTTTTGCAGTAAGTGGAAGCAAACGCTAAAATGTATACAGTCTGTTAAAAAAAATCTGTTAACTTTAATAGATCGTAATCTTACAGACATATAAGTACCAAATAATAACTCTCTGGTCGGCCACTGATTTGTCACGGTTCTCGGACGAGAAAGCCATGGTTACCCCTGAACTCCCAACTGCCTCCCTATTCCCACGCTTCTCCTCTCCTCCCAACACTCGGAGACGAACTGCTTGATGACATCCCTTGCACCATTCTTCCCACTCTCTCCGATTAGCATATTAACCCTCTCCTTTGCGTCTCCCCCTAACCACATGTCCTTCATTCTCCCATCCCACTTCCCCATTATACTCCCAGTGAATCTCATTCTTTTAGACTGATACTTTGGGCATTCTAGAAGAAAGTGTTCCAGGGTCTCCACCATGCCCAAGTTACACATCTGGCACTCCCTTTCACCGTCTTTCCCAATTTTTCCCCTCAGCTCCAGGGTTCGCGACCTCAGCTTGAACAACAGTGACCCCCCAAAGGTGCCATCAAGGTACTCTTCAAAACCTGGCCTCTCTTTATCACGCAGGCCATCCAAAGACCTCTTTGATTTGACCCCCTCTCGCCAATTACGGTTACAATCCTCCATGACTCTTTCTCTGACGATTTCTTTTACCCTGGTTTGCCCAACGTCCAGGTCCGAGATCTCCAATGAGTAGTTCTGTACTAGCTCCCTCACTTGGACCATCCACCCTGTTTTGATATTTGAGTTGAAAATTCTCAGGAACATTACTTTACACCATCGGCTGTCGGGGAGATTTACCAAATAATTAAGATAACCGAGTTTCAACAGGTCTATCCTGTCCTTGATCCTCATCCACCCAAGCTCACCCCTGATTGCTTCTAGCGCTGCGGCATTACTCGACCCCGTTATCCATCGGCCTGCATCGTTCTGCAAGATTTCCAAGCTCTTTACCGCCGTCTGGTTTAAGGGTACTACTTCCGTACCGTATGTTATACTTGGCAGCCCCACCATTTCCCAAATGGTTTTCCCCACGAAAACCTTATTGAAACTGCTTCTCCCTATAAGTTTCATTTGGTTAAGGATTCGCTTCCCCTTCAGAATCAATTTATTTGTGTGGTTTCGGTAGATGCCTCTTCCTGTAATGTTTATATTTACCCCCAAATACTCGTAATCACCTGTCTCTCCTACACTGAGAAGTTTGCTGCTCCCTTCTGGAATGCAGAACTCACCCACTCTCCACCTTCGAGTGGGGTCCACTTTGCGGCCCACAGGTATAACTTTGCTCTTGCTTTCATTAAGTTCGAGTCTCTATTTGTTCCCATATTTCCCAACAATTCCCAGCATTTTCGTTAGCCCCTCTTCGCTTTCTGACACTAGAACCATATCATCTGCAAAAAATAGCCCTGAGATCTTCAAATCCCCAACTGCTACCCCCTCCTCGCTACGCAGGAGTTCATCTCCTAAACCTTTGATGTACAATACAAACAGGATTGGCAAAAGGACACACCCCTGTTTTAGGCCTACCTCCATAGGCACACGTTTTGTTGTTAGGTTTCCCAGGCTAAGTTCACACTGTACATCTTTATATAATGCTTTCATAATTCCAACAAACCCACCTCCTAAGCCCAGAGCCTCCAGTTTGTGCCACATACCCTCCCTCCATACTCTATCGTATGCCCTTTTGACATCCAAAAAGGCCATAAACATCTTTTTCTTTTTTGCTTTCGCGGATTCTATCATTTGGGATAGCGTGAAAAGATGGTCAGTTACTCTCCTTCCCTTCCTGAAGCCATTCTGGATTTCTCCCAAAAAACCCTTCTCTTCAATCACCTCCTCTGGTCTCCCATAAAGGACTTTACAGAAAACCTTTCCAATGTTGCTACTGACAGAGATCCCTCGATAGTTGTCCAAAACGTCTTTTCCCCCCTTTTGTGAATAAATGTCACTTTGCTTTCTCTCCACTCCTTTGGGACCTCTTGATTTTCTATGGCTAGATTGAATAGGGCAGTTAGGCTTTCCACGAGTTCCTCTCCCCCTTTTTTGATAAACTCGTCAGGAATTTTATCCACTCCTCCCGCTTTTCCATCCCTTAATTTTGATATAACCTTTCGCACCTCCTCCGTTTTAATTTCGCTGCACACGAAGTTCGATAGGTTTTCCTCGACCTGATTCGGACACTCAGGTGGGCTCCCCATGCCCCATCGCTTATCGTTTACCTTTTCCCAGATCCACCGCCGACAAGACAACCCACAGACAGTATAATTGCTGTTAACGTCTGGTAAAGCGTACAGGTGAGGTCTATTTATCAGCTTTGATCGTTACGACCAAAGCTGATAAATAGACCTCACCTGTATGCTTTGCCGACGTTTGTTAACGGCTCTCAAAGTGTGAAATCTTTCAAATACATCTCCTGAAAAATCTCAAATTATCCGCTCAGATGAATGGTAATGTGGAGTTTTTTCGGACCCTGGAATTTAAAATTTTCGCACCGACGACCATCCATCGCCCGATCCAGCCCCCTCACTTTGAAAATCGTCCCGCTGCCACTGTATAGTAGGTCTACTGGACGAAGTTGGGAGCCCATCAAAGGGCACATCACAGAAGCTTAATAACGCAGAGGTATTTACAGAAACTCGTTATTGTTGTGGTAGATCAGGCGAGTAGCCAAGGGATGTGCGACGGGTGCGAACGCACCTCCCCACAAAATTGGAGTTCAACTTGAAGATCTCTCTCCCAATTCTGATTTGAAAATTCTGAATAAATGGAACGACCTCACCTACACCGTTACATTGTACACTCTGAGGTTTGGCCAAAGAGAGTGCTATGTATTGAGGTAAGTTGTTTTAAAACATAAATATTCTCGCTTGCATGTAGTTTCTGTGAAACGCCTAGGCACTAGGCCAACTTGGATACTTTTTCACAGCCTCTGTTATAAGAAAAGTAGAAAAGTGCCTAGGCGTTTTACAAAAACTGGTATCATGGTTCTGGTGTTACAGGATATTATATGGAGCTTATTGCTGTTTAGTTGGTTGAGCGCTAAAAGCCACTATCAGGGCTTTAAAAAAATGAGAATACCAGAGCAAAAGCCAATATTTTTTTTGCTCATGTTCTATATTCAAATACTGAGAATATTTTGTTCGTATAAATTTATATTATTACAAATTATTGGAGAGTGCCTATAGGCACTCTCAAATAATTTGAAAAAATCCCACAAATTTTGATGAACAAATTCAGCCCCCCCCCCCCCCCCCCCAAAAAAAAATCTAGCCCTCAACCATTTAATTTCTTCCAGAATTACATAATAACAGAATTATATCCGAATCCACATTGGCCCTATACGAAACCCGTGGTTGGAGATTTTTTGGGGTGGGAGACTGTCACACCTCACCTTTCGCCCGCTCCCCGCCCCAGAGTTTACGCCCTTGGCCTTATGAATGATATACCCGTGGTGGGCGCCCTTTTATGACCATGCTCTCCCAAACTGAAAATATTTCCTATGCTACTGGTTATAGATAGTAAATAAAAATAGGCCGATGAAATCGTCAGATGTTTACCCATACCCACAACTAGTAGAAAGCTGTATGACGGAGGGCCACCCTGGATGCCGACATTATGTACACCATATATGGTATGGGTACATATAGAAATGGATTGGAGGAGTGCCTAATTTGATGGATAAAGGGTTAATATCTCCGGATAAAATTATTAGATTTACATAAAAAAAACTATAGAGCACAGCACATCAGTAACCTGAATACATATATAAAGTAACCTGATAATCGGATTAATATTTATTGAGTTATCGCATGCCGAAGAAATGGATTGGAGGAGTTCTCAATTTGAAGGATAAAGGGTTAATATCACAGGATCAAATTATCAGATTTACACCAAAAACTATACAGCTCGTCACATCAGTAACCTGAACACATATATGAACTAACATAACAAACGGATTGATATTTTTTGAGTTATCTCATGCCAAACGGATTGGAGGAATTTTCAATTTGAAGGATAAGGGGTTAATATCTCAAGATCAAATTATCAGATTTACACCCAAAACCATACAACTCGGCACATCAGTAACCTGAACACAAATATAAAGTCACTTGACAATCCACGCAATATTTTTCAAGTTATCGAATGCCAAAGGGATTGGAGGAATTTTCAATTTGAAGGATAAAGAGTTAATATCTCAGGATCAAAATAACAGATTTACACCAAAAATTATACAGCTCGACAAATCAGTAACCTGAACACAAATATAATTTATTTAGACAATCCAAGCAATATTTTTCAAGTTATCGAATGCCAAAGGGATTGGAGGAATTTTCAATTTGAAGGCTAAAGGGTTAATATCTCAGGATCAAATTATCAGATTTACACCAAAAACTATACAGCTCGGCACATCAGTACCCTGAACGCAAATATAAAGTAACTTGACAATCCAAGCAATATTTTTCAAGTTATCGAACGCCAAAGGGATTGGAGGAATTTTCAATTTGAAGGATAAAGGGTTAATATCTCAGGATCAAAATAACAGATTTACACCAAAAACTATACAGCTCGGAACATCAGTAACCTGAAGATATATATAAAGTAACATGACAATTGGATTGATATTTTTTGAGTTATCTCATGCCAAAGGGATTGGAAAAATTCTCAATTTGAAGATAAAGAGTTAATATCTCAGGATCAAATTATCAGATTTACACCAAAAACTATACAGCTCGGCACATCAGTAACCTGAACACAAATAAAAAGTAACTTGACAATCCAAGCAATATTTTTCAAGTTATCGAATGCCAAAGAAATGGATACGGACGCCGGACGGACAGACGGACGGGCGGGCGGACGGACGCTCCAACATTTCGGGTTTGTGGGCTACCAAAAAAACATTTTGTATGTCCAAAACCTTATTTTACCCAGAACCCCACCCCTCCACCCTAGAACTTATATTTAACCCTAACCCCACCCCTCCACCCCAAAACCACACCCTAACCCTACCCCACCCTGACCCTTAACCCTAAAAGCCCACCCCAGACCCTAACCCCCACCCACTCCCGGGACCCGACCCCCCCAACCTTAAGCCCTACTCTGGGGCTACCCCTACCCCCCCACCCTCCCCTGACCCAACCCCACCCTAGCCAAACCAATAGGATTAGGAGCTATTTTCGGTTTAGGGACTACTAAAACTACCCCCCCCCCTGACCCCACCCCTACCCCCTCCCCGGACCTAACCCTCCCCAACCTTAAGCCCTACTCTGGGGCTAACCCTAACCGTACCCCACCCCTCTCCTAACCCTACCTTAATTTGGAGGTAGCCCCTAATAATAATATCCTCTAAACCCCCAATGTTGGCCCGGAGAGACGGACAAAGGATGGACGAACGACGGATGGCCACCCCGGGTGCCGGCATTATGTGTACCATACATAGTATGGGTACACATAAAAAGGGGAAGAATTTTTTTTTTTTTTTTTTTTTTTTTATATAAATATTCTCAATATTCTCAAGCCACCATTCGCTTTTTGCAAAGTCTTCATTTTATCGTTTGCAGGTTCAGAAACAGAGCGTTGTTGATTGTGGAAAGTGGTCGGCACGATGTTTTGTACGGATTTGGTAGCCGAGTGGTATAGCGTGTTCGATTCGTGTTTTGAAGTTCGTGAGTTCGATCCTCCTAATGCCAACATTTATTTTTCTTATCAGAAAAAAGTTTTGTGTCAGTTGTCGGCTCGCTGCAGATAATGAATACAAACTGGGAAAATAATTTTAAAAATTCTCAATATTCTCACACAACCCTTCCCATAACCGTCGTTTCAAATTTTTCGCGCACTTGTTCAGTTACCGAAGGAGTCTGGCAGTTAATGTGGTCGGTATAGCTCAGTGGTTTAAAGCAGAAGATGCGAGTTTGCAGTTGTGAGTTCGGTTCCTCCAAACATCAAAATTTATTTTTTGATCAGAAACAAGTTGCATTTTAATGGAAATGAACAAACGAGTGGTGAAAGCACTGCGTTGACTGCAAAAAGCTGTTGCTTTCCGCTATCTTTGTTGTAAAACAAAAGATCAGTTTTATTGGCTACTTCACTCACAGTAGAATTCGGTCGGCAAATTGTTCACATCGGTGTAATAGATCAGCGGTGTGAAGCGCGGGTCGTGTGATCTGCGGTTTGTGAGTTCGATCCCCATATTGTTCAAGAAAATTTTAGTTTCAAAATCTAGATATATGACGCCTGAAAATAGATGAACTTAAAATACAAGTCTATCAGATATGTCTGTGATCAAAAGGAAACTTCTTTAGCCCCGGAGTTCAATTCCCCGAAAGGGCATCTTTCAAAAACGGCAAGATACTTGACAACTACAAGCTTGTTGCAATCGATTAACAAATACTTTTAAATTTGTCAGACTTAGCTTGTGTTTGGATGATAAGAAAAAATGTAAACCAAAAACAGTTTAAAACATCTCCAAAACCCCAAGGAACCCTCCCAAGAGCTAATTCCTGGAAGAATTCATCGTATAGGCCCCTTTTACTGCACACAGACTGGCGAATCCATTCTGTATAGGGATGTTGAATTATAATATCAAACATCAGCCCCACAGGAATCAGTTATTACTTATCCTCCCAAAAAAAATCTTTATCTTAAAATTAAAATAGAATAGTAGTAATATTCACAACAATTTTCGTCACGATTTGATATCAATTCTACAATCCTCATTTAAATCCACCCCCATTGGAATATTCTATGACAAGTTCAGTGCAAAAAGTTCATCTGAGGTGAACTTTTCCTCATTTTCAATTCGTACCGTAGAATGCAATTTTGCTTTGAAATGGACTGACCCAGAAAATAGGGGGTGAATTAATATGAATTTAATACAACCTATGTCCCCTTTCCAGGGTCAGTTCATTTCAAACAGAAATCGCATTTATGGACCATTTTAAAAATGAGAAAAATATTGACCTTTCTGCACTCAGTTGAACTATTTGCACTAAACTTGACATGAATTATTCCAATAGGGTGGATTGAAGTGCAGATTGTAGATTTATTATTAAATGGTGACGACATTTTATGTTAATATGTTACTATTATTCTACTTTATATTATAAAATAAAGATTTTGTAGAAAGAACCAATAATAACAGACCCCTATAGGGCTGATGTCTGAAATCATCACTTAACACCCCTATACAAGTAATTCACCCAGTCCGTGTCGACATTAAAGGAGGCTTATACGAAGGTTTCATCTTGGATGATGGGGTTTGGGAGGGCTGCTAGGGTTTATTGTGACATTCTTTTACACATTTTCAACTTCGTTTTAAACAGATAAGGACAGAGAGACGAGTTGAATTGTTGGTGGGGGGGGGGGGGGGCAGTTTAATTTGAATGTTTCAAGGTTTCTGTAGAATCATTTTGTCGTGGCAGTATTGTTGGAGGCGTGGTCCGTCCTCAAGTTATAAAACAAGTATTTTGTTCTGTGTTAACCAATGTCAATAGGTTTTCTGTTATTTATATTTTGAAGTGTAATGTTGATTAATTGAAAACTGGGGAAATAAGATTACACCAAATATTCATTTTGTTTCTTGTAAAATGCCGCTTACGGGAATCGAACCGGTGACCATTCGATCACAAAGACAAGACAGTTACCTCTCGACCGTGGAGACACAAGATTCGTTGGTTGTTTATCGTCGTCAGAAACATTACTTATCAAGTATGAAAAAATAATAGGTAATATTTGTAAATATATAATAGCATTATAAATCAATGGATCGGACATTTTTCATCCGTAGGTGTTCTTTATTCCTTTCTTTAATAAAAATTAAATTGTTGTCCATAAAAAAACCCAAAACAATGTTGACCACTACAGGTATCGAACTCACGGCCCTAACATTTTGGGATAAATTCGCTACCAGGAGGCTATTCAAACAACACAAATTTCTCATGGATTTTGAATCCTTATGTTCGTTATCGCTCTACAGTAATGGTCAAACTTTAAGGGCCATTTATCGATATCCAGCCTGGTAAGTTCGGGTCTCTAAGTCTCGTGGTAAATCGACCGCTTTGTGTGCTGGACGTCGACGATATGATCCTCACCTCCAGCGCTGTTATCTTGATCTGTAACACACCTCAACCTTTTTAGACCCCCCCACCCTCGCCCCGCCCGCCCAACAGCATAAACGATTATTTTTATTTCTACGAATCGTATATATTCAGAGAATTCTTCTGCACTAACGTTGACTAACCTGATAGTGAAAGCACTGTAGAGTAGTGGCGGTCGAAGGAGGGGAGGGGGGGGGGTTGTGAAGATAGCGACCCGTCTCCCCCAGGTTGGCTATGGTTTGGCCGGACGTCTGAACATTTTGATTTTCAAGTATGGAACTCTCCAAATCCTTCAAAAGTTTGTCCCCCCCCCCCAGCCCGGGGGCCCCGGGACACACTCCACATTCTCTCTATGGATGACTCGCCACCGCTGCGGTGTAACCCGTTACCCAGCATAACTAGACATTCGTCCAGCAGAACTCGTATAAGTCACCATTCAAGTTTTTTTTAGTATTTGCCTTCAACTCATACGACTTTTGATCCACCGCTTTCGATCCTTCGTTGGAATTAGCTCGTCCTGCTCTTTCCAAGAAGTGTCATAAGCTATATTGTGGAACAAAATTATGAACATGTTTAGTTTTTGAAATATTTTTTTGTTAAGCATCATCATCTCGTCATGTTAGGTAAAGGATTAATTATTTGTCATAAAATCATAAAAGTGGCTGCAGGTGTTCATATCAAGAGACGGATTGCACCCAAGTAGGATGAACAAATTTTGGGAAGAAATAAACGTACAGGTAGCAGAACATTTTTTGAGAAAAGAGGGTTGAGAACACATGAGAGCAAGATGGGGGCGGAAGTGGGAATGACAAGAGAGGAGAGAGGGATGGGTCGAACTCTGGAAATAAGGAAACCATCAACGAGGGAAAGTCGAGGAGAACGAGGATTCATAAAGTGGGATTCAGAAACATTGAGGGTCTGCAGAGAAATGTGAGCGAAATAGTATTAATGATCGAGGACTCTTTAACTCTCTGTACACTGATGCCAAAATACCGAAATCCCAAGCATTTATTTCATTCCCATAATGCAATTGGGAATTTAACCAATTCACTCTTGTTTGACAGAGCTCAGTGACACTGAGCTCTGTCAAACAAGATTGCATTGGTTAAATTCCTAATTGTATTATGGGAAAATTTTACAGGTTGACATTTTAATATTTTGACACCAGACTTCGGAGGATAATATAATAACCATGGGCGAAACCTGGTTAGAATATCACGAATGGGTAGACCAGCTTAGTGTGAATGGACAGGAATGGGGTGAACCGGAGGACAAAGAAGGGAGGACCCGGAGGAGCACTCGGCGATAGTCATGTACATCAAATAGGAGGTATCACTTCACTGACTACAAAACGGATGGAAGCAATTTTGAATGGAATAACTGAAAACATGGAATACATGGATATCACAGAATTGTAAAGCCGAGGCTCAGTTTAATGTTAGCGAGGTGCCTTGAGCTATTTTTAGAGGCTAAAAAAATGAGAAAAAATGAGATAAAAAATAGTAAAATTTAAATGGCGATTTTTTAAAACAACGACGGTAGATTATGCCGGTACATTACATAGCTTTTTGAACATCTGTAGAAAGAGGTGTTTTTTTCACAGTCGCGGCCGGGGCCAGGGAGAGGAAAGTCGGCCCCGGGGTTAATTCTGTGACGGGTCCCATTTCGAAAGTGTCGGGTTAGTGATGCAGAGCCTGAGTCAAGAATCTTAGACTCCTGGGCTAAGCCCCAAAGTTCTTGACTCCGGGGTTACTACCCCGTCCACCCTCTCCCCGGTACTGGCTGCCACGGTATGGTGAATTAACCTTTTGCCCAACGCGGACGGGACGATATCAAAATTTATTATTTTAAATATAATTATTAAATACTACCACCCCCACCCCAACCGATTCCTATGTCCTTGAACGTATGTCGCATATTAACCCTTTACCCAACGTAACGGCCAAAACCGGCCAGCGCTATTCTCAAAAATCGCCAATTAATTTTCAAAATATTTTCATTTTTTGTCTCAAAAACATAGGTTATGACCCCTCGTTGGAACGAGCTCGTCGAGCTCGTTTCAACGAGGGGTCATAACCTATGTTTTTGAGACAAAAAATGAAAAAATTTAGTTATGCAAGAATTTTTTTTGCAAGTGTCGTCTGCTTTTCATGTTAGGTAAAGGGTTAAGATAATGGGCGTTGCGAAGGGGTGTAGTGTAAATCTGGTTTGTTTCGAGTGCGGTGGCTCGAAAGAAACCAGATTTACACTCCACCACTGTCTCACTCCCCTGAGGTTTTAAAAATAATGGAAAGGACAATGTGTGTATTATATGTCACAGTCACACAAACAAAATTATTCTTTGAGGTTAGAAAGGAATACTATGACAGAACTCCCCGCTGGAACACAGATGTTCGACATGTGCCAAATATCATGAAAAATTGAGTATTTGGAGAGTTTTTTTGACAAATTATGTATTAAAGGGACCCTCTTTTAATAGTTAATAATGGGAAAATACATAATTTGTCTAAAAACCTCGAGACTTTATCACGGGAAAATACATAATTTGTTAAAAACCTCCATACTTTATCACGGGAAAATATATAATTTGTTTAAAAAACCCTTCTAATGCACCATATTTCATGATCTTTGGCACATATGGAACACCTGTGTGCTGGAGGAGATTCTCTGGGTCATTTCCAACAATCTACTATTTCACCGAATACAATCGAGTCAGTGACGTGGAGACAATCCTGACCAAAATTTCCTATAGTTGGAAATTCGGAGAGCAAGTCATGAATAGTTGGATATTCCATCTTTCTGGATTTTATAGCTTCTTTGGCGATGCTGCTGTCTCTTTTACTTCCCAAAATCCCAACTCGGTTTCAAATCGGCAAAAATTCTAACTTTTACTATTTAAAACTACAGTATACGCAATTTCGAGCTTCATAAGTATGCATGATGTCAATCGGTACGAGCTTTCTATTCTATAATACGTTTACTTATCGTAATAAAAAAAAAAAATCCAGGAAATGGACTTCAAGAAAATCGCATCATTGCAAAATCGTTATCCTGAGTTTATTCCATCATTCACAGTTACAAAATGATGAAACATCGAAACTTGATCATTCCTGCATAATATCTGATTTAATGTTAGGAGACTGTGAATTGCTCAAAGTTCTCAGCTTGAGCATTTGTTTAGCACATATTCATTTCCCAGAACAATACCAAATAATAATAACCTGTTAATTCTATCATAAATGTGTTGGCATTTCAGTTACTAGAATCAATTTTATGCCCCTTTCATGGCTTCATTTTCAAAATCTTTTTCGGTGGTGAATTTCCAACTAGAGGGAGGAACCGGGGGGATTTCCACCCTTCCGGTCCCTCCTCTAGTTGAAAATTTACTACCCTACACCCCCCCCCTCCCCATCCCCCAATCGGAAACCTCCTGCCACGTCCCTGAATCGGGTCCACCTGTTAAAACAAATTGCAATATTCATTCTCAGGTATTAACTCATGGCTGACAATTTTCGTCATTGGAAAAGATTTACAAGAAAGTTAGCTCCCTTTAATCAGAAAATTTAACTTGAAAGGACAAGTGAATTTCTTAAATGAAGTGAAATTTTGAAATGTCAGCGAAGTTGAATTATAGATGCGCACATAATTTCACAAACTTCAGGTATTTTCCTGTAGAGAAGTATAAAAATACCGAAACTGCTTTTTTTTAGAATTCATTCCAAATCTGTTTGAACGTTTGACTGTTACTCTCCGTCGAAAACCATTTAAAAATTAGAAAACTGCGTTTCCCCATCTTTGATGATCTGTAACTTTTTTCTGTTTAATGAGCAGTGCACGCATCGTGACCTATCATACATACACTACCCTTTCCATCAATATAAAAGTAAAGGAGGCGATATTTGCTATTTTTCCCCGAGAAGCATAAAATCTTTGCAAATTTCTGTAAAACACATTGCTAAACGAAAAGTCCAAGAGAACATTTGCTAAGTGTTGTAAGTGTGATACTTAGAGATATTCTTAACTGGTTGAGGGTTCAAGCCTGAATATAAGCAGACTGTCATCTCCAAAATGAGGTCCCCAGATGGTGAATTTGGTGATGCTGCCCTGCACAGCAGGGTAGCATCACAAAATTTACCCTCTGTGAACCTCTGTCTGAATCAAGGTCTCAAGCTAAAACAGAAAGATGTAACTAGAGGATAAATTGGCCCACTGTATGGGATAGCATCAGCATATTCACCCTCTGGGGACCTCATTTTGTAAATGACAGGTTGCTTATATTCAGGCTTGCAACGGTTACATTATTTTTGGTGGCATGAATTTGTTCATCAAAATATGTTTTATTACAAATTATTGGAGAGTGCCCATAGGCACTCTCCAATAATTTGTAATAAAACAAACCGATATAAACAAAAAAATTATTGGTGTTTGACTGAATATGAAACACGAGCAAGGAAAGCACTGGCTTTTGCACTGGTACCCTCATTTTTCTGAAAGCCCTGATAGTGACTTCCAGCACTCAACCAGATAATGATGGTTTATTAACTGTGAACTAGTTGTTTCTATTTGGCTTGGAGCCTCGTTTTCGATACTGTTGATACAAGAGGCATAGATTTCAGCTATATAAATATACTTCTCCTTTTTTGAAAATAAATTACTGTGATCGGAAAAAATTCTGTCAGCAAACGTTTTTTCATAATATTTTGCATTATTACGACCTATTGAAATTGCAAAAAGGCAGCTATTTTATTAATCTTTCTTGTTTGAAGATTCGAGTTGTGTGATATCTTGGTTGTCAAAAGGACGTCACCCTTCTTCCTCTTCTTCTCCACCTACTACTCATCCTCACTCCTCCTTCTTCATTTTGTTCCCGAAGTTTATACATGCAATTTTACACTAAAAAAGTGGGCGTGGCCCAAAAATTTGAAAGTTGGTCACACTCATATCTCAAGCATGGTATGACATATGGGCCTGGGACCAATACCGAATTAGTCAAATGGAGGTTCAATATATGCATCAATGTCACTAAGGTCACCCGGCGGAAATTGAGTGGATTTTTCAGAATTGCTGGAAATCACATTTTTTGATCCCCTAATGCATTCCCGAAGTTCATACATGCATTTGTTAGACGCAAAAAGTGGGCGTGGCGAGAGAGTGGGTCGCGCTCATATCTAAAGCATGGTATGACGTATTGACCTGGGACCAACAAAAATTAGTCAAAACTCAACGAAGGTTTAAAATATGGGTCAAGGCCACTGAGGTCGCCCATGGGCCAAGGCCACTGGGGTCACCCTTGGGTCATTGAGTGTATTTCAGAATTTTGCTGGAAATCACTTTTTTACCCTTCAATGCATTCCCAAAGTTTATACATGCATTTTCATTCTCAAAAAAGTGGGTGGGGCCAAAAAATTTGAAAGTGGGTCACTCTGATATCTCAAGCATGGTAAGATGTATGGACCTGGGACCAACACCAAATGAGGCGAAACTCAATGGAGGTTCAAAATATAGGTCAAGGTCACCCAAGCTGGAAATCGCAGTTTATGACCCTCTAATACATTGCTGAATTTCACACATGTATTATTATATTCAATGGGCGGGGCCAAAAATTTTGAAAGTGGGCTACACTCATATCTCAAGCATTGTATGATCTAAAGACCTGCGACCAACCCCAAATGAGTCAAAAGTCAATGGAGGTTTAAAATATGGGCCAAGGTCGCTGAGGCCACACAGGAGTCATTGAGTGCATTTTGACCAGTCCAAAACCCAAACGATGTCAAGTTGGCATTTGGGTGGGGGGTGGGGGTGGTTTTGGGTGTGGGCTGGAGAAAATTTACCCGAACTTGAATTCAATATAGATTTCTACATGATCATCTTTCTCACCCAGGTGTCTCAACCAATACACACGTATCTTATTAAGTAGGAGGCGTAAAAATATTATTTATCCTCGATGTCTGTGGGCGTGGTATAAGGACGCCTGAAGCCTGAAGTGTGTGTGTGAGGGGGGGGGGGGGCTTGCCTTGAGACTGGGGGAGCGGCATAGTGTGTGCCCTTTTCGCCAGAAGTGCACTAGTGGAAAATACTTTTCTTTCCGAGATCTGCAATTGAGAAACTCTAGAGTATTCGTTTCTAACGTAATTAACGTTTGCCAATGCCAATGGAGGAGAGGGAGGGGGGGGGGGGGGGGTATCGGATATCATGGGAGAGAGAGGGGCGGCGGAAGCTCGATAAAAGTGGAGGGGCACAAATTTTCAAGTTTACCAGTGGGAGAAAAAATAATTATATTCGTATACCGGTAAATGTACCATGACCATCGTATCTCGTTTAGGAGGTAATAAGTCCAAATGATGAGATAATATCTCCTAATGATGTGATAATAAGTCCTAATGACGCGATAACATCTCCTAATGATGAGATAATAAGTCCTACTGATGAGATAATAAGTCCTAATGATGAGATAATATCTCTTAATGAACTGAGAACTCTGCAAGCTAATCGTCGAAAGCAAAAGTGGGAAAGATCTAAATCTTACAATGAGGAAGCAGCATATAAGACTATTCGCAATCAGTTCTCCAACAAACTAAAAGATGCCAGAAAATCTAACTACACAACATGTGTTGAAGCTTGTAATGGTGACACTGTTTGTCATAAAACTCTGTTAGAGACAAGGAATTCTGATTTTGGTCTTAATGGTGTTGCTGCTAGCTGACGATCACCATACCTCAAGAATAGACAGCAGCGTGTATCAATAAACGGTAATCTGTCAAAAGACTTCCATCTTGAATGTGGAGTCCCACAGGGCAGTTGCCCTGGTCCTGATCTGTTTCTATTCTATATTTCAAAAATGTTTTCCATCATTGAATCTCACCTGTCTGGTTATGCTGATGACACACAGGTCTATTTCTCTTTTCGACCATCAATCAAGGATCAAACTAAAGCCCTAGAAACTATTGAATCATGTATTTCGGACATTCGCACATGGATGATTTCAAACAAATTAACGATAAATGATGATAAGACTGAATTCCTAATAATTGGTTCACGACAACAACTCACTAGAGTTGACATCAATTCAGTGAAGGTAGGAGATTCCGCCATCAGTGCAAGTAACAGTGTACGTAATCTTGGTGCCTTCTTTGACTCTACTATGTCTATGGACAGACATGTTTCAAATATGTGCAATAAGGCTTTCAGGGGTCTATACAAAGTTAAAGAGATAAGACAGTTCCTCACCAAAGACTCAACAAAACCCCTAGTTCATGCCTTTGTAACTTCACATTTGGGTTATTGTAATGCCTTACTGTTCAACCTTCCACAATATCAGTACTCTCGCCTGCAGATGGTACTAAATGCATCAGCCCGAGTTGTATGCAGGATATCACGATCTCAACACATCACTCCTGTTCTGAGGGATATGCACTAGCTGCCAGTCAAGTACAGAATAATTTTCAAAACTTTATTATTAGTTTTTAAGACACAAAACAACACGTCATCAGCCTACTTAGAAGAATTCCTTAATACCAAGAATGTGTGTCAATACAACCTGAGGTCCGATGGTAAAATGCTGCTACATGTTCCAAAACATAGGTGTAAGACATTTGTAGATAGGTCATTCTCATCTGCTGGCCCTCACTTGTGGAATAATTTACCAGAACACCTAAAAATACTGTCAAATGTCAACCTTTTCAAGAAAGATCTCAAAACATACCAGTTTCAAAAAGCCTATAAGTGATGTTGTGGACTGTAAGATACTGTATATATTCCGTTTGTATATTTGCATGAGCTCAGTAACATGCACAGCGCCTTAGAATATGGTTCTATATCTTCTGAACTATAATTTTGGCGCTATATAAATGTGTATATTATTATTATTATTAATGCTGAGATAATAAGTCCTAATGAGGGGCACAAATTTGTAAGTCTACAATGGTTCGATCCAGTGGGAGAAAAAATTATATTCGTGTATCGGTAAATGTACCATGACCATAGTGTCTGGTTTAGATGAGCATGCCGCGGTGTGGTCACTGTCCTGTCCATTTCTTGTACTTCAAGCATCTTCCAACCCGAAGGCCAGCCTTCGGGTTGGAAGATGGTTGAAGTAGAAGAAACGGATTAATGCGACCGAAGGTAGGATGCATTGGCCAAATGTTTGGATTTGCAAATAATATATTACAGGAAATGCCTGTATATTGGCACGTTTGCATGAGCTGATTTTATATATATATTTATTGGTGCTTAATGTCATATACTTATGCACGATGGCTAATCATGACCGTGGCAGTTTTACAGGTGGAGGAAGCCGAGAGAACCACCGAGCAACGACGAGCAGCTGCCAGCTCCCCAACATCGTAACTCCACACTGCAGCACAGGCAGGGTTAGATTGGTTGAAGACATGCGTACCATCGACGTGCAGTACGCCTTAGTACACGGCGTCATCGTGCCCCCAAGTGGACAATCGGGGTTAAGTGCCTTGCCCAAGGACACAACGTGGGAGTCGGAATTGATCGCTCAGACGGCCACCCATCCGAGGATTAACCGGGCTCGACGTTGCTTAACTTCGGTGATCTGACGAGAATCGGTTACCGCAATGCCATCGCGCCCCAGAGCTGATTTTTAACTCATTGTGTAACCACGCAACATGTCTGTGGAAAAAAGTGGAGGGGCACGTGTCCATTGTGCCCCCTGGTTCCGCCGCCTCTGATGAAAGAGGCTGGATGATATCACCAAACAGAGAAGCTATGCAATAAAAGTTATTGTCTGTGTGGAAATTCCACTCGGTAAATGTTTTAGTGATACTCTATCCCACCTTTATTGTGGGTGAAACAATAAACGGATTACCAAGCAGAGGACAATTCAGGGGAAAAAATACTTTCTAGCCAGGGACGCCGAAAGCACGGGGCAGAGGGGGGGGGGGGCAGCTGCCTTTGGGCTACGGGACAAAAGGGGTAGACAATGCCCTTCCCAGGTTCGTTACTCATTTTTTTTAATGATCTATTCTCGAAGTAAGGCTAAAATATACTACAAATCCGTTCTGGGAGCTTTAAACATTCAACGGGGGATATGGGGGAGTTTGGTAGGAGAGAAACCCACTCTTAAACTCCCCCATCTGGGGCCTTCAACTTTCGGGACATGCATGCTTCGGTATGCCATGACGGGGCTGTTAGTGCGTTAAATGCGCTGTTCCCGGGGTCCCCCCTCTCCCCAAAACTGCCCGGAAGAGCCTCCGGCACCCCTGCTTCTAGCACTGCAGATAATATCCAGAGGCCGTTGATCAGCATATTAATGAAAATGATCATTCAAGGAGTCGACATGAAAGTTTTTTAATTTCGTCGGGGCTTATCAAACAGAAAATGTCGGGGAGGTCTTCTTGGACGACATAAGAGCCCTTCTGGCTGATGGTGGTGTTGACACAGACTTACTTTTGGAGGATCACTGTTGGAGGATAAATATTTGTTGTGGAGAAGAAGTTAATCTTTGGAGGCGTACTTCCAGAGAACTGCTGATTTTCATTATTGATGCTGCCTTCAGCACAACCACAGGTACTGGTTTCTATTACATCTTTCGCCCCTGCTATACTGCTGGTGATAATTCCACAAGTATGTATGTCTTCTACAACTCCATCCACTGGGTATTTCCGTCGACTTCTACATTATAGTAATGTGCTTGCAAAAGTAGTATTTTCTCGATCAGATCTCGATCGGGACGCGACATACTTACACACCTGTGGGTCGAGATTTTATAAATTAAATATTGCAACATCAAAATCTAATGAAGAAAATAAATAAAAATCTAACATGCAATATTCTCGCATTCCTTGTTCGACAGGTGAAATTTTTAAGTTCTTTGGGGAGAGAGCGGAAACATTTTTTTGCCTATGTTGCAACTAGGTCGCGATCCGGGTCGAAATTTTCTTTCCGCATTTATAATCAAACACTAAAAGCACTGGGTTCATATTCACTTTGCCCAGTTAATTTGGGTGGATTTTTAACCCAACTGATAGACGTACTGCACATTGATGGTGCACCTGTCTTCAACCAATGCTAACCCTGCTTGTGAGTTCGTTGGGAGAGTTTGACAGTTACTCGCCGTTGCTCTGTGGCTCTGTGGTTCTTTCCGGGTACTCCGGCTTTTTCCACCCGTAAAATTGTCCCACGCGAGGTGATCATGGCTGTCAAAAGTGTTGTTAAACTCCAATAAATAAATAAATCAATTTAGAGTGCACAGTACCGTCACCATCCACAACTACTAAAGTTAATACAACTGTTGTGACTATTTCCACTACTACTGGTTATTATTTGCACATGTCACCCTTTTCCACCATCAGCGTTCTTGACTTGACACCCCTCAGCTCAGTGGCCCTATTTAACACCAGCAGAACACTGACTTTCTTGATTTACCGGGTTATCTCCCTTTATAAAGTACTCTCTAAAATGAGTTGGATTAAATATCAACCCAAATCAACTGGGCTGAGTGAATATGAACCCATTTGGGTTCATATTCACTCAATCCAATTGATTTGGGTTTAATTTTAACCCAACTGATTTCAGAGTGTAAGGGCCTTCGTGAATCTCCAGAGGCCATATGCGTCAAAAAACATTCGATCACTTACCAAATAATAGTGATAAATAGGGTGACGTTTAACTAGTGTGGACATTAGAAGGATCCTTGATCTGGAACACTGGATAAAACAGTACAAAGGCCCTTACTTTTATAAAGAGATAGAGAGTAATCGCTTGACTGGACTGGTTACGTGAAATAATTCATGAGAGGTGAGGGACGTTGTACAAACACGAGTGCGCGAATGCGCACAAGTGTTTTACAATATTGTCCCTCGCCTCGAATGAATTATTTCACATAGCCAGTACAGTCAAGCGATTACTCTGTTTATTACTTTTCATTATTAACTATAATTATATTAGTTAACCCTTTACCTAACGTAACAGCAAAACCGACCAGCGTTATTCTCAAAAATCGCCAATTAATTTTCATTATTTTTTCATTTTCTGTCTCTAAAACATAGGTTCTGACCCCTCATTGGAACGAGCTCGTCGAGTCTTTCCAATGAGGGGTCATAACCTATGTTTTTTAGACAAAAAATGAAAATAATAGTTATTCAAGATTTTTTTTTTGCGTGTCGTCTGCTTTTCACGTTAGGTAAAGGGTTAAAAAAAACCCAAAAAACAATGAAATCCCCATTACACCCACGGCAAAGCGTCTTCGTTTGCGCGCACGGATACATGACCCAATTGTTGATTGTACAATTCACTTGTTAAGTCATCGTTTATAATCAAACCCGGAAATCCCAGTAAATCACACTTTGGAAAGTAATAAAAATAGATAATCTGTACATACACAAAAAACCAACTCTGAAAGAAGAACCGGTTGTATTTATTTATTTATTGGTGTCTAATGTCACATATTTCTGCACAATGGCAGATCATGACTGCTATATGGATATAAAGTCAAGTCCAGCCAATCGTTCATACCAGTATTGCCCATTCTCGTAGACTTCCACCCCAGGCATTGGTTACCGCGTCGTATTTTACCCGTAAAACAGAGCACGTCTACCACAGTAAACAAGCACCGCCTCACCTCTCGGGGTTCCCACGAGGAGGACCAGTGGTGGCAGCAAAGTCAGTAGCATTAGTAGCAGTGGAAGAAAACTTGTCGTGCTTGAAGCAGCAGCGGTTATAATTGTGAAGCAGAAGCCATAGAAAGTAGTATTTAAAAAAAAAACGACTACTAGTAGAATAGTAGAAAGTATGGAAGCGTATTGGTGCCAACAAGTATAAAAAATGGATAATACAAGTCCTAATTAGGAGTTATTATCTCATCATAGAATATATTATCTCATCATTAGAACTTATTATCTCATCATCAGGAGATATTATCTCATCGTTAGGACTTATTATCTCGTCATTAGGAGATATTATCTCATCATTAGGACTTATTATCTCGTCATTAGGAGATATTATCGCATCATTAGGAGATACCATCTCGTCATTAGGACTTATTAACTCATCACGAGCCGGAGCGCGGTGGCTCAGTGGTAGACTGTTGGATTTCTAAGCGAAAGAGGTCCCGAGTTCTATCCCCGTCCTGGACGACCCACGCTGTGTCCTTGGACAAGGCACTTTATCCCAGTTACCTACATGGGGGCAACATGACGCCGTGTACTCGGGTGTACTGCACGTCGATGGTGCACAAGTCTTCAACCGCTGTAACCCTTCTTGAGCGGAGCTTGAACAGAGTTAGAATGTTGAGCAGCTGACAGTTGCTAGTCGATGCTCGGTGGTTCTCTACAGGTACTCCGGCTTTTTCTTCCCTTAAAACTGTCACGGTCACGATTAGCCATTATGCATAAGTATGTGACCTTAAACACCAATAAATAAATAAATAAATAAATAAATAAATAAATAAATAAATAAATAAATAAATAAATAAATAAATAAATAAATAAATAACTCATCATTAGGAGATATTATCTCATCTAATTAGGAGATAATAAGTCCTAATGATGAGATAATATCTCCTAATGGTGAGATATTAAGTCCTAATGATCATGATGATGAGATAATATTTCCTAATAATGAGAAAATAAGTCCTAATGATGAG
Organism: Pictodentalium vernedei; assembly: GCA_031216915.1. Classification (NCBI taxonomy): domain Eukaryota; kingdom Metazoa; phylum Mollusca; class Scaphopoda; order Dentaliida; family Dentaliidae; genus Pictodentalium; species Pictodentalium vernedei. The sequence goes on along the minus strand of CM062292.1, from coordinate 402,305,166 downwards.
ATAATATCTCCTATTGATGAGATATTAAGTCCCAATGATAAGATAATATATCCTAATGATGAGATAATATCTCCTAATTAGGACTTATGGTATCCAATTTTTTATACTTGTTGGCACCAATATGCTTCGATAAGAACGATTTAATTGAAGACAATTCATCCAACTACAGTCTAAAATCAGTTGAGACAAAAATCAACCCAAATCAACTAGGTTGAGTGAATATGAACCCAACTCAGTTGATTTAGGTTGAGTTTTTTTTCATATTGATTTTTAACCCAACTGATTTTAGAGTGTACATACAAGATACTCTTCGAATTTTTGGAAACAATGAACTTATGCACGCCCATCAATACACATATCTGGAACTTTCGTTTACATCCAATGGTAAACTACAGAATGCGCAACAAGATCTCAAACTGAAAGGTTTAAAAGCCCTATTCAGCCTGAACAACAACTTTAAAAGAAAGTGGTTTCCACCTGTTTCGGTTTATCTAAAACTATTCAACATCCTGATAAAACCCATCCGCTTATACAAAAGTGAAATATGGGCTCCGGAAATAAACGATGCTAATATTGATAAATCGCCATGTGAACACTGTTCATATTCAGTTCTGTAAGTTAATCCTGAATTTGAACAACAAATCATCGACCATGCAGTGAGAGCTAACTTGGACAGTATCCACTGCATAGATGCCAAAATCCAGTTGACTAAGTTTGTATCAAAACGATTTGCTCTCCAAACCCCTTCCTTACTATCAGAGGCTAGAACTGAATCCGAAAATTACACTATGCCGGGCTCAATGTTGGTTAAATATCAGCAGCTTATAGCCAATTATAATCCTCAAAATAAATCCAAACAGAAGATTCCGTTTCAATCTGTGAAATACACAACACTAAGAGAAAATCTGAAGGAGACCCATTTACAAAATGTTTGAAATGCTCTATCTGACGACAACATAAAAACTGGAAAAAAAATGAGAACTTATCGAGAGTTTAAGAACAAATATCACCTGGAGCCTTATTTGACCCATACAACATCCCCCGAAGCGAGAAACATATTTACTCATTTGCGTGTAAGTAACCGCAAGTTTCTTATAGAAAAGGGGAGGCATATGCAACCACCCATCCCTGAAAATGAACGCTTATGCGCGGTGTGCGGCTCAGGTGCAGTGGAAACAGAGTGGCACTTTGCTATGGATTGCAGTGAATATGCATCTCTCACGTGCATTTTACATATTTGAACTTAAATACCAAGAGTTTGTTGAGATGGACACGACACATCCGAGAGATTCATATTCCTGAGGAGAAACAATGTACCACGGCTATGTGATATCATCTGTAATATGGTCCAGCAATTCTTAAAACAACGAGAACAAGTTCTGTCAATCTGACACCAAGAGGTAACATTAATAAAATTATATCACATCCACTACAACCTGATATTTACGTCTGTCATTTGGAATTAGTATTGTTTTATGTTTCTATTTATGTTGCTTTTGTATGTACAAAGCAATCTGCTTTTTTCTGCTGTATGTGCTAAACAAATCTTAAGTTGTCTACAACTGTTAGTGGTAATTAGAATGCACTCCAAATTCAGGACTTCATCTTTCGCGACATAGTTTATCATAAACAATAGCATTTTATAGGGGATGCGTTGAAAACAAAAGCATTACAGCAATTCCTTCCATTTGCTTTGAGCTGAATGGGCACACGAAACATGACGATCGTCAACAGCCGTTTCGCTAGGCAACATGGTTGAACACAAGGTTGTTTTACACTGAGGATCACGGTCAGTTAAAGCATTAACTGATTAAGGGCTACATTTTTGTTTTGAATTTGTTCATCCACATTTGTTTTATTACAAATTATTGAAGAGTGCCCATAGGCAATCTTCAATAATTTGTGATAAAACAAAGCTATATAAACAAAGTATTATTTGCATTTGACTGAATATGAGAAATGAGCATGGAAAATGTTGGCTTTTCCTCTGGTACCTTAAATTTTTTGAACGCCCTGACAGTGGCTTCTAGCACTCAACCAGTTCACTAGTTTTCGAACGGCATCGGAAAGTTGAGGCATACCAAAAACATACATAGGGGCATGGATAATGGCATTGAGTGCTAAAACTTATTGTCCAGCAAATGTTTTTGGCCATGTGTTGTCTGCCTATTCAACACATCGCCTGAAACAACTCTTCATGGCCTAAAAATTACTCTCTGGCCGCCTGTGCTATAGATCGTCGGGACAATGTAGACACAAAGAGGTCTTTGGGTGACGTGCGCTTTAAAGAGAGGCCAGGTTTTGAAGAGTATTTTGATTCCACCCTGGGGGCTGCTGTTTAAGATGATGTCACAGTCGCTGGCTCTTAGGGGCAGTGGAAGGAGTGCCAAAGGTGTGATTTAGGCATAATAGAGACCCTGGAACACCTTCTATTGCAATGTCCAATATATCAGTATAACAGAATAAGATTCACCGGGAGTATAATGGGGAAGTGGGGTGGGAGAATGAATGATATGCGGTTAGTCTGTGACACAAAGGAGAGGGTTGGTATTTATCGGAGAGATTGTGAAGAATGGGGTACGAAGTGTCATCAAGAAGTTCGACTATTAATTGGAACGAGAACGTTTATTACAATGGGGTGGAAATAAATTATGTTGGAAGCTTGAAAAGCTGTTTTAAGATGAGTGTGTGATTGAGTTGATAAACAGTACTTGGATGGTGAAAAACACAAACAACAAGCGACAATGCATTAGGGCCCTGCGAATCACACATTCTGGATTCGAATCGAAATTCGAATCGAATCGGGTCTATTATTCGAAATCGAATCGAATCTCGAATCGAATTCTGGGCGTTTTGAACATAACCGGTAAGGGGAGGGGGGCTGTAAACCTGATTGTTCGGACTGTGACGGTTCAAGTTCCGACTGATAAAGTATTCCAGCTACATCATCAAGGCATGCCTTCCTGGAAGGCATGCCTTGATGGTGTAGTTGGAATATTACCCATGAATTCGTGCGAGTCTTACCAGCACTAAGCAATGCACAGGACTAGCCGAAAGCAACTGCTCGTAGTCAACATTGTTTGGAAATTTTAAATTTGTTTTCAACAGTGGTACAAACTGGTGAGACTGCATGGAATTAGCATGGGAGGTGGCATGAGTCAGATGCTATTTACGTTAATACAGATGAAATTATATTGTCTTTATTTCCAGCATTATTTACGTACAAATTCCATCTGAACTGCACGTTTTGTGAGACGACGAGAATGACTAATACAAAGCTATATTGCCGTTTAAAGATTCAAAAGGAAACGAATCAGGCAGCGGATTTCGAATCAAATCGAATATCAGCTTAAGATTCGAAATCAAATCGAATCTCAAAGCTTCGCAGGGCCCCACAATACATACGTGGCCCCAATGAAAAACACAAAAAAAGCTCCAGCCAATAGTTGTTAGGAATAAAAATGTTGACCTGACCTCAGTGTGTTTAAATTATACCTGGCTTGACAATGCAGAATTAACAAATCGACAGAGAACATTTATTTGAAAGAAAAATAGATAATATGAAGCCAGGGTTGTGGTCGTTACCATATTGTCTGTCTGCTGTTGGCACAAAATACTGTTGAACGATACTGGGAAACAATTCAACCTTATGAAATTGAAAGTAAGATTTCGAGTTAACTCCCTTGACTAAATCTTTAATTTCGTTGTTGAGATGAAATGAAAGCGAATTTGAGAATAAAACAAATCTTAGTTTTCTGCTGAATGCAAAAACAATCCCGAAATGGAATATTCTCTCTAAAAAGTGTGTAAATGGTATTTAGAGGAGATTCTAGGGGAAATCTGAGAGGTTCTGGTATTTAGGAGAAAATACTAAACACCAGACCCTCCCCCACTAGACTTTTAAAATTCACTTCTACCCTGCTAGCGAATGCACACACTGGAAATGAAATATTTTCTCAAAAGTACCACGCAAGAGTAATATAGAGGTGTGTGTGTGTGGGGGGGGGGGGGGGTTCTGATATTTAGGAGAACCGGATTCATCCCCAACGCATTGATTACCAAGTCATATCATACAATAAAGCAGAACATGTCAACCACAGTTAACAAAAACTGTTATCATTCCCAAAATTACCAAGAGGTAATAGATGTATAGTAGGCAAAAATAGTGACTTTCTTTTTCCAGGTAAGGCTAAGAATTCAACAATTATCTCAAAGAACTCTGTCAAAGTACATATAACTTGTTAACCCTTTACCCAACGTAACGGTAAAAACTGCCCAGCGCTATTCTAAAAAATCGCCAAGTAATTTTTCATTATTTTTTCATTTTGTGTCTCAAAAACATAGTCTTGATGTTAAATGTAAACTTTTCAATAAATTGATTCAACCTATTTTATTATGTGGTTGCGAGATATGGTCCCCTGACCTTAATACTCCTTTTGAGGACACCACACCATGTGAACAAGTCCATCTAAAATTTTGTAAACAAATATTAATGTTGAATAGCCTCGGAAAAGCATCTAATCATGCAGCACGTTGCGAGTTGGGCAGATATCCTATTGTGAACGATGCCATCTTAAATCTTTATAAATGTTATGTCGATAAATTATCCAAAATTGAGATTGAAGGCGATAACATACTCTCAAGGAGTCGCTCAAATGTAAACTGCCGAAAACTTGGATAACTCAGTTATCTCGTTATAATATCAGAGTTCCAGATGCTAAGTGGTTAACTAACAGTAATTGAAATTGCCTGAAAGATGTACTAGAATCTCAGCATAGAGAAAGATTTACTAAAGATATGTTTAACCCCCTACACTCTGATGTCAAAATATCTAAATATCAGGCAGAAAAAATTTCCCATAATGCAACTAGAAATTTAACCAATTCAATTTCGTTTGACAGAGCTCATTGAGCTCTGTCAAACGAGATTGAATTGGTTAAATTTCTAGATGCATTATGGGAAAAAACAGCTTCCTGAAATTTTGGTATTTTGACATCAGAGTGAAGGGGGTTAATGATGACAAATTGAGAGGCAGTAATAAGTTACGAACTTATCGATTTGTTCAAAATGAAAATACAAGCTTGAACCTTATCTGAAATTCACCAGATCTCGACAGGCTCGTGAACTGTTTACTAGACTTAGGGTTAGTAACCATAATTTAGAAGTAGAAAAGGGTAGACATAAACAACCCATAAACGCCCTTAAATGATAGGAGATGCCAGGTGTGCGATACCGGCGAAATAGAGAGCGAAAAACATTTTGTTATGGATTGTGAGTCGTATGTCGAAATTAGGAAAACGGGGTCCGAAGAAATTATAAAAGAAAACAAAGAATTTAAATAAACAATTGAATGATTCAGAGAAATACTATTATATATTGAAAAACTTATATATTGAAAAACTGTGATAGTAAATCAATTAATATTATTTCTAACATGATCTGGTCATTCTTCTTTAAGCGAGATCACCTTGTTAAAGAAAAAAGTCATTAGTACTTTATATTATACATCATGTTTATTGTGACTTCTTATTTGTCTTATTTGTTATGTTTGTATTGTGAAACTGCCATTATGGTGTTATGCATTAAACTATTGAAACTATGTTCAGATAAGTTCTCGAGATGTGCATAAAGGTTTTGAATTTTTAATCGGGCCCTATGCGGCTCCCTTAGGGCCACTTTTGTCGTTAGAGAATCGGGCTTCCGGCGAAAGGCTCCTAGGGGGTTTTAATTCGAAATGTTGAAAGTGTGTTCATACGTTCCAGTAGGATGTCTTGATGTGTAAAAAAGGTTTTGGATTTTCAATTTGGCCCCATGTGGTGCCAGTAGCACCACTTTTGTCGTTAGAGAATCAGTTTCTGGCAAAAGGCTCCTAGGGGTTTTAAATCGAAACGCTTAAAGTGTAGTCATATGTTCAGGTAGGGTCTCTAGTTGGGCAAAAAGGTTTTGAATTTTGGATCCGGTGTAAAAGGAATGGAAGTCCGTAGGAACGTTAGTCCCTCTGGACTATTATTCCGCGGAATTATAGTCCTAGGTCTAACATTTCTAGGAATAGTAGTCCGGCGGACTACTATTCCTAGAAATGTTAGACCTAGGACTATAATTCCGCGGAATAATAGTCCAGAGGGACTAATTTTCCTACGGACTTCCATTCCTGTTACACCGGCCCCATGTGGCTCTCGTCGTGCCACATTTGTCGTTAGACAATCGGTTTGTGGCAAAAGGCTCCCAGGAGTCTTAATTCGAAATGTTGAAAGTATGCTGATATGTTCAGGTAGGGTCTTTAGATGGGCATAACGGTTGCAGATTTTTGATTCGCCACCACGTGGCGCCCGTAGCGACACATTTGTCCTTAGAGAATCAGTTTCCTGTGAAGGACTCATGGGGGTTTAATATTGTTAAATAATATTGTTGTTTATCAATAAATTTAATGTGTCATATATAGACAAAACTACATGTATGTTTCAATGAGTCGTTTTGAATTCAATGAGTCAGATGTGCGTAGGAAGAAAACGTCGAGACCGAAGGTCGAGACGTTTTCTTTCTACGCACATCTGACGAATTGAATACAAAACGACTCATTGAAACATACATGTTGTTTTGTATTTATTACATGACCCAAGCACCTACTGACCTAATTTTCTGTTCTATCAACGGTGGTAAACACCGTGCACTTTATGCAGTCGCATTGCATAAAAAAAGTCCCGGTTGGAACAGGTTGGTGTGCAATACGGAATTCCGTATTGCACAGCCGTATTGCACGCCGTATTACATAAGAGAGACTGCATGGGCATGTAATAAAATACCTTTTCATTTCTGTTGGTTTTAACCAATAATCAAGACTGCAAATGCGGGGTATACAGTGTGCTTTGCGCACAAATTACACCAGTTTATTTATTTATTGGTTTATTTATTTAAGGTTACATTTCTGCGTAATGGCTAATAGTGACCGCAACATGGATATAAAGTCAAGTCGTTTGGGGTTTGGACTTTTCGCCGAAAGAAAAATTAGGACAGTTCACCGATCTTTTGGACCTCCTGCTGTAAAAGCTGGACATTTCGACAGACTTTTGGACGTTTTGCCGGAGCTTTGAACACTTCACCGATCATTTATACCCCATGTTGCTCATTTTGAGGACTTCCACTTCAGGCATAGTTACCTGGTCCTATTTTACGAGTAAAACAAAGCTTGCTTACCACAGTAAACATGCACTGCTTTACTTCCCAGGGTTCCATCAAGGAACAACAATAAGATAATAAAAGCCATAATTTAATTTTCATAAATTTTTATTTGTTCTTCATCTAATGATTCAGCACATAACTAATAACACTTCTAACTACATGTACACAGGATATAATACAAAATAACGTATTACAGTGCTTCATCACAAAACAATTATGTGAAAGATGCTTTATTAAGTCCTGAGAGAATACTAACAGAATACTAACAGTTACTGGATAAGGCTGCACTGATGCATAATCTAACCATAAAGGTTATTACCCAGCCTGGGCTTGGCAAGTTTTGTTATCCATATTTTGTCTTCTCAGTTTCCAAATCCATGTAGAATGAGCCTTGTAGGTGAACAAAAGCAAATACTTTCCAGCCAATAATTAATTATAAAAAAAGAGAACTCCAGTTAATTGAATAACTGCTAAAGCATTGAAAAATATTCAATTAATAGGAATTTGACCATTTTTCTGTATTCTAATGAAACACTAGACATTTATCCTATCGCACCTTGTTTGATAGAGATCATAGAGACCTGTCAAAGAAGATATAATAGAATACTTATTTATTTGAATTTAAGGTCACTTTCAGCATCTATGCCTATATGAAGACCACAATACTGCCCATTTTAGAGAACTTTCATCCCAGGCATTGCTTACCTGGTACTTTTTTACCAGTAAAATGGAGATTCTTTAGCACAGTAAACATGCTTTGCTCCAATTCCAATAATTCTGACTAGGAATATAACAGAATACATGCTAATATTGGATTAACTGAGGTCAAAGCGGTCAATAAACACAGGAAATTTAGTGGTTATCAGAGTAATTTTTTTGATAGAACAAAAGATTTTTTATTCCATTAACAGGAATTTACTCTATAACCTAGAAGCAATTAACAGGTTAAATTTAGACCAAAGGTATGGTAAACTGTTTGATGTTTGAACACTGTTTGCAATTGACAGGGTTCCTCAATTAAAGAGATATTTAATTAACTGGTAGAGTGCTGAATTTTTTTTGATGGTGAAAATTTTTTCACATGTCTTTGCCTTGTTACGATTTATGGGAGAGTGCCCAGAGGCACTCTCCCATAAATTGTAATAAGGCAACTTCAAAAAAGACTAAATAATTTTACTTCAAAGATGATTTGAAGCACATCCACAGAATCTGAAACCTTGAAATTGAGGCACCTGCTCTTCCGGGTAAAGCCCAAATATGGGCTTCCAGCACTCTACCAGTTAAGTGAGTTCACTATAATAAATTGTAGCATCAATAATTATAATCAATCATCTTAAGGTTTAGTTTGTACATTGCTCTTAGTCTAGGCAATCTTTATGTTTAACTCTTTGAACCCTGATGGTATCTTCCATGTCAGTTAAATGGCACCCATTAGAAGAGTCCATATTCATTATTTAGGGGTATACCATTTAATATTTTCAACATGCAGCCTCAGGGCTGCATGTCGAAAATACTGATTTGTCTACCCCACACATTCACTTAGCACCCACCCTATTTAATGTAATTATGATATATGTTCCTGGCCCAGAAAAAGCAGCCTCCCAGGTTCAAAGTGTTAATTTACAGCAGTGTTCGAATTGTAGTCACACCATGTCAAAAGTGCAAATTGAAAAGAAAAATATTCTATCATATCACTCACATCATGCTCAGTGTGTTATTGCCTTTTGTGGTGATCAGGGGCTAGCTCTATCTCATCTCCACAAAAAAGATACTCCCAAATAGTTAACAAGAAGTCTTCCAGGCACACAACAAACAGGTCTTTCAAATGGTCCAATTTGTGGACACCGGAGCTGCCAAAATTTGCGGACAGTTCCCCTACCAGGCCACTAGTTCTAGGTATACCATGGACTCTCAACCTGAATCGAAACATGTACTGAAACTGTTTCAGCATTCAAACTTCCAAAATAAAAGAACTGATGAAGCCTGGGGGATAACAACATCACAGTGCGATTCGTTTTGTAAATCAGTGGTTATAATGGGATGAAGTTCAAATTGGTCTCAAAGGCTATAATATAATTTTTTGGTGTGCAACATCCACACCAAAAATTATATTACAGCCTTTGGGTCCAAGTTTGGACTAATTGGGATGATGCCACGGGTGTGCTCCCAGTTACTGACTGATAATTTAGAAACACTCGAGTAAGTAAAATTGATCCTTGAGGCACTCTGTATTCCAATTTAGTCTGGAAGAGCCTGGCCTATTTATAAGTGAGCTCCAGTTGGCAGATAATTTGGGAACATCTCTGTAAAGTGGGGGCATAATTTAACGACCAGAATTTGGGGAAATTTAAAGGACTGTAACAAATCATTGTGGTAGCATTTCCTATCCAAATCTTCATTACCTATATAGAAGCAGCCTAGATTTGGATCTTGATTCTGATGTCCATAACATGATGAAAAAATAACATCATTTGTATGATCTGTAGCTGTCCTGAGGCAGTGCCCAAACTAAAATGTAATTCCAATTCACAAGGCTCTTTGACCTTTGACAAGGCTCTTTGACCTTTGACAGGAGCTTCAACCCTTGTTAACTAATATTGATTCCTTACAAGAGCATTTAACCAGTTTAACAATGGTATTTTTTCTCATTTGCTGAAATAAGCTTTTAACATTATACATTATCAGTAAATGAATTGAAGCATACTGCATCACCTGAAGTAGGTTACAGGATAAGTTCAAGAAAGCTTTAACTGGTAGAGTGCTGAATTATTTTTTGTCATCAAAATTTATTCACATGTCTTTACCTAGTTACAATTTATGGGAGAGTGCCTACAGGTACTCTCCCATAAATTATAACAAGGCAAATCCTTACACACTGTATAATTTCTCTTCAAAGATAATATGAAGCATATCTACAGAATATTAAGCCTTTAGGTTGTGGCACCTGCACGTCAGAATAAAGCCCAAATATGGGCTTCAAGCACTCAACCAGTTAATACCCTTTTCTCTGCTGGGAATGCCAACATTTGGCATCATTTCTTGGGAAGCTCTCCTTGAGAGCTTCCCAAGAAATATTGTCAAGGGATGATACAATCCACAAAGTAAGAGTGTGAAGCAAATTTCTTGCCATTACTACTGGTAGCATTACACCCTATTTTAGCTGGTACTGTACAGGTGACAATCATTGGTTGCAAATGCTAAGGAAGTAAATTGTAAAATGAACAACAAAAACAAAATTGAGTTTTCACCTTATTTAGCTGTCAATAATGAATGGAATGGTAACTGGGTTAATTCTGGTATCGGTAACAACTTTTCAGGGACAACCCACAGTGGGAGGACCTTGAAAAGTTCTAGCAGTGACAAAAGTGACTAAGCTTCCCCACTCTTGGTGTACCTTAGTGGTTTTTTATCTATTTATTTATTGGTGTTTAAGGCCACACAATTCTGCACAATCATGACCACAGCATGAAGATAAAGTCAATCGTTTATACCCATGTTGCCCATTTTACAGCACTTCCACTGCAAGCATTAGTGATTGGTTCCTATCTTACCTTTAAAACCGAGCTTGTTTGCCACAGTAAACAAGCACTGCTTCACTTCCGAGTGTTCCCATAGGGATCTTAGCGGTTACTTGAGACTGTTACCCATTTGCTCTCCATGTAACGGTGAACTAATAACTATCTACAAAATTGCTAACCATTTCAATATCTGTCAGGCACAATTTTGTGGCCTGTGAGGGACTTCAGGGCAACTGATAAGTGCTGACCCAGATAGATACTTAATTATTTATTTATTGGTGTTTAAGGTCACATATTTCTGCAAAATGGCTAATCATGACCTCGACAGTTTCACGGGTGGAGGAAGCCAGAGTACCTGCAGAGAACCACCAAGCAATGGCAAGGAACTGTCAGTTCCCCAACATACCACCTCCACACAAGCAGGGTTAGCATTGGTTGAAGACAGGTGTACCATCAACATGCAGTACGCCTTAGTACACAATGGCAATGTGCCCCCACGTAGGCAATGGGGTGAAGGACACAAAGTGGTTGCTACAGGTGGGATTCGAACCGAGAACCTCTTGGCTTGCAGCCGGCACCTGTACTGCTAGGCCACCATGCCCCAACCCAGATACTAGGGAAAACAAATGTATAGAATGCAGGTGGAACACACAAGAAAGTCATAATCTCAAAACCTTTCCAAGTTACGATTGTAACTTATTGGTGAAAAACAGTTTTGTTTCTACAAAAGCAATATTTATTTATTGGTGTTTAAGGTCCCTTTCAGTATCTACATGTATGGCTATATTGTGACCATAACATAAATATAAGGTCATGTTTAGTCAACTATTTATACCAATGATGCCCACTTTAGAGGAAGCACACCTCATGCATTGGTGGATGCTATTATAGAAGAACATGCTTACCCCAGCAATCCAACACTGTTCCCCCCCCCCCCCCCCCCCCCAGCAGGATTCTCATGGAAGAAGGCAATCTCTTCCTTAATCAAATCCTGATGCAATCACAACATATTTACACTATTAGATATTTATTTATTTATTTATTTATTTATTTATTGGTGTTTAAGGTCACATATTTCTGCACAATGGCTAATCATAACCGCAACATAGAGATAATCTTTAATCCATGTTGCCCATTTTACAGAACGTCCACCCCAAACATTGGTAACTGCATCCATTTTAAAACAGAGCTCCACTTCACTTCCAGGGATTCCCACAGGACTTTTTTTTCGACAGGTGAGATTTTTTCAGGTTGTGGGCAGGATGGCAAACAGAAAATTTCAATCAGGTCGTGCCCCAGTCCATATTCATTATTTGGGGGTAGACCAATTAACATTTTCAACGTGCAGCCTTGGGGCTGCACGTTGATAATATTAATTGGTCTACATCACACATTCATTTTAGCAGCCACCCTACTTAACCCTTTACCCAACGCAGATGATTTCAAAATTTATTATTTTAAATATTATTTTTTAAATTTTTTCAAAAAATATCAGCAAAACCATATCATGTGACCCCTCTTTGGAACGAGCTCGATGAGCTCGTTCCAAAGAGGGGTCACATGATATGGTTTTGTTGAAATTTTTCGAAAAGTAATATTTTTGCAGCTGCTGAATTTGCATATTACGCGGGCGGATGCAGGCGATTCATTGGGTAAAGAGTTAATAAAATTATGAAGTATCATGTTCCTGGGTGGGAAAATCGGCCTCTCGGGTTCAAGACATCAATGTACAGTTGCCAAGTACTGTGAAAATACAAACAAAGTTAAACATGAAAAATGGACTGTGAATTTTACTTGCCCTTTTAGTTATACAAGAAACATTAATGTATTTACATTACAATTGCGTTTACAAATGAGTTAATTGAAACAAAACATAATAAATCACACAAATATAAATAACAGACTGTGTACAACAGACAGTGACACTGCCATGCCTAGAATAGTAAATAAACAAATAAAGCAAACAAGAAAACACATAAATAAATGAACATAAAGCTTATATATTACTGTATATCACTTGTATAGAAATGAATATATTAGCACCACAATTATAACAAATGAAAAACAAAAAAATAACTATATACTTTTTACTGTTTGACAGATCTCAGAATTGAATTTTGATTGTGCCAAGAATCTGCGGTGATAATACAACTATTCATTAATTAGACAACTACACAATGGGCTCCATTCCACGCACACTGCCTCTTTATCGCAGCAAGCACTCAATGCAGGAGGCATCAAATATACACATCCTCTGTTTTAACCCTTTACCCAACGTAACGGCCAAAACCAGCCAGAGTTATTCATAAAAATCGGCAATTAATTTTCATTATTTTTTTTGTCTCAAAAACATAGGTTATGACCCTTCTTTGGAACGAGGTCATTCCCAAGAGGGGTCATAACCTATGTTTTTGAGACAAAAAATGAAAAAAATTAGTTATTCAAGAATTTTGTTTGCAAGTGTCGTCTGCTTTTCATGTTAGGTAAAGGGTTAAAACAGAGTACACTCATTACTTCAGGAACTGAATTCACAGAATCCAGAACCTTTTACATTGAAATATTGGATATTCAAGGATATTTTGAGACCAAATATTCAAAAAATTGCAAAAAAACTTTAGTAAAAAGAGGTGTTTAAGGTCACATATTTCTGCACAATGGCTAATCATGACCACGATAGTTTGACAGGTGGAGGAAGCCGGAGTACCCGGAGATAACCAGAGAGCAATAGTGAGTGACTGTCAGCTCCCCAAAGTACTAACTCCACACAAGCAGGGTTAGCATTGGTTGAAGACAGGTGCACCATGGGGGTGAAGTGTCTTGCCCAAGGACACAACATGGTTGCTGCAGGTGGGATTCAAACTGAGGACCTCTCGGCTTGCAGCCTGCACCTCTAACTACTGAGTCACTTTGCCCCCATACTTTCATTAAGTGAGATGGCTGCTTAGTGAATGTGTGGGATAGACCAATCAATATTTTCAATGTGCAGCCTCAAGGCTGCACACTGAAAATATGAATTGGTCTACCCCGAAAAAATGGATGTGGACATATCCAATTTGCTGCCATTGAACTGATATGTGAGATACCACTAGGGCTCAAAGGGTTAACTACTGAGACACTGCACTCCTGATATATATAGATACATTGGAACCACAACATATGTTTGAAGAATATGAAGTGGAGTTTTGCCAACTATTCATAATTAACCCTCTGCACTCTGATGTCAAAATACTGAGATTTCAAGGTGGATATTTTCACACAAAGCAACTAGAAATTTAATCAATTCAATCTTGTTTGACAGAGCTCAATGAGCTCTGTCAAACAGGACTGAATTGGTTAACTGGTAGAGTGCTGGAAGCCCATATTTGGGCTTTATTCTGAAGTGCAGGTGCCGCAACTTGATGCCTTCATTTTCTGAGGATATGCTTCATATTAGCTTGGAATTAAAATTATTTAGTCTGTGAGGGTTTGCTTTGTTACAATTTATGGGAGAGTGCCAAGTGGCACTCTCCCATAAATTTTAACAAGACAAAGAGACGTGAACTAATTTGGATGACCAAAAATAATTTAGCACTCTACCAGTTAAATTCCTAGTTGCATTATGGGAAAAATTCATTGTTTGAAATTTTGATATTTCGACATCAGTGTGCAGGAGGGTTAAGTCACCCATGTTAGAGGACCCAAACCACAGGCATTGATAACCAGGTCCTATTATACCAGTAAAACAGAATCTTCTTACCAACAAAAACAAACAATGCTTCACTTTCTGCATTCCCATGGTGACTGCTGAAATCATTGCCATTTATTTATATATTGGGGTTTAACAATACTTTTGACAGCCAGGGTCAGTTTTATGGGTGGAGGAAGTGGGATTACCTGGAGAGAACCACCAGCAATGCCGAGCAACTGTCAGACTCGCCAACGTACTAACTCTGTGTTAGCATTGGTTGAAGACAAGTGCACAACTGAAAGGTAGTATGCCTCAGTACACAGCGACACCATACCCACAAGTAGGCAATCTGGATAATGTGCCTTGCCCAAGGACACGACACATTTACCACTGGCGGGGATCGAACTGTGCAAATTTTGGTTTGAAGTACAATGCTGTACCACGGAGTCAGCACACTCCCAGATATTTTTGCTAATAAAGTAAATTAAAAAAATCGCGACATCGACGCCGTAGCTGCGACGGGTGGTGCAATTTCACAAAATTGTAAGTTTATCAAGGGTCATAACTCCAAGAAAAATATTTGGAACAACAGCTGCATTGAACAGTGGCTAGACATCAATAAGATACACTTACATGCCACATATAAAATCATTCCATCAAGTATTTCAAAAGTTATTGAGTTTTGAAACTCGTTGGTCACAGACAAACTCGTTGGTCACAGACAGACCGACCGACCGACAGACAGACAGACAGACCGACAGACAGACAGACCGACATTGCCACTTATAGAGCTGCTAGTCGCAGCTAAAAATCAACAACAAAAATTGAATGCTTTCTTATTTAACTGATTGTAATGGACTAAGCACAGCTGATAAGAGATGACCTTCAGAAGTGTGATCACAAAATTGCCAGAACATTTTCAGTGGATCATGACTTGGTTCGATCGAGTCAAAATCCTTTTTCCATTTACCACCTTACAACACTAGATTCTCAAATTTTTGACAAAGAAATGTGAGAACATTAACCCTTTGCATGCTGCTGTCAGATATTTCTGCCCAGCATAGGATTTCACTTATCATTGAAATAAGTATAATTTGGGCACATTTAATTTAACTTTTTCCTTGTAAATTGAATGGATTTTTTCACCTATGATTTCTTTTGTTACATTTTGATTAATTTTGAATAAAATATTGTCATGGCTGATCTGAAGCAGCCATGACTAGATTTGATGAAAACTTAGATGTGAGTCTTCCATGGAAGACGTGTGTCACCTGGCATTTCAGACAGAATTCTAAGTGGAAAAGGGGCATAACTCTGGAAAAAATACAGCGGATCAAAAAATAAAATAGGAGGTGAACAATGCCATTATGTGATAAAGAATCACTAAAAGTTTCATCAAAATCCATTCATAGGTTAAAGAGGAGTGGCGGATAAGAGAAAGTGTGACGCAGACGACGCCGCGGACGACGCAAGACGACGGGGCATAACTCTGGAAAAAATACAGCGGATCAAAAAATAAAATAGGAGGTGCACAATGCCATTATGTGATAAAGAATCACTGAAAGTTTCATCAAAATCCATTCATAGGTTAAAGAGGAGTGGCGGATAAGAGAAAGTGTGACGCGGAAGACGCTGACGACGACGCAGACAGCGCAAGACGACAAAAGTAATCCCTTCGTGGGGCGGCGACACAAAAATCTTGAAAATACTTGAAAATACTCAATGGGTTAAGAGTTAAATCTCAGATGGTACTTTTGTTTATTTTTCTTGATGTGATCTTGATATTCCAGTATTTTATTCAAGAAATTTCCATCTACTGGTCTAAGTGTGTTGTTATAAAATCACAGTCTGATGAAGAAAGAGGCTGATTCTGAGATAACAGTTTTGTGGGTGTGGATGCAGGGAAAACAAATAAACAGAATTTTGTTTTTCCCACCTGTAAAATGAGAGTCTGAGCCCTTTCTAATAGTGTTTCACCTTACAGTACAGTACAATTGCCTTGGATTGGTCATAATCCATGCTTGGGCAGTGATGTCCATGCATGCGTTTACTATAGTACAAATCATCAGCAGCAAAATTTTAATTAATGAAGCACTGGGTTTTACCCAGTGCTTCATTAATTAAATTTTTGATGATTATTCCAATAATTTGTGTTTGGACTCCAATATAATTACGTTTACATATATTGCCCACCCATGGAAAGTGACCAGTCCATGGCAGCCATACTGTGTAACAAAACTTGAACAGAAAGAAGAAGCTACTGGAATTAACAGTGAGATTCTTCATCAATCAAATTCATCTCATATTCACCACTCGTTCCATTTCTAATGTTACTGTATTTCATTCACTTAAATAAAAGGTTTGACTTTGAAATTGTTTTTCACAGTTGTAAGCAATGTACAGGTAACAAACTTACAAAAATGTATTTGACAAAAAACAATCAATCAAATGAAAAACATTAAAATAGCCCACAAAAATAACAAATGAAATACCATGTATTTGGGGAAATGATGACAGGACTATCAAATGCAGTGGAAATATTAAATGAATAGACACTGTGCCTCTGAAAATATTCATTTAATAAGAGTATTCAATTAAAAGGAATTAGGACATTTTCTATACTGTGATGATAAACTGAGCATTTATTCTATTCAGGCTTGGAAATACGCAGACAGTCATCTACAGAATGAGGTTTCCAGAGGGTGAATTTGATGATGCTGCCGTGCACAGGGTATCATTGAAATATTTATCCTCTGTGAACCTCAATCTGAATTACTCAAGATCTCAGGCCTAAACAAAAAGAGGTACCCAGAGGATAAATTGAGGGACTCGAGCCCACTGTATAGGACAGCATCAGCAAAATAACCTTCTGGGAACCTCATTCTGCAAATGGCAGATTGCATATTTCCAGGCTTGATTCTATTATATCTTGGATTTATAGAGCTTTAGAACTCACAGAGCTCTGTCAATCAAGATGCTTCGATATGTAGGTTAACCCTTTACCTAACATGAAAAGCAGACGACACTTGCAAAAAAAATTCTTGAATAACTAAATTTTTTCATTTTTTGTCTCAAAAACATAGGTTATGACCCCTCGTTGGAACGAGCTCGACGAGCTCGTTCCAACGAGGGGTCATAACCTATGTTTTTGAGACAAAAAATGAAAATATTTTGAAAATTAATTGGCGATTTTTGAGAATAGCGCTGGCCGGTTTTGGCCGTTACGTTGGGTAAAGGGTTAAATGCTTACATTGGATGTGCTGAGATCGAATAAGTCTGTAAATGTGAAGAATTTATAGCAGTTAAGTAAATCTTCGACAGATCACGTAATTTTTTTATTCAATTGAAAGGAATTAACAAAATAACCGAAATGCATGTGTAGTAAATGGTTTTGTGTTTGAAAGTTATATACAATTAAGAGGGTTATTCAATTAAGAAATATTTATTTAAGTGGGTTCCACTAAAGTATAGGGATAGCTAACCAAGCTGATTCAGAGTCACATTTCAACCTTTCAGAATGTACAAATATGAAAAAATTAATCTTCTCACACAATTTCAAAAACAAGTTTTCAAGTTTTATTTCCTCAAGTCAAATAAAATGTGAACAATGTCAAAGAGCTTGTTCCAATGAGGGATCACATGATATGGTTTTGTTGAAATTTTTTTTTTTTTAACTGCTGAAGTTGCATATTATGCATGTGGAAGCAGCAGGGCTAATCATTTTTTTGTCGGGTACTGTGATAGCAAAGCAGTCTTTTTCTATATCATACCATGATCTGGTCAAAAAACCTACACCAATGATTCAAGATTTCCAAAATCAAACACTGCAAAAATAAGACAAAAAAAAGGATAAAGCAGATGAAAATAGCATCTGAGGTTTAACTGGTAAGAGCACTGGAAGCCCATATTTCAAAGTGCAGGTGCCTCAATTTAAAGACTTCACATTCTGTGAATGTGCTTCATATTAACTTTGAAATGGAATTATTTAGTCTGAATGGATTTGCCTTGCTACAATTTAAGGGAGAGTGACCACGGGCACTCACCCATAAATAATAACATGTCAAAACATTTAAACAATTTTTGATGACCAGAAATAATTTAGCACTTTTAAGGTTTTCAAATTTTTTTTTTAACAGGAGAGTTTCTAGAATGCTGTGGGGAAGACAGTGGTCAGAGAACAGGGTTCACTGTCTTTGGGGGTGTGGGGAGGGTTAATTCAAGGACTTCTTTCAAACCATTTTCTAGGACTGTTATGACAATTTTAGCATACAGCTTTAATTAAGATTTCCGATTAAGAATATGGATATCAGTTAACACTTAGAAGCCTAAAATAAAGTCTGTGTGCCTAAAATTATTCATTTATTTATTAATTTATTGGTGTTTAAGGTCACATATTTGTGCTCAATGGCTAACTGTGACCATAATTTGGATATAAAGTCAAGTCCAGCCAATCGTTTACACCTATATTACCCATTTTAGAGGACTTCCAACCCAGGCATTGATTACCAGATTCTACCTCACCATTAAGACCAAGCTTGTTTACCACAATGAATAAGCACTGCTTCACTTCCCGGGGTTCCTATGGTCATAACCTGAGCACTCAGTTTTAGTCAAGTTTGCCTATTCAATGAGCTCGTTCTAACGAGGGGTTACATGATATAGTTTTGTTGAAATTTTTTGAAAAATATCTTTATTTCCAACTACTTCATTTTTAAATTACGCAGATGGAAGTGATAGATTCATTAAATAAAGGGTTACGGTCATATATTTCTGCACAAAGGATAAGTGTGACTGCAACATGGATATGAAGTTATATCCAGCCAATCAGCTATACTCATGTTCAGGCTGGAAAATAAGCAGCCTGACATTTGCAGAATGAGGTCCCCAGAGGGTGAATCTGATGATGCTATCCCATACAGTGGGCCAATTTATCCTCTGGGTACCTCTTTCTGTTTAGTTTTTAGACCCTGATTCAGATTGAGGTTCACAGAGGGTAAATTTAGTGATGCTACCCTGCTGTGCAGGGTAGCATCACTAAATTCACCCTCTGGGGACCTCATTTTGCAAATGACAGTCTGCTTATTTTCTGGCTTGCTCATGTTGACCATTTTAGAGGACTTCCACAGGCACTGGTTACCAGAGCAAACAAGTACTGTTTCACTTCTTGGGTTCCAATGAGAAGGTTGTGGGGAGGTCATCACTAGAGTGGAAAGTACCACATTTTATTACATTCAAACAAAAGCTGGTTAACACACACTGATTCAGCAATCACAGTACATGTAATAAAAGATAAAATCACATTGAACAAAAGATACCCAAGGGAGATAAACATCAATGTGAATTCTCAAAAATCCAATCAACACTGACAAGAGAAAACAGAATTTTAGTTACTCAATGTTGAAGTTTTGACAATAAATTTTAAGTAAATATTAAGTGTTATTGCCAGTGATGTAGTATTGATTTGAGTTTTGCGACAATATTCTGATGTGTTGACAAGAAAACTTGTCAAACAAGAATGAAAATTGTGGGATTTACTACTCTCAAATATTACAGAATTCATCGCACTAGGAAGGCCAGGAATCAATATGTAAATCCCCAAAGTGTACATATAATGCATTCTCAGAGGTTCTGTCAATTATTCATTTTGCCAATCAATAAAACTAATGAATGGTTATGAGCCTCCCTATTTATAGAACATGGCTGAACAAATCAACATGCTGACTGGTTCTGCAGTTCAGAAACAGACATCATGAAAATAAATCAAAGATCACAGAGGCGGACTGGCAGTATGGTTCATCAGGATAATTCCCGATGGACCATACAGCCAGTCTGCCTCTGTGCAGGGCTTATATTTCGCTGAGAATCTGAGAATCGATTCACGTAAAGATTCGCGCAACAAGACCAGCGAGAATCCGTGTAGATTCACACAGCACCTCAGCTAGGATTCGCATGAAAACAATTGAGTCAATTTAACCCTTTACCTATCATAGCAGCGGCAAGTTAACCAATAAGGCAAACATGACCTGAAATATTGCGACACTTTGTGTGAATAAAATTGTACAAATATAGCTGTCATTGGAACCGGCTCATTGAGCCGGTTCCAATGACATCCATATTTGTAAGGTTTTATTGGTAAAATTTTTTTTTTAAATTATCAAACTGAGTTTATGTTTTAAAAATTATAAAGTTATATTGGGTAAAGGGTTAACATGTGTTAATTATCAGTATACAACAGGAGTACAACCATAGTTTCCTCATGGGATCCTGGGACATTCATAGCAGGTATGGATTCTCGCAACCTTTTTTGGGAGAATCCAATTGGATTCTCCCAAATTTTGATGAAATATAAGCTCTGTCGTGATTTTTTTATTGGATTCCCCCAAGGCTACCAAAATTGATGCGGCCCAAAATCTGTTGGTGCATGAATTTTCATGAAAATGACCAAAAGGCGAAATGAATCTGTCTGCATAGACTGCCAGTATATCGAAATGTTTGCCATGTGGACTACCACTGGCAGTCCACATAGAGGACATTTCAATATACCAGCAGTCTAGTCTGCCATTGATCAGTCAGATGAAAGGAAACAGCGTTCCTTCAATTTCGAAAAATCAAAATTTACTCCAACTGAGCTGCACTATGGTCTTCCTCCTGGTAGATTGATCCATTTTTGCCGAATGATCAATGAAAATGATACAAAAATGCCATTGAAATGTCATGACGGTCACTGATCGCCAGGCCTGAAAATAAGCAGTCTGACATTTACAAAATGAGGTCCCCCAAAGGGTGAATTTGATGATGCTATCCCATTAGTGGGTCAATTTATCCTCTGGGTACCTCTTTCTGTTTAGTTTTGAGACCCTGATTCAGACTGAGGTTCACAGAGGGTAAATTTAGTGATGCTACCCTGCTATGCAGGGTAGCATCACTAAATTCACCTTCTGGGGACCTCATTTTGCGGATGACAGTCTGCTTATTTTCTGGCTTGCAGATCGCTCAGATGCAAAGAAGCTGCATTCGTTCAGTTTGAAAAAATTTTGTCGGGTCTGGGGTCCCTTTGGTGTATTTTCTGGTAACTTTTCTTGGCCCAGTCTGCACCTGAAACAATACCTTAGCCTCTCCAGACCAGGGATATATCAGGACAAACTAGCAGCCCACTAATAATGACTAATTTTTTTTAACCCTTGACATAATAGAATGTCTACAGGTCTGAAGCCAGCAGTATTTAAAAATCCGACATAGGCGGTGGACACTTTTGTATGCCAATGGCATAAACGAGGTACACAGCACCAAGGTGGGGAGGGTGTGTCCCCCTTCCACTGGTGGGGGTTTAGGGAGCTACCACCAATATGAATGGGAGCCCCCCAAACTCCCAATCAGAGGGGGACACACCTGAGTGCAATTCTAGTGCCCCCTGATGCGCCAGTTGAGACTTGTAGTTGCTAAATTTAGTCAATTGTTAACAATATAATGTGTGACATTTTAAAATCTAAAGCTGTTCGCTTTTGATAGCTCTTGTCGGAAGCTGGCTCAAAGTCTACACATCGCAGATCAGCAATTATTTTCTGACAGAATGAGTAAAATTCTGACAGAAATGTTCATAGGGATGGTTTGCCCCCTCCCCGTCCTCTCCCCAACCCACCCACCAGCCATGAGCTGAATGGCCAGAACCAGTCAATGTTATTCACAAAAATCATCATTAAAATTTTTTGTCTCAAAAACCTAGCTTATGACCCCTCACTGGAATGTGTCCACTGAGCTTATTCCACTAAAAGTTTATAATCTTTGTTTTCGAGGCAAAAAATGAAAGTTCTTTCAAGCTTTTTTTGCACCGTCATCTTCTATGTGTGATAGGTAAAGGGTTAACAAGGCACTACTAATGAATCAACAAAAATTTCATCCCATTCTGTTCGCGAAAAACTCTTTTCAAATTTGTTTTAATACTTTTTAAATGGCAGGGCTTATGATTTCCTCATCCCATTTCAATGATTTTTCAAGAGGTGTGCTTTGAAAGCAAAAAACAGATATTTCAAATCAGTTGAAAAGATAAAATCTATATTTTTCATTTTAATTGATTTATTCGGAAATAAAGATACAATACATTGAAACAGAATATTGCACTTTTGGAAAGCTGATAAATTTCTGGTCTTGCCCTCTGAAGGACCAGATACAAATATTTCCAGACATATTTGGCAAGCTTCCATGTTCTGCAGACATTAGTCTGGAAATGCTATATTTTCCCGAATTTTTTTTTAAATTAGTGGGACCAGTAATGATTTTAATTTGATGGTAGTTACATAATTAGAAAACCCATGCTCTGCCTTTCTCTACATATTGCAACTGCAATTACTATACCACACACACAGTGTATTTTCATTGGTTAATATTTATTTATTTATTGGTGTTTAAGGTCACATATTTCTGCACAATGGCTAATCATGACCTTGACAGTTTTACGGGTGGACGAAGCCAGAGTACCTGGAAAGAACCACCGAGCAACGGCAAACAACTGTCGGCTCCCCAACATACCAACTCCACACAAGCAGGGTTAGCATTGGTTGAAGACAGATACACCACTGAAGTGCTGTATGCCTTAGTACACAATGTCACCGTGCCCCCACGTGGGAAATGGGGGTAAAGTGTCTTACCCAAGGACACAACAGGGTTGCCGCAGGTGGGATTCGAACCGAGGGCCTCTCAGCTTGCAGCCTGAACCACTACCAACTGAGCCACTGCGCCCCCATCATTGGTTAATTTCAAGAAGGTACTGCCACGGTTCTACTGAAAAGTGCTAAAAGTCATTTAGTGGCTTTACTCTGTATAGGACCTGTCATGAGAGACCACCTGTTTTGAGAGACCACTTTTGTCTGGCAAATAGGGTGGTCTCTCAAGATAGGTTCCACTGTAACCCAAAGTTAGCTGACTCAGTCAATCCCATAACAATGATGCATAAACCCTTTTTACTGATTTCTGCACCTGGAAAAGTTATGAATTCAACAGTGAAAAAAAAAGTAACATAATTTGAATAAAACCATATCATGTGACCCCTTGACTTGAATGAGCTCATCAAGCTCATTCCAATGAGGGGCCACATAATATGGTTTTGTTGAAATTTTTTGAAACATTTGAAAAAGATATAATGAACGAACAAACAAATTTTTATATCACATGCATTGGGTAAGGGGTTCGTTTTCATTGTAACAACTTACATGTACCAACATGGCTGCCATCAATGTTGTCATTAAAAATTCAGGCACTGGGTTTATTTAAAAAGGAGGTCACTCTGAAACTGAAATCTGAAAAGTTGATAGGTGGGTTTATTTTTGATTATGGGCTTATATCTAGATCAGTACGATTTGTTTTGAAAAAATTTCCACCAGTCTGGCTATTTTTAGTATAAAATATACCAGTAAAACAGATTAGTTCTGTAACAAACATTTCACAATCTAATTTTAAATATTTTTTGGTTAAAAGGTTGAAAAGTAATTTTTGAAGACATCACTGGTCCATCAAAAAACCTGAATAAAGGGTTCCTGCAGGTAAGTAGTGATAAAATTCAAGGCTATTCAAGGCCACTTCTCGATATTTCACCATTTTTCAAGGCCCAACAATAGCCAAATTCAAGGATTGTCAAGATCCTACCCTCACTAGTCCCATCTAGGACCGATGGTCATTATCCCATTCTCCCACTTCCCTACAAGGGAAGTGGGACGATGGGGTAATGCCCAGCCCATCTAGGACCAATGGTCATTATCCCATTCTCCCACTTCCCTACAAGGGAAGTGGGAGGATGGGGTAATGCCCAGAGAGTCTTAGTTTGGACAATGCCTTCACAAACTTTGAAATATAAAACTATAGTGTTAGGATTATGTGCTTTGTTAGCATTTATATTTTGTGTGTATTCAAGACTTTTCAAGGCCTCCTGGTCACATTTTCCAGGATTTCAAGACCTTGAATGACCCTTAGTGAAATTCAAGGCCATTCCTTGAATCCAAAGCCACGTGGTAACCCTGCTAAATAAGAACATAAGTGGATTACTGGTAAGTAATTTATTTGCCAGCTTGGAGAGCTGTACCCAAAGACATTCGCTACCACTGGAATTCTTCCACACTCATCCACAATATTCCTAAGGACATCACAGATAATTTCAAAAGAGAGTTGACATTGTCAAACACAGTAACTTAAAAACTTTTCAAAAAAACAACGGATATCACCAGGGTTGAATTTTGAGAAAAACAACATCACAGTACTTTCAACTACCACAATGTACTAAATTTGTATCAAAATAAAAAAAGACATTTATTTCGATTTTATACAGATTTGATCAATGTCAGTGCAAAAATTGTAAATTCCTGCCATTTTTGATGAATGACTAGAATTTTTTTTACAATTCACAATTTTACACTTTTTGATCATTTTGAGATCATTCAACTGATATTTGATTTTTTTGTAAAACACTCACAGTTTTAATTTGATTTTTAAAACTCATGAACTTCATTCTGATGACAAATAAATAACAGAACAACACACATGTGTGAATGGGTTAATCGATATGGCACGAGTGCCAGCATGGAAGGTTAAAATGAGAGGCCGTAGGCCTAAGAGTTTTATCCTACCACGATGGCACAAGTGCCATAGCGATTAACCCATTCTCAAGTGCGTGTTTATTACATGCTTCACAAGCAAGTCCCGGGATTTAATTAGCAGCTTTTAAATTCTAACTAGAAACATAGCACTATCACATATCAAATCCACCTGGAATCTGGGTTGAGTTCCATTTCCATAATTTGGAGGTTGATTTTTAACTCCCATCACAATGACAATCTAACTCCTGTTTTGCATCTCATTTGAAACAATAGACCAAATCGCATAGATTCCATAACTGAACTATGTAGAACTAGCATCCTTCGAATCACACATTTTCAATTTGAATCGAATCTCGGATTGTTTGGGTCTATTATTCAGAATCAAATCGAATGAAGAATTGAATTCTGAGCATCTTGAAGATGACCAATAAGGGGAGGGGGAGGGGGACAGTAAACCTGATTGTTCTGACTGATGGCTCAAGTCCCGACTGATAAAATATTCTGGCTACATCATCAAGGCATGCCTTCTTGGAAGGCATGTCTTGATGATGTAGTTGGAATATTACCCAGGAATGAGTGCGAGACTTACCAGCACTAAGCAGTGCACAAGACTAGCCGCTAGCAACAGCTCATCGTCAACATTGTTTGGAAACTTTAACTTTGTTTTCAACAGTGGTAGAGACTAGTGAGATTGGAATTAGCATGAGAGGTGGCATGAGTCAGATGCTATGAATGTTAATATAGTTGAAATTACACTCTGTCTTTATTTTCAACATTATATACATACAAATTCCATCTGAACTATACTTTTTGTGAGACGACGACAATGACTAATACCGTCTAAATTCCCATGTAAAGATTCAGAAGGAAACGAATCAGGCAGCTGATTTCAAATTGAATCGAATATCAACTTAAGATTCAAAATCAAATCGAATCTTGAAGCTTCGCAGGGCCCTATGTGGACCTCTCCAGGAAAATCCCTGTGTGTATCGTCATTAATTTTAAGAATCAAATCTGAACTGTGAGAGTTTAGACAAATATTTTATATACACATCATATACAGCAATTATATCACACATTAGTCATTTTACCACTAACCTATTCCAATTGGACTATCTGATACATCTAAAGCTGCTAAAAATAATCTCTGTAATACTGGAAAAATGTTACAATGGAGTAATTTTAATGTTCAAAATACTTTCAACAAAAAACTTTTCACTATAACTTGAACGTTCCTTTTTTCCAAACATATGACATAACACATATACTACCCTCATGAGATGAATCGGATGAATTTCTAACAGTTATCGGTAAGTGAGATCGGCACTCTTTAACCCTTTACCCAACGTAATGGCAAAAACTAGCCAGTGCTATTCTCAAAATGTTTTTGTGACAAAAAAATAGTTATTCAAGAATTTTGTTTGCAAGTGTCGTCTGCTTTTCATGTTAGGTAAAGGGTTAAACAGCAAGTTCTTCCTGTAATGCAACTATGAATTTAACCAATTCAAGTTTGTTTGACAGAGCTCAATGAGCTCTGTCAAACAAGAATGAATTTGTTAAATTTCTAGTTGCATTATGAGATAGATATGTTGGTTAAAATTTTGATATTTCAACATAAGTATGACGAGTGTTATTCATATGACCCAGCATTCTTGGCCAGATGCAAATATTTGGGCGAATTCATTTTCTATATCTCATCTGCCGTTATACTGCATGAAAAGTGTTTTTCATACGTAACCTTTGGCATAATAACACTTTCAATAGCTAGTGTCACATTGTGTTGGATAGTTTTATGGGTGGAGGAGGTCGGAGAACTCAAAGAAAACCACTGAGCTGTGGCGAGCAACTGTCAGACTCCCCCAATGCACTAACTCTGAACATGCAGGATTAGCATTGGTTGAAGACAAGTGCACCATCGATGTGCAGTACGTCTTAGCACACAGGGCCACTGTGTCCCCACATGAACAAACGAGGTTAAGTTCCTTGCCCATGGATGCAACACAGTTACCCCTGGCAGGCATCAAATCATGGACCTTTCAGTTTGAAGTCAAATGTCATAACCAATGAACTGCCACACACCCCCAAAACAACTTGAAGTGAATATTATGTTCCATGCACCACAGAAAAAGATTTATTGTCACACGCCCAAAAATGGTACTTGACCTGTATTTAATCAAAGTTAAGGTTGTTTAAAACAGATTTTATCCTACAGAAACTAAAAATCTCCAAATATGCAACACAGTAACTTATATGCACATCATAGGCCATAATGCTAAAACTGTATCGAGAAGGCAACTTTTGTTGACCTTGTAAATTTCTGCCAAATTTTGTCAAGCTTCGGGACATAGGGATCAAAGAAGAGAGGGAGAATGGAAATCTGAGTTCTATCAGGTTTCTTGCAGGCAAGGACCGCTAAAAAAAATTCAAGGCAATTCAAGGCTGTTTCTCAACCTTTTGCAGCATTTTTCAAGGCCCTACAATAACCAAATTCAAGGCTTTTCAAGGCCCTGCATTTAATAATTCTAACCACTCCTGTCTGGTCCTTACCCGCTCCTCCCACTTCCCCTGAGAGGAAGTGGGAGGAGGTGGTTATGACCAGAGGGTCCTAGCAAGTTCTGGCATATAAAATTATATACCGGTAGATAGGATTAAATTCTTCATCAGCATTTTTATTTCATGAATATTCAAGGCTTTTCAAGGCCTTCTGGTCCATTTTCAAGGTTTTCAGAGCCTTGAATGGCCCTCAGTCAAATTCAAGGATGGTCCTTGAATCCAAGGCCCTGCAGGAACCCTGGCTTTCTGAAAGGCAGCAGAATAAAAATCCCGAAGCAAAGACGAATAAAAATCCCGAGGCAAAGACAGTCTGCTGTCACAAGTGGTATACATATCTTAAGCAGACAGGATCCATTACTACTGAGTATCAATAAATATAATGGAAAATCACTTACTTAATTCTCTATAAAAGATTAAAGGAAACACTTAGAATCGCATTAGTAATGTCTCAAACACAGACTAACCAAGTGTTGACAGGCCACTCATTAAAGTTCCAATTTCTCTTATAGAAATTAAGAGTCTCAATGTACAAATCTAGACCATTTGTCATCAGTTCACATGTGAATCCATTGTATATTTCAACTTTTTGATTCTACTTGTCAAACAACTTGCAAATGAAAACAAGAGCTATTGCTCAAGGCAGTTAATACCCCCCGCTGCAGTGCTGGACCAATGAAGCATAAATGAATTAAAAAAAAAAACACCAAAAATTTGACAAAGTAAGAGTCATAACTCAGTTGAAAATAGTATGAGCAACTCCATTCCACATGTGGCAGAAGCAGGTCATCCCATGGATACCACATACCAAATTTTGTTGAAATCTATCCACTCCCTACTAAGATGTGGATCCAGATCTGGATGCACAGATAGGACAGACAGAAAGACGCATGTACTCCAGTATACCCCCCAATCTCTTTGAGAGTGGGGTATAATAAGTGATGAGTCTTGTCAGGAATATAACACCCCTAATAGAGTTCATTGTCTAAAAGATGAGGCTTATTAAAGGATTTTCACTGACCCTCACAAGCTATTTTAAAGGACTTTTTGAAACAATTTTTAAGGCTATTCCAAGCTATATATTCATAGCTTTAATTAAAACTCCAGATAAAGAAAATTGATATTATTAGCTGATACCTAGAAACTGAAAGTCAAGCCTGATCAACGTGGGTGGTACACAGCAAGGACTCATACTTATATCTGACTAATAGTGAACGAGAGAAGTCAAATAAGGCCTAAAAAGTTAAAAATCTGTTTCTCAGGCCTTTGTGCATGGTCCTTCTGGCTGCGGCATGCTCTCTTTTCAAAACCAATGCAAACTTAAATAAAAAAAAATGAAAATGAAATGGTTTATGTCTGATATTTCACCCAAGTTAATAAAACTGATAAAAATTGTCCCTTGAGTGCAACAAGACTTTGCAGATTATGAGGCCTAAAACATAAAGCAAACCAAGAACATGAACTTTTGATGGCAAAGAAATAATTACAAAAATAAAAAATAAAATAAAAAAACACCCACCCACAAGTAATTTTACAAAAAAATGGCCTGAGAAACAGAAAATCTACTTTGTGGGGCCTTAACATGAATGATTAACAACCCAAATCATCCCAAACTGATCACACATAGTGAATTTACTTTTTTGAGGGTTGAAGAACAAAGGCAAGTTTAATACCACTTTTTGTTTTACCTCTCGTGAAGGGAGCTGTTGGAGTGTCCAAGATACCAGCAATGTTGAAAATGGATGAAACTAGGAACATGAAAAAACACTTATGTGGGATTAAAATTACGTGAGTGATAGACGTGCAAAAATTGCTTGCATCAGATTTTTATCACTGAACAGATAAAGGATGAGAGCTAAGATTGGTATTTCAAATAATAAAGACTCAGTTACAGAAGTTAAGGAAGAGATCAATTAGTCTCTCAAGATCATAATAATTTATCTTAGGCCTCATAAGTAGATTTTCTGTTTCTCAGGCCATTTTTTTGTAAAATTGCATGCAGGCGGTTTTTTATTTTATTTTTTGAAATTATTTCTTTGCCATTAAAAGTTCATGTTCTTGGTTGTTTTATGTCTTAGGCCTCATAATCTACAGTCCTGAACAGCATGGATGGTGATGTATTTCGTCCCTTGAGTGCAAGAAGGCTTTGCCATGCTAAAGCATTGCAAAGCCTTGTTGCACTCAAGAGACAAATTGATCAGTTTTATTAACTTGGGTAAAATATCAGACATAAAACATTTATTTTTATTTTTTGAACTTTGCATTGGTTATAAAAAGAGAGCATGCGTTAGCCTACTGGACCATGCAGGAGGGCCTGAGAAACAGATTTTATCTTTTTTAGGCCTTATCAATTCATAATGTACACCTGAATTCATTCCTACAATATAGCTAGAAATATTATATACATTCTATTCTTCAAAACTATACAGTTTTATAATACATTTCATTGAATTGTACAATAAACCTATCTAACACATGCTAGCATACTTACAGAAAACACAGGTGTCACTATTAATAAATACTTAATCAGGACTTCATTTCTGTCAAACAAAGTTGAGTAAAAAATAATGCACATACCATTACTGTACTAAACAGAGAATAAGCCCAGGGGTATTGAAATAAAAGAGAGAAAAAGTATATGGGTGGGTTTATTTTCAAGAGGTAAAGTGCTGCAGGAGAATTCAGACGCAAAGTTGATACAAAAGTGACAGGAAGTTTGGTGACACAGTCAGTCCCATAGCAAAGATGCATCAACCCTCTACCTAATGAACCAGCCGCATACACTCATGTAATTTACAAATTGAACAGTTGATAGAAAAAAGAATATAAAACAATTTCAACAAAACCATATCATGGGACACCTCATTAGAATGAGCTCGCAGTATGGTTGTGTTGAAATGTTTTAAAACATTTGAAAAAAAGGTAATTAAAATGACAAATTTTAATATAATGTGCATTGGGTAAGGGATTCTTGTTCATTGTAACAACTTGCCAGCATGGCAGTCATCAATATTGTCATCAAAGTCAGGGACTGGGCTTATTTACAAGGAGGGGACTCTGAAACTGAAATTTAAAAAGTTAATAAGAGAGCTTATTTTCAATTATGGGCTTATTCCCAGGTTTGTTTGGTATTAATATGCGCTATTAGAGGAACTAAAAGTTTCACCGCAGATGTTGTGGCAAGTAATTTTGGAAAGAGTATGTCATATTCTTCATACAAATGTATTTCATACATGTACCAGTAAGGCCTAGAAAAGATAAAAATCTGTTTCTCAGGTCCTCCTGCATGGTCAATTTGCTTTGTCGCTGACTTCTCTCTTTTCATTACGATTACAAATTAAAACTGATTTATGTCTGATAAATTACCCATCCATGAATCCTGAAAGCCCATATTTGGACTTTATTCTGGAGTGTAGGTAACCCAACTTAAAAGCTT
Source organism: Pictodentalium vernedei (assembly GCA_031216915.1). NCBI lineage: Eukaryota > Metazoa > Mollusca > Scaphopoda > Dentaliida > Dentaliidae > Pictodentalium > Pictodentalium vernedei. Next base: position 402,274,233 of record CM062292.1, on the reverse strand, counting down.
CATATTCTATGGATTTGCTTCATATTATCTTTGACTTGAAGCTATTTACTCTGTATGGACTGGCCTTGTTACAATTGATGGGAGAATGACTGTAGATTGTTACAAGTAAAGACATGTGTGTAAACAAATTTTGATAACCGAGAATAAAATTTAACACTCCCATCAAGGAAAGTCATGCTCCTGCATCCCCCCTCCCTCCTCCCCCACAGCTTCCTAAAAATCTTGAAAATTCTATAATTTTAAAGTGACATCCAATAACAAAGTTATAACTGACATACCACACTTGGTGCAAAATGTGAATTCTTTCTAGCCTTCAAATGTCTCCTAATAATGCCATTTGGAGCTTATTCTTCAACAATTTTTCCAAGAGAGGCCCAGAAATTTTTGGAGTAATATGCCTTCCCCAGTCACTCCAACTCCAGAGGGACATTACCTCCATACCCTTTCCCAATTCTAGTTTTGATCCTTGGGATATGCTGTTGCATAAAAATGTTGGGACCCCCCCCCCCCCCCCAAAAAAAAAAAGATCTCTGTGCCCCCTCCTTACCTGTTTGCATGCTACTGGCGGATATTCTTCCCCAATTTATTTATTAGAGTTTAACAACACTTTAATAGCCAGGGTCATATCATGTTGGTGACAGTTTTACGGGTGGAGGAAGCCGGAGTACCCTGGAGAGAACCACGGAGCAACAACAAGCAGCAGCCAGCTCCCCAACATCATAACTCCGCACTGCAGCACAGGCAGGGTTAGATTGGTTGAAAACATACACACCATCGACGTGCAGTACGCCTAATTACACGGCGTCATCGTGCCCACATGTGGACAATCAGGGTTAAGTGTTTTGCCAAAGGACACAATGCAGGAGTCCAAATCGATCGCTCAGTCAGTCACCCATCCAAGGACTAACCAGGCTCAATGTTGCTTAACTTCGGTGACCTGACGAGAACCAGTTACTGCAACACCACTGTGCCCCCCTTCTCCCCAATACAGAGTTTCTTGTCTCATTGAAATCAACATAATTTAGGCACATTTAATCACATTTTACCCCTGTAAATTGAATGGTTTTTTCACCAATGATTTTTTGTGTTATATTTAGATTAATTTTTCATCAAATCTAGTCATGGCTGCTTCATAGCAGCCATGACTAGATTTGATTAAAAATATCTTGAAAACACTCAGCAGTTTAAGAGTTAATATAGATACCTGGCTATGCACCTGAACAAAGTACTGCTTATTGTTGAAAAATGATCAACCCCTCTCTTGCATCATTCCATATACAGATTATTTATACTTTTTGATGAACTGGAGTCACTGATCTTTCACAAGAAATCTAGACTACAATATACAAGGAGTCATATTTTATCTCATTATCAAGACATGCTCGTAACCAGAAGGGCAGACCCAAACCTAGTGGTGTGCCAGGGAGTAAATTTCCCCCCCCCCACCTTCCCCCCTCCCACCCCCCACATGACCATTTCTGTCAGAATTTTTTGTTGTCAGTCGGAAATATTATTGGTTCGTTTGATGCCAACATTTTCTCTGAAAGCCACTAATTTGAAAAAAAAAGTTGACCATTTGGCAAAACCAAAAGTTTCATTTTGCAAAAATGCCCTTATGTTTGAAATATCTTTTATATGAAAGTGGTTGTTGAAAGTATATGAGAATCGAGTAGTCATGGACTCAGAAACATTTTATGTATTATTATTATTATTTTAAAGAATTACTTTCGTTGAACGAAAGTAATTCTTTAAAGTCATAAAAGCGCTGCTAATGCCCCTGACCACAAAAAATTTTCTGGGTCGAAAGAGTGAAAAAGGGCAAAAACTCTGGAAAAAATGTGGAAGAAACTCAGGCTAAACAGGTATAATTCCCTCATGCTGCTCTATCACAACACCAAACATCATTCAAATCAGAGTAGCAGTGGCTGAGATACAAGGGAAAATGTTGGTATGGACGGGCGAATGGACAGACAGAGGGAGGTCTCCACTTGATGCCTCTTCGACTTTTCAAGTCGGGGGCATAATAAACAAGCTGTATCATTTATTATTGTTTTAACTGGTTGAGAACTAGAAGCCACTATCATGGCTTCATTGAAAAGTGCTGGAAGCCACTTTAGTGGCTTTAAAGTGTATGCATTAGCTTGATGTTTGCTCAGTGGTAGAAGAAAAATTTCTTATATAAAATCGTTTGGTTGCAATTTATTGGAGAGTCCCCATTGGCATTCTCCCATAAATTGTAACCAAACAATTATTTATGAACAAACTCCAGCTAAACTAAGGATACTGTTGCTTGTAGTGTGGTATCTTTGGAAAAAATATGCATGTTTCAAATCACCTTTGAAAAATAATTCAGCAGTTAACTGGTTAAGTGCTACATTATTTTTGGTGGTTTGAATTTGTTCATTAAAATTTGTTTTATTACAACTTATTGAAGAGCACCCACAGGCACTGTTCAATAATTTGTGATAAAACAAATTTATATAAACAAAATATTATTTGCGTTTGACTGAATGTGAAACATGAGCAAGGAAAATATCAGCATTTGCTGTGGAACCCTCATTTTTTTATAAGCTCTGACAGACGCTTCTAGTATTCAACCAGTTAACCCTTTACCCAACGCAGAAAATATCAAAATTTATTATTTTAAATATCATTTTTTTAAATTTTTCAAAAAATTTCAACAAAACCATATCATGTGACCTCTCATTGGAACGAGCTCAATGAGCTCGTTCCAATGAGGGGTCACATGATATGGTTTTGTTGAAATATTTTGAAAAATTTAATTTTTTCAACTGCTCAATTTGCATATTACATGGGCAGTTGTGACGATTCGTTAGGTGAAGGGTCAAAGAAGTATACTGAGTTAGAATTCAAGTTTGTACCTATAGTCAGTGACCCTGGAACAGTGTTAGAAATTTTTTAACTGTTGTCAGAAAATTCTGAGATCCTGGCTTCAGGCATGTTGCAGGGATACACCAGGAGTAATAGCTCCCCACCAACAGTAACCCTAATATCGAACAAAAAATATCAAAGGAGGAGTGATAATCATGGAGGTTCACAAACTTGGTTGAGCTAGTTTGACTGTTCAAATGTCTTTCCAGGTTATGGGCTACTTAACTGTTGCATTGATCCTTGTTGGCCTATGTCCTATGAGGATCAATACACAGTATTTATATATTGGTGTTTAAGGTCACATACTTATGAACAATGGCTAATCATGACCATGGCAGTTTTACGGATGGAGGAAGCAGGAGTACCCAGAGAGAACCACTGAGCATCGATGAGCAACTGTCAGCTCCTCAACATTTTAACCCCGGTCAAGCTCCGCTCAAGCAGGGTTGCAGCGGTTGAAGACATGTGCACCATCGACGTGCAGTACGCCTTGGTACACGGCGTCATTGTGCCTCCATGTAGGCAACCGGGATAAAGTGCCTTGCCCAGGGACACAATGCGGGTCGTCCCAGACAGGGATCAAACTCAGGACCTCTAGCACAGAAGTCCAACCGTCTACCACTGAGCCACCTCGCTCCATGGGGATCAATACACAGTAGTAAAGCCATTAACTGTTTGATGGAGTGCTGGAGGACCATAATTGGGCTCTACTGAAAAGAGCATTTGGCCTCAATTAGAAGGCTTATTTTCACTGCATGTGCCTCATACTGTATTGATCTGAGATTAACCCTGGAGGTGAGTAAAATAAAAGAGGACAAAAATATAGTTGGGCTTATTTTCTAGAGGTCAAACCAACAGGAGAATACACACGTGAAGTTGACTGGAAGTGAGATGACTCGGCTAATTCCATAACAAAGATGCAATAACCCTTTTCCTAATGAATCAGAGGCATGCGTATGTATAATTTATGTACTGAACTGAAAAAAAACATTTTTAAAACAATTTCAACAAAACCATATCATGTGACTCCTCATTGGAATGAGCTCAATGAGTTCATTCCAATGAGTGAGACACATTAAATGGTTGTGTGGAAGTTTTTTGAAACATTTGAAAAAAAAAAATAATTAACCCTTTACCGAACATGAATACAGATGACACTTGCAAAAAATATTCTTGAATAACTTATTTTTTTCATTTTTTGTCTCAAAAACATAGGTTATGACCCCTCATTGGTACAAGCTCAATGAGCTCGTTCCAACAAGGGGTCATAACCTATGTTTTTTAAGACAAAAAATAAAAATTAATTGGCGATTTTTTAGAATAATGCTGGTCGGTTTTGGCTGTTACATTGGGTGAAGGGTTAAAATAACAAATTTTGATATCATGTGCATTGGGTAATGGATTCTTTTTTGTAGTAACAACTTACATTCTCTTTTCAAAGTCAGGGTCTGGGCTTATTTACAAGGAGGGGACTCTGAAATTGAAACCTGAAAAGTTGATAGGTGGGCTTATGTTTTTTATTATAGGCTTACGCCCAGGTCAGTACAGTAGAATCCTCTTAATTGAATATCCATTTTTCCAGTGAAAATTATTCAATTAACAGGAGTATAAAATTAACAGGGATTTGGTCGGTTTCCTGTGCTCTGGAGGTAAACTGAGCATTTATTCTATTATATCTTGTTTGACAGAGCTCATAGAGCTCTGTCAAACAAGATATAATAGAATAAATGCCTGTATTGGATGTAGTGAGGCCAAAAAGGTTGATAAATAAGTGGAATTTGGTGCGTGCCTCAGCAATTTTTTTGACATATTATAAAAATTTATATACAGTTAACAGGAGTTTACTCTACAACCCATATGCAATTAACAGATCAAATTTGTATTGAAGGTATGGTATATGGTTTTGTGTTTGAAATTTATATTCAATTAACAGGGATATACGATTAAGAGATATCCAATTAAGTGGGCTCCACTGTATGATATTCTCTTTATTTGTTGTTTATTGGTATTTATCGACACTTTGACATCCAAGAGCATACAGTTTTATGGGTAGAGGAAGACAAATACCCAGAGAGAGAGAGAAGCAGAGAAATGTTGAGTAACTTCCAGACACACCAACTCACTATCCGGGCACAAACTGAGTTAGCATTGCTTGAAGGCAAGTGTACTGTTGACGTTCTGTATGCCTTTGTATGGAGCACTAGCATTTTCCCATTTGGGAAATTGGATTCAGTGTCTTGACACAATGATGTTAGACTGCTTTGATGTGCCTCAACTCCAGGAACCTCTATTGATCTGTGGTGCCTGACAATAACTCTAATCTTTTGAGGTCCCTGGAATTAATTTTACAGATTTTGCTCACCCCAGTGGATTATCAGTCCTGGAAAATAGCCCCTTTCCAATATTTTTCCCAAGGATTAAACCCGACATCCAGGCCTGGCATTCTGAAAAATGCAGGAGGGCAAAAAATCGCTCTCCTCAATCAGCTTAGGAGAGCAATTAGCTTTACACAGCATTTTAAGTATCCAATTGAACGAACTCATTGAAACTGAAACCAACAGACTACATCAGTGATTTTATTAACTTTACTAAGGTAAAGCGAAATCTCTTAGACATCTAGATGTCTCACTCAACAACCGAACACACACTTGACAAGACCTGTGTGTGTACCCAGACCTGTTTCCAAGAAAGTCATATGCCTACCACTACCACCTTCAACCCCCTAAGGGGATTGAAGGTGGTAGTGGTAGGTGTATGACTTTCTTGGACAACAGGTCTGCTTGAATCTACAGTCACATCCTAGTGCAAGTGCTTCAAATGACAGGATAGTAGTAATGGTAGTATATTATAGTGTCAGTATTCCTTGAATAATTACCCCTCAAACTGTGATGTCAGTTGTTGAACTTGAAACTGACAGAAAAAAAAATATTGCTGTGACCCATTTTGCTTCAAATGATTGCAACTGTGTTTGGGTATGGTTGCAGCCATTACCTTTTACCACTAAACCACTTTCAAAATGAAATTACGTGATGTTATGTGACTTCGAAGTTAAATTACATTTTTGCTTTACAACAAAAATTAATGTGAGCATAATACATGTAATCTCAATCATCCCAGACCAAAATATTAAGGAGGGCAATTTTTCGCTCTCCTTAATTCTTTCAGGAGGGCAGTAAGGAGAGCCAAAAAATCGCTCTCCTGAAATTGCCAAGCCTGGACATCACCTTGATTTTGCACCAAACTGTTGACATGTCAGCATGCAATCACATTCACTCAGCAATCATTTTAATTCCACACCTATAAATGTTGTAACATCTTATATGCTCCGTATAACCAAGTAAATCACCTCTCATACATTCTGGATTTTTGAACATTAGTCACTATTTTCTTCTTCTAGTGAATCCCCTGATTGTACAATAGTGTCCACAGCCACTCTATATTCATACTTAGCTAGATACCGCACCCACTTTTCTGGAGGATTTGAGTGATCAACAGACACAGATCGAGCCTGGCATTTAGACACAGAACTAGCTGGCATAGTAAAGTACACATGAGCGTGCTCAGAAAATGATGTTGGAATGTCATCATGCTGTCCAAGATCCAACTTCAGAATAAACAGATGGTTGGTGTAAGCCCCTGAAAAAATCAGAAAAAAATATTACATTAATTTCTAAGATATTTTTAAGTTTACCTGATTGTATATTCAGCACCTGATATATATATTCCTTAACTCATTGCCTTCTGCTGGCAGATATTCCTGCCCTTGACCACAAATCTCTTATCTCCAGAATAGGTATAATTTCAACTCTCTTAACTGTATTTTTCACTGTAAGTGAACTCTTCTGCCCACTGATTTCTTGACTTCAATTTTTATGAAATTCTCATCAAATTCAGTCATGTCTGCTATAAAGCAGCCATGGGAGGATTTCATGAAAAATATTTTCAAAAATACTCAGTAGGTTAACCTTTACCAAATGCATTTGATATCAAAGTTTTTTAACCCTTTACCTAACGAATCGCCCACATCTGCCCACGTAATATGCAAATTGTGCAGTTGAAAAAATTAAATTTTTCAAAATATTTCAACAAAACCATATCATGTGACCGTCGAGCTCGTTCCAATGAGGGGTCACATGATTTGGTTTTGTTGAAATTTTTTGAAAAATTAAAAAAAATTATATTTAAAATAATAAATTTTGATATCGTCTGCATTGGGTAAAGGGTTAATTCAATTATTTTTTTTTCAAATTTTTAACACAATTACAACAAAGCTATACAGTTAACCCTGTTAACTGAATAGCCACTTTGCCAGTGATAATTATTCAATTAACAGGAGTGTTCAATTAACAGGGATTTGGTAACTCCTGTATTTTAGAGATAAATTCAGTATTAATTCTATTATATCTTGTTTGACAGAGCTCATGGAGCTCTGTCAAACAAGATATAATAGAATAAATACCTATATTAGATTGAATTTAATTAGATGCACTTATGTGAAATAAGTCTCCAAACATTGGGTATTTGGTGATTGGCAGGATAATTTCTCGACACATTACAGGATTTTTTTATTCAATTAACAGGAGTTTGCTCTGTAACCCATATTCAATTAAGAAGTCAAATTTGTACTGAAAGTATGATAAATGGTTCGGTGTTTGGAACAAGACAGATAATAAGCAGTCTGTCATCTGCAAAATGAGGTCCCCAAAGGGTGAATTTGGTGATGCCACCCTGCACAGCAGGGTAGCATCACTACGTTTACCCTCTGTGAACCTCAGTCTGAATCAGGGTCTCAAACTTAAACAGAAAGAGGTACCCAGAGAGGATAAATCGAACCACTGTATGGGATAGCATCAGTAAATTTGCCCTCTGGGAACCTCATTCTGCAAATGACAGATTGCTTATTTTCTGGCTCAGTTTTGAAAATATATTCAATTAACAGGGTTATTCAATTAAGAAATACACAATTAAGTGGCCTCTAAAGTATTATGTGATGTATTGGACGATGAGCAGGTTTCAATGAGGGGTCATATGACACAGTTTTGTTGAAACTCTTTGAAAAAATGTTTTCTCAACTGCTTAATTTTTAAATTATGAGGGTGAATGTGGCTGATTCATTTGGTAAAGGGTTTAGAGTTAATGCTTTACCATAGAAACTGTTCAACATAAAAATTACCAATCCAGGCCTGCTGTTTTCAAAATTTTGCTTAACCTATTTATCCTTCACCTGGTCTGAGCTTTGGTAACTTATCATTCATTCCCCTGTATTTGATTCAGGTAATCCATTAGGTAACCTAAACATATATGTATCGCAACTATGCCAATATATGAACTGTTGTATCATAACCAAGTTCTTGCTCCTATGGGAAATATCCTGATGAATAAAGATGAATCCTTTGGAAAAATAATGAGGCTGTGTTGCATCTCACTGGATTTTAGAACTTCTTTGGTGATGGTGATGTCTCCTTTACTTCCCAAAATAACTACAGTGTACACAATATCGAGCTTCATAAGTATGCATGAATCAGCCAGTTTTAAGGTTTTTTTGTCGCATCTCCATTCTGTCAGCAACTGAAAATATGAGTAGCCTTTGTCATTTAAATTTAGTTTTTATTCAGCCTCAACTGATTTGGTAATTCATGACAATAGTGCGATAATATTGCCACTATTTGTGTAGCTTTAACAAGTGTGTTCAATAAGTTCAACTTGATAAAGTCGAAGTAAGCTATCCTATTGCCATTTCACGAGGGAATGTCTGTCTGTTAGGCTGAGTGTCTATCATTTTTATTCAGCATTGTCTACAGACTTTAATTCTGGTCACCATAAAATTTTGTCTGTAAGTTCAGGTCATATCTAGATGAGCAACTCCTTTGTTGCGATTGGTCAGTTGCTTTGGCTGCAGGGGTTCTAATAATCCCAAAAGTGTTCAGTTCAGTAGTATATAGATGAAGAAGATCCATTGAAGCTTAATACATACTGAGAAAGAGGACCTAGTAAACATGAGGGAAACACCCAAAAACCCATTTCCACCACCTACTCCATCCATGCCTACCCCAACTTCCTCACCAAAGAGGTCTGAAGTCGTGGAGAAGCTGGAGAAAGAAGAGGGGAAGATAGAGGTCAACCAACCTGACCCAGGATCTCCCATCAGTTCTAACGACTCTATAGTCACCAATCCGAGGATGAGGAGAAGCCCAAAGATGACGAGGCAAGCAAAGATACAGCATGGAGTGACTTCATCGACAAAATGGACCTGCAAATCATCAAGACATTCAGCAGCCTTAAAACTGCTTTCAACAGGGCCATGGATGAATACATGCAGGCCTGAAAATAAGCAGTCTGACATTTGCGAAATGAGGTCCCCAGAGGGTGAATTTGATGATGCTATCCCATACAGTGGGCCAATTTATCCTCTGGGTACCTATTTCTGTTTAGTTTTGAGACCCTGATTCAGATTGGAGTTCACAGAGGGTAAATTTAGTGATGCTACCCTGCTGTGCAGGGTAGCATCACTAAATTCACCCTCTGGGGGCCTCATATTGCAGTTGACAGTCTGCTTATTTTCTGGCTTGAATACATGTCAAGGACTACTGTGACAAAGAGTTTGTGTATGGCAAGCTAGCAGATGACCACAAACACATTGAAGCACATGAGATCCGTGACCAGCATTTTCAAGGCTACATGAATCCACCCACTGCCACCATCTCTCCACCTACACAAAAGAAGAACCGCAAGAAACCGAAACACAGGCACAGTGACACCATCCAACCCGACAAGCCTGGCCTGGGAAACGGCAGATCTCTTGACTCCTCTGCTCACTATTAGCGGTTAGCATAAATTGATATCTATTATGCAAAAGGGGTTGCAAGGAGTTTGATGAACCCCACATCGTCCCTATACGCCTTCAGAGTGCGAAACTTTGGAACTGCAACTTAATAAAATGACTTGTTATGATGTTCAGATGTTAAACATTCTTCTTTGACCAAGATCGGTTGACCATGAAGCCTGCGAGGTTTGAACCTTAGTTGTTTAGCACTGTCTACAGACACTTGCTGTGTTGTCTTTTTTTAACTCTCATAAAGATTCAATCAATATGTTTGCGCACAAGTAATCGTTATGCAATATTGTTCCAACACTACCTGATTGTCCCACTGTGTGAACTGCTCAAAGTTCTCAGCTTGAGCATTTGTTCAGCACATATACAAATCTCAGAATAATACCAAATAATAGTAACCAGATAATTCTATCATAAATATGTTGGCATTTTTGTCACTCTGAGAGGGGCAAAAAAATCCCTCCCAGTCCCTCCCCCTAGTTGGAAATTCACTACCCTACACCCTCCAAATCAGAAACCTCTACCCACATTCCTGTTACCAGAACAAAAGGATTTGGAAATAAATCCATTATCGTTGTGTCTTCGTAGGGGTATGTGAATTTACACCAGTCTGGGAACTCACACACCCTGAGGCATAGCCTCAGAGTGTGAGTTCGCAGACCAGTGTAAATTCCCACACACACCAGAAGACACAAGGATAACTAATATTATTGAAGGTTTATGGAATATCAGCAAAGCAGGAGAGTAGTGCTTTCCAGTACTTTTTTCTAATGAACTGTGTATAATCGTTGATTGTTGATTTATTATTTATTTATTGGTGTTTAAGGTCACATATTTCTGCACAATGGCTAATCATGACCACGGCAGTTTTACAGGTGAAGGAACTGGAGTACCCAGAGAGAACCACCAAGCAATGGCAAGCAACTGTCGGTCCCCCAACATACTAACTCTACACAAGCAGAGTTAGCATTGGTTGAAGGCAGGTGCACCATCGATGTGCAGTATGCCTTAGGACACAGCACCACTGAGCCCCCATGTGGGCAATGGGGGTGAAATGTTTTGTCCAAGGACACAATGCAGTTGCCGCAGGTGGGATTTGAACCGAGGACCGCTCGGTTTGCAGCCTGCACCTACTGAGCCACCACGCCCACTTTATTGTAGATTGGAACATCTACTGCTCTGCATTTTAACTCTTTATCCAAAACACACAATATCAAAATTTGTTATTCTATTTAATTTTTTTTCTTCAACATTTTCAAAAACTCTCTACAAATCTCCAATGAGCTCATTCAAATGAAATGGTCACATGATATGGCTTTGTTGGCATTTTTTGAAACAGTATATTTTTGTTTTCAACTGCTCAATTTTTAAATTACGCAGGCAGATGCTGCTGCATCATTAGGTATAAGGTAAATATCTATTATGTCACAAATTGTTGTATTATTCAATGTTACCCCTTACAACACAGACATTGTGAAATGTGCTAGATACACCACGTGTGGAATCAGTCCACGTGTAAGAACGTCCAGTAAAAATGCATCTGATTGGTCATCTTTGTAGAAAGGATTTACACAGAAACCTGTATTAGGTATCAAGGAACTAAATATATTGATCAACAAGTCCAAAGTCCAAAAAAGAAAGGATGCTTAAAAGGCCAGAAAAAAACAACAACTGCGCAACCTATAGCTACCACAGAACTAAATATTTGAATTAGAGTTACCCGCTGGAAATGATGCAATCTCTAAAAATAAACACCCTTGGGAAAATATGTTGTTTCAATAAATGTTTGAAACATTCTATTGACATCCTGCATTATTGTTGAATATTCCTGATAAAAAAGAGGATGATTTGATGACTTTTGGATCCAACCTAAAAATACAATTTACTTTTTGTGGGGAATTCCCTGAAAAATATGTGCACATGACCGGTACTTCCCTACGTGTCAGTTTTTCTCTCTTGTTTGTTGCATGCCCCCCTGTTCTCGGGTGAGAAAAAGTTGTCTGAAGGGCTATAATTGACAAAGATATTTGAATGCCGAAATTAAAGTGATGTGATCATATTTTTTTTTCGCCTGTACGTTATAATGGTTGCCTATGGGAAAATATTTAGTTCTGTGGTACCATTAAATCTAAGATCAAGAGGAGATAACTTAGTGTAAATTATTTCAGTTCTGGGATATGCACATGCTCACTTGTTGGCGATGCTGTTTGAGAAGTTTAATCAGTTCATAAATGTATTAAGTGTGCACACAAAAATTCATATAGAAATCTGTTTTAACAGTTTTAATCTGTTTCTGTAGTGATGCAGCCTTGACTAGATTTAATGGAAAATTCATCAAAATTTAACTTTAGAAATGTTTGGCAAAATATTCATTCCGTTTACAAGGGGAAAGTCTGGTTAAAAATGGCCAGATGATTCTTATTTCTGTGCAAGATAAATCCTGTACTTGGCAGGAATATCCGCCAACAGCATGCAAAGAGTTAAATCTTTTAAGAACAAGAGGAGATAACTTGGTTGAAATCACCGCAGCTTGAAAATTTTGACATATGTGCACTTGTTAGTGATCATGTTTCAGAAGTTTCATCGAAATTCATTCATAAATGTAGGAGTGGCAGACGCAAAAATCTCATATAGAAATAATCATTATTTGGTTGAGTGCAAGAAGCCACTATCATGGCTCTATTGAAAAGTGCTGGAAATCACTTTAGTGGCTTTACACTTGATGCATTAGTATGGGGTTTGCTCAGCAGAAGAAAAAAAATTAATATAAAATCAGGGCTCAAAATACCTTTTTTTCTATGCAAAGCAAAATGCTACACATTACCGAAAAATGAATAGCATTTTGTTTAAATTGCATAGCAGTTGTTGTATATCGGAGTTATGCCATACTGTCTTGTATTGAACTCTTCTGAGCAGATAGAATAATGTCCATCCATTTCTGTGCTTTTTCAAATGAGCTGCAACACATGAAGCACTAGCTATGTTTTGTCAGCTGAACTGCCTTTAACAACTGCATGGACTTAGATATTTCCAAATGCGTAACATCTCTTAATTTGATGAGCTTAAAGTTATTTTGTCTGCGTATTTTATGCAAAATGCAGAAACAATGCAGGATGAATTTAAACTAATCAAATTCACGTTCATATGAAGTTGCTAATGCGAGATGGAGAGTTAATCTTATATCAGGAGTAAAGCATCAGTGAACTACCTTGCAAAATTTGTTGCAAATTTTCATTTTTACATTTTGCAATACAAGATATTCAACTGCAGCCTATTAGGCTGCAGTTGAATATATTGTATTGCAAAATGCTACACATAATTGAAAATTGTGTAGCTTTTATCATGTTTTGCATAGCAAATAGCGACGTGAAACCACTTATTTTGAGCCCTGTATAAAATTGTCTGGTTGCAATTTATTTGAGAGTGCCTATTAGCACTCTCCAATAAATTGTAACAAAACAATTTCATTAACAAAATCTTGCTAAACTAAGGCTACTCTTGCAGGAAGTGAGGTATCTTTGAAAAAAATTATCCATGTTTTGAATCACCTTTGAAAAATAATTCATATTATAATTCTGCACTTAACCAGTTAATAAATCTTGTAAGTTCAAGGGGACATAACTAGGTCAAAATCATAGCAAATTGAAAATTTGGCAGTATGTGCTTATTCACTTGTCATTCAGGTCAGATTTGAGAAGTTTCATTGAAATCTGTTCACAAACGTAATAGGAAATGCATTCTTGAATTCCACACAGATGTAAGGTAGTGGCAAAGTGAGGCTATAAAAAGACATTTTTGAATTATTTGGAAACAAAATTTGTATTTACATTTTTGAATTACATGGAAAACAATTTTGTATTCCAATCTTCATTTTGCATTAGATGAATGGTTGATGGTCTCCATTGCTAGAAGCCAGTATCATAAAACTTTGGACATTGTTGCTGGAATGCTGCCACGTAATACACCCTTGGAAAGAGTCCTTTTACAACAGTGCATTACAACACAACATGTCGACTAAATGAAAAATATGAGACAAAACGGCAGATCGTATTACAAGTTCTCAGTACAAGTTGAGAAAGTAAAATATAATATTTGATCGATTGTGCACAGAAACATTTTTGACTTCTCAAAAATCAATGCAAAACTTTAAATCATATTTATAAGCCAATTATTTTCTCTGTGTCAGAGCCATGTGAAGCTTTGAAATTTGATTTGATAGTCTCAATGACTTAATTCGAATCATCGAAGAGACCTGATGACAGAAGAAGAGTTTAAGGAGGCTCTGCTTCCGAAGTTACTTTGATTCCATTTTTAGCTCAACTTGACAAAGTCAAGATGAGCTATTGCCATCACTTCTTGTCCATTGGCATACGCACATATGTATGTATGTATGTATGTACGTACATCCGTATGAATGTCCACAATTTCCATTGGCACACTGCACTGGTCGCATTTCAGATCAGATTACTTTGAAACCTGGTATGCCTTCTTGCGGTGACCTCTAGATGGGAGCTATCGATTTTCTTCATTTACATCAAAAAATGTTTCCACTGGCAACGTTCTTAGAACTTAGTCCAGTCAGACCTGAATATTTCCCTTCGGCACACCCTACAGGGCACATTTTTGATTGGATTGCTTTGAAGCCTGGTTTGTTTGTTTGGAGTGACCTCTAGATGGGAGCTACTGATTTTCTTCCATTTCTGTCAAAAAATGTTTCCGGTGGCAACTTTCTTAGAACTTAGTTCAGTCAGACCTGAATATTTCTCTTTGGCACACCCTACAAGGGAACATTTATGCTCAGATTGCTTTGAAACCTGGCAGGCTTCTTTGGGGTGACCTCTAGATGTGAACTATCAATTTTCTTCCATTTCCATCAAAAAATGTTGCCACTGGCAACGACCTTCGATGAACTTAGTGCAATGTATCAATATTTCCCTTTGGCATACCCTGCAGTGCACATTTTTGACCAGATCACTTTTAAACTTGGTGTGCTTGTTTGCGGTGACCTCTAAATGGGAACTATCAATTTTCGTCCATTTCCATCAAAAAATGTTGATGCTGGCAACGACCTTCAATGAACTTTGTGCAGTTATGCATCAATATTTCCCTTTTGCACACCCTGCAGTGCACATTTATGATTAGATCTGAAACTTGGTATGCCTGTTTGGGGGTGACCTGTAGATGGGAGCTATCAATTTTCTTCCATTTCCATCAAAAAATGTTGCAGCTGGCAACAACCTTTGAACTTAGTTGACAACAGCCTTTGATGAACTTAGAGCAGTTATGCATCAATATTTCCCTTTGGCACACCCTGCAGGGCACATTTATGATCAGATCACTTTGAAACTTGGTGTGCTTGTTTGGGGTGACCTCTAGATGGGAGCTATCGATTTTCTTCCATTTCCATCAAAAAATGTTGCTGTTAGCAACAATCTTTGAATTTATTGCATTTGTGCATCAACATTCTTTTCAGGGCACATTTATTGTAGGAATGTTTTTGAACTTAGTGTGCTCATTAGGCAAGATCTCTAGATAAGAGCTATTGATTAGCATTCATTTCTGTGAAAAAAGTTGCCATTTACAACAACCTCTGAACTTACTGCATTTGTGTATCAACATTCTTCCTTTAGCCAGCCTTACAGTTTACATTTAAAAATGTATGGATTGCTCTGACGTTGTACACACACAATGCTGTTATGTTGAAGTTTCACCAAATAACATTCGAACCAATCATCTTCAATTTTCATGTTTAACTTACCAAGTTCAAGTTTGTCAAATTGAGCTACAGTGTCATTGACACTTTCATTGGAATATTCAGCTTTTTTGATTGATTTGCCCCAAAACACGCTGTTGTATGTAGTACTTGAGTGGAGACTGACCAAATTTACTGTTGTTAGAAGGCACATTATCTACAACCTGACGAGCAGTTAGTAGAGCACAGATGGTTAAAGGGTTTTCTTGATCGATTTATCACTTGAATTAGGGGGCGTGGTGGCATTGTGGTAACCGGTTCTCATCAGATCACCGAAGTTCAGCGACGTCGAACCTGGTTAGCCCTTGGGTGGGTGACTGTCTGAGCGATCGATTTGGACTCCTGTATTGTGTCCTTGGGCAAGGCACTTCACCTCGACTGTCCACATGGGGGCACGATGACACTGTGTACTAAGGCAGCACTGCATGTCGATGGTGCACATGTCTTCAACCAATTTAACCCTGCATGTTCTGCAGTGCGGAGTTACTATGTTGAGGAACTGGCAGCTGCTCGTCGTTGCTTGGTGGTTCTCTCTGGGTTCTCCAGCTTCCTCCACCCGTAAAACTGTCACTGACACGATATTACCTTGGCTGTTAAAGTGTCGTAAACCCTAAAAAATAAATGAATAAATAACTGATTAACTGGTTGAGTGCTAAATTATTTTGCAAAAGTGATTTGAAACATGGGTTTTTATTATTATAAGATACCATACCACCAGCAAGAGTGCCCTTAGTTTAGCAATATTTTGTTCCTAAATAATTGTTTTGTTGCAATTTATTGGAGAGTGCCAACTGGCACTCGCCAATAAATTGCAAGAAAACAGTTTTATTTTATTTTTTTTTTTTCTTCTACTGCTAAGCAAACATCAAGCTAATGCATAAAGTGTAAAGCCACTAAAGTGACTTCTAGCACTTTTCAATAGAGCCATGATAGTGGCTTCTAGCACTCAACCAGCTAATCACTTACCCTAATAAGAAGCTGAATAAATGCCGTGCCATTGATGATTTACAGCATTAACCCTTTACTCAATGTAACGGACAAAACTAGCCAGCACTTTATACAAAAATTTCCATTCAAATTTTATTATGTTTTCAATTTGTGTCTCAAAAACATAGCTTATAACCTCTCACTGGAACAAGCACATTGAGCTCATTCCAATTAAGGATTATAAGCTGTTTTTCAGGCAAAAATTAGATTTTTTTAGCAATTCAATAATTTATTTTGCAAGTATCGTCTGCAAGCCGCATTTGGTAAAGGGTTAAGAGTGACCATTTCCAGTTACTGATACAGTATAATGATCATGCAAGTGAACAAGTACGTCAGCACGTAACTTGCATGCTTTACTCAGCCTCATATAATTGATGTGAGTCAGTGTGTCAATATTTGCCTGTTTTGGAGCAAATTTGTTCCTTTGTTAACCCATATAATACATTACTTGAAAAGTAATGGTTAATCGATCAATTACTTCTTTAATTGATCAAAACATTGATAATTGGTTAATCGATTAATCAGTTAACCATTTCACCTCTACTAGTTTGATTCGATTTGATTCAAAATTCTCTTCATGATATGATTCAACCTGTAATTTGGTGCCCTGGACTGAGCATACTTTCTAAAAATCAATAAATTGTTTTGCCTATATACCTCTTACCTGGAGCTCTGCTGAACAGTTATTTGCAGCCAGGTGCAGTCTTTTGTCCTGACAGACATTGTAACCGACTAGAAGCAACTGCTAAGGCTATAAGCAGGGCTTATATTTCATTTAAATGTGAGAGAATCCATCTGGATTCTTGCAAAAATGGTTGCGAGAACCCATACCTGCTTTGAGTGTCCCAGGATTCCATTAAACCAACATGGTTGAACCCCTGTTGTATACTGATAACACATTAGGACTTTACCCAACACAGCTTTTTAATTTTTAACATGTGAACCGAATTTGATAATTTAAAAAAAATAAACAATATTTATCAATAAAATCTTACAAATATGGATGCCACTGGAACCGGCTCATTGAGCCGGTTCCAATGACAGCCATATTTGTACAATTTTTGTTTTGACAAAGTGTCAGGATATTTCAGGTCATGTTAGCCTTGTATTGATTAATTTGCTGCTGCTGTGTTAGGTAAAGGGTTAAATTGAATCATTTCTTTTCACGTGAATCTCTGCAGAGGTGCAGTGAAAATCTACATGGATTCTTGCTGGCTTCGTTGCATGAATCTTTGCAGAATGGATTCTTGGATTCTCGTCAAAATATAAGCCCTGATAAGACATGTTCTCTTTACTATCATCCAACCTGTCAATATTCGAGCACCTGTTATTCAAAGCTGACTTTAAGCTTATAGGCACTGCTCAATATTATTTATTTATTTATTGGTGTTTAAGGTCACATATTTCTGCACAATGGCTAATCATGACCATGACAGTTTTACGGGTGGAGGAAGCCGGAGTACCCGGAGAGAACCACCGAGCAACGGCGAGCAACTGTCAGCTCCCCAAAATACCAACTCCACACAGGCAGGGTTAGCATTGGTTGTAGACAGGTGCACCATCAACGTGCAGTACGCCTTAGTACACAACGCCACCGTACCCCCACGTGGGCAATGGGGGTGAAGTGTCTTGCCCAAGGACACAACGCGGTTGCCGCAGGTGGGATTCGAACCGAGGACCTCTCGGCTTGCAGCCTGCACCTCTACCTACTGAGCCACTGCGCCCCCACTGCTCAATATATCATACTTAATGAATAAATTCACACAGAGTTGTCAATGTTTAACTGAGACACCCTTGAAATATTCTGCCTGCAGCTGATAATATCTGAATTAGCTTTCATATCCAATCTACTTCAATTAGTACTGGCAAAAATCATTATTGAAGTCATTCATTATTAACGAATTTCCATACAGTAAAAGCTATCAGTTTTCAAATCAAAATGGTATTAATTTCATTCATTTTCCCCTTATGAATTCAACTGATAATGAAAGATATTTTCTGGCATCAACATTTATAACTAACCATTTAACCCGTCAGCTACTACAAGTATGTCCAGTGCGGGTGTTTTTACGTAGATAACGACAATTGCTGCATCTCATCCATGTGTACATGAAATATTTATTTCCATGAGTGACAAAAGTTCAATGCAAAGCATGCATATGTTTCCTGATGTTCAAAATCTTACTATAAGTACAAACAGGGCTGAAAACAAGATATTAATTGAAAATAGAATATGGTTTCATTTTTGGTATTCACTAAACAAAACATTCGACAATCCATTCCGATGACTTCTATTAGCTAAGTTTAAATGCTTGAGAGTATTACTGTCTGTAGAGCTGTGCAGTTATGGAATTTTGCCTCGGTTTCGGTTCGGTTCGGTTTTTACAAAAATAGTTGAGTATTTGTTTCAGTTTTGGTTTTTTGGGGGCGTATTGATTTAAAGGCCGAAAATGAACAAATATAAGGGGTTCTGACCAGTGAATAAGCCACAGGTGTGCGTAAGGTAAAGGAGTCATAAAGGTATAGGTGTTGGATTGATATTTTCGGGACGTTGAACCTGAAAACAGTATCAGAATTTGGACGCAAACTTGAGTTGACACGAGGTTAGGTGAGCTTTTCCGACCCGGTGGCCAGTGATGGTACCGGTAAGACATTTTTTGCAAAAAAAGAAAAACCCAAAGAATAATACATACTGGGGAGTATATTGGAAGAATTGTTCCTCAATAAGACATATTTTGATATGCTGTCATTTCATAAACAGAACGTTTCCAAAAACAGGAGGATAAAGACTAGAAGGCAAACTTGGTATCAGCTGTTCAAAATATCTGCTGCACATCAAGGGAGAGTACTCAAAACACATGTGGAGGAAATGACATGACACACTGCAAACAAAAACAAGACTTTTTGCAAAGCTGTTGAACTCAATTTAATATAAATAGCCTATCGATTTTAACTTGGGCTGTGCGCGATATCGTCTTAAGCTCTGTTGACATGTTGGAGCTGATAAATATTTATCACCTGCTGTTGACTGTGGTATTTTGTGTGAGGCAGGCGATTTGGGTCCCCGAGAATCGCTTGCCTCAAAATGACAAGCCTGTACCCCAATCAGAAATTTTCCGCTGTGTTGAACAATGTTGACGCAATGGAAATAGTTTATAAAAAGGTTCAAAAGTCTTCAGAAGGTTAGAACAAAAAAAACACTGTCCACATACCAAATGTCGGTACTCGGAGGAAAAGTCGGTCGGTTATTTAAAAAAAAACGAAACCGACCAAATTTCGGTTAACCGCACAGCACTAACTGTCTGGTTATGGCCATTACGTTGGGTAAAGAGTTGCTCTAGATGAAATTTACACTAAGGCTGTACAGTTAGTACTCAGTTAGGACTAAAAAGTTAAAAATCTGTTTCTCAGGCCTTCCCTCATGGTCCTTTTGGCTACCGCATGCTCACTTTTTATAAGCAATGCAAATTTACAAAAATAAAAATTAAATGGTTTATGTCTGATATTTTACCCAAGTTAATAAAATTGATAAATTTGTCCCTTGAGTGCAAGAAGGCTTTGCAATGCTTTAGCATTGCAAAGCCTTCTTGCACTCAAGGGATGAAATACACCACCACCCATGTTATTTTGAAGATTATGAGGCCTACACACAGAACAAATCAAGAACATGAACTTTTGATGGCAAAGAAATAATTACATAATATAATAAAAATAAAAAACTGCCCATCCACATGCAATTTTACAAAAAATGGCCTGAGAACCAGAAGATTTACTTTGTGGGGCCCATATAATGAAAGTTTTTTCACCAGAAAGTGTGACTCCTCCTGAGCAATGCAATGTCACCCTTTCTGGTTATTAAAATGAAAGTGTCAATGACACTGTCGCTTAACTTGACTGTGTGTAGTGCTTGATGAAAAGGGGATAATGTTCAATGTTTTTGAAAGGATTATAAAATATGACAAGAATTGTGATAATTGAGAATATGTCAAGTTTCGTACCCTACATACTATGTTTTCAACAAGAATAATTTGAGGTGTAGACTGTACTAAAGAAGTGAGGCCAGGGTTGATGTGGCCCTCACAGTTATCAAAGTCACATGCCCATCCAGAGGTCAAGGTCGACTGATCGTAACCAAGATATGACAATCTCATCTAGATATCATACTGAGTCATCCTACCAAGTTAAAATGAAATCTCTTCATAAATGACTTGCAGACAGTGCTAAAGGAATCTAGGTCACATGCCAAGCAGTGGTAACGGGTAACCGATCGTGACCAAAATTGGAGAGTCTCGTGTATATAACTATAAATGTTCAGCACTCAGCTGGTTAAAGCAAACTGAAAACTACAAACACCGAATGACAAACGTGTGTGAATTGATTAATCAATATGGCATGAGTGCCAACGCAGAAGGATAAAACGAGAAATATAAATTTCCTTTCTTATTATACCTACCGCAATTGTTTACTACAGGCTTGCACAACAGTGGAAGAACCTAACTCGGATAAAATACTCTCTATTTTAATCTTTCCCAAGAGATTTGGGAAAGAAAAGTGGTGTAAAAACACCACAAAAAAATAAGCCAAAACTGGGTCGAGCGCCATCGGCGCACACCCAGTAAGGGACGCTCCTCTCTTAGTACAATTCCACGACTTCCGTTAACCAGTGCGCAAGCAGTAATCAAAACCATTCTTCTGAGTACGCCAACATAGGAGGTATGTGATCAGCGGGGAGGAATGATTCTTACCCGAATAAGAAGACAAGAGGGCCTCCATGTAAACAACTGCGGTAGGTATAATAAGAAAGGAAATTTACTATAAAATTTATATTTCTTATTTCAACCTACCTTACAATTGTTTACTACAAGCTGAATAGACAATAGGATGGAGGGAATCACATAACCAACCCACACATAACTCAACTGCACTGGAACCGTGGACAGAGGAAGAGATCCCTAGGCCTATCAAACCATAGCATCACAAATATTTGTAAAAGACAATGAAAGATGAGGCATATGGTGAAGTGCGACGCACAGACATAACGGGCAGTAACAGCACGGAGCTGGAACTGACCCAGCATGAATGGCTGGGATAGACAACAGTCTGAGCCGAAGAAAGAGGCCCCATAGGGCAAAGATCCACCGTCGGCTCCTGCAACTGTCGCAGATAAATGGAGAAGGTAGCATTTCTCCAGTAGGCTGCCAGTATAACATCCGACAACATGACGGAGTTAGTAAAAGCCCCGAGAGGAAGACAATGCATGCACCTCATGGCAGAAAAAACAATTGGTAATACAATCACCAGCAGCTACATGAGCAGAAGCTGCACGAATAGCAAGACAAATCCATCGAGAAATGGATGCAGGAGAGATCTGGCATGTGAGAAAATGCATATCCATCCAGGATAAAGGTGCGAATGCCCCCCCACCCCCCCCCCCCCCCCCCAAGCAGAGCAGCACCCAAGAAAGTGTCCATCTTGGAGTCAACTGCAAATTTCTAGGCCTTTTCAAGGAAAAGAGCTGAACAAGCTTGGAGAGGCAAGGTTGAGTGTCGAAACAATGCGGTACTACATATGAAAAAGGTCTCCGAAGCATGGACTTGTACCCATTGCTGGAGACCCCCAGAAACAAACATATACCAGAAACTCCGCAAGCAGTGTGATCGAAGGAATGACAGAAGCAACAGAGTGATCGCACACCATCGACAGAAGAACCTTCTACTTAGCCACAGAGGCTAAACCAGTAGAGTGAGTGCCTCCTTGAAGAAGAAAAGCAACTCCACTGCTTGTCTCTAAAAACCACTACGGAGGAGACAGGACCCGATAAAAGACATGCGCGAAGGCACAATGAAGTCGGGTCAACATGAAACCTCCTCTGGCGACTTTGGCAAAGAATGTTGCAACGAAGAGGGAGACATGCTGGAACTACCACTTAAAGAGAGCGGAGCAGATTGATCCACACCAACTGAGGCGACAGGGGTGTGATCGAAAGGATTCGACGACTGCAGGTTCATATCTGGGCTAGAACCTGAGGCAGAATCGGAACCAGCAGGAAGGCGTAGCCGACAAGACCGTCCCAAAGGAAGGCCAGAGCATCCACGGCGAAAGCCAGAGCATCTGGACACAGGGACACAAAAGTGTCCACCTGATGGTTCCAACGAGTCGCAAAGAGATCGATGGGACACCGCCATGTGGAACATCCACTCGGTGGAAAAGGGAATCGGCTAGGACGTTCAGACGACCGGAAATGTGACGAACAACCACCCCGGCGTTGACATCCTGAGTGAGCAGTAGAAGATCCTGAGCCAATTCGTACATTAGAACTGAGTGCATGCCACCCTGGTTCTGAATGTAAGCAACCACTGTCGAATTGTCAAACAACAGAAGGACCTGACGATTCGACAGGTGAGGGATCCACTGCCTGAAACTCAGAAGAGCGAGAAGCTCCTTCTGGTTGATGTGTAGAGATGCCCGATCCTGGCCCCACATCCCGTGAAGGGAAAGACCTAGAGGATCCAACGTCGCACCCCATCCGAGATCGCTGGCATCTGCCGTCAGAACGTGATCGGACGTGGGGAAGTCCAACAGGACACCCTGCGTGATCCACTGAACATTCCTCCAGAGGAGAAGGTGAGGAGGAAGGGATTCTGGTAACTGAAGCATCAGATCCAGAGAATCGACATTCGGCCTCCAACGAGTGAGCAGAAAGTGTTTGAGAGGTCTGACATGCAGCCGACCTAGAGGAATGAGATCCATCACTGAACCGCAGAGACCGAGCAGCCGGAGAATACTCCATGTTGTCACGGATGTGGACTGGGACAGAGTCAGAGCAAAACCTGAGAGAATCACAGCCCTGGCCTTGGGAACCACCATCGTATTGAACTGAGTGCGGAAGGCCATCCCCAGATGACAAAACGACTGAGCAGGGACCAGATCCGACTTCTCCTCGTTGACTCTGAATCCTAGCGACGTGAGCATGCTCAACAGAGTGTCGACATTCAACTCCAGTAAGGCAGCATTGGAATGCCTCTGGAGGATATCATCTAGATATGCCGAAGTAGTCACCCTGGACTGTGTGCGATGGACGGCTATCACATGCGACATCAGTCGGGTGAAGGTCCAAGGAGCCATGTTGAGGACGAAAGACATGGCCTTCAACTGGTAAACTCACCCCAGAAAAGCGAACCTGAGATACTTCCGCGAAACCCGATGAAGCGGAACGTGAAAGTAAGCGTCTCGCAGGTCGATGCTGGAAGCGAAATCTCCCTGGTGAATGGAGGCACACTGACCTGAAAGTCTCCATGCTGAACTTGGGAGAAATGATAGACTGGTTCAGGATACTCAGATCGATAACCGGTCGGTGTGGCCGTCCTTCTTCAGTATCAAGAACAGGCAGGAATAAAACCCCACTGACTGAATGTTCTTGATGACCTCGAACGCTCCCTTGGCCAGGAGATTGTCTATCTCCGTGGACAAAAGCTCCCGACATAAAACATCTGAAGGAACTGTGGTTGGAAGAGGCACTCTGGACAGAGTGGGGTGCCTTCGGAAGGATATTCTCAGCCTGGACCGAACAACATCTAACACCCAAGTATCGGATGTGATGGTGGCCCAATGGTCTGCAAACTCTGCTATCCTTCCTCAAATCTGTGACGAATCGAGGTGAGAACCTTCAGTTCGAGCCCCGACGAGGCCCGCGAGAGGAGAAACCACCTCCTCTACTGAATGAAGAATCCTGAGACTTCCCTCTAGCCTGCCGACGCTTACCCTTACTCCGTGAGTAAGAAGTAGAAGCGGTGGCAGAAGGATCAGCTCTTTGCTTCACAGAGGAAACAGAAGGGTACTTGTTACGCTTTGAACAGACCCGGCCTCCCCTAGAAGGCTCATCAAGCTGACGAAACACCAGCTGATCTTTGGAATGACGTAGGACGTCATCCCAGACCGTCGACACGGAACCATGGAACAGTAGCGGACCTGCCAAAGAAGCAGATCGAAGAGCAGCGTGCTGCCCCCAGGAAGGGATCAGCCTGTGTCCAGCACAGAGTCCCTTCGAACTAGTTCCAAAATAGCCGTGTCACAGGCATACATGTGAGTAAGATGCATGAGCACCTTGGACAGCACGCGCGAAGGAACCTGTAGATAGTCAAATCTATCTGGAGGCAGATAGGCAGCTAAGGCAGAGACTACGTGATCGGAGAGAGAAAGAATACCCAGCATTCCCATCGATAAGCCCAACATGGACTCCAGAGTCATCATAGGAATGACGGCAGGCTTGGGCTTGGAAAGCCCGACGGAATTGGAGTCCTGATCCAAAACCGTCAAAATCTGGCAGACTGATGGATTGGCGAAATCGTAGTAATGATAACGCACTGGAGGCAAAAGGGTGTCAACCCTGGTGAAGAACGGAGCCTTCATATAGCTTTGGAACTCAGTTTAGAGTCCAAGGCTGAAAATGCTTCAACCACCTGTACTGACTGGCATGGTCGAAGATGCCCAGAAGCAGGTTGCTCCACATGCTGTAGGCACGCAACCGATGATTGCGGCCTGGCTGACACTGTCGGATGGTTTGAGATCTGGAAGGAACCCAAACACAAAGTCAAGAGCTGCCCCCAAGTCAGAAGACTGCTGGCTCTCGACATCAAGGATGTCTGACTCCTCCCCGGCGTCGGAAGGCACACAGCCCATCGTGGGCAAACCAGCCGATGCCTCCCATGGTGTAG
This sequence comes from Pictodentalium vernedei, assembly GCA_031216915.1. NCBI lineage: Eukaryota > Metazoa > Mollusca > Scaphopoda > Dentaliida > Dentaliidae > Pictodentalium > Pictodentalium vernedei. Next base: position 402,249,056 of record CM062292.1, on the reverse strand, counting down.
GCACATCAGGGGGATCAGAAAGCGGCCTGTTTCCAATCCTGGGAGGCGGCGCCATAGGGGGCGCTGGAAACCACTCGCTGCCTAGCTGGAAGCAACGGGAAGGCTCTTTGACAGAACCTGAGTGAGTAAGAAGAGGGCCTCCCTAAGCTCACTGCCCGTACCAGCCAGTTCGACATGGGGACGGATCAGCAAAGTGGCTTCACACCTGACCCTCTCAACCAGTGAAGGGTCACGATCTTTCAATACACCTGAAGCGGGGCGATGGGCAGCAGCCGAAAACATCTGAGAGCAGACGTGTATAGGGGTACGACACCCCCCGAGGATCGACATAGCAGGAACTCAGGAGAGTTGCTGTGGGGCACAAGGTCCAGACTGCACAGAAGGTGTTGGTCCTGCAAAACTGGCCGTGTGACCAGAATGAGTGGACGGAAAACGCAAATTACAAAACTGTGGTACTTGACGGTGCAGAGACCACAGTAGAGGGTCCGGCCGGCAGCCACTTCCAACTTTGCCGAGTTGAAGTCAGGGAAGGCTGAGGCCGATACGATACCCACGTCTACACTACCAGACACCACTGCAGGTATAAAACTGCTGTGCTCAACGGCTGAGAGGACACAGCAGGGGGTTCAGTCGGCAGCCACTTCCGACTTCGCCGAGTTGAAGTCGGGGAAGGCTGAGGCCGATACCCCACAACCACACTATAGACATCCCTGCAGACCCTTGCAGGGATAAGCCAAGGCCGGCTAAAAATGGTGCCCGATGACGTTGTAGACGGAACAGCAGTAGCAGCAGATATGACAGGAGCTGTTGGAACTGGCGGAAAAGGGGAGACAGCCACCTAGCTCGGCCTCCAAAGGAGGAGTCACAACCCTAGTGACAGCCTCACATGTTGACTGGAGAGGGAGCATAGTCCGGAACCAGGCATCTCTTCACCAGAAATCCAACAGCTCCTGCAGTATCCACCACGGTAAAAAAACTGCTCATCCCCACAGAAGGTAAATAACTCTCACCAGACATGGTCGAGTCGGGAGGCCCCGAAATGACAGCGTTCCCACCCACCCCTGCTGGTGCAGGAGGAGCTGCACATCCCCCCACGGAGGGGGAGTAATTCTCACCAGACGTGGTCGAGTCGGGAGGCCTCGAAATGACAGCGTTCCCCACCCCCTGGGGGTGCAGGAGGAGCTGCATCCCCCCATGGAGGGGGTATAACTCACACCAGACATGGTCAAGTCGGGAGGCCGCAAAACGACAGCGTTCCACACCCACCGCGTGTGCGGGAGAAACAGCCACGAGAACGCACCAAAGGCGAGGGCAAAAGGAATTGCCCTAAAGGAACTGAACTGGAAATAACAGAGGTGAGAGCAGTAAAAGAAAAAGGTGAACTCAACAGATACAAAAAGTAGAAAAACACCCTCAACTATGAGAGAAGGTGGCAGAAAAAAACCGGTGGGTACATGACAGAACCCAGACAGCTGACAGGGACCAATAAAACAGAAATTCAGCCCTCAACAGAGTGAAGAAATCCTGTCCAGACAGTCCCAGATGACGTTCGACCCAGTTTTGGCTTATTTTTTCGTGGTGTTTTTACACCACTTTTCTTTCCCAAATCTCTTGGGAAAGATTAAAATAGAGAGTATTTTATCCGAGTTAGGTTCTTCCACTGTAGTGCAAGCCTGTAGTAAACAATTGTAAGGTAGGTTGATAAGAAATGTAAATGTGTAAATGTGTAAAGGAATGCTCCGTCCGAACAATACAATTATCATTGGTGTTCAAAGTCACAATTTACATCTATTACTATATCATGACAACAACATATACAGGTATAAAGTCAAATTTAGTCAATCGTTTATACCAAATGCTGCCCCGCACATCTTGTTACATGTTTATTACCTGCCTTCCCATCTATAAAAACAATTAATAGAAGGACACTCAGCAATTCAGTTGACAACTATCAACAAAAAGAATACATTTTATCACGAACCACATTTCTGAGCTAAAAACTTCTGGAATGGATTGTCTCTGATCACCTGACAATTCATTTCTCAAAGTTTTTGTAAGGTTCTCAAATTGAAGAGCTTTCCAGGCATGGGACTTCTTAATTTCAATACTTTCAAAGAATTCAAATAGACGAAGGAACCCTGAGCCCTGCAAATCACAGATTTGGGTCAAATCCAAGCCTGCATATAAGCAATCTGGCATTTGCAAAATGGTCCTCAGAGGGTGAATTTGCTGAGCTATCCCATACAGTGGGCCAATTTATCCTCTGGGTACATCTTTCTGTTTCGGTGAGACCTTGATTAAGACTGAGCTTCACAGAGGGTAAAGTCTGTGATGCAACCCTGCTGTGCAGGGTAGTGTCACCAAATTCACCCTCTGGGGACCTCATTTTGCAGATGACAGACTGCTTATTTTCAGGCTTGGTCAAATCAAAACCAGAATCAAATTAGAATCTTGAAATGAATCTCATGGCTCTTCAAATTGTAAATATTAGGCCAAACAAAATTAATCTTCTGATTCTCAGGCAGCAGCGCATTCATTTTTTCAGCTCATGTTCATATTTATTTCGAAGCAAAATTCAAAATGTATAAAACCATCACATGGTGTGATTGTAGTAGTATTGCCTTGCGCTTTGCGATGCAATATATCCTATACATTGATAAAGTATTGTTATTCTCTTTGAGAAATTGACGCGATTCTCATATGTATGCCGGTACTCTCAAGAACTCACATTCATTTCCGTGCCAGATCAGCTGTTTTGAATTAAATTTACAACTATAAACAAGATATTTATTGGGAAATTATAATAATTAGTTCATTAATAAATGAGAATAGTGTAATATTTTATGGAAAATTCAGAAAAATGCAAGTTATTTTCCAAGAAATTCCAAGTAGGCCTAAATTGAAAATTGGGAACTGCGAGGTTGCAAAACAATCTAGGATCAATTTTGTGATAGTACTCTATAAAATGGAGATAAAAAATAACAAGAGTAATATTTATTTAAAAAACTCATATTATTTTGGATCTCCATTTTAGTTTTTCTATATTGATTTTTGTGTCGTATGATAACTCTTACAATAAAAACTATCAGTGAAATCAATATGGAAGCTTAATTTTGGTCTCTCACAAACGGATTTTAGGCATCGGAGACCATTCCACCAAAAATAAAAAATAAAAATAAGAACTGCCCTTCCTCATTCGTTTTAAAAAAAAAAATCCTGAGAATCAATTATTTAATTTTGTTTGGCCTTACATCCTCTTACAACTGTATATATTGTCAGTCTCCCTCAGGTATTGTATTCAATGGAGACTCATCGGTTTGGGTAAGACAATTAAAAAAAGAGGAATATTTCAGAAAGGAATCACCGTATTTTCAAAAGTGAAACCTCCTTGAATTCTTCTTCTGTCATCCGGTCTCCTGAACAGGAGGGAGGGGAGAGGGGGGGGGGGGGGGAGACCTGATGATAAAAGAAGAGATCAGGAGGAGACACTTGGTAGGATTTTGACAATTGACAACAACTTGACGATTTAAAAATCGAACCAGCATGACTTGTATTGAATTGAATCATCAAGTTCATTTTGAATGAAATTGATTTTTACAGCTTCACAGGACCCAATACCAGAAGAAAAGATATATGGTTTCCTAATTTGACAAAATTTAAAACAACCAAAATCTGAGATGACACTACAAATGATAGGCCACACTAATTAACTCCTTTCTGCAATCTTAAAATTGCTGTTTAATGATAAAGATTTTGTGATGGCCATAAAATATATCACAAATGATTCCTTCCTGCTACTGATGTCTCCTCTAAGTGACAAATTAGCTGGATGTAATTTAATTCTATGACAAAGCAACAGTGAAATTCTCTGAAAATCAATACTAATTATTTCCCCCTAGAGTATCATTTGACATCTGCCATTAAGTTGATATTGGCTAACTTAAGCCACTATAAAATACTATTTATCACTGGAAAGTAAACAGTAGTGTTCAAAATTTAAGACTAAGGCTTTTCACTTGCACTGTATTAGGTCAAATTCAGCTGGAAAATTCCTCTCACAAGGCATACTGAGTAGTAGGGCTGCAACGATTACCGTATTTACTCTATGTATTGGGACACTCTATGATTTGGGACACACATTTCTTCCAGAAAACCATATTTTTTTTATGCTCCAAAGTTTGGGACATTCAGGAGATTTGTTTCCAGTTGGCCCGTCGCTAGTAGCAGACGACACTCATAAAAAAAATTCTTGAGTAACTAAAAGTTTTCATTTTTTGCTTCGAAAACATAGCTTATGATCCCTCATTGGAACGAGTGCAATGCACTCGTTCCAATGAGGGATCATAAGCTATGTTTTCGAAGCAAAAAATGAAAGTATAAAAAAAAATTGGACGCCGATTTTCATATATAGTGATGGAAAACGAATCACACACAACTTTATTCAGCATCAAATCAAGACCAGGCTGTGTTCTTTCCCCATTTTCTAACAATTGGGACACCTGTGAAAATAATTATTTTTAGCTGTCCCAATACACAGAGTAAATACGGTAATAGTGATATGCCAGAACCGCGATACTCTGCTCACGATTCAATACGTATCGCTGTTCACTGTGTATTGTGATACAATAAATATAAATAATATCAGGCAAAACAATTTTGTAAATTTTGAAAGCTGGTGCAGTGAAACCCTGTTTGTTGGCATACCAGTATTGGCAGTGCTAAATACGCCATTAACACAGAATTATTCAGTAAACCAAAGGTTGGTGAATTGCCTCTACATGTAATTTGCTAAATATTTATTTGATTAATCCATTATATCTTGTTTGACAGAGCTCTGTCAAACAAGATATAAGAAAATAAATTGTTTGAACATGGAAAATGGGTCATAAAATAAATGAATGCCAATGGTCATCACTTTGAGAAGTTACATATTCTTTAACGAGTGCATTCAATAATTTGTAATAAAAGGAAGCTACTGAAAATGAATACATGTTGTTCAAAGTATTTGATAGTTGTACTTGGATGGCATTAGAGATCATGTCGTCGCCCGAATGCTAGAATGTCCTATGTCCCCTATGGGACATAGGACATTCTAGCACTCGGGCGACGATATGTATCATGATACATATCGTATCGTGCAGATTGAATCGTGATACATATCATATTGTTAGGGAAGTATATCGTTGCAGCCCTAATGATTAGTGGCAATAAACAGCTGCGCCATGAGTGCATGATACGCCCGTTGTTAATTACAAGAAGGAAGCACACAATATGAGTATACATGTGTACTTGTCAGGTTTTTTTATATTCTTGTACAATAATCATAACCAACAACATACTGTGTTCAATAATTTGGAAATAAAATTATTTTAAATTTCATGTACGTATCTTATGTCTCTTGAGATCATAACTTCAAGAAAAAATCAACGATTTTCTAAGTAATAAAGTCCCAGAACTCTGGAATGATTAATCGAAAGACGACACCAACTGAAAGGGAGCTTCCTTCCATCAACATAAACCACCTACCAAAAAATCGTGAAAATCTCTCAAAGCGTTCTCGAGTTATCGTACGACGTGTAAAAAATCAACAATTTTCTATGTAATAAAGTCCCATAACTCTGGAATGACTAATCGAACGGTGACACTAAACAAAAGGGAGCTTCCCTCCATTGATATACACTCCCTACCCAAAAATCACTCAAAGCGTTCTTGAGTTATCGTACGACGTGTGACCGGACAGACAGACGGATGGACGGACAGATGGACAGCGGTATACCATAATATGACCCGTTTTTTTCAAAACGGACGTATAAAAACAAGAGGGATGTCTAATTTTACAGTTGAATACAGACTACAGAGACTGAGGTGAACATGATGCTCTGTGACTGTTTGTTATAAAACTTACTTGTAGTATACATGCAATTGGTAAGGTATCAGCCTTAATGTTCTCTGTTCAATTCGAATGTAACATTTCTTAGTCTTTGTATGTTTCGTCCCCTCCAAAACAAATTTCAAATTGGTGCCCCCATGATGCAAATGTTCCAAATGGCATGGGCCTGAGACCCCAATGGGCTTTCCCAAACAGGTCAGAAGGATCCCTGATAGATATCAGTTACATGCACTCAATATACACAGAAATCAAGTTGAGATTTCAACCCACGTCAAATAAACAACAAGTTCAAGGTCAGTTTTGGAAATATGAATCTATTGATTCTTATATCCCTTATAATTCAGAAAGGTTCTTATAATCCAGGAAATGTAATTTATTAGACTGATAATATGTAAAGACCAATAATATCTGGATGGGAGTCATATTAAAAATATTGATTTTTCTGAACAAATCTATGGAAAACAGCAATATTTATGAATGCTGTCTAATATGCTTACCAAACCCCATCACTATGTCAATAATAAGAAAGAAACTTCATGCAAAGTTAACTTATGCATCAAATATCCAATGTATTGCTTGATCTTCTTTTTTTTTTTTACTTTAGACCATAACTGAAGGGTACTGAAAAATGGGCTGCATGTTGAAAGAAGTGTCAACATTTTCCAAACTGTTTTCAATGCCATCATTAACCCTTTACATATGAAATGGCCATATCCTGGGGAGCCTGGTGGATCAGTATTTAGAGCATGGAATTTTAAAACGAAAGGTTGACAGCTTGATCATGACCAGTAGTAACTGCATTGTGTCCTTGGACAAGATACTTAACCCTTTACCCAACGTAAAGACCAAAACCGGCCAGACCTTTTCACAAAAATCACCAATTAATTTTCTTTTTTTTTTCTCAAAAGCACAGGTTATGACCCCTCTTTGAAACGAGCTCATCGGATGAGCTCATTCCAATGAGGGGTCATAACCTATGTTTTTGAGACAAAAAATCAAAAAAATTAGTTATTCAAGAATTTTGTTTGCAAGTGTCATCTACTTTTCGTGTTAGGAAAAGGGTTAATTCTGATTACCCATGTTGGTGCACAGTGGTGTTGAATACTGAGGTGTACTGCACATCAATGGTACACTTGCCTCAACTGCTGCTAACTGTAGCTTGGTGGTTCTCTACAAGTACTCCGGCTTCCTCCACCCATAAAACCGTCCAACACAATGTGACCCTGGTAGATGAAAGTGTTGTTAAACCCAAATAAATAAACAAACAATGGCCATATCAAACCAGCACTATTCAGCAATATCATTATTCCCAATGGCTATTCAAATTCTATTATTTTTTTAACTTTTACCCCCAAAACATAGCTTTTGAAACCTCAATGGAACAAGCTTCCTTTCCAAAGAGGGGTCATAAGCTATGCTTTTGGAACGAAAAATGAAAATTTTCAGTTAACGGAAAACAATAAGCTGCAAGCATCTATTTGACATTTCCTGAGACTTCCAGATTGAGACACCTGTTTTAAAGCCTTATCGTATACAGCATGTTTTTTCAGTAGTGTGCCAAATTTCATAAGAATGAGTCAAGAAGAAATACCGTAAAATTTGGTCTCACAAAAATAAAAGAGAAAAGGCCTGGACAAGTTTCACAATTGAGATCAACTCTTACTGTGGTTTTGCAGTTGTTTCTAGTCAAGTTTTGGCTAAAAAGGTAGCCAAAACTTGACTAGAAATCACACACTGCTTGTAAACTTTGAATTCAACTGGTAAGCTGATACAGAAGCTTATCTTGGAGTTACAAATTGTCCAAATTCAGAATCAGGCCTTTACAAATTAACCCTTAACTGGTAGAATGATGGAAGCCCATATTTGGGGCTTTATTCTGAAGTACAGGTCCCACAACTTAAAGGCTTCATACACAGTCGATGTGTTTCACATTACGCTCAAAGCTTAATTATTTAGTCTATAAAGATTGGCTTGTTACTCTCTAATGAATTGCAACAAGACAAAGACATATGAACAAATATTGTTGACCCAACATATTTTAGCAATCTACCAGTTAACTGGTAGAGTGCTGGAAGCCCATATTTGGGCTTTATTATTTGGTGATGGTACTGCAATTCAAAGGATTCATATTCTGAGGATGTGCTTCTCGTTATCTTTGAAGTGATATTATTTTATCTGTTAGGCTTTGCCTTGTTACAATTTATGGGAGAGTGCCTTCTGGCACTCTCCCATAAATTATAACAAGGCAAAAATGCACGAAGACATATTAAGGACCAAAAATAATTTAGCAATCTACCAATTAAAAGCTTTGAGATTTTTGCTGCACTTTGACAGTCAACATCCTGTGGCTTTGTAGTTGTTTGCAGGCATGTCTCAGCTTCCTACATAAGCAACCAAGACTTTTCTAGAAGCAACTGCCTAAGTACTTAGAATACAAGTTTCAAATTTGACCAAAGGTAGAATACTTCTGCACTTGTTTTGTTGCCTAAAAAGTGATTAACCCTATAACCCTTTAACCCTTTATCCAACGTAATGGCCAAAACCGGTCAGCGCTATTCACAAAATTCACCATTCAATTTTTATTACTTTTTCATTTTTCAATGAGCTCAGTCCAATGAGGGGTTATAAGCTATGTTTTTGACGAAAAAAATTAGTGCTTCAAGAATTTTATTTGCAAGTGTCGTTTGCTTTTTGTGTTACGTAAAGGGTTAACAAAATTAACCGGCCACATAATTTACAAATTTAGCAGTTGAAAAAAAACATTTTAAAAAAAATTTCATCAAAACCCCCATTAGAATGAGCTCATTCCAATGAGGGAGTCACACAAAATAATTTGCTGAATTTCTTTAAAAAATTTGAAAAAAACAATAAGTAAAACAATAAATTTTGATTTCGTCTGTAATGGGCAAAGAGTTAAAAATGTATTAATAATCATTATCAGCTCACCTTGATTTCTTTCTGGTAATCTTGGAATCCTCCACACCACAGACTTATAAACATGTTCATATTTGGCTGTTCCCACAGAGGCCTCCATCAAGGTAGGTGGCAACAGACCTTGTGTTAACATGGTAATCCTTTCTAATCCCTTGATTTTTCCTGGTTTTCTAAAAGCTGATTTAAAAGAGCCATATCCAAATCGTCTTTCATAACGGAATAGATAAATCCATGGTTCAGGAACCTGAATCTGAATCTCAATATCTTCACAAGGGTACTGACCATGTTTTTTGCTATATGCATGATACCCAGTAACCAGTAAATCACATCGTACTTCAAAATGCTTTCCTTTCAAAATTTGTTGAATTGACAGTTGCAATGGAAGTTCTTTGTTTTCTTTTGGCCTACAGGGGAATCTTAACAACTCAAACTGACATGCATCCAGGGGGCGGAATTTTATATTGTTCGTTTTCTCAAACTCATCTACATTCACTGAACAATGGAATTCAACATTCTGTAATTTAATCCACTCCTCTGTCTTAACTGGAATAATGTCATGTCTGCCAACTACTTCCTTACCTTTCCGCCTTCTATCATTCAATCCTAATTCACATAAGGGCATTCCTGTAAGAAATGCTAAAATGAAAACTCTTACTCTAGCTTTTTGCATCAAAATATGACCTTCCTTGTCTATATGAGCTACATATTCATCCCATACTTCAACAGTCACTTCATCCTTTGTGTAAGTCAATGTTTTCTCTCTATGTGATTCCATACGGAATAGGGAATCCTCAATTTCATACACAAATGTCTGCAATTCATACCTATCTAAACAGCCAAATTTCAGTAACTCTGAGACTTGTGGAGCATGATCGAGAATCATAGTAGGTTTTGGTTTCCTTACAAATGATGGGGTTATCCTTTCAGGACGAATTCCAACACGTTCTCGATAGAATATATATTGTATTTTAACGGTGTGAATTTTACCAAACTGATCATACTGCTGAAGAGCTATTTCTGATAAAGAATAACATGGCTGAATTAATAACTCCTGAAAAGAATCTCTCTCATTTTCATCATGGAAAAGTTTTATCACAACGCCATCCCTCTGTTTTGCAATTCGTACAAACACAGTTTTCCAATGCCTGTTGGAGGTAATTTTTTTCTTTGTCGGATAACGTACCATTAATTTCCAACCATCCTTCTCATAATCTGGAAGAAACTTTGGAAGAGGCTCATTAGATTCCTCCTCCTCAGATAGGCTTGTGTCAGTAGAAAAACTTCTACTTTGTACTGGTGGAGCATGCTTACCACTTTCTTCTTCTTCAGGAACAGGAAACTTAGCAAAGTCTTCTTCTGGAGGAGATTCTTTGTCAAATGGATTCTCTCGAGATGCCTTCTGGGCTGACTGACTTACTGTAGGAGGTGGGGGAAGAGCAGGTGGGGCACCAAAACTTGAAACATTTTGTTTAGGTTTGATTTCTATCATAAAACTATCATCCTCTGCATCATCATCTCCTGGCTGAACTAGCTGATTGTCACCTTTTGCAGCAAGAGATGTGAATATATCCAAGCCATCAGTTCCATCTTCTGAAGCTTTCTGTTGAAATGTATTTGTAGTATTGAAAGGATCAAAGCTGGTGACTTCACCCTCACCTGTGTCTGCCATGTCAAATAGTTTAGAGCCCCTGTCAACAGACAAGAATAAATTTTGATTGACTGCTACAGGATCAAGGTTATCAGTCAGAAATGGATTTTTTGTTGAAATATCATCTGTTGGTCCTTCAGGGATTTGATCAGCTGAAAAGAAGTCTTCTTGGAAAGGATTAACTGACTGAGATGCAACCGTGTTTTCTGAAGCCATTCCACCCCAAGTGCTGTCTTTATTTACTAAACCTGATTCTTCAGGTATATTTTCAAAGTAGTCTTCATCAAACATACTAAACTTGTTGTCAACTGCATCAGCAAAAGGATTAGGAGAAGAACCACTCATTCTTTGCTGTTCCATTTTATCTTGAAATCCAAACACATCTGCAGAGTCCTCCATAAAATCATTTTGCTCCTTCATTTTGAGATTATCATCGGTTGTAATAATCTGAACCTTTGGTGTCTGTTTGCTTGGATCAATAAAACTATCATCTCCAATGATTGTAGCAAAAGGATCAAAGTCATCATCTGTACCCTTCTTGGGTTGAACTGATATAACTTTACTTTCTAACTGATCACCAGTTGGGATAATAGATGGTGTCACACTAAAAGGGTCATCACTTTGGACTGTTAATTGTTCAGATGTGCTAGTATCCAACTTAACAACAAATGGATCATTCTCTACATCAGTTGTCATCTCCTTTGACATTAGGTATTCATCTGAGAGAATGGAAGCAACTTTGGTTTTCTCTGGAACATTGTCATTTAGAAAGTCATCAATAAGATTACTTTGTGCTTTATTAGACTTTGCTTGTTCAGCAGCTGCATCATGAAGGAATTCTTCCATGAGAGGATCAATGAATCCTGAGGACTCCTCAGGAACCTTCTGATCACATCCTCCCAACAATTCTTGTTCAAAAGTGATTGGACTATCACAATATGATGATTGCTGTATATGGGGTGCAGAATCTGAATCTACCATCCAATGAGACATTGCTGAGCTTTCAGAAGGCACATGTTGAGGAGGAGTAGAGGACATGAAATCATCCAGCCCAAGGAGATCTTGATTCACTACATTGGCTGTTGACTCATTTCCAGTCCCTATGTCATCAGAAAGTCCAAGCAAATCAGCATACTGTCCCTGTCCAGCCATTTTATCAGTCTGACGAGTAGCCAAATTCTCCACACTATTTCGGAGACTATTTACTGGAGGTTTTGGTGGAATTTTAGGAGAATAAGCAGGTGACTCTGTTAAATCTAAAATATTTCTACTATTTTCTGAAAAACTTAAATTATCTTCATAAGAAGCAATCTCCTCCTCTCCATCTAAGCCTTGATGACCACTATCAGGAAGAAGTTGTTCATCACAAAAATCTACCCATCTACCATCAGCACCCTTCTTTCGTTTTGGAATGTCATCTGATGATTGAGATGCAAGCTTATGGAGGGTACTTTGTGTTTTCACAACTGTTTCCTTAATGCGATCCTGCATCTGTTGAAAAGCCTCCCATTCTTCTGATTTCTGCTTTTCTTTCTCACCATTTTCTGATGGTTCTTCAGTGAATTTTCGAAAAAGGTTTTCTTCTGAAGGAGATGTAGCATGTGTTTTGGCCCGAGATTTAGATGGTGATTTCAAAGGGGATTTCAATATGGCCCGAAGAGGTGATTTGGAGCGTTTCTTATTAGATGGTTTCAACAGCTGTTTCAATCCTTTGGACCTTTTTGATTTTTCTCTGAGTGTTGGAAAATCCTCTGATGATTGTTCAGAAAGTTCCTGATCTATTTTATCAAAGACATCATCATCCTTCCCACCACTAGGTGGTGAAACAAGGCCTGGCACTAAATTTGATGATTCATCATAGGATCCAGATGACATAACTCAGACAAACTTAATCTGAAAAGAAAAAGGAATATCCAATTAATAGCATGAATTGAATATTATTATCAAATTACATGGCAGAATGCACACATTAACCCTGAGCACACTGATGTCAAAATATGAAAATCTCAACAAGCAAATTTCTCCATAATGCATCTAGGAATTTAACCAATTCAATCTTGTTTGACAGAGCTCACTGAGAAGTCAAAATATGAAAATATCAAGAAGCAAATTTTTCACATAATGTAACTAGTAATTTAACCAATTCAATCTTGTCTGACAGAGCTCATTGAGCTCTGTCAAACAAGATTAAATTGGTTAATATCTTAGTTGTATTATCGGAAAAACTCATTGCTTAAAATTTTGAATTTTCAACATCAGTGTGTAGAGGGCTGAAAAACTAGGGCTGAAGTGGTTAGCTCATTTTCCCAACCGACTAACCGAGAGCTATAACCGGATAATATCCGGTTAACCGTGACCATTAGTTCACCGAATCTTGGATCAAAACTATAGGAATTGGAAAGCAGTATTCTCAAAAACTATTCTGTAGTGTGTATACAAACGAACGTTGTCGAGTACTCGACAATGTTCGTTTGCATACATACTCTGGAATAGTTTCTGCGGTTACTCAGAACTCATGGAAATTGCTGATCATTAACTCAGTCTTCAACGTCAAAGTCGATTATTTCTCAATATATACAGCACTGCTTCAAGGTGTAATCTATCCCAAAGGAGAAGTGGCAGATTTACTACGTTTTAACCATGGAATGATGATCACTATCAATATTTTAGATAACCGGTTGACGTTTTTTTAATCGGTTCGGGAGGTAACCGGTTTCAAACCGGTTATCCGGTTAACCATTTCAGTACTTGCTGATGAAAACGAAACATCATGACTCCAAAAATAATACTGGAAATCCCCACAGGAGGCTAATGGCTAAAAATAGTCATTATCACAGAGCATGTGTATTTGTTGTGTTGTAACATATGTGAACTTCCATATGCATCTGTAAATACTATAAGGACAAAATAATTTTGAAATGTCAGAAGACAGTCACTGGCAATCTTCTGAAGAAAATTTCATCAGCATTCAGTAAAGTAGTCCCCAGTAGATTGTGTCTTTGCGGAGATGCATTACAGTACTCCCCGGGCAATTCCATACTCCTACACCTCGGGCTGACATAATAACAATAACACAATTTTCTCATCCATGACATTTCAATAGTGGACCTCCATCAGTTATTAGTCCAATGGTCATAAGAACCCCTTGGCATAGCCTCAGGCTGCTTATGACTCAAGGGCTACTAATTACTGATGGTGGTCAAATAAAGAAGTGTACTGTCATGAAGAATCATGTTATTGTTATATTATTCACACAAATATCAATCATCTATAGATGTAGTCAAAATCCATCATCAGTATTTTAAAAAAAAATTATTCACAACACAATGCCGATGACTCCCTCATTCGAATGAGTGCATTGAGATCATTTCAGTGAGGGTTCATAAGTTATGATTTGAAACAAAACTTGAAAATATTCAGTTCTGGAAAAAATATTTTTGCAAGTGTAACCCACTAGTTGTGTAAGGTAAATGCTTAATGAGTTAAGATTATTATTTATTACGGTTTCACGACACTTTAACCGCCAAGGTCATATCATGTCGGTGACAGTTTTATGGATGGAGGAAGCCGGAGTACACGGAGAGAATCACCGAGCAATAACAAGCAGCTTCCAGCTCCCCAACATCGTAACTCTGCACTGCAGCACAGGCAGGGATAGATTGGTTGAAGACATGTACACAATCGACGTGCAGTACGCCTTAGTTTGCTGCGTCGTCGTGCCCCCATGTGGACAATCGGGGTTAAGTGCCTTGCCCATGGACACAAGGCAGGAGTCTGAATCAATCGCTCATACAGTCACCCATCCAAGGACTAACCGGGCTCGATGTTGCTTAACCCTTTACCCAATGAATCGCCCGCATCTGCCCGCGTAATATGCAAATACAGCTGCTGAAAAAATATTATTTTTCGAAAAATTTCAACAAAACCATATCATGTGACCCCCTCTATGAAACGAGCTCATCGAGCTCGTTCCAAAGAGGGGTCACATGATATGGTTTTGTTGAAATTTTTTTTAAAATTTAAAAAAATGGTATTTAAAATAATGAATTTTGAAATTGTCTGCATTGGGTAAAGGGTTATCTTCGATGATCTGATAGAACCAGTTACAGCAATGCCACTGTGCCCCCAATCAGTCTGAGATCAAATATGTGGTACTGTATGGCCACAAATATGTAACCCTGGTTAGTATGGCAATTGTCTCTAGGTACGCAAAGTGTTAAAGAAGATTGTCACAAGAGAGCTTTGATGGGATTTAATATAAGAATGATTGAGACGTTAAAATGCATTCCTGTTGCTATTAAAGACATAAATGACACCATGTATTAGAATTGATCCATCTCATACCAGCACTTTGCATGTTAATGACATTCAAATCAGGCTTTCATATTCCTAATGACAGTTTGAAAAACATGAATCATGCAAAGATGGAACATAATGAAGTTTGCCAATTATTTATTTTGTTGAAGTTTTAACAATGCTTTCAGCACCCATATCAGCCAATTTTACAGGTGGAGGAAGTGTGAGTACCCAGAGAAAAACACCCAACATACTAATCGTGTACAGCAGGATTAACATCAGCTAAAGGCAAGTGTACCATACAGTACACCTTAAGTAGCAGACTGTGCCACAGTGAGTGCTCCCAACTTAGGCAAGTGGGGTTAAGTGTTTGGTAAATTACTACATGTATATAAATTCTCATCAACTCTTAATCTTCTGAGTATTTTCTGGTTGAAAATTAAAAATAAATGAAATCTAAAAATAATTAACCCTTAACTCTTAACCTACTAGGTACTTTCAAGATATTTTTCATCAAATCTAGCTGTGGCTGCTATGAAGCAGCCATGACTAGATTTGATGAAAATTAATCTGTTCAATGGTTTAAGAGGAGTTGCAGATAGCAGATCTGTACAGAATGTCAATTGAATTTGACAATGTTCATTTTTCAATATGGGAATCTGAAAAGAAAATAGGAGGTGCACATCTTCAATGTATGTAAAAGAACGTCTGAGAGTTTCAATGAAATCCATTCAC
This sequence comes from Pictodentalium vernedei, assembly GCA_031216915.1. Classification (NCBI taxonomy): domain Eukaryota; kingdom Metazoa; phylum Mollusca; class Scaphopoda; order Dentaliida; family Dentaliidae; genus Pictodentalium; species Pictodentalium vernedei. The sequence goes on along the minus strand of CM062292.1, from coordinate 402,233,553 downwards.
TGGTTTAGGAGTTGCGGATAGCAGATGTGTACCCCCCTAAAGCGTAACAGACGGATAGACAGATGGCCGGATGGACATACAGATATATGGACATACTGAACACTAAAAACCACCCACTTTTCAAGTGGGCAGTATAACAAGAAATCATTGGTGAAAAAATCGCGACATTGACGCCGTAGCTGCGACGGGTGGTGCAATCTCACAAAATTCTAAGTTCATCAAGGGCCATAACTCCAAGAAAAATATTTGGAACAACACGTGCATTGAACAGTGGCTAGACATCAATAAGATACACCTACATGCAAAAATATAAAGTCATTCCATCACTTATTTCAAAAGTCATTGAGTTTTGAAACTCGTTGGTCACAGACAGACTGACCGACAGACCGACCAACAGACAGACCGACAGACAGACAGACCGACATTGCCACTTATAGAGCTGCTAGTCGCAGCTAAAAATTCATTCAATTTATAGGGGGTGGGATGAGATTAAATGTGCCCAAATTATTTTTATTTCAATGACAAGAGAAAGCCTGTGCTGGGCAGGAATATCTGCCAGCAGCATGCAAAGAGTTAAAGCCTCAAATTAATTTTATGGTAATAACTACCATACAGACATGTACACAGCTGCAGGTGACTTCACAGTGTTTCTAAAGTTGTAAAAACACAAAGCCCTGAAAACTTATATCGCTGCACAAGAATACACGTAAGCAACCAACGCATGCTTAACTGAAAATTTGTTACTTTTACTGGTAAATTTGATACTCTGGCAGAGGTGGCGGAAGCGCAATAAAAGTGGAGGGGCACAAATTTTCAAGGCTACCATGGTTCAGCCCAATGGTGGAAAAGTTACAAATCTGTATCGGTAAATGTACCGTGATACACAATAGTGTCATGTTTAGATTAGCATGTCACTGTCCTGTCCATTTCTTCTACTTGAATCATATTCCAACCCGAAGGCTAGCCTTGGGGTTGGAAGATGGTCAAAGTAGTAGAAATGGACTGAAGGAACCAAAGGTGGGATTCATTGACCAAATGTTGTTAGGATATGCAAATAATATATTACAGGAATGCCTTTATATTGGCATGTTTGCATGCACCCATTTTAACTCATTGTGTAACCATGCAACATGTCTATGGAAAAAAGTGGAGGGGCAGATGTCCCCTGTGCCCCCTGGTTCCACCGCCTAGTATTTGAAAGATCTGAGCTCTGTCAAACAAGACTGAATTGGTTAAATTTATGGGTAGATTAAGGAAAAAAAAACTTGCTTCTTGAAATTTCGGTATTTTGACATCTGTTTGCAGAAGTTTAAGAGGACTAGTTAATACACATTGTACAAAACCTGAATATTTGACTCTTTCAAAACACAAGTTATGACCATTCACTTAACTGAGCCTAACAGTAGGGCTGCACAGTGTATCAGTAAACCGATAATTGCCGGTAGTTAAAACAATAACATACCAATACCGACTTTGTTTTAAAATACTGGTACAGTGAAGCCCACTTATTTGGATATCTTTTAATTGTATATCCCTGTTAATTGAATACAATTTCCCAACACAAAACCATTTACCATACCTTCAGTACAAATTTCACCTGTTAATTGAATATAGGTTAGAGTAAACTCCTGTTCATTGAATAAAAAATCTTGTACCCTGTGGAGACAATACCTTGACTCTCCCCAGTTTTCCTTTCTTTATAGGCCTATTTGACCTCAGTACATCCAATGCAGGCATTTAATCTATTATATGTTGTTTGACAGAGCTCATGGAGCTCTGTCAAACAAGATATAATAGAATAAATGCTTATTTTATTTCTAGAATACAGGAAAGTGACACAATCCCTGTTAATTGAATACTCCTGTTAATTGAATAATTTTCATTGGCAAAGTGGCTATTCAATTAATAGGGTTCCACTGTATACCATAAGTAATGGTATTGTATCAAACTACAGACATTAAGTTGACATTGGAAAAATGTGGATATTGTTGACATTAAAATTGACATTGGGAAAATGTGGAATTAAACAAGTAATCCTATTCTATCATTTCTAACATTTCTCAAATATTCTGATATGTTAATTTCAAATTCTATTCAAATAGCACTGGGATTATTATGATCCCTGCTGAGTTTGTGGAGGTGGGATGGGGAAATCTCACCAGAGGGGCAAGATATTTGAACCAGACCCGAGGCTTGCTGAGGGTCTGGTTCAAATATCTTGCCCCAAGGGTGCGATTTCCCCATTTCCACCTTCAGACTCATCGAGGATGATTTTTCTCCACCACCATGCAGTGATTACGTTAGCCAGATGCAATCGGGAGTCACGTGCTGATTCAATCAACTCATTTTGTATTAGATGTTTTGAGAAACTGATGACACCATCAGAAAGAGTATGCACAAGTTATGTATATACCAAAGGTATATACCACGAAATCGATTAGGAACGGTGGCAGCTTGAGGGTTGAAGAGTTTTAGAGCATCAAACTTTGATCACACTTCATTCCGATGACGTCAATATGAATTAGTTGGTAGCAAGAAACTGATACAATATGCATAATGTCACGTGGGTGGGGTGGGATACATCTGTCTCTCCCTGCTATCACCCGGGACACATGTATGTTACACATGCAGCGGGGGGGAGAAAAGAACCTGTACACAGTTTACACATTAATTTATTTATTCATTGCGGCAACAATTATTGAGAAAAGAACGTTTTTGTTTTTAGTAAGCTTCACAATGACCTTCAATGACATGGAGTGATTTATTCAATGACTTGACGTTATTGTGCGTGTCAATCAAAGAAAACAAGTGAATTTTATTCCAAACTCCTCCAATACTAACCACTCCTGTGATAACGTGCATGTCAATCACTCATTCCATACACAAATGGAAACACACTTTGGGAAGTTAGTCTGGGTTTTCTTAGCAGGTTGACTTTCAGTGGCCAGCATTATTAGGCAACCTACACTGTGCACATTATCATGTATTTTATCACAATAATAAGGGAGTGCGGTACGCGTGACTCAGTAGGTAGTGAAGCAGGCTGTAAGCTGAGAGGTCTGGGGTTCGAATCTCACCTGCGGCAACCGTGTTGTGTCCTTATGCAAGACCCTTAATCCCAATTGTCCACGTGAGGGTATGGTGGAATTGTGTACTATGGTGTACTGCACGTCGATGGTGCACTTGTCTTCAACCAATGCTAACCCTGCTTGTGTGGGGTTAGTACGTTGGGGAGTCTGACAGTTGCACGCTGTTGCTTGGTGGTTCTCTCTGGGTTCTCCGGCTTCCTCCACCAGTAAAACTGTCCGACATGAGGTGACCCTGGCTGTCAAAAGTGCTGTCAAAAGTGCTGGTAAACCCCAATAATAAATAAATATCAGAATAATAAACAAAGGAACAATAACTAAATCTATCACATAAATGGGGTATATGCATAATTTAAGTTTCATTTGAGTAATTCCATCGAACTACAAGTTCAATCTTCATTTCGTAATTTATGAGATCTTTTCCCTTTACCCAGTGCCCAGAATATCAAAATTTATTATGGCCTAAGAAAGTTAAGACACTTTTTTAGGCCCTCCCACATGTTAAAAATTAAAAATATGTGGTTCCTGTCTAATATTTTACCCAAGTTAATAAAATTAATAAATTTGTCCCTCGAGTGCAACAAGGCTTTGCAATGCTTTAACATTGCAAAGACTTCTTGCTCTCAAGAGATGAAATACACCACCAACCATGCTATTTTGTAGATTATGAGGCTTAAAACATAAAACAAACCAAGAATATGAACTGTTGATGGCAAAAAAATAATTACAAAAATGAACAATAAAATAAAAAAACGCACGCCCGCATGCAATTTTTTAAAAAGTGGCCAGAGAAACAGAAAATCTATTTTGTGGGGCCTATTTTACTTATTTTTTCCCAAATATTTCAAAAAATTCTGGAAAAGCATTTCCTGTAACTCTTCACTGGAATGAGCTCAATGAGCTCATTCCAATGAGAGGTCACATGATATGATTTTGTTGAAATTGTTTGAAAGAAATATTTGTAAATTATGCGAGTGCATGGATGCAGTAGATTCGCTAGGTAAAGGGCAAAATGCAATGCTCATATCAGATGAATACGTACTGAATTCAAAGATCTTAAAATTCAAACAAATAACTGTTTATTCCCATCTTCAAATTAAATTGTACAGCTGTAGGTTTTTAAATTTCTTGTTCGGTTTCGGTTTTGGTTTTTCAAGTGGAGAAAAACCTCGGTTCGGTTCGGTTTTCAGTTTGTTCATGAGGCCAAGTAAAATTCAATAAAACTCATTCTTAAGACCCAAGTCATAACTGAATGGTAGTGAAATTGAGTGAAACTCAATGAATGCCCGAAATAAGCTATAATACATGAAGAATCAGGAAGGCCAATATAATAATTACCTAAATATACAGAACTTTTATTGTGCTTGGCCATTTTTCGAGGTCTGACACCCACATGCAACTTGAGGAAAGCTGCAAACACAACTAAACTGAAATGTCGGAAATTCACAGAATGTAGCCTTCCCAGAGTAGTGTGAGTACCCAGACACTGCCATTGGCAGTCTGGGTACTCTCACTACTCTGGGATGGCTACATTCTGTGAATTTCTGCAGCAAGAGATTATTTAATAAAAAACGAAAAACCTTAGATTTCGGGATGTCGACGGCTTCGGTTTCGTTTTTTTTTTAAAAACTAAAAACCTCGGTTCGGTTTCGGTTAACCTACAGCTCTATTAAATTGGTCCAAATAAAGAAGAGTTTAGCAGTCTGAATACAATCGTCAATATGTTTTAGTACGGTATTCATTACTGCATTCAGATATCTAAAACAGTCTAAGATATACCTGTATATCGCAGTATTTTTTTTAAATATCAATATCGTTAGTTTGTCACTCATCTTATTCCCAAACTATTATCAATATTATTTTCAATGTATTCTAAAAATATCATTGCTATTTTAAGTGTTTTGTTTCCCATACAATAATGCAACAATACAACATAACTCCAAAAGGATCTGTATTTCTCTCTTTCCAGCTGTATACTCTGTCTGATATGAGGTTGCTCAAATTATATTTTTACCTCGGGGGATAGTAGGAAGACAGCCAATCTGGCTATGCTGTCCCCCAACGGCATGTATATTTATCACAATATTATTCTGTAAGTGTATTGATTATTATATTTTACATACCGTTAAATAAAAATGAATTGAATTGAATTGAATACTGCTATTCAATTTCGAATACTGTGCAACCCTCCCAACAAGTTTCTTGCAATGAAAAATGTGAAATTATATAACAAGAGCAATGCAAAGCGTGGTACATGCCCCCTATGGTGTCATAATGCCATGGCAGCCATATTGAATTGGCTAGCTGGACCAAAATCAAAAGGAAGCATTGTCTAGTCATCCACAAGTAACCCCTGAAATTATGATTTGGTCAAATAAGCGGTTCTTTAGTTGTTGGACAGATACCAAAAGTTAATGGACGGGCATGGTGAAAACATAATGCCCCCAAGAGGGTTGGGGACATAAAAATACTCAACCCCTCCTTTTAACTGGTAGAGTGCTGGGAGCCCATATTTGGGCTTTATTCTGAAGTGCACACTTCACCTCCATTGCATGGTGGCATTGTGTACTAAGGTGTACTGCACGTCGATAGTGCACTTGTCTTCCACCAATGCTAACTCTGCTTGTGTGCAGTTAGTATGTTGGGGAGCCTGACAGTTGCTTGCCATTACTCAGTGGTTACCTCTAGGTATTCTGGCTTCCTCTACCCATAAAACTGTCTGACACAAGGTGACCCTGGCAGTCAAAAGTGTCATAAATCACCAATAAATAAATAAATTCTGAAGTGCTGACGCCACAACTTAAAGGTTTCATATTCTGTGGATATGTTTCAAATTATCTTTGAAGTGAAATTATTCAGTGTGTAAGGATTTGGCTTGATGTCATTTAACCCCTTACCTAACATAACGGCCAAAACCGGTCAGCGCTATTCTCAAAAATCGCCAATTAATTTTCATTAAATTAACGAGGGGGTCATAACCTATGTTTTTGAGACAAAAAATGAAAAAAATTTGTTATTCAAGAATTATTTTTGCAAGTGTCGTCTGCTTTTCAGGTTGGGTAAAGGGTTAAGGGAGAGTGCCAAATTCTAACAAAGACATGTGAATAAATTTTAATGACCAAAAATAATTCAGCCCTCTAACAGTTAAGCAACATGAAGTAGTGTGAATAGTAACCATATTAAGGGGCCTGTAAAACATGTTATCAAATTACCCTCAAGCCAAATTTTCTACAAATGAGATGGCTCCAGAACTAAAATGATCTGAAGTGAATGCCATTTGTCACAAAATGCCTGAATTACAAAGTTTGCTCTCAATAAAAACAGTAATGTGGAACAACACATTCACCATTACAGCATGATTATTTTCAATCAATTTTGTAAGCTCCATGCATGTTTTCAACTGTTCGATAAAAGCGTCCAATTACTTCGAGCCTTGCTATGAATCAATACCACTGAATGAGTGAATAAATATTTCATTTTACCCTATCACCATCCCACAAACTGCAAACTCTTTGATTTGAACAATTCAGTCAAGTAATCCACTATTTCTGCCTGGAAACATGGTGGCTCAATGATGGATAGAGCACTAGGCTTTGATCCTGGAATACTTTAACTGCATTGTGTTTTTGAACCAGACACTCAATTCCAAGTGCCACAGAGTGCTAGGGCATACTGCACATCGATGGTACCAGGGTTTTTTTTGGGTGTATTCAGGGACCGAATAAGGGATGTTTTCCCAATGGTATTTGGCAGGATTCCCAACCCCAAATTTCCCAATCTAAGTTCTCACTCAAACAAAATGTAATATACAATTGGTGTCATGAACTGGGAGATCATAAGGCTTCAGAAACCATATGTTTTCGGAGGTCTTATGACCACACAGTTCAGGACACCAATTGTGCATTTAATTTAAATTGCTTACCTAACAAAGATTCGAAAGTGCTGGTTTCAAAGGCAAATTACAACTTTTTCCTTAACCCTTTACCCACAATCTCATCTGGGCATCATCTGGAATGATCCTATGAAGTTACAATGAAATCCCTTCATAAATATGGCCTGTAGACTGTGCTCAAGGTTTTTGGGCTTCGGGCACTTGTAGCCAACACAGCTGACCAATTATGACCAAAAGGGGATGTCATCATCTAGGCATTATATGGAGTCAACCTAATAGGTTACAATGAAATCCTTCCATAAATATGACCTTTTACCTATGCTAAAGGTTTTTGGGCTCGGGCACCCATCAAGGCTGAATGATCGCGATCAAAAGGGGACGTTCTCATCTAGACATTATTTGGAGTCATCCTACCAAGTTACAATGAAATCCCCTCATAAATATGACCTGTAGACTGTGCTAAAGGTTTTCGGGCTTTGGGCACCTTTAGCTGTCACAGTTGCCCAATCATGTCCAAAAGGGAACGTTCTCACCTAGACATTATATGAAGTTAACCTACCAAGTTACAATGAAATCCCTTCATAAATATGACCTGTAGACTGTGCTAAAGGTTTTCGGGCTTCGGGCTCGGGCAGCCATCATGGGTGAATGATCGCACGTTCTCATCTAGACATTATATGAAGTTAACCTACCAAGTTACAATGAAAACCCTTCATAAATATGACCTGTAGACTGTGCTAAAGGTTTTCGGGCTTCGGGCTTGGGCAGCCATCATGGTTGAATGATCGCAACCATAGGGGGGCAATCTCATCTGAGCATCATCTGGAGTGATCCTAAGAAGTTACAATGAAATCCCTTCATAAATATGACCTGTAGACTGTGCTCAAGGTTTTCGGGCTTCGGGCACTTCTAGCCATCACAACTGACCAATCACGACCGAAAGGAGATGTCATCATCTAGGCATTATATGGAGTCAACCTAACAGGTTACAATGAAATCCTTCCATAAATATGACCTTTTGCCTATGCTAAAGGTTTTTGGGCTCGGGCACCCATCAAGGCTGCATGATCGCGATCAAAATGGGACATTCTCATCTAGACATTATTTGGAGTCATCCTGCCAAGTTACAATGAAATCATTTCATAAATATGACCTCTAGACTGTGCTAAAGGTTTTCGGGCTTCGGGCTCCTGTAGCCGTCACAGTTGCCCAATCACGTCCAAAGGGGGACTTTCTCATCTAGACATTGTATGAAGTCAACCCACCAAGTTACAATGAAATTCCTCAATAAATATGACCTGTAGACTGCGCTAAAGGTTTTCGGGTTTTGGGCTCGGGCAGTCGTCACGGTTGGCAGATCATGCCCAAATGGGGAAATTCGCATCTAGACATCATAAGGAGTCATCCTACCATGATACAATGAAATCCCTCCACATTAAACATGACATGCAGACTGTGCTAAAAGTTTTTGGGTTTCGGGCTTGGGCAGCCATCACGGTTGATAGATCAAAAGGGGACGTTCTCGTCTAGGCACTATACAGAGGCATCCTACCAAGTTACAATGAAATCCCTTCATAAATACGACCTGTAGACTGTGCTAATGGTTTTCGGGTTTTGGGCTCGGGCAGCCATACCGGTTGCCCGATCGCGACCAAAAGGGGACGTTCTCATCTAGACATGACCCCAAACCTGCATATGAAATTTCGTGACAATCAGACAAGAACTGCGGGGTGTAGCCCGTGCTAAAGGAAATGTGAACAGACGTCACAGACTCACAGACTAACAGACTCACAGACTCACAGACTAACAGACTTCCGCACGCGTGATGGCAATAGCTTATCTTGACTATGTCAAGTTAAGCTAAAAATTAGTCTTTTCGAGATAACAGATTCGGGACAAGCACAATGTGCACATAACACATATTTACCACAGAAATCATGCTCTGTTGGTAACTTCATAGGGGTTTCCACAGAGACTCCACATACTCTATCTATATTAACCCTTTACCCAACATAACGGCCAAAACCGGCCGGCGCTATTCTAAAAAAACGCCAATTATTTTTCATTATTTGTCTCAAAAACATAGGTTATGACCCCTCATTGGAACGAGCTCTTTCCAAAGAGGGGTCATAACCTATGGTTTTGAGACAAAAAATGAAAAAAAGTAGTTATTCAAGAATTCTATTAGCAAGTATTGTCTGCTTTTCATGTTAGGAAAAGGGTTGTATTGTCTGTTTTTCATGTTAGGAAAAGGGTTAAGCATGTCTTATTGCAAAAATATAACATGGGACTTCAAAACTTAATGATGAATGTGCTTAATGCATTGTGCTGTAAAATGCCAGCAGATAAAAAGTCCTGATCAATATTAGCTGTCTTTTCTTCATAATCAGTATCGAATAATTTATGTAATTAAATTTACAACTCCCTTTGTGTAACCAAACATATTTTCATATTTTTAACCAATTCCTTTGTGTGTAATGTTATAATGCTCATTCAGAGAACAAACAAATACAATGATGTGAATTCACAAAACTGTATACAGTTGTGCAATGAGATTATCATACTGAAACAAACTGCACCCTAACAGTCATGCCACCAAACTTAAATGTAATCAATTTATGTTCTGTCGAGTGTACAGGACCTGTATTCAATGTACCCAATGCATTTAACCCTTTACCTAACATGAAAAGCAGACGACACTTGCCAAAAAAATTCTTGAATAACTAATTTTTTTCATTTTTTGTCTCAAAAACATAGGTTATGACCTCTCGTTGGAACGAGCTCGATGAGAACATTCCAACGAGGGGTCATAACCTATGTTTTTGAGACAAAAAATGAAAAGATAATGAAAATTAATTGGCGATTTTTGAGAATAGTACTAACCAGATTTGGCCGTTATGTTGGGTAAAGGGTTAACATTGGTCATCTAAGAATTTAATACCTGTGTTATAATATCTGTGAGTTTATTTATTAATCTGATGCACACCAATGCTCCATTTTCCAGATAGCATCCTGAGTACAGGCCAGTACAAGTAAGAAACAAGAGATTGCACCAGAGATGCTGGCACATTCACACAGCTGTAAAGTTGGGGGATGGGGCTGTGTCGGGATGGACAATATCAAACATCACTGGAAATTTGGCAAAGTAAGGGCCATAACTCAGGTGAGGTGAAAATAGTGTAAGCAACTCTATTCAACATGTGACAGAAGTGAGTCATCCCAAGGACACTGCATACTGAATTCCATAGAAATCCATCCACTCACTGCTGAGATTACATGTCCTACCCAGAAACCCGCAGAGGATGATTTTTCTTCCACTACTTTAGGGATGCGACGCCATTAATAAGACAATACCATATTTTCCAGGAAAAAATAATTCTTAGTGCGTTAATTAATTTAGGAGAAAACCAATAAGATATTCGGAAAGCTTGTCGAGAAGTATATACCTTGTTATACAAAGGTACATACTTCAAAACATGCAGACTTAATTCACTGATGTGACCTCAAATAAAATTGACAAGTCTGCACACGTCACAATGATATCAGATGTCTGTCAGTACAATAAAGTTGAGAAATGGTAATAAAAATACACATTTCAACAAAAACATTTACATTCCTGTCAGTCATAATTATGGAAGCAAAATGGCCTTCCATTTTGTCTGTTTATACATGTGCAGACATGATTTGCAATGATTAAATGGTTCTGTTCAAATTAAATATACAAATAGGTTGGTCACGTGGGTGGTATGAGATAGCTGTCATATGCAACATAATATATGTCTCAGTATCTTTGTGGTGGGAGAAATGGATCTGCATGGATGGAAGGACAAACAGATTGATGGCAAGACAGACGAACAAATGCATGCAATCCAGTGTACCCCCATTCTCTCTGAGAGAGGGAGTATAATTAACCCTTTGAACACTGGTGGTATCTTCCATGCCTGTTAAATGGCAGAAATTGGAAGAGTCCATATCCATTATTTGGGGGCAGAGCAATTAATATTCTCCTTAAGGCTGCACGCTGAAAATATGAATAATTCTACCACACACGTTCACTTAGTGGCCATCCTACTTAATGAAAGTATGACGTATCGTGTTGCTGGACCAGAAAAGCGGTCTCTCGTATTGAAAGAGATAAGGCAACTCTGAAAAAGTGGTTACTGTAGTTTTTCAGGCAAACCTTCTTTTCCAAGCAAGAGAAAAGCAAAAACAGATATGTTTACAGGGTTAGTCCAAAGGCTGAGTTGAGCAACTGAAAATGTAGCATTTTTATGAAATTGTTTCAATGAGACAATGAAGTGATGTAATGCAATACACTGTTGTAAAGAGCTCTAAGAGCCCTTCAGAACAGTGTATTACATCACAGCACTTCAAGGGGGTGCAGTGGTTACAGCATTGGACTTCAAACTAAAAGGTCCACAGTTCAATCCCTGCCAGGGTTAACTGCATTGTGCCCTTGGGCAAGGCACTTAATATCCTGAATACCGACTTGGCGGTACAGTGGCACAGTGTACTAAGACGCACTGCACATTGATGATGGTGCACTATGGGAGTTAGTACATTGGGGAGTCTGACAGTTACTCACCGCTGCTCAGTGATTCACTCCAAGTACTCCAACTTCTTCCGCCAGAAAATAAATAAATAAATAAATAAATAAATAAATAAATAAATAAATAAATAAATAAATAAATAATGTGCAACACCACCAGTATCCCCCGTCGAGCAGAAACAATAATCAAAGTATCAATGACACTGTAGCTCAACTTGACGAACTTGGTAAGTTATAAATGAAATGGCAAAATTGAAGATCATTGGTACCAATGTTATTTGGTGAATTTCAACATAACAGCATTGTTTGTACACAACGTCAGAGTAATCCATGCATTTTTAAATGTAAACTTAAGACTGGCGATCTAATCATAAATGTGCCCTGCAGGGTGTGTCAAAGGGAAATATTGATGCATAACTGCACTAAGTTTTTACTAAGTTCATAAGAGGTTGTTGCCAATGGCAACTATTTTTGACAGAAATGGAAGAAAATCGATAGCTCCTATCTAGAGTTTACCCCAAACAAACACACCAAGCTTCAAAGCGATCTGGTCGAAAATGTGCACTGCAGGCTGCACCAAAATGAAATATTGAAGCATGACTGCACAAAGTTCATCGAAGGTTGTTGCCAGCGGCAACATTTTTTGACAAAAATTGAAGATAGAGGTAACACCGTACAAGCATACAAAGTTTCAAACCGATCTGATCATAAATGTCCTCTACATGCCAAAGGAATTTCTTGATGCCAGACTAAACTAAGTTCAAAGGTCATTGCCAGTGGCAACATTTTTTGATGGAAATGGAAGAAAATCAAAAGCTCCCATTTAGAGGTCACTCCAAACAAGCATGCCAGATGTCAAAACAATCCAATCATAAATGTGCACTGTAGGGTATACCGAAGGGAAATATTGAGGTCTGACTAAACTGAGTTCTAGGAACGTTGCCAGTGGCAACATTTTTTGATGGAAATCGAAGAAAATCGATAGCTCCCATCTAGATCTCACCCCAAACAAGCATACCACATTTCAAAGTGATCCGATAATAAATGTGCCCTGCAGGGTGTTCCAAAGGGAAATTTTGATGCTTGCACTAAGTGCATCAAAGTGGCAACATTTCGTGGCGGATATCGTAGAAAATCAATAGCTCCCATCTAGAGGTAACCCCAAACAAGCATACCAAGATTCAAATCAATCTGATAAATGAAAGTGTCAATGACACTGTAGCTCAACTTGTCAAGACAAAGACATGTACATGTATAGTATGTGACACAGCAATGACAAACATCTAGGTAATGACCTGATAACAGAGGTACATATAAGTATTGTAACGGGCTGTACATAAATACTGACTGTTGCCTGTAACAAATGTATAGGTAAAGTATTGTAAAGGTGGGTGACAGTCAGATGCTAAACTAGAAAAAAATCTTTGAGTCCCAGAGTGGGTCTGACTGAACCCAAAAATATTTGTTCTCATAGCACAGTGATAACAAAGGCACCCCAAAACACACTCATTCCTGTCCCAATGTGAAAACAAAGGTACCCAAGAAGTTTCATGAAGATCAGTTCACAAATATGAGCTGTGTAGAAGTTGTGACAAAAAACTGATTGGACCTAATTTCGGTACAAAATGGCCACTGGCAGCCATCTTGAATTTTGGACCGCACCCAGAAACACTCATTCTCATCCCAAGGTGATAACAAAGGTACCCAAGAAGTTTTGTGAAGATCGGTTCATAAATACAGCCTCTACCCTGAGCCGTATTGACATGTGTGCTTACATTGTGTAAGTAGCACTGAATAAATCAAAGTTCATCTAATTTGCATAATTTCTGCACGAGAAAAAAACCCTTACAAGATGTGATGTATTCCATGTTACTAAACATTCATAAAACAATTTATTCAAATCAGAACTTTCATACAGAAGTTCTGTACAGAAGACTGATTGCACTAATATTGGTACAAAATGGCTGCTGGTGGCCATCTTGAATTTCGGGCCACACCCCAAAACACTCGCTCTCATCCCCTGATGATAACAAAGGTACCCAAGAAGTTTTGTAAAGATTGGTTCATAAATATGGCCTCTAGTCTGATCTGTATAGAAGTTGTGTACAAAAAACTGATTAGACCTAATTTCGGTACAAAATGGCCACTGGCAGCCATCTTGAATTTTAGACCGCACCCAGAAACACTCGTTCTCGTCCCAAGGTAATAACAAAGGTACTCAAGACATTTCGTGAAGATCAGTTCATAAATACAGACTCTAGTCTGAGCCGTATTGACATGTGTACTTACTGTGTGTTAGTCGCACTGAAAAAATCAAAGTTCATCTAATTTGCATAATTTCTGCATGAGAAAAAAACCTGTATTATATGTGATGTATCCCATGGTACTAAACATTCACACAAAAAATTATTCACATCAGTACTTTCATATGGAAGTTCTGTGCAAAAATCTGATTGCACCTAATTTTGTACAAAATGGCTGCCATCGGCCATCTTGAATTTCAGACCGGACCCAAAAACACTCGTTCTCATCCCATAGTGATTCCAAAGGTACCCAAGAAGTTTTGTAAAGATCGGTTCATAAATACGGCCTCTAGCCCAAGCCGTATTGGCATTTGCACTTACAGTGCTGAAAGTAACACCAAAAAACATCAAAATTAGTCTAATTTGCACAATTTACGCACGAGAAAAAACCCCGTATTATATGTGATATATCCCATGGTACTAAACATTCATACAAAAAATTATTCAAATCAGAGCTTTCATATGAAAGTTCTGTGCAAAAAACAGATTTCTGCATCGTCGATACAAAATGGCGGCTGGCAGCCATCTTGAATTTTGGACCGCACCCAAAAATGCTTGTTCTCGTCCCACGGTCATAACAAAGGTACCCAAGAAGTTTCGTAAAGATCGGTTCATAAATACAGCCTCTAGCCCGAGCCGTATCCAATTGTTGACGTACGGACAGATGGACGACGGACGACAGGCCATGACAAAAGCTCAAATTTGGCTTCGCCAAAGTTGAGCTAAAAATGTGCCCTGTACGGCGTGCCAAAGGAATATATTGATGCCTGACTAAACTAAGTTCAAAGGTCATTGCCAGCGGCAACATTTTTTGACGGAAATGGAAGAAAATCGATAGCTCCCACCTAGAGGTCACCCAAAACAAGCATGCCAGGTTTCCAAGCAATCTGATCATAAATGTGCCCTGTAGGGTGTGCCAAATGGAAATATTGAGGTCTGACTAAACTAAGTTCTAAGAACATTGCCAGCGGCAACATTTTTTGACGGAAATCGAAGAAAATCGATAGCTCCCATCTAGAGGTCACCCCAAACAAGCATACCAAGTGTCAAAGTGATTTGATCATAAATGCGACCTGTGAGGTGTGCCAAAGGAAATTGTGGACGTACATACGGGCGTACATATGTACGTACATACGCCAACGGACGAGAAGTGATCGCAATAGCTCAGCTTGACTTTTTCAAATTGAGCTGAAAATGGAAATTTCCTACGTTGAAAAAAGTGGAAAGAGTCCCATAACTCTATAAAAAAAAAATGGACAAAACCTGTTACTTATGAATATCCTTCCCCCCATCGTGGTCTATCAGAATACCAAAGATCATTTAAATCCAAAATCCATTGACTAAGATATGAAAGTCCAAAGTTGTGAGGTTTGGATGGACGGATGGGAAGACAAAAAGATGAACTGATGAAACCAATTTCTACATCCCCAGCAAACTTCGTTTTGGCAGGGGATAATAAATAATTAACAGCACTTCATCTTCTAAGTTAAAGAACATTTATGTTTTGTCTCAATTATAAATGAAAGTGTCAATGACACTGTAGCTCAACTTGTGCAAGACATGTACATGTATAGTATGTAACACAGCAATGACACACATCTAGGTAATGACCTGATAACAAAGGTACATGTAAAGTAATGTAAAGGTCTGTACATAAATACTGACAGTAGTCTGTAACAAATGTGCAGGTAAAGCATTGTAAAGGTGGGTGACAGTTAGATGCTAAACTAGAAAAGACATCTCCATGGGGTTAATGTTACAATGGGGATCCTTGTATGGTGCACCATAAGCCAAATGTTAGCAAATGTTTTGGCCTGTTTGATTCAAACCCTTCTAAGGTTGATTCATACTAATTAATAAATATTTGTCCAGTCCTTCTTAAAATATAGGTATTTGAATTTTTTAGCATTAGCTCATAGGGTTCCCACGGTGAGGAGGTTTTATTTTTCTCATTGGAAATCGGGTTGTGCGAATAATGTTTACCCTCCCCAAACAACATCAAATATTAACACCGGAACTTGGCTTCAAAACATTTGAATATACACATCCTAGGGATGCTGAATTCAAGAAACATTATTTTGTCTGGTGTTTTTGGAAAAGATTTTTTAATTATCTCCCTTTTTGAGTCCCAGAGTGGGTCTGACTGCACACAAAAATATTTGTTCTCATACCACAGTGATAACAAAGGCACCCAATAAATTTGTAGCAAACATTACGGACATGAAAAATCTTCTTTACAGGTTCTGTACAAAAAATGTAATACATACAATTCCCGTAAATATGACTGCCGACAGGCATTTTGAGTTTTTGCCCAAGTCCAAAAGCACTCGTTACCATCCCATGATGATAACAAACGCAGTCCTAGAAGTTCTGTACAAAAAACTGATTGCACCTAGCAGCCATCTTGAATTTTGGACCGCACTCAAAAACACTTGTTCTCGTCCCAAGGTAACAAAGGTATCCAAGAAGCTTCGTGAATATCGGTTCATAAATACAGCCCCTAGCCCGAGCCATATTAACATGTGCGCTTACTGTGTATAAGTAGCACTGAATAAATCAAAGTTCATCTAATTTGCATAATTTCTGCACGAGAAAAAAACCTGTATTATATGTGATGTATTCCATGTTACTAAACATTTATACAAATATTTATTCAAATCAGAACTTTCATACAGTAGTTCTGTACAAAAACTGATTACACTAATTTCGGTACAAAATTGCTGCTGTGGCCATCTTGAATTTCGGATCACACCCAAAAACCCTCGTTCTCGTTCGACGGTGATAACAAAGGTACACAAGAAATTTCATAAAGATCGGTTCATAAATAGGGCCTCTAGTCCAAGCCATATAGAAGTTCCGCACAAAAAACTGATTACAAAATGACCGCCGGCAGCCATCTTGAATTTTGGACCGCACCCAACAACACTCGTTCTCGTCCCAAGGTGATAACAAAGTTTTGTGAAGATTGGTTCATAAATACAGCCCCTAGACTGAGGTGTATTGACATGTGTACTTACTGTGTATAAGTAGTACAGAATAAATCAAAGTTCATCTAATTTGCATAATTTCTGCATGAGAAAAAACCTGTGTTATATATGTGATGTATTCCATGTTACTAAACATTCATACAAAAATTTATTCAAATCAGAACTTTCATACAGAAGTTCTGTACAAAAAACTGATTGCACTAACTTTGGTACAAAATGGCTGCTGGTGGCCATCCTGAAACCCCAAAACACTTGTTCTCATCCCACGGTCAAGAAGTTTCGTAAAGATTGGTTCATAAATACGGCCTCTAGCCCGAGTCGTATTGAATTGTTGCCGGATGGACAGACAGATGACAGGCCATGGAATAACCTCAAATTTGACTACATCAAAGTTGAGCTAAAAAGTGGATCTTGGTTTTGGAAAGAAATATGACACTGGAATTCTTGGGTATGCATTCTTGTTATTTGGCCATGGCTCAGTAATGCATACTGGGCAAACAAAAAATTGGCCACCTTGTTTCTTTTGATGCAAATAATGGAAGCAAACCTGTTCATTTGTCCAATTTGTATCAATTTGTAAGTTAAGTTGCAAACAGAAGCTGGATATGTAAACAAGAGGCAGCTCCACCTAGATTGCTCTTCCAAGGGTCACTGCTTTTAGGGGAAGCAAAATACAAGACAAGAATCCAAGTGTTACTGCTTGTGACCATAACCTTCATGACATGACAATGGGCCAAGGTCAATGACAAGGTTATGGCCTTGGAGCAAAGTCATGACACACCTTAGAGTCATGAGTAACAACTGTACCAACTATGAATAAGATCTGTCATTCACACCAAGTTATGTGGACTGGACAAGGGCTGTATAACAATATCCAAGTTTTGCTGTCTGTGACCTTGACCTTGATGATATGACCTTGGATCAATGTCACAACACACGTTTGATCAAATTATATGAACCAGACAAACAAAATGTTGACAATGGATGGACATACAACAGATGGATGGACAGACAGACGACAGACAACTTAGCATTAGAAAAGCTCCACTGACATTCTGTCAGGTGGAGCCAAAGTTCAATGGATAAGAAATTAAGGCCTGGACAAACAAATGTCAAAGTTTTTCTTAGTGTCACTTTATTATAGGGGGTGTGACCTTGACCTTGACGGGCACATACCATATTATAATTTGCGACACACTGTCTTTTGACATTACATATTGTTATCAAGTTTCATAAAAAAATATTCAGTGGTTAAGAAATTATGGCCCGGACAAACAAAATGTTGATGATGGGCAGATGGATGGACAGACAGACAGGGAGACAGATGGACGATGTACAGCAGACAACTTAGCATCGGATGTCCGATGTGCAACAGACAACTTAGCATCAGATGTCCGATGTGCAACAGACAACTTAGCATCGGAAAAACTCGGCTGACATTTTGTCAGGCGGAGCTAACATGAAAATATATGCCTGCTTTTTCTTTCAAGTCACACTTTTTCTCTCAACAAGGCCGAAACTGGATATGCTTTTTCTTCAGAATTACTTGCTTGTCATGGGTATCACACAGGCTCAAACCCAGCCTGTACATATCATGTCCCACCACCTGTTTGTTTCTTACTTTGTTTATTGGAGTTTACTGACACTTTCAACAGTCAGGTCATATGGGTTTAAAGTGTTTTAAGGGTAGGCGAAGCTTGAGTACACAGAGAACCACTGAGCAAAGTTACTGTCAGTTGGAGAACTTACTAACCCGGCAGGAGTGGGGTTAGCATCGGTTGAAAGCTATTGTACCTTTGTAGTGACCTATACCTCAGTACACAGGCCCACTGTACTTCCACATAGGTATTCCGGATGAAATGTCTCACCCAAGGACATATTATCTAGGTCAGAATCAAACTGTCGACCTTTCGATATGCAGTCCAACCCCTTTAAAAATCATGAGCTTAATATAAGCTTGTATGAAAGCAAGTACATGCAACCTCATGACTTCGTGAAGAGAGTGTAATTGGAACAATACAAGCTTAAACAAGCTTGCACACGCTCCCACATGAGCTTGTCTGTGAGCTTGTAGCAAAGCCTGTGGGAGTTTGTGTACACATGTGCAAGTTCATATGAAAGCATGTGCAATCTTGCAGGTATGCTTATTACAAGTTCATGTGAGCTTGCCATAAGCTAGTGTCAGCTTGCAACAGTCTCGATTAAGCCATCCACAATCTCACAATGAGAAAAACACTTTTTTAAGAAAATGCTCTAATATTAATGAGCCACTGCACTCCCTGTCCTAAAACCTATAAGTCAATAAATTAAATGCTTCAAAGTATATCTCAAACTCTCTGTTAACCCTTTACCCAACGAATCGCCTGCATCCGCCCGCGTAATATGCAAATTCAGCAGCTAAAAAAATATTATTTTTCGAAAAATTTCAACAAAACCATATCCTGTGACCCCTCTTTGGAACGAGCTCGTCGAGCTCGTTCCAAAGAGGGGTCACATGATATGGTTTTGTTGAAATTTTTTTTAAAAATTTAAAAAATGATATTTAAAATAATAAATTTTGAAATCGTCTGCGTTGGGTAAAGGGTTTAAAATATCAAAATTAGTTCAAGTGTCTTTTTGAGTTGTGGGGTGGTTTAGTGGTTATGGAATTGGACTTCAAACCAAAAGGTCCACAGTTCAATCACCACAAGGGGTAACTGCACTGAGTCCTTGGGCAAGGAAGGCTCTTCATCCTGACTGCCTGCGTGGGGGCATGGTGGCACTGTGTACTAAGCCATACTTCATGTTGATGGTGCACTTGTCTTCAACCAATGCTAACCCTGCTTGTGTGGTGCTAGTACATTGGGGTGTCTGGCAGTTGTTCACCGGTTCTCTCCAGGTACTCCAGCTTCCTTCACCTGTAAAACTGTCTGACATGAGGTGACGCTGGTTGTCAAAAGTGTTGTGAAATCCCAATAAATAAATACATTATTGAGCTGTGAAGATTTCTCTTTTCTATTTTGATGGCTTTCAAACAGGCCTGTGGCTGGTGGGGTTGCAGGGCGGCAAACCACCCCTATGAACATTTCTGTCAGAAATTTTCACATTCAGTAAGAAAATAATTGCTGGCCCATGATGTGTAGACTTAGAGCCAGCTTCCGACAGGTGCTATAAAAAGCAAACAGCTTTAGATTTTGAAATGTCACAAATCATCTTGTTTACAATTGACTTAATTCAGCAACTGTACAAGTCACAAATGAGGCATCTTGAGGCTCTAAAATTACTCTCAGGTGATGGAGGTTTGATCCCCCACCAATTTGAGTTGGATACAGCCTCCCCACCTCAGTGCTGCACATCTTGTGTATGTCATCAGCATACAAAAGTCTGTCCGTCCCCTATGTCAGGTTCTTAAATACTGCTGCTTCAGGCCTGCTTTCAAAGTCCCCACATATCAGTATATTACAAGAAAATGAAAAAAAATGATCAACCTTATCTAAACATAGGTTCTTGTTTGCTTGCACATTTTGTTTTATCCTCTTTTAAATTACATTCAAATTGCTGTCTACATCAAACAAACTACAGTGCTCACAATAGTAAATTTGATTGATTTTATGTCAAAAGAGCAAATCACTGGACTGGAAACATCTACATTATTTCCATCTGGAATCACACAGACACCATCTTAGTTCTCAGATTATTTGGTTGACATTTCACAGCACAATAAATTTATAATTAACATCGATCAAGGTATATGGTTTGTTACTGATATCAAAGAGGAATGCAGGGCTGATACTGCTACAATGCCTAACATGAGGGAAGGGCTTAGCGAAGCTCTGATTTAATTAAATTTAGATTAGAAATCCTTTCACCAATTTGATTCAACTATTGGTATCACAACTCCATTTGATTTGACGTAAAATCTTTGTCTGATTTGGGGTGCTAGTAGCTGAAAGTTTCTGACAGGTTTATTACTAGCATAACATGCCATGAGTATACCCCAAGTGTCAAATATCAGGTTTGCAGGACAAGTGTATCTTTAATAGGGAGTGTACAGAGGTCTTCCCCGTGGAAATGATTTTTAAAGAAACTGGGCAAAAATAAGCACCATCTGAAGCAATCCTGGGCCTCTGTTTGTTTTCGTATTAATTTGCAATGACCTTTCTATATTTCCTTTCTATATTTTCTGTGTCATCATGATGCAGTACTTGCTGAAATAAACTCTAAAAATAGAGATGTGACTGTCCCATATGGGCCTGTCCCTAGCTCCCCCCCCCCCCCCCCACCACCACCATGATTATCATAAGACGAAAAAGGGCATAACTCTGACAAAAATAGTTTGATCAAAACTATAATCACAGGTGAACAGGTTTCCCATGGTAATAAACATCAATACCAAGTAAAGGAATGAACGTCTGAGAAAATCTCCAGACAAAATTCTAGGCCTGCTTTTTCAAGTCAAAAATGGCATAATTCTGGCAAAAATAATCCGAATCGGAACTATGATCACAGGTGCACAGGTTCCCATGGTGGTGAACATTCATACCAAGTTTTGAGCAGATTGGTCCATAAACATCTGAGAAAATCTCCGAACATGGGGCATGGTGGTGCCATTGTCTCAGGCATACTGCATGATGAAGGTGGTGTATTTGCCTTAAACCTCTGCAAACTTTACTTGTACAAACTTAGTAAGTTAGAGGGTCTGACAGTTGTTGCCACTGCTCAGTGGTTCTTTCTGGCTTCCTCTGCCTGTAAAACTATCTTACAAGATATTACCCTGGCTGTTGAAAGTGTAGTTAAACACCAATAAAGAAACAATCAAAGGTAATTCAAGTGTACTTAACCATTGTTACTTATCTGATGTCTAGTAGTGTAGGGGGGGGGGGGCGGTGGCTCAGTTGGTAGAGGTGCAGGCTGCAAGCCAAGAGGTTCTCGGTTCGATCCCACCTGCGGCACCTGCATTGTGTCCTTGGGCAAGACACTTCACCCCGATTGCCTACATGGGGGCATGATGACGCTGTGTACTGAGGCGTACTGCACGTCGATGGTGCGCATGTCTTCAACCAATCTAACCCTGCCTGTGCTGCAGTGCAGAGTTCAGAGTTACGATGTTGGGAAGCTGACAGCCGCTCGCCGTTGCTTGGTGGTTCTCTCTGGGTACTCCGGCTTCCTCCACCTGTAAAACTGTCACGGTCACGATTAGCCATTGTGCATAAGTATGTGACCTTAAACACCAATAAATGAATAAACAATAAATAGTAGTGTAGGAAAACATAAAATCAGTTGCCTTATTTCTTGTAAGGTGAACAATAAACAAACAAAATGATCATTTGGCCAATAATTACAGGGCATCGATACCCACTTAGAAGCCAGTATATTGAGGTTCCACCCAGCAATGAGAAACTATGGTAAACCTTCACTGTTGCTGCATCTGAATCTATCAGGGTTCTCCTGAAAACATACAGAAGAACATGACAATAATCTGTCACATTTTAGAGCATTTCCATATTTCAGATCCAACTCAACTTATTGAAATACATGTACCAATCTTAAGTAAAAGAGTTCAAAAATCAACATTCTTCAATACTTTCACAAGTCCACATGATACTCACATAATTTTCTAAGAGAATTCTTCCCTCACAGCACCAATGACATTTACTTTCAATCTGAGATCTTTTCTTGGTGCAATATCCATGTATTCAATAACTGGAAATGCCAAGCATTATAACATAAATGAATCCTCAAGAATTCTTTTGTTTTGAAAACTCTTGCTCATATTGGGAAAACAACGAAATGGCTGTCTGCATTCCTCTATTCAAGTGATATGAAAAGCGAACTTATAGCATGGCTGAATTTAGTTCTCTTGTTTTGAAATTACTGTCCACAGGGAAAATCCTGAAGAACAATTATTCTCTAAAAATCAATAAGTCATGTTAATTCATCCATTCATGGAGGCAGCCAATTCTGAAAACAATTGGTGTAGAAAAATATACCACCATCCAAGTAGTTTAATAGGACAGGTCTGTCACAGGGAAAATAAATACATCAAAGAAATATAACCCATCCCAGGCTGAAATATTCAGGAATGTAAATTACATACCACTATCGTGCCAGTATGCATGTTGGCTGTTCATGTATTGGCAACAAAGTA
This sequence comes from Pictodentalium vernedei, assembly GCA_031216915.1. Classification (NCBI taxonomy): domain Eukaryota; kingdom Metazoa; phylum Mollusca; class Scaphopoda; order Dentaliida; family Dentaliidae; genus Pictodentalium; species Pictodentalium vernedei. Next base: position 402,210,609 of record CM062292.1, on the reverse strand, counting down.
AATACCAAATTTAGAAGGTGGGTCAGTAAGAATTTAATCCTACTGCCCTTTTGGGCTGTAGGATAAAATTAAAAGGCCCCACAAAGTAGCTCTTCCATTTCTCAGACCATTTTTTTATTTTGTTTTTTATCTTTGTAATTATTTCTTTGCCATTATAAGTTCATGTTCTTCGTTTGTTTTATGTTTTAGGCCTCATAATCTACAGAATAGCATGGGTAGTGGTGTATGTCATCCCTTGAGTGCAAGAAGGCTTTGCATTGCTAAAGCATTGCAGAGCCTTCTTGCACTTAAGGGACAAATTTATCAATTTTATTAACTTGGGTAAAATATTTTTATTTTTTTCAAGTTTGTATTGGTTATAAAAAGAGAGCATGCGCATCCAAAAGGACCATGTGGGAAGTTCTGAGAAACAGATTTCTAACTTTTAGGCCTTACTTAATCTCCCTACAAAAACAAAATAGATTCCTCCATTCCCTGTTCACAGTAGTGCATAAGTCTATGTCATTCAGAGACTCAGTGTCGAAAGCGTTTGTTTCTTTATTTATTAATGACATCTTCAGCGGAAAGGGTCACATTGTGTCAGACAGTTTTACAAATGGAGAAAGCCAGAGTATCCAGAGAGAACCACCATGCAGTGGTGAGCAGGTCTGAAAATAAGCAGTCTGACATTTGCAGAATGAGGTGCCCAGAGGGTGAATTTGATGATGCTATCTCATACAGTGGGCCAATTTGTCCTATGGGTAACACTTTCTATTTATTCTTGAGACTCTGATTCAGATTGAGGTTCATCAAGGGTAAATTTAGTGATGCTACCCTGCTATAGCAGGGTAGCATCACTAAATTCACCCTTTGGGACCTCATTTTGCAGATGTCAGTTTGCTTATTTTCTGGCTTGGTGGTGAGCAAGTGCAAGACTTTCCAACTTACTAATTCAGTATAAGCAGAGTTAGCTAGTGGCTGAAAGCAAGTGCACCTTGGCCTATAGATTAGCCCAATGTCACACCATTTACAGGTGTGACCAAATTAGAGAAGGTATGAAGACATCAAGAAAAATATATAAATTCTATGTGCTTCTTCCACATTTGAGGATATCTTCCATCATAAAAAGATCATAGAAACACAAAGAAAGGCATGGCAATAAACAAAACAGGACAGGGCTGTTATTTCTGGTTTTAATGTGCCCAAATTAGAACAAAAGGGTGAGCCCAAAATAAATTACTTGAAAGGCCTGCAGTGCACCATCGGCCTCATGTACGCAATATGGATTAGGTGTCTTGCCCAAGGCATAACACAGTTACTGTTAGTCAGGATCGAACAGCCAACCTTTCAGTTTAAACTCCAATGCTCAAACTAGAGAACCACTGGACTTCATTTTGAAAATGTTCAGAACTGAATTCAAATCCATGAGGTGAGAAAACCAATTGATAACAGAAAAATTCTGTGAAACACAGGGCAGGTCATAGTAAATCTGCGAGTGAACAGGCCTGAAAATAAGCAGTCAGACATTTGCAGAATGAGGTCCCAGGAAGGTGAATTTGATGACGCTATCCCATACAGTGAGGCAATTTATCCTCTTGGTACCCCTTTCTGTTCAGTTTTGAGAACCTTATTCAGATTGAGGTTCACAGAGGGTAAATTTAGTGATGCTACCCTGCGGTGCAGGTTAGCATTACTATATTCACCCTCTGGGGACCTCATTTTGCAGATGACAGTCTGCTTATTTTCTGGCTTGCGAGTGAACAACTACAAGCTTTTTGATCAAGTCTGGAAATAAGCAGACTGTCATCTACTGAATAAAGTCCCCAGAGGGTGAATTTGGTGATGCTACCCTGCACTGCATTTACCCTCTGTGAACCTCAAACTGAATCAAGGTCTCAGGTCTAAACAGAAAGAGGTACCCAGAGGATAAAATGACCCACTGTATGGGATAGTTTCAGCAAATTCACACTCTGGTGACCTCATTCTGCAAATACCAGATTGCTTATTTCCATGCTTGTGCTTCATCACCTCATGGATTTTGAAGAGTAAAATTCAAGTCTTATGTTCACTTCTTTGATAAAAACAGAAATATTTTATTGCACAATAAGAAATCTAGTCATCTCATCAGCACAATACTGCCTCAAATACTGTGTTTGAACAGAAGTGCTTCTGCTTGTGTGTCATCTCTGGAAATATTTGATTTTGATGTCATATTGAATGGAGAAAACAGAGTATTGTTTGCCTTGACAATTGTCTATTTGTAAAATGTAAACAGAATGCACAAAATAGACTGGAAAACAAGTGTAGTGCATTATACCAAAATACAATGTTTGAATCACACAACTGGCTGGGGAAAACCACATGATCAAGTGCTATTCAAGGAAGAATGATATCACCAGAGAACCCAGTGCCAATGCAATGTTCACTGAAGAAAGCTTTAAGTGTCATGGCAGGCCTGAAAATAAGCAGTCTGACATTTGCTGAATGAGGTCCCCAGAGGGTGAATTTGATTTGATGATGCTATCCCATTCAGAGGGCCAATTTATCCTCTGGGTATCTCTCTGTTTAGTTTTGAGACACTGATTCAGATTGAGGTTCACAGAGGGTAAATTTTGTGATGCTACCCTGCTGTGCAGGGTAGCATCACTTAATTCACCCTCTGGGGACCTCATTTTGCAGATGACAGTCTTCTTATTTTCTGGCTTGGTTATGGGACACACTGATAGAATGATTACTTTTTCAACATTATGTAATAGGCATCTTCATAACAGAAACAGAGGAATGCGGGTGGTAGAATATGCCAAGTTAATTCTCAAGCACTATGAGCTGGTGGTTCATGCTACCCTCGCACACACTGAAGCAAGTAGTAGTTGACAAAGTAAAAACTGCCCATTGAATAGCCTCATTGGAAAGATGAATAACATTTGTTTGGAATACTGGCTAATATAACAATTTGGATTCTGAATCCTAAGAATTACAAAGAACCAGAATTGATGAGATGGTTCAGGGAAGGGCATCAACAACAAACAGCTCAGAAACTTTCATGGAACATCTGAGCATTTGGCCAGCACATTGACTGTCTCTGCCAGGCAGTACCTCCATTGTTGGTCTTGTATTTCTGTTAAGAAATTTAAAGAACTGTGTCTCCATCTAAGGCATAGACTGCCCCATTTCAATGCTCAGTTGGACATACCTTATCGTTTCAAGGGTTGAACTGGAAGCCCATGTTTATGAAACTGTAATATTTCACTCAGCACAAGCACACAACAGTAGTATCCAAGAATCAACAACACCGTTAGTGTTTGTACAACATGCTGCAAAGACAGTCATTCAAAATCAAAACTCATAAAAATTCCACAAAACTTGGAATTTTTCACCTTTGTCCTTGCTGCTTCACTTATGCAGGTGCAGAGTGAACATGGGGAACAGTCTTGATTGAGAGATACAGTCTCAAGATGAGAAACAGGAATTTGCAAAGAAAAATCATTTGGGTGACAAAAATGTGTGAGTGACTGTGCACCTCTTATAGAGGGGCCTGGTGTGTCAAGAACATAATTTTTTATCAGCAAAATCAAAGACCCCCCCTCCCCTACCTCACTGCAAAGATGAAGCCTTCAGTATAGAATAGACAAAATCACTTAAACAGGTAACCAAACATATCACTGAAACATATAAAATCGGATACTGATGGAAGGCTGTTTTTGGAACTAATTTAATGAATAAATGTCTCACAACTTGACAAGTTTCATTTTGACAGGCTGCTGTTGATTCTAATGTCTGGCAGCTAAATCTGACATTATAAAATTTATTGTGAATTTCAAACTACGTCAAAAATGCGAATTTAATTCACAGGCATTAGACAGTGTTGCAAGCACTGAGTGCACATTGACCGTCACTGTTAAGGAATTCTTTGAAGTCATGCATGTACATCATTGATAAGTCACACATTTAATTTCAAAATATAACATTGCTACATGCAGAAGTTATGATGATTGAGTTAACCATCTGAGCACTGCTCATAATATTTTCATGATTGCAATTTTGATTGTGGGATTTCCGACTGACAAAGGGTTGTCTTTGGTGACAAAAGTAAGGAAAACGATAAATAAGTACAGTGGAGACCTGTTAATTGAATAGCTACTTTGACAATGAAAATTATTCAATTAACAGGAGTATTCAATTAACAGGGATTGTGTCACTTTACTGTATTCTAAAGATAAACTTAACATTTATTCTATTATATCTTGTTTGACAGAGCTCCATGAGCTCTGTCAAACAAGATATAATAGATTAAATGCCTGTATTGGATGTGCTGAGGCCAAATAGGTCTACAAACAAAGGAAAACTGGTGGGAGTCAGGGTAATTTTTCGTCAGGTTACAAGAGTTTACTCTATAACCTATATTCAATTAACAGGTCAAATTTATACTGGAGGTATGGTAAATGGTTTTGTATTGGGAAATTATATTCAATTAACAGGGTTATTCAATCAAGAGATATCCAGTTAATTGGGCTCCAACGTACTGCGTTTTTGCTCTGATGGTAATGGCATAGAAATGGAATGATCATTACCACAAGATATTCTGGCCTGCAATAGTCTTCCTCTCAAATTATTCTTTGCTGCTAGCCTCTCTTGAATTTCCCATCAGCAGCCATGGCTTGATTTTATGAGAAACTGAAGAAAATTCTCAGCAAGTTAAGAGTTGAAACAAGGTACAATGCCATTGGTATCCCCTGCCATGGGTTTCTAAGTTAAAAAAAAAGCAGAAAAAGGCCCATAATTCTAGGAAAAAAATGGACAAAACCTGGTACTTGTGAATATCCTTTCCCCCATGGTGGTTTATCAGCACACCAAAGATCATTTAAATCCAACATCCACTGACTGAGATATGAAAGTCCAAAGTTGTTACGGATGGACGAATGGGTGGACAGATGGATGGTCAGATGGAACCCATTTCTATATTCCTTGCAAACTTTGTTTTGGCGGGGGATAATAAAACTATGAGGCAAGACTAAACTTCAGAAATGATCAGTGATAATATGTTTTAACTCTCACTGTTGGGAAGTTTTCAGAGTTAGCAGGTGATAATACAAAATATTAACTCCTGTTGTGATTCATTAACAAATGTTGTTTAGAGGTGGGTGGAGTCAAAGAGCATAAGGCCACTGAAAGTAGATCTTCTGTTTCTAAGGCCACCATTAATCGTAAAATTGCACGTGGGCGAGCGGTTTTTTATTTTATTTTTTATTTCTGTAATTATTTCTTTGCTATCAAAAGTTCATGTTATTGGTTTAGGTTTATGGCCTCATAATACGGAATAGCATGGGTGGTGGGGTATTTTGTCCCTTGAGAGCAAGAAGGCTTTGCAATGCTTTAGCATTGCAAAGCCTTCTTGCACTCAAGGGACAAATTTATCAATTTTTTTAACTTGGGTAAAATATCACACATAATCCATTTAATTTTTATTTTTTTAAAGTTTACATTGGTTATAAAAAGAGAGCATGCGGCAGCCAAAAGGACCATGCGGGAGGGCCTGAGAAACAGATTTTTAATTTTTTTAGGCCTAATCACAGAAATTATTAATCAGTAATTGTCAAATCAAATGTCTGGAGTATTACATGAGGTATAATAATTGTACACATCACGGTTAGGAGTGGGCAAAAATTCAGACACTGTGATTATAGAACCCAGACAATTGTAATATAATTTCTGAAATTATCGATGATATTTAGTCAAAATATGCCCCTTAGCCCAGCTTTATATGAAATAAAAATTACATTTGAGAACATTTTAGTCCCAACTCAGATTATAAATTCATTTTCCAAATAATACATTTTTCGATTCTTCTATTACTGCCAAGCAAGATAGAGTACATGAAGTCATACTAAAATTTATTTACACACTAACATCAGATTACAAATTCATTTAGAAAGGAGAGTAAATTAACAAGTGAAATGGTAAATCACTGGTGATGTCTCAATTACAAATACACTTGCTGCTTATGATTATGGCTAATTCAGACCACAGCTCATTTGAATTCTGGTTGAATCTTCTATCTTTTATTTGGATAAAGAATTCTGCAGAAATAGCTGTACATTTTGTGGTCTTAAGGATATAAAATTAACTGCATTGTACATTTAATAAGTACCATTCCACAAATTCCAACTATTCACTCCAAAGGCAAATTTCCTTAACCCTGTTTCATCTTGGAAGTCTAAGCAATACAGTGGAGCCCACTTAATTGGATATCTCTTAATTGTATATCCCTGTTAACTGAATATAATTTCCCAACACAAAACCATTTACCATACCTCCAGTACAAATTTGACCTGTTAATTGAACATAGGTTATAGAGTAAACTCCTGTTAATTGAATAAAAAATCTTGTAAAATGTCAAGAAATTACCCTGACCCTCCCAGTTTTTGTTTGTTTATAGACCTATTTAGCCTCAGTACATCCAATATAGGCATTTAATCTATTATATCTTGTTTGACAGAGCTCATGGAGCTCTGTCAAACAAGATATAATAGAATAAATGCTAAGTTTATCTCTAGAATACAGAAAAGTGACATAATCCCTGTTAATTAAATACTCCTGTTAATTGAATAATTTTCATTGGCAAAGTGGCTATTCAATTAACAGGATTCCACTGTACAACCAGTATATCTTGTGTGATGCTCCAAGCTCTAGCGACTGTCATACAAAACAGAATGCATTATTTTTCGTATTAGCCCATAAGGCTTTTCAGATTAAAGAGCATTTACATGCAGTTTTGCTTCAAAGAAGTTGAGAATTAAGATGTGGTCAGCCTATATAAACCAATGTCACATACAAAGAACCAACTTTCAAATAGAGAAAAATGCATGAAAAGAAGAAACAAATGGGTGGCTATCAAGAGGGAGATAGCAAAAACTACCTAATTTCAAAAGTGGGGTGGGAATAACTCAAATAATCCCTCTCATAGCTGTGCATCCTATGGATGGCATGAGGGGAGATTTTATTCCCAATAACATCAAAGGACGGATAATATAAAAAAAATCGCGACATCGACGCCGTAGCTGCGATGGGTGGTGCAATTTCACAAAATTCTAAGTCCATCAAGGGCCATAACTCCAAGAAAAATACTTGGAACAACACATGCATTGAACAGTGGCTAGACATCAATAAGATAAACTTACATGCCAAATATACAGTCATTCCTTCAAGTATTTCAAAAGTTATTGAGTTTTGAAACTCGTTGGTCACAGACAGACCGACCAACATTCTAAGTTCATCAAGGGCCATAACTCCAAGAAAAATATTTGGAACAACACATGCATTGAACAGTGGCTAGACGTCAATAAGATACACTTACATGCCAAATATAAAGTCATTCCATCAAGCATTTCAAAAGTTATTGAGTTTTGAAACTCGTTGGTCACAGACAGACCGACCGACCGACCGACCGACCGACCGACAGACAGACAGACAGACAGACAGACAGACCGACATTGCCACTTATAGAGCTGCTAGTCGCAGCTAAAAATAGGATTGACAGAAATATATTGGTTAGCTTGTCAAGAGTTGAGATGTGCCCCTCAGTCAATTTCTGTGTTTATTAGTGTTTAATGACCCTTTCAACAGCCAGGGTCACATTGTGTCAGACAGTTTTATGGGTAGAGGAAGTCAGAGTATGCAGAGAGAACCATCAAGCAGTGCTGGAGCAACTTTCAGACTAATCAACATACAAAATCACCAAAGTTAGAAGTGGTTTAAGGCAATTGTAACATAAACATGCACTATGCCTTAGAACACAGCACCATCATCCCACCATGTGGGCAATAACGATTAACCCTTTACCCAACGAATCGTCTACATCCACCCGCATAATATGCAAATTCAGCAGCTGGAAAAAATATTATTTTTCAAAACAAAAAATTTTTTTAAATTGATATTTAATATGAGTAAATTTTGATATCGCCTGTATTGGGTAAAGGGTTAAATGCCTTGCCCAAGGACACAGTGCAGTTATCGCTGGTCAGGATCAAGTCCAATGCTCTAACCATTGAGCCTCTGAGCTTCCTCTCCCCAGATTACTCATCAGATTACTTGATCCCACTAAGTCTTAATTGTTACCAAAACTATCTCACTTCCGACTTTTACTTAGGCCTAAAAAAATAAAAATCTGTTTCTCAGGCCCTCCCGCATGGTCCTTTTGGCTGCCGCATGCTCTCTTTTTATAACCAAAGGAAACTTTAAAAAAATCAAAATTAAATGATTTATGTCTGATATTTTACCAAAGTTAAAAAAATTGATAAATGTGTCCCTTGAGTGCAAGATGGCTTTGCAATGCTAAAGCATTGCAAAGCCTTCTTGCTCTCAAGGGACAAACTACACCACCTCCCATGCTATTCTGTAGATTATGAGGCCTAAAACATAAGCCAAGATATGAACTTTTGATGGCAAAGAAATAATTACAGAAATAAAAAATAAAATAAAAAACCGCTCGCACGCATGCAGTTTTACAAATAATGGCCTGAGAAACAGAAGATCTACTTTGTGTGGCCTTACTTATCCTCTTCGCTCCCTCTGGAGCATAAAGTCTCAACAGGATGCCTCCATCCAACACAGTCTTTTGCCTTGGCCTCTGCCTCGCTCCAGGTGGTTCCCATCTCTCTAAGTTCTGTCTCCGCTGTTCTGCACCTGGCTTTTTGGCCTGTCTCTTTGCCTCTTTCCTTGTGAGGTCCATCTCGAAGCAACCTTTGCTATGTTTGATATTGGCATCCTTAGCACAGGACCTAACCATCTCATTCGTCTCTTCCACGATACAGGTGGCTTGGCTGAGCTCAAGGAAGTGTTTGTTGGAGATCTTGTTTGGCCAGAATATTCTGTTAATCTTCCTGAGGCACCCATGGTGGAAACTAGACAGTGTTTCCATATCAGTCTTGGTGACCCTCCAGCTCTCACCTCCATAGAGAAGGATGGCCTTGACATTACTGTTATAGATGCAGATCTTGGATTTCCACATGAACTTTAGCTGCTGATATGCTCTTCTTGCCTTTGCCAATCTGTTCCTGATGTCCTTTTTGGCAGTGTCTTCTGTGCTAATGACTGATCCCAAGTAGGTGAATTCACTGACCTGTTTGATGTAAGTTCCTTCAATATTGATGCCGACATTGTTGGAGATATTTATATGCATCTCTTGGGTCTTGACTCTGTTAATATGTAGCACTTAGCATAGCAACTACTGAGTAGCCATTTAATTCATTTCATACAGTATGTGGAGAGTGGATTGAAACCAAATCACCTGCAGAGTGGAGATATCACCCAAGCTATAACTTTCAAATTTTGTACATTTCGACAAAAAAACACAAGCAATGTTTCAGCCAATGGACCTCCGGGTTTAACCCGGAGGTCCATTGGTTGAAACTTTGCTTGTGCTGGTTATGCTTTGCAACAAATTAGCAATTATTGCTTGGGTGGAATATCCACTCTGCAGGTGATTTAGTGATAATACACTCTCCATGTACTGTATTTTCAAATTCCTACCAATTATGGGATGTGTAGTAAAATCAGGTTTCATGCTGAAGATGGTAACCCCTGCATACTGATATCAAAACACCAAAATTTCAAACGGCAAATTTTTCCCATAATGAAACCAGGAATTTTTCCAATTTAATCTTGTTTGACAAATCTCAATGAGCTCTGTCAGACAAGACTGAATTGGTTGAATTCCTCAGGCTGCATACTGGGAAAAGCTTACAGCTTCAAATTTTGATATTCTGATATCAACATGCAGAGGAGCACAACTGAAGTGGTTAAATTTCATTTTCCTGAAGCCGAAGATTTTGCTCTGGTTATGAATCATCCTTTAATAATTTGTGAACCCAAGAATTAGTGCTGCCTCTTTTTAATACTTTCCTGGCAATGAGTCATTCTTACATAACATTATATCTCTGCTGTCGTGTTTATCTCTGTCATCTACTATTACAGTGCATGTCGATTCTCTTGAATTTCTATTGTCTTTTAAAACATATTCAGTTCGATAATAACAGTACCAGTTACAAACAAAATAAGAGTACACTTGGAAATACAGAGGAACCCTGTTAATTGAAGAGACATTTTGCCAATGAAAATTATTCAGTTAACGGGAGTATTCAATTAACAGGAATTGTGTCAGTTTCATGTATTCTAGAGATAAACTTAACATTTATTCTCATATATCTTGTTTGACAGAGCTCCATGAGCTCTGTGGAACAAGATATAATAGATTAAATGCTTGTATTGGATGTACTGGGCCAAATAGATCTATAAACAAAGAAAAACTGGGGAGAGTCCGAGTTGTTTAGGTAAAAACCATCATTAACGGTGGAGTGGGTTAATATCAATATCGTCGTCCGACAAGTTAATGACCCACAAAAGGAGTTATGTTTGTTTCACACAAACCCACTGAGTGCTGTGTCTATTTGAAAATGGTCCATTTTATCTCAAATGTATCCAAAATATTGATGTCTGGCAGCTTGTAGAGGGTTAATAAGTACTAACAGGAATATTTTTCCATGCAACTTGTAATGTCACACTAAGAACTGCAAATGGCCATTTTTTCTTTAAAATCTTCCAAGATGTTTTCAGAGAAATCCCTGCGCATACGCTCTTTTCCAAATCGATGTGACGAAATGCGAAATTCATGTCGCTCTTCATGGAAAGTGATGCCACAACTATTCATGAACAAGGAGTGAAAATTTCATGAAAATCTGCCTAGAATTGGCTGAGATATGGTGTTTTGGAGAGAGGAGGTAATTGTTTGAATTTGGTCCTTCCTTTTCAAGCCAGTTCGAAAAAAGACGTCGGGAATGGGTGCAGAATCCTTCAGTGCCTCCTCGCTGGAGTAAGTCCACTTAAATGTTACAATTGTGTGTGACTGGTGGAGAGTTGACTGTAAATGGAAGTTGCTTCTTTAAGACAGCCACCAGGGATCCCAACACAACCTTTAAACCTACGAGAATCTCAGAAGTTTAAAGTCAAGAGAAATTAGCGGTGAGTGGGTTTCTGGAAGGCAGGAAAAGATTGATGAAGATTTGCATATTGGACATTAAAATAGCACTTCAGACATACACGAACGGTGTTCAGACCGCTGGAGGCAGCGACTTGAAATTTTCAGAACTTGTTCTACGAACCCTGGCCGACATTTTGGGATCTGTTTGGAGTGTCCGGGCCGTGTGGAAAACACCACGCATCGCTTGGATTGTGAGAGTACTATTCGTCCCGACTCTATCAGTTTAGAATGGACACGGGCAGTGTTGTAGACGACTGTAGAGCTGCGATTGAGCATAACGTCTCAGGTTTCGGTGCCACATTGCCTAACCAGCTCCAAAAGAGCGGCGGAGGAGGGGTATCCTGACACTATCTTTAAACCTTAGATAATCGTCAGAAGTTGAAGTGAAAAGAAATCGGTGGTGAGTAGGTTTTTTGGCGGGTAACGATTAACGAAAATTTGCCAATTAGACATTAAAATTGCACTTCTCACAAACATGAAGCGTGTCTAGACCACTGAAGGCAGCGACATCTAATTTTCAGAACTTGTTCTACGCACCCTGGCCGACATTTTGGCATCTGTTGCGAGTGTCGAGGCCGCGTGAAGAACACCACGCATCGCGTGGAAAGTGAGAGTACTATTCGTCCCGACTCTATCAGTTTGGAATGGACTTGAGGACTGTTGTAGACTACTGTAGAGCAGCGATTGAGCATGAAGTCGGAGTTTTTTGTGCCAAATTGCCTAACCGGCTCCAAGGTATGATCTTTCATCTGTACATCGCCCAGATCGACTGTAGTTTATACCGTTACCATACGTTGAAGTAGCCTTTTGTCATTTTCGCCACTTTCGCCCCAGATTTGAGGGTACCTTCCCTCAACCCCATTTTATAGCAAAATCTAGCCATGCTCCCAACAACGCTCTCTCCCCGTCGGCCCGGGTGCTTCTAAAAATAGAAAGGTCAATGGGTAGGGGCCCGTTAGCAAACAAACGGGGGCAGGGCAGGTGTACTTGGTGAAAAAACAGTTGTGTGAACATCCCCAGAAGTGAAAACCTATGCTCAGTGGCTGTATTCAAGATGTTAATTTAGACTCCCATTACGGCCAAGATACTACTGAATGCAAATGGGTGGGTGGCGGACATCATCACTGGATCTAATGTTGTATTTCATGTTTTCTTTTATTCTATTTATTTTTTGGATATCTCTCTCTCTCTCTCTCTTCTCTCTCTCTCTCTCTCTCTCTCTCAGTTTAATTTGTGTTTGTCGATAATGTTTATAATATTTAGATTTTGCTAGATTCTGTTATTTATGTAATACGTTCTGCCATATTGTAAATTATTAGTCACCGTACAGGAACGGAGGGGCTTCTAAGTGGTAAGCACTTGTCCTCCAATCCTGATTTGCATTGTCAAATGGCAAATAAAATATGTTTAATCTAATCTAACAGTAGGGGGGGGGGGCATGTGTCCTAGGTAAAAAAACAGCAGGGGGGCAGGTGTCCTAGGTAAAATAAACAGCATGGGGTGGGGGGTGTCCCCGCTAATTAATTTTAATAACAGGCAGTTGTTCATGGGGCAGGTGTCCTATCCCACTCCAAATTTTCTATGGTACTTGGCCTTGACGGAAATAACATTTCAACAAGAAACAACGGGAAACCTATTTGCAATAAAGCTGCAAATATAAACTTGATTTTAGGACCATTCCATGGACATTTTAAAGCCTACTGCCATATCAGCATTTCTTACTCTCGTCCTTTCACCACACCGCAGTATTTTACCCGAGTCGAGTTCTGACGTCATGCAAGTTTGACCGACATGCTTTCAATTTTGTTATTGACAACAACATATTTATAATTTCATGCTTACTGATCCGAATTTTGAAAACGACACATGCAATCGCGAAAGCGTTTTCTGAAAAACACGATTCTGTAAATGGTTTTAGTGAAATTTGATTATTTTTTTTATTTTCAATTTCGATGGCTCTTGTTGAAAAGGTGCTAATCACTGATCGTCCCTAACGAGATCAAAGACACGCCGTAGTTTAATAACAGACAGAGAATCTTCTAAAAATATACATGCGCAATCCTAAAATGCAATAAATCAAGTGTTTTTTCACATTTTATGAGAGAAATATGTCCAATTGTATCATTGAATCATTTTTAGGTATATGTGGGTGAGAAATTTTCTATACGGACAAAATACAGGCTAAATAAAATATTTGCCATTATTTTCCGCAGACGTATTTTTGTCTTTGCTTCTTGGGGAAATTTCTTGCTGCTAAATACAACGAAGGTGTGTTATTTGATGTGGTCAGAACTGTCAGGTGGTCGGGTCCGAAACCGCACCTCGCAGAAGATTTAGTGGGGGGTGTCGATTTTACAAGTAATGTAGGCAGCGTACACGGCATGGGCTGTCTGTCTTTAATCAGACAAAACAGGGTTAAGGCTTGGTTTTTTGAATACCCTTATTTATTTATTTATTTATTTATTTATTTATTTATTTATTTATTTATTTATTTATTGGTGTTTAAGGTCACATACTTCTGCACAATGGCTAATCGTGACCGTGACAGTTTTAGAGGTGGAGGAAGCCGGAGTACCCAGAGAGAACCACCAAGCATCGACGAGCAACTGTCAGCTCCTCAACATTCTCACTCTGTTCAGGCTCTGCTCAGGCAGGGTTACAGAGGTTGAAGACATGTGTACCATCGACGTGCAGTATGCCTTAGTACACAGGGACATCGTGCCCCCATGTCGGCAACCGGGCCAAAGTGCCTTGCCCAAGGACACAACGTGAGTCGTCCCAGACGGGATCGAACTCGGGACCTCTAGCATAGAAGTACAACAGTCTATCACTGAGCCACCGCGCTCCCTTGAATACCCTTAATACTATCATGTTTGTTTGTTTGTTGGTGGTTAACGTCACATATTTATGCACCATGGCTAATCGTGACACAACATGGAGATGAAGTCAAGTTTAGTCAATCGTTGATCAACATGTTGCCCATTTTAGAGGACTTTCACCCCAAGCATTGGTGACTGGGTCCTATTTTACTAGTAAAGCGGAACTGGTTTACCACAGTAAACAAGTGCTGCTTACTTCCCGGGGTTCCCACGGGGATAATACTATCATACATTATCCCTCAGGAATTCTAAGTCTGATAAAAGAGGTCATGTTTATCTATTGCATACCCATTTTGCTGCCCGAAAACAGCCGATTTTATTAAAATTTTGACGTTTAGCAGCCTGTAGAGGGATTAACAAACGACTAGCGGAATATTCTATCTATGCAATTTGTAAGACCTGCCAATGTCAAATTGTTCTTGAAAATCCCCAACAAGCAGTTAGCGAAATCCACGGAAAATGTAAATTTTAAGCCTTTAAGGGGCATCTCTCCTTATTCAGTCCAAAATGGGTTAAGTTTCATTCTTTTAAATACCCTTACTACTTACAAACCTTAAACACCAATAAATAAACAATATCATGCAGTGCAGTGTGGAATATGAAGTGAGGCGGTCCAAAACATTTTAACAAGAAATACGGGAAACCTATTTGCAGTAACGCTGCAAACATGAACTTCATTTTAGGACCATTCCATGGACAGTTTAAAGCCTACTTCGATATCAGCGTCCCTCATTCTCAACCTTTCACTGCAGTATTTCACCCGAATCGAGTTCTGACGTCATGCAAGTTTGGTCGACATGCTTTCAATTTTGTTATTGCTAACTACATATTTATAATTTCATTATTTCTGATCGGAATTTTGAAAATGACACACGCAATCGCGACAGAGTTTTCTGAAAAACTCGATTCTGCAAAACGTTTTAGTGAAATTTCATTTTTTTTTTATTTTAAATTTCGATGGCTCTTGTCGAAAAGGTGTTAATTAGTGATCGTTCCAAACAAGATCAAAGACTGATGCCGAAGATTAAAAACAGGCAGAGAATCTTCTAAAAATATACATGTGCAATCCTAAAATGCAATAAATCAAGTCTTTTTTCACGTTTTATGCATGTTTTATGAGAGAAACATGTCCAATCGTATCATTGAATCATTTTTAGGTATATGTGGGTGAGAAATTTTGCATACGGACAAAATACACACTAAATAAAACAATTGGCATTATTTTCCGTTGACATATTTTTATCTTTGCTTCTTGGGGAAATCCATGCTGCTAAATATGACAAAGGAATGTTATCTAAAGAGGTCAGGTCTGACACCCCACCTCGCAGTAGTAGATTTAATGGGGGTGTCGATTTTACACGTAATGTAGGCAGCATGCATGGCATGGGCTGTCTGTCTTTAATCAGGAAAAAACAGGTTAAGGCTTGGTTTTTTGAATACCCTTAATACTATCAAACATTATCCCTCGTGAATTCTGATTCTGATAAAAGAGGATATGTTTATCTATTACATATGCATTTGGAGCCCTATAACAGCCAATTTTTTCAAAATTATGACGTTTAGCAGTCTATAGAGGGGTTAGCAAATTATTAGCGGAATATTCTATCCATGCAACTTGTAATACCAACCAAGACCTGCCAATGTCTAATTGTTCTTGAAAATCGCCAACAACCAGTTGGCGAACTCCATGGAAAATGTAAATTTTATGCTTCTGAGGGGTATCTCTCCTTATCCAGTCCAAAATGCGTTCAGCTTCATTCTTTTAAATACCCTTACTACATACAAAAACTGATCTTCTGTGAATTCTACGCGCAGTAAAAGAAGTTTTGTTTAGCCTTCACATACCCATTGGGTGCTGTTGGTGTCTCAAAGCAGCCCATTTTATCAAACTTTTGATGTTCAGATGCTGGTGTAGGGCTAACAAATCCTGACCGGAATATTTTGTCCTTGCAACATGTAATGGCACACTAAGACCTATGAATGACCATTTTTTTCTTGAAATTTACAAGATGTTTTTAAAGAAATCCAGGGAAAACTTGAATTTTTAAGCCTTTGATGGGTATCGCTGTTTAACCAGCCCAAAATGGGTTAAGGCTTGGTTTATTGAATAACCTTATTACTTACAAAAATTATCCTCGGTGATTTCCACTTCCAAGAGAGGAAGTTATGTTTATTTCCCAGCTACAGGTTGGGTGCTGTGAGGGGCTGAAAACAGCCTATTTTATCAAAGTGTTGATATTTGAGAGTCTGTGGAAGGTTAACAAATGCTTATCAGAATATTTTGTCCTTGCAGTTTATAATGTTACACCACGATCTGCGACGGACCAGTTTTTTCTTGAAAATCTACTTGACATTTTTAGAGAAATCCACGTAAAGCATGATTGTTTAAGCTTTTGGGGGAATCACTCTTAAACCACCCAAAACGGGTTAACACTTGGTGTTTTGAATTCCCTTATTACTTACAAAAATGGTCCTCGGTGAATTCCACTTCCAACGAAGGAGATTATGTTTATTTCTCAGGTACACATTGGGTGCTGTATGCATCCGAAAACAGCCCATTTCAACAAAATTACAAAGCTTGGCAGCCTGTGGAGGGTTAATAAACGCTCACCGGAATATTTTGTCCATGCCACTTGTAATGTCACACAAAGACCTGCGAGTAGTCAATTTTTCTTGAAAACCTACAAGATGTTTTTAGAGAAATCCACAGAAAATTCGAATTTTAAGATTTTAAGGGGTCTCTCTCTTTATCCTGCCCAAAAAGGGTTAAGACTTCAACTTTTGAATATCCTTACTACTTACAAAAATGTTTCCGTATAGAGTGTGGGCTCGATAAAAGAACGCACTTTTCTTTGTGGCGTACCCATTGGGTGCCGTTGGCGTCCAAAAACAGCCCATTTTATCACAATTTTGACTTTCAGCAGCCCATGGAGGGTTAACAAATGCTCCCCTTAGTATTTTGTCCATGCAACTTCTATTGTCACACCAAGACCTGGGAGTAACAAATTTTTCTTGAAAATCTACAAGACTCGTTTAGAGAAATCCACGGAAAACATGAATTTTTTAGCTTTATGGGGGTATTGCTGTTTAACCAGTCCAAAACGGGTTAATGCTTGGTTTTATGAACACCCTTATTACTGACAAAAATGATCCTCGGTGAATTCCACTTCCAATAAAGGAAGTTATGTTTATCTCTCATGTATTGTTTGGGTGCAGTGGGGGCCTGAAACCGACCCATTTCATCAAACTTTCAATGTTTGGCAGCCTGTGGAGGGTTACCATATGCATCGCCGAATATCTCGTATGTATCAAAGGTCGTGTCACAGGCAGGTCTAGAAATGATGAATGTTTAAAAAAAATCTACAAGACGTGTTTGGAGAAAGTGCCGATAAACCCCAATTTTGGCAGTTTTTTGCCAATTCTGAGGAAATAATGGTTAAATCGAAAATTCCGCTTTGGTACATTTTTAGATTTTTGTGCCACTCTATGCGTGTGCAAAATTTTGTGAAAATCGGTTCGAAAATGGCTTCTGAATCGTACGGACAAAATGTGTGGAGAAAAAAAAAAAAAAAAAAAACCCAAAAAACTAGACTTTATGATTCTGGAGAATCATGGCTTTTCCCGATTAGATTCCATGATTTTTCTTGACCCCACAGTGTCTGATGAATTGTTTTTAACTGTCTCACTAAAGTTCCTTCATTGATGTTATGAGAAAGGTGAGTATAGTATAGTCTCAAATGACTCGGTTTGGGTTTGATAAAAAAATGTTTAGGTAAAACCCATCATTAATGGTAGAATGGGTTAATATCAATATCAATGTTTCCCTATCAGTTTTGCGTCCGGTAAAAGAAGTTACGTTTCTCTGTGGCATTTCCATTTGATGTTGTTGGTGTCCAAAAACAGACTATTTCCTAAATTTTTTTTACATTTAGCAGCCCATGAAGGGTTAACAAATGCCTACCAGAATAATTGATCCATGCAACTGGTCATATGACACCAAGACCTATCAACGGCCATTTTCTCTTGAAAACCCCACAAAATGTTTGTAGAAATCCAGGGAAACCGATTCTTTAAGCTTTTGATGGGTATCCCTGTTAACCTCCCCAACAGGGGTTAACGCTTGGCTTTTTGAATACCTTTATTACTTACAAAAATGGTCCTCTGTGAATTCCACTTCAAACAAAGGAGATTATGTTTATCTCTCATGTATACATTAGGTGCTGTGCGTGTCTGAAAACAGTCCCATGTTAACAACATTACGATGCTTGGTAGCTTGTAGATGGTTAAAAAACGCTCACCGGAGTATTTTGTCCATGCAACTTGTAATGTCACATAAAGATCTACGAATAGTCAATTTGTCTTGAAACCCTACAAGTTACCATTAGGGAAATTCACAGAAAATGGGAATTTAAAGCTTTCAAGGGATATCTCTCTTTAGCCTGTCCAAAATGGGTTAAGACGTCGACTTTTGAATACCCTTACTACTTACAAAAATGTTTCTGTATAAATTGTACGCGCGATAAAAGAAGGCACTTTTCTTTGTGGTGTACCCTTTGGGTGCTGTTGGTGTGCAAAAACAGCCCATTTTATCGCAATTTTGACCTTCAGCAGCCCGGGGAGGGTTAACTAATGCTGACCGGAATATTTTGTTCATGCGACTTGTAATGTCACACCAAGACCTGCAAATAGCCAATTTTTCTTGAAAACCTACAAGATGTTGTTAGAGAAATCCACAGAAAACAGGTATTTTAAGATTTTAATGGGTATCTCTCTTTAACCAGCCCAAAATGGGTTAAGACGTCAAATTTTGAATACCCTTACCACTTTCAAAAATATTTTCCGATCAATTTTGCGTCCGATAAATGTGGTATATCGTTTGGGTGCTGTTGGTGTCTAAAAACAGCCCATTTTATCACAATTTTTACTTTTAGCAGCTTGGGGAGGGTTAACTAATGCTGACCGAAATATTTTATCCATGCAACTTGTAATGTCACACCAAGACCTGAGAGTGACCAATTTTTCTTGAAAATCTACAAGACTCGTTTAGAGAAATCCACGGAAAACATGAAGTTTTGAGCTTTTTGGGGTATTGCTGTTTAACCAGCCCAAAATGGGTTAACACTTGGTTTTCTGAACACCCTTATTACTTACAAAAATGATCCTCGGTGAATTCCACTTCCAATAAAGGAAGTTATGTTTACCTCTCGGGTATCGTTTGGGTGCTGTGGGGGTCTGAAACCGGCCCATTTCATCAAAATTTCGATGTTTGGCAGCCTGTGGAGGGTTACCATATGCATCGCCTAATATGTTGTGTGTATCAAAGGTTGTGTCATAGGGAGGTCTAGTAATTATAAATATTTAAAAAAAATCCTAAAGACGTGTTTCGAGAAAGTGCCGATAAACCCCAATTTTGGCAGTTTTTTGCCAATTCTGGCGAAATAAGGGTTAAATCGAAAATTCCGCTTCGGTACATTTTTAGATTTTTTGCCACTCTATGCGTGTGCCAAACTGTGTGAAAATCGGTTTGAAAATGGCTTCTGAATCGTACGGACAAAAATGTGTGGAAAAAAAAATAAATAAAAATAATAATCCGTAGAAAAACAATAGTCTTTTCCAGAGGGAAAAGCCTAACAACACATGCATTGAACAGTGGCTAGACATCAATAAGATACACTTATATGCCAAATATAAAGTCATTCCATTAGGTATTTCAAAAGTTATTGAGTTTTGAAACTCGTTGGTCACGGACAGACCGACCGACACACAGACCGTCCGACAGACAGACCTACATTGCCACTTATAGAACTGCTAGTCGCAGCTAAAAAAACCTATAAGTATATGAACCTTTCAGGGTAAAAAAATAACAACAAAAATTAAAAAATCGCCTGCCCACATGAATTTTTAAAAAAAATGGCCCGAGAGAAATAGAAGATTACGTTGTTTGGCCGCTTTAACTATATGATCAGTTCGGTAAGTTATCATGGTTTTCAAACATGCTCTGGAAGTATCAATTATATGGTTGATGGCTGGAACTTGATGCTGTCACAGTGTACCTTCCTATCAGAAGGGGAAGTTAATATATCATGACCACAACACAAGAAAAAAGCTATTAATTGAAAACAGAATATGTTTTCATTTTTAGAATTCAATTTTAAAAAATTACCACAACCCAGTATATTAGTATTTTCATTAGTTCCTTGAATCCTGCACCCAATGTAACAAGCAACCAATTAATCCTGTGCATTTTTACAGGCTTAGTAAGCATACATTTTCATGTAGTGTGTGATATAGCAGTAACAAAAATTTTTATAACCAGAAATTGTGACTAACCCTGAGCATTGCACAGGGTTATTAGTTACACTTTCTAGTTATAAACAATCTTCAGTATTAACCGAGTAACTAATCCTGTGCTCTGTACAGCCTTTGTGTAAACAGGAGGGGCAACGCAAAGTGTGTGTCAATGCCCCCGTTCGTGTGACCTTGAAATGTGACCTTGACCTTGAAGGTCGAATCCGGCTATGGTGTGTGACACATCCTCCAATGGTCCTTTATAATTGTGTGAATTTGTAAGTTTGATGACTGTGGCCCTAACAGTTTTCGAGTTATTGGCTCAGGCACCCACACACACACGGACACACACACACACGGATGGACACACACACACTTCAATCACTATATGCCACCCGACTTAAGTCAAGGGGCATAATAAAAACTGTAAATCTCATCTACATCAATTCCTTAACCCTTTACCCAACGAATTGTCTGCATCCGCCCGTGTAATATGCAAATTCAGCAGCTGAAAAAATATTATATTTCGAAAAACTTCAACAAAACCATATCATGTGACCCCTCTTTGGAACGAGCTCATCGAGCTCATTCCAAAGAGGTGTCAAATGATATGGTTTTGTTGAAATTATTTTTAAAAATTTAAAAATGGATATTTAAAATAATAAATTTTGAAATCATCTGCATTGGGTAAAGGGTTAATCAAAGTAATGACCAAACCCAGCCAGCACTATTCTCAAAAAGCTTTCAAAGTAACTTCAATCTCAGCTTATGTTACCATCAGTGGAATGGATTGTGGAAAGTTTTTTTTAGTGAATTCCAAAAATTAAAACATTTTATATTTTCAATTATTACCACTTTAGCGGGCATTCTCTAGTATATTAATGGAGTTTAGTGGGGTGGTAAAACTCAGTAATTCATGGCATATTTCAACTGGAAGCAGGTGGAGGGCCATTAATGAAAATAAAATTATTTGCGGCCCTTCCGGTCATGGTAATAACAGTAATAACATGATTTTGTCGGGCATTCCGGCTTATTAATGGCAATTGAGGACTGAATAACAGCCCTCTGGCTTATTAACGGCCCACAACATCGTCTTGGGCTGGTAATAAACCCTCAGGCTGTTATTCATTCCTCTTGGGAAATTAATAAACCGTAACACCATCCAAACTCATGTTATTGTTATTTTAATAGCTTGTAAAGAATACAGTGAAGTACAACCAAACATTTATATCTATGGATAGACTTCAGCATTAGTTACTGGGTCCTATTTTACCAGTAAAACATCTTGTTTACCGCAGTCAACTTCCCAGGGAAGTGGAGCAAACAAAAAGGAAAACCCATAAAATATGAAGCCATAATCGACTCATAAAAACATACCTGTGTCACTGCAAACTTAATGAAACTGGTAACATTAGCTATTTGTACAAGCTCTTGGTAAATTGATTCTGGTTAATTAACACATCTGAAGGGTTAGTTAATTAAGATCTACTGAAAGCTTGCCAAATATGAAAGTGACAAACATTAATTGTCTCATAAATTCTGTTCTATAAATAATCAATATGGACAGCGTCCAGTAGACAGTATATATAACAATTACAATGAAGATTTTCTATAGCAAACATGAAAACAGGTGTCCACATTCTCATCAAAACTAAGTGCTGTAAAAATACAGTATGAGGATAGTGAAATCAAATTCGTTACTCGGTTTGTCTGAAATCACATCAGTATATTTGCAAGCCAGAATATGGGCAATTACGATTGAACTTTCTCGCTCTCACTCCGATTAACTGGTACAATGCTAAATTTATCTTGGTTGCCAAAAGTTGTGCACATATCTTTGGAAGGCACGTCATCTGGTACCTGTATCAGTACTGGATTGCCGGTTCCCTCCAAACCAGTACTGGTACTGAAGCATCTGTCCCGCTGGTACCGGGACAAAATTATTTCATTGGAAAATTCATAACTGAACGAGGATAAACAGGCTGATAATCATATATGGCACACTTGCATGACATACTTTTAACTTATTTGTGAATGAACATATCAAAACACTCTACAGGTGCATGTTCTCTCTGCACCCCAAACTCGATATGGCCAACCATTTTGACTTTTCCAAAGTTGTATCAAAAAAGCGGCATTATCAGCTGCTTCAAAGAAATTTTTCTGTGGTGCCATCAAAGTAATCATAAAGCATGATCTCTGTGCTTTATGATTACTTTGATGCCGCAGCAGAATAAGAGACACGATGTCATGTTTGTCTTGCCATATTGGAGACTGAGGCGGTTTAAATGCAAATTTCTCCCATCTGATTGCGATATCCCATCCAATTGTTGATTTGTCCCGGTACCGGTTTCGGCAGGACAAGCTCTGTCCCATCCCGGTATCCGTTATGTTGGTACTGGCAGTACTTTGACATGCCTGGTCTTTGCCTTGTTAAAATTTATGGCACTCTCCCATGAATTGTAACAAGGCAGATCCATAACAGATGAAATAAATTGACTTCAAAGATAATGTGTATCAAATCCACAGCATATGCAACCTTTAAGTTGTGTATCTACTCTTAACCTTTTGAACCCAAGAGGCCGCTTTTCCGACCCAGTAACATGATACTTCATAATTTCATTAAGTAGGTTGACTTTTAAGTGAAGGTGTGGTGTAGACCAATCAATTTTTTCAACGTGCAGCCCCAAGGCTGCACGTTGAAAATATTAATTGGTCTACCCCCCCCCCCCCCCCCCAAATAAAAATATGGACTCTTCCCATTGCTGACACTGAACTGATATGGAAGATACCACTAGGGTTCAAAGGGTTAAGAATGGAGCCCCAATATGGGCTTCAGCACTCAACCTACTGACAGTTTTACTTCTGAATATTTTAAATCTGTATTGTTTGTTTGTTTATTGGGGATTAACAACACTTTCAACATCAGGTTCAACAGTTTTACAGGAGGAGGACGCCTGTGTACCTGGAGAGATATACCAAATAGTAGCAAGCAACTGTCCGAGTCTTCAATGTACTAACTCAGCACAACAGGGTTTGCAGTGGATGACAGCAAGTGCAGTCATCCTTAGTACACAGTGCCTCTGTGCCCCATTGGCAATTGGGATTTAGTGTCTTGCTCAAAGGACACAATGCAGTTACTGCTGATAAGGATTGAACTGTCGACATTTTGGTTTAATATCCAATGCTCTATCCACTGAGCGAAGATACCGTATTGCTGAGCAGTGTTTCTAATGTTTCAATATTATTCCTACATACATCACAGAACTATTTATTATTTATGTATTTATTGGTGTTTAAGGTCACATACTTATGCACAATAGCTAATCATTACTGTGACAGTTTTACGGGTGGAGGAAACCAGAGTACCCAGACAGAATCACCGAGCATCTACGAGCAACTGTCAGCTCCTCAACATTCTAACTCTGCTCAAGCTCTGCTCAAGCAGGGTTACAGTGGTTGTGCACTATCGACGTGCAGTACGCCTTAGTACATGGTGTCACTGAGCCCCCATGCAGGCAACCAGGATAAAGTGCCTTGCCCAAGGACATGATGCAGGTCGTCCCACATGGGGATCAAACTCGGGACCTCTAGCATAGAAGTCCAAGAATCTACCACTGAGCCACCGCACTCCCACATCACAGAACTTTACTCCATGTTAACTCTTAACCTCTGAGCATTTTCAAAATATTTTTCATCAAGTTTGATGAAAAATTCATTTAAATTTAACTTAAGGAATCATTGGTGAAAAAATCCATTAAATGTGGCCAAATATACTTATTTCAGTGGCAAGAAAAACAAGAGGCCCCACGGGGCCTGAAGCGCTCATCTTGTACAGAACACAATTTAAACAGAGTCCAAGAATGAGTCTACATTAAGCAAGCCATCTCCATAGGCTACACTGTCAATCCTTGAGTCCCTCAGGTGTGACAAAAATAATCTGGGCATCATGCCTTTTCTTCAGTTGATCATAAGTAAAATGTAGAGCTCCCCTATGAAGCCCCTTGATACAACCTATGTGGATTAATCTTAGTACCTCTAGAAGGTACTGAATACAAAATTTTTAATTCTTCAGCAAAATGGCCAATTCCGGCTCCCATAGAGAGCCCAAATATTAACCCAGGCTCTTGATTTGAACACAGTTAAATCTGACTTCCCTAGAGATGTTGTGTACCGAATATGAAAGCATTCTGACTGTTGGATCTGAAGAAGAGAAATTGTAAAGAAATTTCTCCGAATTGCACTAAGTTCAAATTTGGGCTACCATAGCGAGCCCAAATATTGACCTATGGATCCGATTTGAACAAACTTGAATCTGACCCCCCTAGAGATGTTGTATACCAAATGTGAAAGCATTCTGACAAGTGAATCTGAAGAAGAAGATTTTTGAAGAAATTCCCTCATATTGTACTAAGTTAAATTTCATGTTCCCATATGGAGCCCAAATATTAACCTAGGCACTCGAATTGAACAACCTGGAATCTGACCCCCCTAGAGATGTTGTATACCAAATATAAAAGTATTCCGACTGGTGGATCTGAAGAAGAAGATTTTTAAAGAAATTTTCTCATATTGCACTAAGTAAAAATTTGGGCTACCATAGTGAGCCCAAATATATACCTAGGGATCTGATTTGAACAAACTTGAATCTGACCCCCATAGAGATGTTGCATACCAAATATCAAAGCATTCTGACTGATGGATCTGAAGAAGAAGATTTTTTTAAATTACCCTCCATATTGAACAAAGATAAAATTTGGGCTTCCGTAGGAAGCCCAAATATTATCCTAGGGACTTGGTTTGAACAATCTAGAATCTGACCCTCATAACAATGATGTATACCAAATATTAAAAGATTCTGACTGGTGGTTCTGAAGAAGAAGATTTTTAAAGAATATTCCCCATATTACCCTATGTTAAAACTTCGGGCTCCTGTAGAGAGCCCAAATATGAACCAATGAGCTTTATTTGAACAAACTTTTATCTGACCCCCCCTATGAATGCTGTATACCAAATATCAAAAGATTCTGATGATTGGTTCTGGAGAAAAGATTTTTTTTAATTTTTGCAAATATGCTGACTCAGCATTTTTTCGATGCCCATTACTGAACACCCTAACATAAACGATGGCAATTTTTTTTTACCATTCAATTCTACTGGTCATAAGGATAATTCATACCAAATAAAAGCTCTCTTTTCCGTGGGGTTTGGGAAATATGGGCGTTTGAAAATATTTCTATTTTTAGCTCCCAGGGTTCCCATGGGGATGCGGGAATTTTTTTTTTTGCATGGGTCACGTACTTATGACCCAATAATACCACAAACCAAATTTGGTTCATACCGCACCATCGGTTCAGAAAATAGAAATTTGGGGCGGGGCCAAAAATCTTACCCCTCCTATTACAAAGCCAAATATTACTTCACGAACTTCGTTTGAACAAACTTGATTCTACACCTCATATGGAAGCTCCATACCAAATATCAAGTCATTGTACACACTGGTTCTTGAGAAGAAGATTTTTAAAATATTTGGGTGCATTTTCCCCCACTCCCTCCCTATGGGGCTGGGCATGCTGAGTTGAACAAAAATGAAATGCCCCTTTGGGACCATCACTCACACAAACTTTCACTTGAATTGGCCCAGTGGCTTTGGAGGAGAAGACCAAAACATGGTGTTGACGGACGACGGACGACAGACGATGGACGACGGATGACGGATGACAGACGATGGACGATGGACGACGGACGGGAAGCGATGAGATTAGCTCAGCTTGACTTTGTCAAGATGAGCTAAAAATCCTGTCCTGGGCAGAAATATCCGTCGGCAACATATAAGGCGTTAATCACAAACTATCTCTTACTTTCAGTGTGTTAAGACCATGTGTGCACATCTCTGCTCATATATTGTTAGACATCTAGACTGGAGTATTAAAGATTTCCAATGAAAATGACAACACTAAGTGCCATCAGTTGCTTATTGAAACAGGAAGCAAAGTGATATTAATGTAAACAATGTTTACCCAGCTACTGTGCAGTGGCTAGAAAGATGTGATACATAAAACAAGCTATTAACTGAAAACAGAATGTTTTCATTTTTTGAATTCACATTCAGTGCCAGCATAAGAATTTCCCCGACAGGGATGTTGTATTCTGCAAGGTATGGGCTAAGGTATTCCCTCAATAAGCACACAATAAAGGAGGTTGGGGGGGGGGGGGGGGGAGGCTGTAGCCACCTCCAACCCCCTTGGCATCCCTATTTATTTACTGGTGTTTAAGGTCACATATTTTTGCACAATGGCTAATTATGACCACAACATGAGTATCAATTTAAGACCAGGGGTGAGCATTAATAAGCCATGTTGCCCATTTTAGAGAGGGTTTGCACCTCCCAAGCTATGGTGACTGGTTCCTATTTTACCAGTAAAACAGAGCCTGTTTACCGCAGTGAACAGGCACTGCTTGACTTCCTGGGGTTCCCGTGGGGAACTTGGAACCCCTGTTCACATTAAAAAACTTTCCACAATCCAGTACAAGTATGTATTTCCATTAGTTCTTTCATTCCTGTACCCTATGTAACATGTAACTAACTAACCCTGTGTATTTTTACAGCCTTAATCAGTGTATATTTTCATGTAGTGTGCGATATGGCAGTTACCAGTTTTTTTATAACCAAAAAGTGTGACTAACCCTGTGCATTGCACAGGATTAATCATACTTTCTGGTTATACAAAATTTGCGTTATTTACTGAGTAACTAATCCTGTGTATTATACAATTAATAGCTTGTTATAAAACCACCCCACAGGCCCTCACTGAAGGTCTATACAAGTAATGACAAACAAATTTATGATGAAAATCCTAAGTCTGAAATTCCATAAAATCCAAATAAATATACACACATTGTACACCACAATGAAAGTTGTGATATATGGAACATGAAATAAACAGCTGCGCCATGAGCATATGATACTCCCGTTATTAATTACAAGAGGGAAGCACACAATATGAGTATACATGTGTACGTGTCAGGCTTTTTTATATTCTTGTACAATAATCATAACCAACAACATTATGTGTTCATTAATTTGGAAATAAATTATTTGAATTTCACAGCTGAATTTCATGTATATATTATTTTTTGTCTATAGAGATCATAACTTCAAGAAAAAATTGTTCGACATGTGGAAAATTGCCTATATTTTGACGAATAAAGTCCCATAACTCTGGAATGACAAATTGGACAGCGACACAAATCGAAAGGGAGCTTCCTTCCATCAACATATACTTTCCAGCAAAAAAATCACAAAAATTGCTCGAAGAGTTTTCGAGTTATTGTACGATGTGTGGATGGACGGATAGACAGATGGATGGACGGACAGCGGTATACCATAATACGACCTTTTTTTCAAAACGGGCATATAAAATACATACTTTTGACTCATATAGTTGATGTCAGGCATGAATGGTTTTCAAAAGTTTGCTACCGCATTTGTACCAGAACTGATAATAAAATATTATAAACAATATCATCACTCTATTATCCACAAATATTCGGCCACTTGGCCTTTATCAAGCGGAAAATATATAAAGGGCTGCTTACTATGTAAAGTCCATATTCACAATTTATAGTCTTAGCAGTTATGTGTATCAAATCCATGGAAATCAAATTCTTACTAGTTTAACATGAAGTGGTTATCACCTGCCACCATTTTGATAACTGCTAAGACTATCAATTGGGAATATAGACTTTACATAATATTTATTTATTGGTGTTTTAAGGTCATATACTTATGCACAATGGCGAATCATGACCATGACAGTTTTACGGGTGGAAGAAGCCAGAGTACCCGGAGAGAACCACCGAGCAATGACGATCAGCTGCCAGCTCCCAAACATCGTAACTCCGCACTGTAGCACAGGCAGGGTTAGATTGGTTGAAGACATGCGTACCATTGACATGCAGTATGCCTAAGTACACGGCATCATCGTTCCCCATGTGGACAATCAGGGTTAAGTGCCTTGCCCAAGGACACAACGCGGGAGTCTGAATTGATTGCTCAGATGGTCACCCATCCAATGATTAACTGTGCTCGATGTTGCTTAACTTCGGTGATCTGACGAGAACTGGTTACCGCAATACTACCGCGACCCCTTAACATAATAAGCAACCTTTTATATACTTTCTGCTTGATAGAGGCAAACTTTGTAGATAATAGAGAGATGATAGTGTTTATAATACTCAACTTCCCTTTGGAGGACCTAATCAAGGCAGAAAATGAGCAGTCATCTGCAAAATGAGGTCCCCAGAGGGTAAATTTGGTGATGCTACCCTGCACAGCCGGGTAACATCACAATATTTACCCTCTGTGAACCTCAGTCTGAATCAAGGTCTCAAGCCAAAACAGAAAGATGTACCTAGGGGATAAATTGGCCCACTGTATGGGATAGCATCAGCAATTTCACCCTCTGAGGACCTCATTTTGCAAATGACAGGTTGCTTATATTCATGCTTGGACCTAATGTGATAGATGATAAAATAATATTTCATGAGAACAACTCGTTGATAAAGTTTCTTCAGATATCCAATAACAAAGCAAGGAATTCAAAACACTTCAGGATGAAGTTATGTGGCGGCATGAAGGGAAATTCTAACACGGTCAGCTGTCTTTTGGGAAGAATGCCATGCTATTTGTTTACAAAAAGGTCAAGATAACCTGAGACAGAAGAACACCAATATACAATGCTTTTTAAAAGAACATTACGAGACTGATCACATTCACATGAAAGACTGTCATAATATAAAGGAAAACTGCGCAGCAGGCATTAAATCACTTACAAGATATGATGACACTTGATTGAATTTTCTAGACTTCCTAAATCATTTTCTTAACAAATGTGGAGGGTATCATGTGACAAACACAAATATTTTGGCATGGCATCCTTCTTCCAGAAAAAAAGCCTGACAGTATTGACATTTCCCCCTAAGGGTCTTTCAAATTCCTAGCTTTGTTCCTGGATATCTAATGCAAATTTGGCGATGAGTTATTCTCATGAATTGTTATTTTATTATCACTTCTGGTACGAATACAGCAGAAAACTTTCAAGAACCATTCAGTCCTAACATCTACTTTGTGAGATAAAAGCATTTATTTTTTCCATTCTATACACCACAACCTTATTTTTGGTGTATAATTTGTGCATATTTACTTGAATTTTATGGGATTTCAGATCTGGCATTTTCATACGAAATTTTATATTGCACGTTTACAGAAGTAAAAGAGAGTGAGATGCAATGGGTGAGTGACTGGATGGATTACTATTAGTTACAGAGTTTGTTAGTGACCTAATATGTCATATATGGTGTCAGTAAATTCCAAATTGGGCTCGAGCATTGCTCAAGCCCAAAATGGAATATACTGACACCATAATGATATATAAGTACCATAACAAACTGTGTAAAAAATATATCTTTTCAACTATTTTTCCTATTTACTGAGTTAGCAATTGCAATGATTAACAGAAATGATGGACTTCAAATTCTTACTAGTTTAACATGAAGTGGTTATCACTTGCCACCATTTTGACAGATGAATAAACATAGGGGCGATCACTCTGCTCCAATACCCAAGTATAGATCTCAACAGAATGTGTATGGTACATACACAGTTTGTATGTGATGTATTAAATCCAACAAAATGTTGACGTTAGTTTATAGAAGGCAAGATATATGCGCAGACATTGACAATAAATCAGTATTGTTCACTTAATCCCTATAGGAAAAAAGATCCAATTGAAAAATTGAACCCGGTTGCATCTGCCCATATGATTTACAAATTAAGCATCATAAATTTTTTTTAAACTGAACCATGTCATATTATCCCCCCCCCCCCCCACCCCCCACGCCCATTGGAATAAATAAGCTTCTTCCAATATGGGATCAAATGAAATGGTTTTGTTTATGAATTTTGAAAAATTTAAGAAAAATAAATTTAATCTGGGTTCCAATTACTGCCATTCATTTAATTAACCCTTTTTGTAACATGAATAACAGACATGACACTCGCAAAGAAAATTCGCAGTTAAAAAATGATTTGCTGAACATGGCTTTAAGATCTTACTATCATAAATTTGCGTAAAAAACTTAGAAGCAGATCTGATCTAAAAGACTTTCGCTCTTAAGTTGGCCTCAAAGATTTTGTAATAAGCTAGCCTAAAATGTCTTTGTCAAAAGTTAGCCTTTAGAGATTTTTTACTTGGCTTTAAAATACTTTTCGCTCATAAGCTGGCCTTAAAATACTTTTCTCTCCTACGTTGGCCTTATAAGACTTCTGTCATATGTTAGCCTTCAAAGACGTTGGTCACCAGTTAGCCTTAACCATATTTTGGCTTTATTCTCAAGTGCAGGCACTGTAACTTAATTAAAGGGTTCAGATTCAGTGGATGATATGCTAAATATAATCTATATATAATCTTTGAAGTAAAATTATCTGGTCTGTATGGATAAGCAACTTTACAATTTATGAGTGCCTCTTGGCACTCTCCCATAAATTGTAACAATGCAAGGGTATGAATGATGAGAACAAATTTTGATGACAAAAATCATTTAGCACTCTGCCAGTTAAAAGACTTTCATTGCTGTCACAAGTCGGAGAGAATTTAACTTCTTGCATGCTGCTGGCGGATATTCCTGCAAAGGACAGGATTTCGCCTGCCACTGAAATATATATCATTAGGACACTTTTAACCCTTAGGGGCCTAATTCTGATTTTGATCACATTTTCTGCAACAGAACAGGTGATCCTATATGCAGTATTTGGGTTAACTCAAAAGTTACACTGTAAGCACCTTGGAAGTTGTTTTTAGGCAAGTATTGGCTGTCTATATAGGCAGCCAAGACTTGCCAAAAAACATCAGCAAAGTAACAGGATGTAGACTGTAAAGGTGTAGCAAAAATCCTGAAGCCCTTCTGGGTTAACCAGATTTTTCCCTTGTAAACTGAATAGATTTCTTCACCAAAGATTTATAAAGTTAAATTTAGATGAATTTCTCATCAACTCTAGTCAGGGCTGCTCTACAGCAGCCATGACTAGATTTGATGAAAAAATTCTAGAAAATACTCAGCAGGTTAAAAGTTAATCAGACATAAAATACTAAAACACTGAATCATCAAGCTTGTTTACCTACCAGTATGTCGTCCATAGAACGGAGAATTATTAAACCCATTTTATTATAATGGGCAAAACCTATAGAACACTTTCAATCAATCTTGCTTAGCTGGTTGCAACTAATAATAATAAAAATAATAATACTCTGGTCATCCACTAATATGTCATGATCCACTAATGAGAAGGTTTACATCAACACTGCCCCTCAACTGGTGTTGTGAATTGTTTGTAAAATTTGCCTTTCACTTTTTCAGATGAGTTAACACCTTCTGAATTTATGGATAACTTTGTTAATCAAGCATCTGTTTGATATTATTTATATTCAATTAATAGGTCTTTTGTCTCTGTGGTGACATATTCCCCAACAACAGCTGCTCCTCTAACAAACTGTCTTCATGTGATGAAACAGTTAGTGGATTTGTTAACCAGTAAATTGTTATAACCATTCTGTTACTAATTAACTGTTATATGTGAGAAGAGAATATGCATATGCCACGATGTCAAATGGAGATAATATTGTGGTGGTCAGGAACCAAATGGAAATATATTCCATTAGTGGATCTAAACAATGATAAACAGCTTGAGGAATTGGGCCTGGGAGGTGTGTTTGTTGGAATTCTGAAAGCATTGTATCAAGACAAACAAAGCGAACTTAGACAGGGTAACATTACAACAAAACGTGTGCTTATGGCGATAGGTCTAAAGCAGGGGTGTATCCTTTTGCCAATTCTTTTTGCATTGTACATCAAAAATTTAGGAGATGAACTCATGCATAGTAACGAGGGGGAAGCAGTTGGGCATCTGAAGATTTGCAGATGATATGGTTATTTATTTATTTATTTATTTATTTA
The DNA here is from genome assembly GCA_031216915.1 of Pictodentalium vernedei. Classification (NCBI taxonomy): domain Eukaryota; kingdom Metazoa; phylum Mollusca; class Scaphopoda; order Dentaliida; family Dentaliidae; genus Pictodentalium; species Pictodentalium vernedei. The sequence continues at coordinate 402,178,413 of CM062292.1, read as the reverse complement.
TTTATTTATTTATTTATTTATTTATTGGGGTTTAATGACACTTTCGACAACCAGGGTCACTTCATGTTGGTGTGATGATATGGTACTAGTGTCAGAAAGCAAAGAGGGCTAGAGAAAATGCAGGCAATTGTTGGGAGATATGGGAACAAATGGAGACTTGAACTAAATGAAAGCAAAAGCAAAGTTATTCAAGTGGGTCATAAAGTGGAACCAACTTGAAAGTGGAGAGTGGGGGGAGTTCAGCATTCTGGCAAACTTCTTAGTGTGGCAGAGACATGTGACTATGAGTATTCAGAGGTAAATATAAACATTACAGGAAGGGACATCAACTGAAACCACATGAATAAACTAGCTATGAAGGGGAAGCAAATCCTTAATCAAATGAAACTTATAGGGAGAAACAGCTTCAAATTAAAGGTTTTCGTGGGAAAAACAATTTGGGAAATGGTGGGTGTACCAAGTATAACATACGGTATGGAAGTGATACAGTGGAGCCCACTTAACTGCATATCTCTCAACTGAATAACCCTGTTAAATGAATATAATTTTCTAACACAAAACCATTTACCATATCTCCAGAACAAATTTGACCTGTTAATTGAATATAGGTTATAGAGTAAATGCCTGTTAGTTGAATAAACTAGAGGTACTGTGAGCAAGCTCACAAAGTGATACCCCCCGCGCCTCAGTTGTTGCCCTTACGAGGACACAACCATATGATGTAGCAATTGAAATGTATAAGTTAGATTATCTCCCCTTGGAAATGTCAGAACGGAATTATATTGCTTCATGCACATCTTCATATGAAGTTCTTCCATTGAGTAAAGTTTCATGAAAATTCTTCAAACGGTTTAGGAGGAGTCGCGCTTAAAAGGATGGACAGACGGACAGACAGACGGACAGATGGACAGGGTGATTCCTATATACCCCCCACATTTTGTTTGCGGGGGGTATAAAAATCCTGTGAACTGTCGAGAAATACCCTGACTCTCTCCATTTTTCCTTAGTTTACGGACCTATTTGGCCTCAGTACATCCAATACAGGCATTTAATCTATTATATCTTGTTTGACAGAGCTCATGGAGCTCTGTCTAACAAGATATAATAGAATAAATGGTAAGCTTATCTCTAGAATACAGGCAAGTGACACAATCCCTGTTAATTGAATACTCCTGTTAATTGAATATTGTTCATTGGCAAAATGGCTATTCAATTAACAGGGTTCCACTATATCTCTAAACCAAATGGCTTTAAAGAGCTTGGAAACCCTGCAGATCGATGCAAGCCAAAGGATAACAGGCTCGAGTAATGCCGCAGCACTAGAAGAGATAAAGAAGGAGCATATGGATGAGGATGAAGGACAGGATAAATTTAATGAAACTCTGTTATCTTAAATATTTTGTAAATTAATGTTCCAGAATATTTGGAATTCAAACAAAAAGACAGGGTGGATAGACCAAGTGAGGGAGTCAACAGAGAACTATTCAATGGAGATCTTGGACTTAAAGTGAGCACAAACCAGAGTAAAAAAATTCATGTAAACCTGAATAGGCAAAAGGAGGTCAAGGCAAAGAGGTCTTTAGGTGGCCTGCTTGATAAAGAGAAGGCAGGTTTTGAAAAGTACACTGATGGCATCTATGGGGGGGTGGGGGTCACTATTGTTCAAGATGAGGCCGTGGTCGGTGGAGCTTAGGGTATAAACTGGGAAAGAAAATGAAAAGGAGTGCTAAATGTATAATTTTATTTATTTCGGTGTAGTGGAGACCCTGGAACACTTTCGATCAGAATGTCCAAAATACCAGTGTAACAGAATAAGATTCACCGGGAGTATGATGGAAAAGTGGGATGGGTAAATGAAGGACACATGGTAAGAGGGTGACACAAAGGAGAGAGTTAGTATGCTTATCGGAGAGATTGGGAAGAATGGGGCATGGGATGTCATCAAGCAGTTTTTCTCCGAGTGTTGGTGAGGAGGGAAGAAAGCGCGGGAATAGAGAGGCATTTAGGATCAGAGGGCTGATCAAGGCCTTCTCACCCAAGAACTGCAATAAATCAGTGGCTGTTATTATTATTACTACCAGGGTCGTATCATGTGGGACAGTTTTAGTCTTGGGGAAGCCAGAGTACCCAGAGAGAACCACTCAGCAGAAAAGCGCAACTATCAGATTCTCTAATTTACTAACCCGGCACAAGCTGAGGTAGCAGCGGTTGAAGGCATGTGTACCATCGACATGCAATGTGCCTTAGTACAGAGTACCATCATGCCCCCACATGTGTATTGGAATTAAGTGTTTTGCCCAAGGACACAGTGCAGATGAAATGGGTCAGGATGAATCACTGACCATTTGTTTTTAACCCTTTACCCAATTCTCAAAAATTGCCAATTAATTTTCATTATTTTTTATCTCAAAAACATAGGTTAAGACCCATCAATGGAACAAGCACATCAAGATTATTCCAATGAGGGGTCATAACTTATGTTTTTGAGACAAAAAATGAAAAAAATTTGGTTATTCAAGAATTTTTTGTGCAAGTGTCAACTGTTTTTCATGTTAGGTAAAGGGTTAAAGTTCAATTCTCTGATGAGCAAAGAGCCCACTACACTCCCTAGAAAAGGTGTGAATAAATTGCATCGTTCTACAATATTCCTGGGGCTCTAAGTTATTTTTTTCAGAAGTGCTGTTTATTTTTTAATCTGGCGAAACTGTAACTTACTCAGAAACTCCAGGCCACTGAAATCTTCCCTAAAAGTAAGCAAAAAAGGAAGAAATCTCACCTTATATGCAGAAGAGTGAAGGAATTCCTGGAATTGTCACCTTGATGTCACTAATTTTCACTTTTGTTGTACTAACAATACTTTGGTCATCCTCTGTATCTAATCAATGTCTACATTGTTTGCACAATAAATTTTGATGGATTCTCCACTGCATGGTAATATAAACAAGGTTCTTTTGAAATACAAGTCTAAACCCTACTTGATTACTGCCTCTCAGTCGCTTCTGTGAAATCTATTGATCAATAATCATCAATATACTCTTTGAGATCTACATGTATATATTATTCACAGTGTATCCATCATCAGTGCATAGTAAATATTGATACATACATTACTATCACAAACACTTTTGATTCAGCAAACGCATATCTATCATTCCAATTAGTTATGGGCGGTATCGGAATTTTGAGTTCAGTATCGGTTTCGGTATTTTTAGGTGGGGTATACCTTGGTATCGGTTCGATATTCGCTATCTGATTTGACTGAGATTTGCTAATAGTACCAAAGAGGAATTCACACTGGTAAAAACACAATAAGTTGTTGTATCATTCTACAACAACACTATAAATGACAATTGCCAATCATGAATGAGCCCAACAATGGCATTCTTTTATGACCACAAATCATATCTACAGTAATTTTGTGACTTGTTCTAAATGCACCTTAATGTTTAAAGACCTATTTCAGGAATTTGCGATATCAGAGCATGTGCCCTGACCATGCCATCTTTAGGAGGTCCTGCTGAAAATAGATAAATCACCTGGGCAGTGAGTTCTAGTTAGGTCTTGGCTGAAATCATTGCTAAGCAACTGGACAGGTACAGGTTGTCGTCTAGGGGAAATTCAGGCCAGTTGTCCAGTCCACTGAGGGTTAACAAAACTGAAAAGAAAATCAGTCACTTCTTTCCAGAAAATGAACCTTTCAACAGTTATCAAGCCTCAACAGGGACTTACAAATGGTGAAGGTAGGAAAATTTGAAAATTCAGATGGTTTTGGTATTCAACAATTGGTTTGGTTCGGCTTTTCAGTATCCACATGATATCGGTATCAGTTTAGTTTTTCGGTACATGGCCCATCTCTAATTCCAATCATTTTTATATAATAAGTAAGTAAAACAAGCTATTAATTAAAAATAGAAGATGTTTTCATTTTTGGAATTCGCATTGAAAAAATGTCCACAATCCAGTTTTAGTATTCAGTTTAAACAATATTTATTTCAAGAATATATAATAAAAATTGTTACATACATTGATGTGGATTCGGCAGGAAGCTAAAAGCTTATACAAGGCCGTTAAAAGTTTTAGTATTTCCATTAGTTCCTTGAATCCTGCACCCTATGTAACATTTAACAAGCTAACCCTGTGAATGTTTACAGCCTTAGTCAGTGTATACATTCATGTAGTGTGTGATATGGCAGTTAACAATTTTTTTATAACCAGAAAGTGTGACTAACCCTGTGCATTGCACAGGGTTAGTCACACTTTCTGGTTATAGAAAATTCTCAGTATTAATGGAGTAACTAACTCTGTGCACTGTACAGCTTTAATGTAAATGCCATCTACATCGACTCTTTACCCAACATAATGGAAAAAAAACAGCCAGTTCTATTTTCAAAACACATTCATTCTCAGCTTTGACACCGCTCATTGGTTTTTTGAGTGAATTCCAAAAATTAAAATCTATTCTTTTTTCAATTAATAGCGTGTTGTAAGTAGTTCTTTATTAATGTGAAATATTCTTTCTTCATAATGGAGTGCAGTTTTCATGTGAAAACATAAATACAAAATACACCTGGTCAATTTAGCCTGTATGTCACAGTATCAAAAGCAAAATATATATTAACAATGGTTAGGCCTAAAAAAATAATAAATCTGTTTCTCAGGCCCTCCCGCTTGGTCCTTTTGGCTGCCGCATGCTCTCTTTTTATAACCAATTTAAACTTTTAAAAAATAAAAATTAAATGGTTTATGTCTGATATTTTACTCAAGTTAAAAAAATTGATGAATTTGTCCCTTGAGTGCAAGAAGGCTTTGCAATGCTTTAGCATTGCAAAGCCTTCTTGTACTCAAAGGATAAAATACACCATCACCCATGCTATTCTGTAGATTATGAGGCCTAAAACTTGAACCAAGAACATGAACTTTCGATGGCAAAGAAGTAATTACTGAAATAAAAAAATAAAATAAAAAAACGCTCACCCGCATGCAATTTCACAAATAATGGCCTGAGAAACAGATCTACTTTGTGTGGCCTTATAACCATTTACCTAACTTACCCAATGGACACAATATCAAAATTTATTATTTTAAATATTATTTTTTCAAAATATTTCACCCAAACCATATTATGTGGCTCCTCATCGGAACGAGCTCGACCAGTTGGTTCCAATGAGGAATCACATATGGTTTGGGTGAAATATTTTGAAAAAATAATTTTTATTTCAACTCCTCAGTTTGTATATTATGAGGGTGTATGTGCCATTAGGTAAAGGGTTGACAATTGTAATAACCACTTACTGAACTTAATGGCCTAAACTGTCCAGTGCTATTCACAATGAAAGTGTCAATGACACTGTAGCCTAACTTGACTGTGTGTTGTGTTTGATGAAAAGAATAATGTTCAGTGTTTATGAAAGGATTATGAAATACGACAAGAACTGTGATAATAGAAAAATATGTTAATTTCTGTACCATGTATGCTATGTTTTCAATAAAAACAATTTGAGACGCAGACTGTACTAAAGAATTGAGGGGTGGGTTAATGTGGTCCACACAGTTAATGTATGTCAACCAAAGTTACCAAGTTACAGTTAAATTATTCCAAAATGAGTCATCCTATCAAGTTACAATGAAATCCCTTCATAAATATGGCCTGTAGACTGTGCTAAACATTTTCAGGCTTCAGGCCTGTGTAGCCATTATGGTTGACCAATCACAACCAAAAGGGGACGTCCTCATCTAGAAATGATATCAAGTTACAATGATATCCCTGCATATATATGACAAGTAGTCTGTGCTAAAGGTTTTTGGGCACGGGCTGCCATCACAGTTGATCAAACGCGACCAAAAGGGGACGTTCTCATCTAGACATTATCTGGAGTCATCCTACTAAGTTACAATGAAATCTCTTCATAAATACGACCTGCAGACTGTGCTAAAGGTTTTCAGGCTTCGGGCCCCTGTAGCCATCACAGCTGACTGATCGCGACCAAAAGGAGACGTTCTCATCTCGACATTATATGGAGTCATCCTAACAAGTTACAATGAAATCCCTCCATAAATACGACCTGTAGACTGTGCTAAAGGTTTTGGGCTCGGGCAGCCATCACGGTTGACAGATCGCGACTAAATGGGGAACTTCTCATCTAGACATCATATGGAGTCATCCTACCAAGTTACAATGAAATTCCTCCATATTAAATATGACCTGTAGACTGTGCTGAAAGTTTTTGGGTTTTGGGCTTGGGTAGCCATCATGGTAGACAGATCATAACCAAAAGGGGATGTTCTCATCTAGACATTATACAGAGTCATCTTGCCGAGTTACAATGAAATCCTTTCATAAATATGACCTGTAGACTGAGCTAAATGTTTTTGAGCTCGGCAGCCATCACGGTTGACCGATCGCGACCAAAAGGAGACGTTCTCATCCAGACGACCTCAAACCTCCATATGAAATTTTGTGACAATCGGACAAGAACTACAGGGTGTAGCCTGTGCTAAAGGAAAATGTGAACAGACTCACAGACCAACAGACTTCCGCACGCATGATGGCAATAGCTTATCTTGACTTTGCCAAGTTAAGCTAAAAATTGCTATTTAAATTTTACTATTTTTAACTTTTTAATTTTTTCTCTCAAATACCTTTTGGAAACTTAGGCCTCTGCGAATTAACATATTGATTCACGTTAACCCTCTGCATGCTGATGTCAAAATGGCAAAGTTTTTAGCAGCAAATATGTCCCATAATGCAGTTTGATATATAACCAAACATACCTTGTTTGACAGAGCTCTTGTTTAACTATGAATTTCACCAATTATATCTTGTCTGACAGAGCTCAGTGAGCTCTGTCAAACAAGATATAATTGGTGAAGTTCATAGTTAACCAAGAGAAAAATAGAGAGATTGGAGAAAATTCTGTTGCACTACCAGAGTGCTGGTGGTTAATCACATACATTTATTGTAGGCATCAAATAATTGCACATTTTATTTATTTTGAGCCATGAAACGCATTTGATCAAAACAGTATTCATCAAATTTCAAGGGTTGGTGGTTTAAAATGACTGCAATGTTTCATTTGTAACCGATGAGAAGAATCAACGATGATGTTTTGAATGTCACAGAGTACATGCGGACATTTCATGCGTACAGGTGCATATGAAAGACACAGTTAGTTTTAAGGTTATTTGTTTTACAAAGATTGGCGAGCATGTTATGCAACTTATATTAACACCTCTTCCTGGCCCAATGGCACAGATGTGTTGGATGACCTTTGTAGCAGCAACGTCGTGGCCTCACTCTTTTCAAGGGATCCTTAGCCTGCACAGAGTGTGTCTCTCTCCACACAGAGGACAGCCATTTTACATCCCCACCTGATAGAACAATACTTCTAGTACATTTTATGACAATACATGAACTAATAAAACACAGTTGTCACATGTGACAGTTGTCCAAACTTGAATCTTATGGCCGTAAACTCATTTTCTATTATGTTACTCCTTTTCACACCAAAATAACTTTTAACTGGCAGAGTGCTGGAAGCCCATATTTGGGCTTTAATCTGAAGTGAAGGTAACCCAACCTAAAGACTTCATGTTCAGTTGATGTACTTCATATTGGCTTTTAAGTGAAATTATTTAGTCTTTAAAGATTTGCTTCATTACAATTTATGGGAGAGTGCCAAGGGCACTCTACCATAAATTTTAACAAGGCAAAGACAGGTCGACAACTTTTGATGACCAAAAATAATTTAGCACTCTGCCAGTTAATGATTTTGGAGTCCAAGTATGGATTAATGCACTAGCAAAATTTTGGACAAATGCATTTTGGCATTCTAACCCACATGTTCCCATCAAGTGACAAACTGCCACCTTTATACTGCTCTGAAAAAGTTGTCCCAAGTATATTCTTCCTTGAGAACTCTACTGGTAAGATGCTTTGATCTTGATAGTGTTTTTGCATCCTTGTTGGCTGCCTGAAAAGGCAGCCAACAATAATGTAGAAATGCTGTTAAGTAATCTGCAGCTGTATACATGTATATACGTAGTTATTAACCCTTTGCACTCGGAGTCACAGTACCAAAATTTTCAACCTGCAGATTTTTCCCATTGTGCAACTAGGAATTTAACCAATTCAGTTTTGTTTGACAGAGCTCACTAAGCTCTGCCAAACCAGATTAATTTGGTTAAAACACTTTACCCAACGAAATGGCCACCTCCGCCTGTGTAATATGCCAATTCAGCAGCTGAAAAAATACTTTTTTTCAAAAAATTTAAAAAAAAACATATCATGTGACCCCTCTTTGGAATGAGCTCGTTGAGCTCGCTCCAATGAGGGTCACATCATATGGTTTTGTTTAAATTTTTTAAAAAATTTAAAAAAATGATATTTAAGATAATAAATTTTGATATCGTCTGCATTGGGTAAAGGGTTAAACTCCTAGTTGCATTATGGGAAAAATTATCTACACGAAAGTTTGGTACTTTGACATCAGAGTGCAGAGAGTTAATGTACAATTAATCTGAGACTTAAAGAGTTAATCTCTCTGAATTATAAGTATTGGTGCATTCGCAACTCGGATTATTTTTGAAATTCGGTGACAAGCATGGATACTAGCCTTGAGATAAGGTACCACAAAGTAGGTCTTCTGTTTCTCATGCCATTTTTTGGTAAAAATGCAAAAGGGCAGGCATTTTTATTTTAGTAATTATTTCTTTGCCATTAAAAGTTCATGTTCTTAGTTTGTTTTATGTGTTAGGCCTCATAATCTACAGAATAGCATGGGTGGTGGTATTTTTTCATCCCTTGAGTCAAAAAGGCTTGTTGCCCTCAAGGGACAAATTTATCAATTTTATTAATTTGGGTAAAATATCAGAAATAAGCCATTTAATTTTATTTCCTTTAAGTTTGCATTGGTTATAAAAAGAGAGGATGCGGCAACCAAAAGGACCATGTGGGAGGGCCTGAGAAACAGATTTTTAATTTTTTTAGGCCTAATTAATAGTTAAAAATCTGTGCTGCTTACATCTGTCTATCAGAACCGAGCATTGTCATAAAACAAAGAATTTATTAAGTATGCCTATATGCAAAATGTATTTTTAAATTACCAGAAAGTAATTAACCCATTGCAGTGCAGCAACATCGGACTGTTAGATCAGCAGACTTACTACAAGTGCTGGGGTATAAGCTGAAAAGTCAAAATATGATATTTATCATTTTTTAAAATTTATCACAAAATATTATTAAAAATAATTTTTATTTACTTCTTGGCTTGTGCTGAGCACCTGTTATTACAGAAAAGGGTGTGTTCTTTTTGAAAACAGTTATATTTTCATGCATATGATAGATTATCAATATGTTTTTCAAATTCAAAGCATAACTGTACGCCCCCAAATTATTTCCAAAGCATTTTTTGCTAAAAATCAATATGCTTTATCGCTTGCTTACATGAAGCTCTAGTCTCTGGAAACAGTTTCCGATAAAGAATTATAACCATGTGTATAGCAAACATTATATTTCCAGCAGCAATTTACATTTCGACAACTGTTTTGTATAGAGGTGTTGTGTCTCATTCGTTAGTCTTTTGGACATCTTACTGATCGATTTTAACTCTTAACCTGCTGAGTATTTTTAAAATATTTTCCATCAAATCTAGTCATGGCCAGGCCTGAAAACAAGCCATCTGACATTTGCAGAATGAGGTCCCCAGAGGGTGAATTTGATGATGCTATCCCATACAGTGGACCAATTTATCCTCTGGGTACCTCTTTATGTTTAGTTTTGACACCCTGATTCAGATTGAGTTTCACAGAGGGTAAATTTAGTGATGCTACCCTGCTGTGCAGGGTAGCATCACTAAATTTACCCTCTGGGGTACCTCATTTTGCAGATGACAGTCTTATTTTTTGGCTTGGTCATGGCTTGCTGTAAAGCAGCCATGAGTAGATTTGATGAAAAATTCTTTTACATTTTCCTTAAGAAATCATTGGTGAAACTAGACTGAAGCATGCTCCCACACAGTACATGGACAGAGAAAACTGTAATTTGTTACTCATATATGAGCTGTGTCTGTAAGACACATATGATGTCCCTGCAAAACGTGAAATTCTTCAAAAAACTGACCAAGTTCAATAACCTGTAATTTTGTGAAATACTGAAGCAAATCAAAATCCTGACAATATGCACACCTCTGGTATATGTACAAACATCCTGCAAAATAAAATAGTCCCAGCTTGAAAACTGTGAGAGGAGTTAGCCGGACAAGCAATATACCCTAGATGTGGATGGACAGACTAAGGCTTCCATGTTTACACGTGTAAACGTGAACGTTTCGTTTATGGGCATTAAACGTTTACAGTTCTGGTAAACGTGTACACAGAATGAAGTTTTAATAGAGTAATTTCAAAATTGCAGATTAATGCAGAAAGTCAAAGAAACAAAAAAAAAAAATTCCAACTTTGCAATGCAATATTTTGGTAATGCTTCACAAAAACTGTGTACTGGTTCCGACTGCCACCGCCACCACAGTAACCGAACGAAATCATCTTCAAGTCATGTGATATCATATGTGTGACACAGTCACGTGAGCCGCATGGCACCTGCTTATCTTTGGTGTTTCCTTCGAAACATGTGTGGGATGTTTTAGTTTATTCGGATTTACATGTATATTCCCAAAGTGATACACAATTGTTCTCGATGATTTTGTTCACCTGACATGGATTATTAATTTATTATTCACACATGGGATGATCTTAGGATCGATTTATGGAGTTTGACAGACAGACTGGCACTTGCGGTGTTTGAAAATTTGGATTCCCCTGCATGGTTTGTAGACTTTGTTTATTTTTGTGACATTGCATTCCACTCTCAAGTCCGGTATTGTCACTATTGTGTGCCATGGCAACTTGCTCCAACATTACTCTTTGAGAAAACACAAGGAATTTCACCCCGAACCCACCAGAATGAGCTCAGAGACCCCATAAATTTCCAAATTTACCTGGGGGAAAATCCCCCAGCCCCTCCCCCCCCCCCCCCCATAGATCGAGCGACTTTGCCTTCGGCATCTGCATGCTGTAATCGTTCGTCTACGTCGTTTTTGGACGAACTGTAAATTGGCTGTCTCAATAACATAAATTGTATGCCCTGTACGCAAAGATATGATGAACTTACTGTGTATTATTACACACTTCTATCAAATATTGACTACTTGCATTGTTAGTACGTGTAAACGTTTCCGTTTCATTTACAGACAGTCGTTTAAACGTTTACAATTTTGTCTAAACGTGGAAGCCTTAGGACAGACAGTCAGTGGATATACAGTGGATGAATAGATGGATGGCAGACAGTGGGCAGATGGCCGGACAGGGGTAAAACAACATGTCCCCCCTCCCCCCCCCCCACCCCCCCCCCACCCCCCCCCCCCTCCCTATTCATTGCGGGGCATAAAAATTCATTTAATTTACAGAGGGAAAATTTGATTAAATGCGCCCGAATTATACTTATTTCAGTGGCAAGAGAACTCATTTCTGGACAGGAATATCTGCCAGCAGCATGCAAGGAGTTAAATGTATAACAGTCACTCTGTACATTTGTGCATGACACTTTATAACCCATTTGTTCCACCACTGGAACCCATGCAGTCTAATCCTCCCCCACTCTCCCTCCTAATCTCCCAGCATTCAGTCAAAAAGTGTTTAATAATCCCTCCCATTGACGCTTTCTCGAGCTCCCTAATTAAAAAATTAACCTCTTCTGTCATGTCATTCCCCATCCACTTGTACTTCATTTTTCATCCCATTTTTCCATTAGTTTTCTAAGAAGTCTTGCTCTGCTAGGCAAATATTTTGGGCATTCTAAAATGCAATGTTCCCAGATCTTTGTTACTCCTAAATTACACATTTGGCACACTCTTTCCCGATTCTCCCCATCATCTCCAGTTACTTCGATCTCACTTTGAACAACAAAGACCCAAATAGATACAACTATTAGAAGACAATTCTAATTAACTGGATGAGGGCTAGATTATTTTGAGTGGTCTGAATTTGTCATTCAAAATTTATTTTATCACAAATTATTGGAGAGTGCCCACAGGCACTCTCCAATAATTTTGTAATAAAACAAATTTATATAAACAAATTATTATTTGCATTTGACTGAAAATGAAACACGAGCAATGAAAATGTCTTTTGCTCTGGTACCTTAATTTTTGTGAAAGCCCTAAGAGTGGCTTCTAGCACTGAACCAGTTAAAAGAAATGCCCTCAGAGCTTTGTGAATACTATGATGGGTATTTAAATAGATACAGCAAATAGAAAAGAGCTGAAATTAAAAAGCAATGTCAACAGACATTTGGGAATACAATGTTGGATAATAAGTCTAGCTAATTTTCAAATATAATGCTGCAGTATTATCACAGGGAACTCCAGTACTGCACATTCTATGACAAAGGGAAATATACTATTCAAAAAATGTAGGGGATATTTGATAAAAGTGAGATATATGAAGAAATATATTTATATTTTCATCAAAAAGACAGTTGAGGCATTGTACTGTGACATCTGGTGAATGATTTCAGCAATAGTTGGGTGTCTGACAAGCACACATTCCACGCACTGAGCTGTAGAAGACATGGACAGTCAGTCAGAGAATTTACCACATTCAGTCCAAGACCTAAATACCTTGTAAATCCTCCTTGGTTCGTGAGACAAGTGCGGATCCGATGTGGCGTACTCCTCACCAAACGTCCAATATCAGCTTGACTGATGTTATTCCATTCTTCCTGCAGTACAGTGGCGAGTTCCTGGACATTGGTAGGGGGCTGTTGGCATTGCCGTACGCGCCTGCCAAGCATATCCCAGGCGTGCTTGATTGGTAAAAGGGCTGGACTTAGTGCTGGCCAATGCAGTGTAATGATGTTCTACTCCTGGAGGAACTCTGTAGTGACACTATGTGCTCATGCAATGTCATCTTGGAAAATGAAGTGACATCCATGACATAGTGCAGAAGGCACCACATAGCTGCTAACATGTTGTCACAGTAGTACTGCCCTGTGACACAGCCTTGGATGACATGAAATGCTGTTCTGCTAGTCATGGTTATGCCTCCCCACACCATAACTGATCCACCACTAAAACAATCATGCTGCCTAACAGTTACATCATGGTATCGTTCATTCCGTTGCCACCACACTCTGTTTCACCTGTCGTGGAAGTAGAGAGTGAACCTCGATTCATCGGAAAACATAACTTTGCTCCGCCGACAATTGTCCCAGCGCTGTCATGCTCCACACCAATTATGACTTGCTGCGATGTGACATTCAGTCAAACATGGAATTATTCGAGGTTGTCAAGCATACAAATTCCAGCTGTATAGGCGATTTTGGATAGTCTGACCACTGACTCGAACACCTGTCGCTCGGTGCAGCTGCTGTCCAATTTCTGAGGCACTTTGATGATGGTTACATAATGCTGTGGTTTGGATGAAACGATCCTGGTTAGCAGTTGTCACCCTTGGACATGACCGATGTCTGTCATGAACATTGCCCGTCTGATGGTAGCATGACCACAACCTGCTAATCACCAATTGAGTAAAGTTGAGAATTTGAGCCACTGCTGTCTGTCTGTTGCCAGCTTCCAACATGCCAATGGCACGTAAACGTTCGTCACGCGTCAGTCTTCGCAATCCTCAAAAGTTACGTTTTGACCAGAAACTATTGATGAACGAGCTCATACCAAGAAAAGAATGATGAGACCTCCGAAAAAGCTCATCTAGTACAAATTAAAATTTAAAAACATACCCCACAGACGTTAACGTGGCGCTCGAGTGAAAAACCTGCACAAAGTTTTTGTGGACTGGTGACATTCATGATCCACACTAAACTTAGTAGCATCTTGATGTGTCCAATCACACATATCCAATACCATTTTCCAAAAATATCAACATCAGTTTGGATATCCCCTCCTTTTTTTTAATAGTATATATACCTTTGCAACTCAGATAACATTGTGACTGGAGAGCACATAAGCCACTATATTTATGGGTGATTAAGGTGACATATTTCTTGCAATGGCAAATTGTGTCTGCAACATGGATATAAAGTCAAATCCAGCGAACCGTTTATACCCATGCTTTTCATTTTAAGGGACTTCCAGCTCAGGCATTGGTTACTGAGACCTATTTGATCAGTAAAATAGAGCTTGTTTATTATAGCAAACAAGCACTGCTTCATTTCCTGGGGTTCCCACAGGGACAAATTCAGATGCAGTTTTGCCCACTTAATTTGATAACTCTTAATTGAATAACACTGAGAATTGAAAGCCGCTCGAAGGATCATTCTTAAAATGTGATAACAAAAACTTTGGATGGAAGGGTATTGTATTTGGTTTTCTTGCATTATTCTTGTGAAACATGATGTACGTTTTTTATCACAAATTCAGATTTATTTATTTATTTATTTATTTATTTATTTATTTATTTATTTATTTAATGGTGTTTAAGGTCACATATTTTTGCACAATGGCTATTCATACCCACATCATGAGTATCAACTCAAGACCAGTGGTGAGCGTTAATAAGCCATGTTGCCCATTTTAGAGAGGCTTTGCACCTCCCAAGCATTGGTGACTGGGTCCTATTTTACCAGTAAAACAGAGCCTGTTTACCACAGTGAACAGGCACTGCTTCACTTCCCAGGGTTCCCACGAGGAACAAATTTAGATATTTATTTAGTTATTTATTGGTGTGTAAGGTCACATATTTCTGTACAATGGCTAATCATGACCGCAACATGGAGATAAAGTCAAGTTTAGTCAATTGTTTATACCCATATTGCCCATTTTAGAGGACTTCAACCCCAAGCAATGATGACTGGGTCCTATTTCACCAATATTTTACCAATCAAATTGTGCTTGTTTACCACAGTAAACAAATACTGCTTCACTTCCTGGGGTTTTCTCGTGGGACAAATTCATATGCTGTAGAGCCCACTTAATTGGATAACTCTTAATTGAATAAACCTGTTAATCCAATATAATTTCCAAACACAAATAATTTACCATACCTTCAGTACTGTTAATTGGATAAGGGTTATAGAGTAAACACCTGTTAACTGAATAAAAAATCTTTTGATATGTGAAGAATTACTCTTGAGAATTCCATTTTTATAACATGACCGCCTATGTAACTTACCTGTGAAAATCTTGTTTGTTAAATTTTAGCTTTTAACCCCACTACTGGTGTAAAGCTTCTGCTACAGTTAAAAAAAATTTACACATATAGTAAGAAGTTCATCCAACTTGACCTTTGACATGACGCAATTTGCGGACTTTGGCGCAGATGTTAACAAAACAAACCCATGTGTTTGCGAGGGAAAGTGTCATTTTTTCTCCATTTTAAGTGACAAAGTGTATTTATTAAGAGCATGGTATAAATAAAACAAATACGTACTAGGGCCAGTAATCAGATTTAAACCACCTGTAGAATATGGAATACTCCTGTTAACTGAATAACAAAGTGGCTACTCAATCAACAGGTTTCCACGGTATATGAAATGATAATATCCTTTCCTGAGATGAAATGTACAGTCATCCAGCAGGATTTTATGCACATTTTCAAAGTTATGAAAAAAAATATTATTATGTCTTAAAGTTAGTTTGTCCAATCATAATGCTGGAAATACCATCAAAGGATCAGGTAACTCACCTGATATTATCTGATCATGAGTGAGTAGCTGCTATCTCTATTTTGATGCATTGCCACTCACTTCAAATTTTCCAAATTTAATTTAAAACAAAATAAGAGAATTTAAGAACCAAATATTTTCAAGGTACCGTATTTATTGATTTTTTAAATATTTAAAAATGGATCGAAAATATTACTTGTAGTCCCAAAAGTTCTTTGTTGTTTTAACAATCCTATCAATTCTTTATGTTGAAGCAAACATTTTTCTTACACCTGTTAACTGAATAAAAAATCTTTTGATATGTTGAGAATTACTCTGACATTCACAAAAATCATTTTTATAACATGATCGCCTATGTTACTTACCTGTGAAAATCAGTGTAGTATGTAGAATTGATGCAATTACTTGATAAATAACTTGACAGAGAGAGAATTCCGTGTGATCTGTGCTGATCTCGTATATACTTGGTTAACCCTTTACCTAACGAATCGCCCACATCCGCCTGCGTAATATGCAAATTCAGCAGTTGAAAAAATATCATTTTTCAAAAACTTTCAACAAAACCATATCATGTGACCCCTCGTTGGAACGACCTCGTCGAGCTCGTTCCAACGAGGGGTCACATGATATGGTTTTGTTAAAATTATTTGAAAAATGTAAAAAAAATGATATTTAAAATAATAAATTTTGATATCGTTTGCGTTGGATAAAGGGTTAACTGGCGTACCTGGCACCTGTCGGTGGCTGAGTGGTGCGCGTGGTTCAGTGCAGTTTCCCTAGGCAGTTGGTGCCATAGGAAACTCTCTCAGCAAGGGTTCGAACCATGCCATTTTCCTTACAGTTTACGCAACAGATTAAAAGTGATTTTTTGAATGTTTAAAAGTGCTTTGTTAACCCTGTTCAGAGAGAAATGACAGTAAATGTATGTAAGAGTATTATAGATATGCTTGTAGCAATACATTTTATTTTGTAAACAAATATCGCACTTTGAACAGCACCGATTGTTTACTGCTACCAAGGATACGTGCTGGTGCCAGTTACTGTTGATGATTCGGCACAGCGCTGTCAATAGTGGTTTCTAAAAAATAAACATCTGGCTGTTCTTTGTTTCAAGTGAAAATTTATTAATCGCTTGATTTACATGGGCTTTTGAATGGTAAATACTTTACTTCATCTCACCTGATATGAACTCTCATTGCCTTGTAAGGAAAAGTATGGAAATGTATCAGCCAGCTACACACCGTGTAACTCATTGTATTAACAAAATGAAGAAGGATCAAACATATTTTAGTTTTGATCGTAAAATTCACTGTCTTTTAACTTTGATGAAAGATGCATAGTGTTTCAATTTGTAGAACATGCCATAATAACCCTTGTTTCATTATTTTATTTGTCTGTCAAACATGACAAGCTGAAAGGAAATCTAATTTTTAACTCATTTGTGGTCAAAGAAGCCTTCATGAAATAATGAGAATCAAACAGACTGATTTCCTTGCGATAATTAGTGAACAGTAGGAACATAAAATATCAGCCATGTTATATTGTACACTCCTATCTAAACTAAAAGGATAAACTCAATGGTCATATTTAACTGCTAATAGCAGTGTGCTTTATAAAACTGTATTTAACCCTTTTCCCAATGCGGATTATTTTTTTAAGTATAATTTTGTACAAATTTTTCGAATGATTTCAACGAAATCATACGTGGCCCCTCACTGGAACGTGCACAATGAGATCATTCCAGTGAGGGGGTCACAGGATATGGTTTTGTTAAAAATTTTTGAAAAATACTATTTTTTCAACTGCTGAATATTGGTGAACGGGTCCTATTTTTCCAGTATTTATTTATTTATTTATTTATTGGTGTTTAAGGTCACATATTTCTGCACAATGGCTAATCATGACCGCGACAGTTTTACGGGTGGATGAAGCCGGAGTACCCGGAGAGAACCACCGAGCAACGGCGAGCAACATACCAACTCCACACAAGCAGGGTTAGCATTGGTTGAAGACAGGTGCACCATTGACGTGCAGTACGCCTTAGTACACAACGTCACCATGCCCCCATGTAGGCAATGGGGGTGAAGTGTCTTGCCCAAGGACACAACGCGGCTGCCGCAGGTGGGATTCGATCCAAGGACCTCTTGGCTTGCATTTTTCCAGTAAAACAAGAGTATGTTTACCACAGAAAACAAGCACTGCCTCACTTCCCATGATAAGTTAATTTACATAGAGACTAATCGCTTGACTGGACTGGTTATGTGATATAATTCATGAGAGGTGAGGGACTTTGTACAAACATGAGTGCGCAAATGCGCACGAGTGTTTTACAATATAGTTCCTCGCCTCGAATGAATTATTTCACGTAACCAGTCCAGCCAAGCGATTACTCTGTTTATTACTTTTCATTATTAATGATAATTATATTATTTAACCCTTTACCTAACGTAACGGCCAAACCCGGCCAGGGCTATTCTAAAAAATCGCCATTTAATTTTCATTATTTTTTGTCTCTAAAACATAGGTTATGACCCCTCATTTGAATGAGCACGTCGAGCTCATTCCAATGAGGGGTCATAACCTATGTTTTTGAGAAAAATGAAACTAATAGTTATTCAAGAATTTGTTTGCAAGTGTTGTCTGTTTTTCATGTTCAAGTCCCCATTACACCCACGGCAAAGAGTCTTTGTTGATTGTGTAATTCACTTGTGAAGTTATCGTTTATAGGCAAACCCGGAAATCTCAGTAAATCACACTTCGGAAAGCAATAAAAATTAATATTCATGTTGGTAGTCCACAGTAGTTTTCCTCTTGAGTATTCAAGATTGTGTGTATTAGCCTGTGTTGAAAACTGAAAAGTTGCATCTGCACAAAAGCTCATACAAATGATACAAAGTCCATAATATATACCACTCAAAGTTTGCAAAGCACCAAGTATATACAACTATCTGTTTTACGTTTTAGTTGAAATATTGTTATGAAAAGTGTATATATTTTATATTTAATTATATCTTTAATGATTTTAGCACAGAAATTGAGATTTTGTTTGTGTTTGATATTATTTTTTAGCTTCTGAATATGATAACCATGGAAAATGGATATTATTGGTACACAGACCATTATTGACCCTCCACCATAGCGGTCATGCTCAGCAATGTTGGCCGCATGGAATCGCTCTCCTGGTCTTGTCCATACCCTAGAAAGCCTATCTGTGTTGTCTAGGCAGTACCTTGACTCATCTGTAAAAATTTTAATTTTATAGTAAATTTCCTTTCTTATTATACCTACGACAATTGTTTACTACAGGCTTGCACTACAGTGGAAGACCCTAACTCGGAAAATATACTCTCTATTTTGATCTTTCCCACGCGATTTGAGGAAGAAAACAGCACTAAGAAAAAAAAAGCAAAAACTGGGTCGAATGCCAAAGGCGCATACTCAGTAGGGGATGCTCTTCTCTTAGTACAATTCCACGACTTCCGTAAACCAGTGCGCAAGGCGGTCACCAATGAATCATTCTTTTGAGTCCGCCAACATAGGAGTTATGTGATCAGCAGGGAGGAAGGATTCTCACCCGAATAAGAAGACGGAAGTGCCTCCATGTAAACAATTGTGGTAGGTATAATAAGAAAGGAAATTTACTATAAAATTTAAATTTCTTATCAACCTACCTTACAATTGTTTACTACAGGCTGAATAGACAATAGGATGGAGGGAATCACATAACCAACCCACACATAACCCAATTGCACTGGAACCGTGGACAGAGGAAGAGGTCCCTAGGCCTATCAAACCATAGCATCACAAACATTAGTAAAAGACAATGAGAGATGAGGCATATGGTTATGTGCAATGCACAGACAGAAAGGGCAGTAACAGCACAGAGCTGGAACTGACCTTGTAAGAAGCCGAATGGCTGGGATAGACAACAGCCTGAGCAGAAGAAGGAGGGCCCGTAGTACAAAGGTTCTCTGCCTGCTCCTGCAACTGTCGCAGATAAGCGGAGAAAGTAGCATTTCTCCAGTAGGCTGCCAGCATAACATCCGACAACATGACAGAGTTAGTATAAGCCCCAAGAGGCAGACAATGTACGCACCTCGAGCCAAAAATACGATTGGTAATACAATCGCCAGTTGCTAGATGAGCGGAAGCTGCATGAATAGCAAGACAAATCCATCGAGAAATGGATTCAGGAGAGATCTTCTGTCGACCAGGAATAAGAGACAGAAAAATGTTCCTACCCTTCCTAATGAACAGCGTCCGATTGAGATAAAAGCGAATTGCACGAATCGGACAGAGCAAAGGGTGTTTACCCTCAACAGAAGGAAGAGTCCCGATACAGATAGGAGGCGGAGTAGTTTCTGGTATCTGATTCTTGGCCAGAAAGGAGCAATCACTGGTAAACATAACAATGGTGGGAGAGCTCCAAAAAAATGGCCGGGTCAACCGAGAGGGCGTGAAGCTCACTAACGCATATCCACCTTGGATAAAGGCTCGAAAGCCCCCCCCCCCCCACCATTCAGAGCAGCACCAAAGAAAGATTCCATCTTGGGGTAAGCTGCAAAGTCCTAGGCCATTTCAAGTAAAAGTGCCGAACAAGCTTGGAGAGGCATGGATTAGTGCCGATACGACGCTGTCCCACATACGAAAAGGTCTCCGAAGCATGGACCTGTACCCTTTGATGTTAACAGGTTTGGAGACCCCAAGAATCAAACATATTCCAGAAACTCCGCAATCTGTGTGATCAAAGGAGTGACAGAATCAACAGAGTGATCTGCACACCATCAACAGAAGACCTTCCACTTAGCCGCATGGGCTAAACCAGTGGAGTGCCTCCTTGAAGAAGAAAAGCAACTCCACTGCTCATCTTGAAAAAAAACACTATGGAGGAGACAGGAACTGACAAAAGATATGCGCGAAGGCACAATGAAAGTCGGGTCGAAATGAAACCTCCTTGGGCCACCTTGGCAAAGGTCGCGACGTAGAGGGAGACGTGCTGGAACCGCCGCCAACAGAGAGCGGAGCAGATTGATCCACACCCACTGAAACGACAGGGGTGCGATCAAAATGATTCGACAACTCCAGGTTCAAATCTTGGCTAGAACCTGAGGCAGAATCGGAACCGGCAGGAAGGTGTAGGTGGCAAGACCATTCCAAAGGAGGGACAGAGCATCCACAGCGAAAGCCAGAGCATCTGGACACGGGAACACGAAAGTGTCCACCTGATGGTTCCAACGAGTCCTAAAGAGATCGATGTGGGGACGACCCCAGAGATTGCAAAGCGACTGGAACACTGCCATGTGGAGCATCCACTCGGTGGGAAAGAACCTGCCCCATTGGGACAGTGAGTCGGCTAGGACGTCCAGATTACCGGAAATGTGACAAATCACCACTACGGCATTGACGTCCTGAGCGAGCAGTAGAAGATCCCGAACCAATTCGTACATGGGAACATAGTGCTGCTGCCCTGGTTCCGAATGTAAGCAACCAATGTCGAATTGTCGGACAACAGAAGGACCTGACAATTCGAAAGGTGGGGGATCCACTGCCAGAAACTCAGAAGAGCAAGAAACTCCTTCTGGTTGACATGAAGAGCTAGAGGATCCAACATCACACCCCATCCGAGATCGCTGACAACTGCCGTCAGAACACGATCGGACGTGGGGAAGTCCAAAGGAACTCCCTGCATAATGCACTGAACATCCGTCAGAGGAGAAGGTGACTAGGAAGAGACTCCGGTAACTGAAGCACCAGATCCAGAGGACATTTGGCCTCCAACGCCGGAGAAGGGACCAGGTCTGACTTCTCCTTGTTGACTCTGTACCCCAGTGACGTGAGCAGGCTCAACAGTGTGTCGACATCCAACTCCAGAAAGGCAGCATTAGAATGCCTCTGGAGGATATTGACTAGATATGCTGAAGAAGACACTCTGGACTGTGTGCGATGTAAGGCTAACACATGCAACATCAGGCGGGTGGAGGCCCAAGGATCCAGGTCGAAGCCGAAGGGCATGGCCTTGAACTGGAAAACTCCCTGGTGAATGGAGTGGCGAACCGACCTGAAAGCCTGCATGCTGAAGTTAAGAGCAATGATAGATTGGGTCAGGATACTCAGATCGATGACCAGTCGGAGTCAACCATCTTTCTCCGGCACCAAGAATAGGCGGGAATAAAATCCCACTGAATGAATGTTCCTGATTACCTCGATTGTCCCCTTTGACAGGAGATTGCCTATCTCCGTGATCAAAAGTTCCCAACGTGTAATGTTGAAAAGGACTTGTGTTGGAAGAGGCACTCTCGACTGAGTTGGAGGCCTCAACCTGGGACGAATAGAGGTGACTACTGCCGACGCCTACCCTAACCCTGTGAGTAAGCAGATGCGGCGGCAGGAGGATCAGCCCTTGGCTTCGCACAGGAAGCAGAAGGGTACTTGTTAGGCTTTGGATGGCCCCTGGCTCCAACAGAAGGCTGATCAAGCTGACGAAGCAGCAGCTGATCAATATAATGACGTAGGGAGTCATTCTGGACCATTGCCACGGAACCATGGAGTAGTTGCGGACCCGCCTTAGAAGCAGGTCGAAGAGCAGCGAACTGCTCCTCAAGAAGGGAACGGCTTGTGTCCAGCACAGCATCCCTGCGAACTAATTCCAAGTTAACCGTGTTACAGGCATGCATGTGAGAAGATGCATGAGCGCCTTGGACAGCACACACAAAAGAGCCTATACGTCGTCAAACTTATCTGGGGGCAGATAAGCAGCAAAGCAGAGACAATGTGATCGTAGAGAGAATGCATGTCCAGCATCTCTCTCGATAAGCTCAACACAGACTCCAGAGTCTCCGTATGAAAAATGGCCGGCTTGGGAGTTGGAGTCCTGATCCAAGATTGTCAAAGTCTGGCAGACTGATGGATTGGCGGAATCGTAGGAACGATAAAGCACCAGAGGTAAATAAACAGCTACACCATGAGCACATGATACGCTTGTTGTTAATTAAAAGAAAGAAGCACACAATATGAGTCTACATGTGTACCTAACCCATATTTTTTTAAAATCATGAAAATCTCTCAAAGCGTTCTCGAGTTATCGCCTGACGTGTAAAAATCAACAATTTTCTATGTAATAAAGTCCCATAACTCTGGAATGACTAATCGCACGGTGACACTAAACGAAAGGGAGCTTCCCTCCATCGATATACACCACCTACCCAAAAATCACGAAAATCTCTCAAAGCGTTCTCGAGTTATCGTACGACATGTAAAAAATCAACAATTTTCTAAGTAATAAAGTCCCATAACTCTGGAATGACTAATCGAATGGTGACACTAAACGAAAGGGAGCTTCCCTCCATCGATATACACCACCTACCCAAAAATCACAAAAATCTATCAAAGCGTTCTTGAGTTATCGTACGACGTGTGACCGGACGGACAGACGGATAGACGGACAGAAGTATACCATAATACGACCCGTTTTTTCAAAATGGGTGTATAAAAAGTGTCAACCCTGATGAAGAACGATGTCTTCATAGCCTTGGAACTCAGCTTAGAGTCCAAATCTGTAAAGGCTTCAACCACCTGTACCGACAGGCACAGTCGAAGGCGCCCAGAAGCAGGTTGCTCCACAGGCTGTAGGCATGCGACCTATGATCGCGGCCGGGCTGACAGTGTCGGCTGGTATGACGGTTTGAGACTGGAAGGAACCCAAACACAAAGTCAAGAGCTGCCCCCAAGTCAGAAGACTGTTGGCTCTCGACGTTAGGTATGTCGGACTTATCCCCCCGAGTCGGAAGACACATAGCCCATCATGGGCAAACCAGCAGACGCCTCCCATGGTGTAGGCACACCAGGGGGATCAGAAAGCGGCCTGTTTCCAATCCCGGGAGGCGGCACCACAGGGGGTGCCACAGGGGGCGCCCAGAAACCACTCGTAGCCTCGCTGGAAGCAACAGAAAAGGCTCTTGGACAGAACCTTAGTGAGCAAGGAGAGGGCCTCCCTAAGCTCACTGACTGTGCCGGCCGGTTCGACGTGGGAACGAACCAACAAAGTGGCTTCACTCCTGACCCATTTAACCAGCGAAGGGTCGTGATCCTCAAATACACCAGACGTGGGGTGACGGGTTGCAGCTGAAACATCTGAAGGCAGATGTGTATTGGGGTATGACATACCCCAAGGATCTACAGAGCGGAAATTCAGGAGAGTCTCCGCAGACATCTGCGGGACGGAAGGTCCAGGCTGCACAAAAAGCGTTGGTCCCGCAAAACTGGCCATGGGACCAGAGTGAACGGACAGAAAAGCCACAGAGCTCATGGTGACCCCACCATGAACATCGAATCCAATGAGAAAAACTGCGGTATGCGACGGCCGAGAGACCACAGCAGAGGGTTCGGCCGGCAGCCCCTTCCGACTTCACCAAGTTGAAGTCAGGGAAGGTTGAGGACGATACCCCACGTCTACACTACCAGACATCTTTGCAGACCCCTGCAGGGATAAAACTGCTGTGCTCAACGGCAGAGAGGACACAGCAGGGGGTTCGGTCGGCAGCCACTTCCGACTTCGCCGAGTTGAAGTCACGGAAGGCTGAGGCCAATACCCCCACGTCTACACTACCAGACACCTTTGCAGACCCCTGCAGGGATAAAACTTCTGTGCTCAACGGCTGAGAGGACACAGCAGGGGGTTTGGTCGGCAGCCATTTCCGACTTCGCCGAGTTGAAGTCAGGGAAGGCTGAGGCCGATACCTCACATCCGCACTACAGACATCGCTGCAGACCTCTGCGTAGATAAGCTGAGCCCGACTGAAACAGTGGCCGATGACATTGTAGATACCCCTCGTCTACACTACCAGACATCTCTGCAGACCCCTGCAGGGATAAAACTGCTGTTCTCAACAGCTGAGAGGACACAGCAGGGGGTTCGGTCGGCAGCCACTTCTGACTTCAGGGAAGGCTGAGGCCGATACCCCACATCCACACTACAGACATCGTTGCAGACCCCTGCAGGGATAAGCCGAGGCCAGCTGAAACGGTGACCGATAACGTTGTAGACGGAACAGCAGTAGCAGCAGATACGACGGGAGCTGGTGAAACTGGCAGAATAGGGGAGAGAGCAACTGAGCACGGCCTCCAAAGGAGGAGTCACAACCCTAGTGACAGTCTCAGATGTCGACTGGAGAGGGACCATAGTCCCAGAACCAGGCATCTCTTCACCAGACAACTCAACAGCTCCTGCAGTATCCACCACAGTTAAAAAACTGCACATCCCTCATGGAGGGGGTATAACCCTCACAGATGTGGTTGGGAGGCCCCAAAACGAAAGCATTCGGTTGGGGGAGGGGGGGAACTGCACCTGCCCTCCCTGGAGGGGGTATAACTCTCACCAGAGGTGGTCACGTCGGGCCCCCCTCCCCCAACCAGGGTGAGGGAACTGCACCCGCCCTCCCTGGAGGGGGTATAACTCTCACCAGACGTGGTCACGTCGGGAGGCCCCAAAACGACAGCGTTCACCCCCCCCCCCCCTCCCCCTGCAGGTGCGGGAGGAACAGCCACGAGAATGGGCCGAAGCAAAGGCAAAAGGCATTGCCCTAAACGAACCATACTGGACATACCAGAGGTGAGAGCAGTAGAAGAAAAAGGTGAACTCAACAGACATAGACAGTAGAAGAACACCCCCAACTACGAGAGAAAGGTGGCAGAAAAAGTACCGACGGGAACACAACAGAACCCAGACGGCAGACAGGGACCTAACAAACAGAAATTCTGCCTTCAACAGAGTGAAGAAATCCTGTCCATACAGTCCACCAACGACACCTAACTCCAATAATAATAAAATTTATCAACCAAAATATTTTATGTACGAACCGCACAGTATGCAAAAGTCGTGCACAACACATAAAATATATAAAATACAATGAAAATGTGGTTGAAAATAATAACGAGAATATATAAAACATAGTACTTTTATTATACGATCCTCAGATCCATAATTCCAGTCACAGGAAACCATTATCGACGAGTTGAATTATCACTGTTTCGTAATACAAATGGCCGCACATCAACCTTTGACAGCGGAGAAAAAAAGAATGATTCATTGGTGACTGCCTTGCGCACTGGTTCATGGAAGTCGTGGAATTGTACTAAGAGAAGAGCATCCCCTACTGGGTATGCACCTATGGCGCTCGACCCAGTTTTGGCTTATATTTTCGTGGTGCTTTTGCACCACTTTTCTTTCCCAAATCTCTTGGGAAAGATCAAAATAGAGAGTATATTTTTCGAGTTAGGGTCTTACACTGTGGTGCAAGCCTGTAGTAAACAATTGTAAGGTAGGTTGATAAGAAATGACAGGTCGTCAGTGTTCTCTGGTCCATGCAACGTGATCCATGGCCCATTCATATCGTGCCTGGCGGTAGTTCTGGGACAGCTGAATGTGAATACATGGTCTTCTCAATTGGAGATCACCTTCGTGCAACCTTGCCCGGATAGTCTGCGTCAAAACATTTACCCCAGATGCATTCTGAAGGTCACTGCGAAGCTGGGTGCTGTGTCAAAGCAGTTCCTATGGGCCCGAATGATCAAAAACCGGTCTTCAGCGACAGATGTTGCCCTGTCTCTGCCACCACCATGTCATCTGACTGGTATGCCATACTGTTGAAATCTTGCCCAGGCTTTGGTGATCACCATATGGTGCACACCAAGGGCTTCACCAACCTGATGGTGGGTAGCCCCTTGTTCCACCATCCCTACAGCCCACCACATTTATGCTTCAGACAAATGTCTGCTTACATTTGCATTTGCCATATTCAATCATTAAATCACAAGGGTTTGTGCTGAAATGAAGACTGAATACCCTACACATCTCATGTACATGTCGACAGTACACAAAAACATCATGGAAATCAAGGGGTACATGCTTTCCATGACTGTCACGAAAAGTCTGCCTGTCAAGAGAGCTAATGTAAATACTGGGGACCATCTCAATACATTCCTCAATCATATAAAATATCGCAAATGTGTCACAAGAAAATTTCACAATGATGTGTCAAATATGTGGTGCTTAGCAAACATTGAGTAGTATATGTCATCATTTGATATTACCATGATAAAAATGGCAAAGACTTTGATTGCCTTAGAGTACATCAAAATACAAGCAACTATTCTAAATTAAACTAGAGGGAAATGTTTTAGTGAACTAAAACACGTCTTCCCTTCGATTAGTTCCATGCTTCCAACTTACGACTAACAAAGATCAAACTAAAGGTCAAATGTAAAGATCATGGAAGTTCAAGATAGAATGTGACACATCAGCCTGGCTGTTGCATTCTTATGCAAAATGTCATAAACCAAGCTGAACAATTCAATAATTTGACCTTGATGTCAAAGATCAAGGTCATCTGTCATCACAACAGTACATGATACAATGTTGTCTTATGCTGATATACCCACATGCCAAATATCATAAGCCTTGGTGAGAGGATAAAAAAAATCAATAATTTGACCTTGAGGTCAAAGGTCAAGGTCATATACGGGTGATGATAGTACGTGAAACATTGTCTCATGGTGATACACCCACATGACTAATATCAAAAGCCAAAGTGAAAAGGTAAATAAGTTAAACCATTTAATGTTTATTTTTTTAAGTTGGAATTGGTTATAAAAGGAGAGCATGCGGCAGCCAAAAGGACCATGCGGGAGGGCCTGAGAAGCAGATTTTTAACTTTTTTAGGCCTAAAGTGAAATTATTTTTTCTGTATAGATTTGCCTTGTCACAATTTATGTGAAGGCCTACAGGTACTGTCCCATAAATTGTAACAAGTTAAATACATGTATACAAATTTGTAGACCAAAAATAATTCAGCACTCTTCCAGTTAACCCTTTCAACACTGGTGGTATCTTCCATGCCAGTTAAATGGCAGAAATTGGAAGAGTCCATATCCATTATTTGGGGGTAGATCAATTAATATTTTCAACATGCAGCCTTGAGGCTGCACGTTGAAAATATTAATTGCTTTACCACACACATTCACTTAGTAACTATCCCACCTAATGAAATTATGACATATCGTGTTCCTGGACCGGAAAAGCGGCCTCTCGTGTTGAAAGAGTTAAGTGCAGAATATTTTATGGCCATCTCCAAGACCTGCATCTTCTTTTTCAAATTGTAATTGCATCATTTTATTGCTAAAAACTTGAAAATTTAATATGATGGAAGCAATTTGCCATCAGCAAATGAGAATCCCAAGATTCCTAAATGGAAATCATTACAATTTGATCCAATAATCTGAATAAATGCCAATAACAACTCGATTGTATGAGCTGCATAATGATACTTTCCGTCCAATGATTTCATGAGTCAAAGCTTGTATTATAGCAAAAATATTGTAATTTATTTTTTCTGTTTTGTGTTCAAGAAGCACTGATAATGATTAAATCTGTCTGCCTCAGTTTTTAAAAATCAATGAAGCTAATCAATCCCACTTCAGCAGCAAAGGTCATATAATTTCTGTAAAAATTCCAACTGACCCTTGAAAAAACATTGTGAAAAAGCTGCAACTGCTATATGCCTGTAATCAGTTTGAGATTCAATTTGGCTTGAAACTGCAGCAATGATTTGATATGGCTTGAAACTGATCACCCAGGTTGAACATTTTCAACCCCAAGCCCAGTTCCATTTAAAAGACATATACATCCCTCATATTCAGCATGAATAACGTTAATACATTTGAAATGATAGGGTCTGTCACATAGTGAACCGTTGTAATTATCACTTTGATGTGCTAGAGTTTGTAGTCTATGACATGTTGTTCCACAGAGTGTAACACTTTTGAAGAGTCTATTGTACTAAGTATTTTTCAATTTTTCACAGCAAATCATTGTAGAAAGATTGCTTTTGATGAAAACTATAAGTGGCATTTAGAAACAAAAGAGGGTATCTATAGTGTTTTGCATCATTTTGAATGTCATAAGAATGGAACCTTTTATGAAATAATGATACTACAGTAGAACCTGTCTTGAGAGACCGCCCTTTGGGCCACACAAAAGTGGTCTCTCAAGACAGGTGGTCTTTCATAACAGGTTTCAGGTTTTCTCAAGTCAGTGAATAACCAACCACAAAATTCAGAAATGGAGAAGAATGGATTTTTGTAATTACTTTGTAGTTGTTCTTTTTTATGAAGTTTTTGTAACAAATTGAAATGGACTGTTATGAAAATTATAAAAATAAATTAGTGTTGAAAATCTTCATTGAAGATTTTCAACACTAATTTATTTTTATAATTTTTATAACAGTCCATTTCAATTTGTTACAAAAAGATTTTCAACATAAATTTATTTTTATTCCTGTCACATTTCAGGTATGTATGAATTGTTTATTCAACAATAATCCTAATCTTTTCACAGGGGTCTTATAAAAACATCTTAGTCAGTAATGAGTTAGCAATTGAAACCCAATTAAGAGCTTTTAATTATGTTAGTATAACCACAATGGATTTTCCAATTCCAGAACAGGTAAAAAGTTTTTGTCATGGTTTCAGTCTTCAAAGGGGCGGTCTATCAAGACAGGTCCATTATGGCATAAAAATACTAGTTGGTACCAGGTCACAGTGGTCTCTCAAGACAGGTGGTCTCCCATAGCAGGTCCATTATAGAGTACAACCAGTCGGTGCCTGGTAGATGTGGTCTCTCAAGACAGGTGGTCTCTCAAGACAGTGGTCTCTCAAGACAGGTTTTACTGAACACAATGAAAACACATTTAGTAACTTTAATTCACTTTGAAATGTAACATATCTGGATCATCTGAATTATGCATTTTCACTTTTTTTTTCAAATTGACCATATCCCATCATGATCCACGACTCTCAGTGAATAACATTCACCAAATTGCTTGCCATTTCTGTTCTGTACAGATCTACGAGGCTCAAGCGAACAACTTCCTATTGCCAAACACAACCTATCACATTGTTATTTCACCATCTTTTTTATGGTTTTCATAACAGTTTGGGGCCTATCTAATTTATACCGCCATGCATATGCTGGAGTACCTATCACAGTATCATTCTACTGACTGATTGACTGGAATCAAGATTTGAATCGAAACCTTAGCAGAGATTTGAAACAAGCCAAAATCGGTGGTTTGCAGGTCCCTAGTTGTCCCCCCAAAAATCTTTTTCGTGGTACTGTTAAAATAGCAGGTGTCCATCCATCCATCCTGCTTTTGTTTCCCCGATGATAACTTTAATTACAGTTGGCCAAATCAAATTAAATTTGGTATGTATAGGTATCAATAAAAAATACTGGCCAAGTTCGAATCGGGGTGCGGTCCAACAATTTTTGTCAGAGTTATGCCCCCTTTTCAACTTCGAAAATTCATTTTTTGGGGTTTCCCGATGATAACTTTAGTTGTTGTTGACCGAATCAAATAAAATTTGGTATGTAGGTGTATCAACATAAAATACAGGTCAAGTTCAAATCGGGCTTTGATCTAACATTTTTTGCCAGAGTTATGTCCCCCTTTCAACTTTGAAAAATTCAATATTTTTCAAGTACCTCGAATTGCACACTTTTTTTGGGACATGTGTGGCCGGGCGGCCTTTTATTGTTATATACTTTAAAATTGGAAGTAAATGTTGTACTAAAATCAAGAACTCCAAAATGGTGTTCAAGTATTTTGAGTGCTGCTATGCTTAGCAAATAATCCTCCAGTGGCATAAAACTTATATTACAGCATCAGGACCAACACTAAGCTCACGATATGTGATTATATAAGGCCTGGAAAAACACAATTGTTTTTGTTTTGCAGTGGTACTTCAACTGTCAAATATGTGAACGAACTACAGGTTATGACAAAATAATACTTGCATAACTTAATAACTCCTAATCCCATGTTTTGCCTGTCAGACCTGATGATTTTTTAGGACTTTTGGGATTAATGCAACCCAAAGGTTGCACATTGCACACAGATGTGAATTGAATGGCATTCCGTTTTCATCTTAACAGAATTCCTGCCAAAATAAATAGCACCTATTAACCCTTAACCTCACATGAAAAGCAGATGACGCTTGCAAACAAAATTCTTGAATAACTAAATTTTTTTCATTTTTTGTCTCAAAAACATAGGTTATGACCCCTCATTGGAAAGAGCTTGATGAGCTCGTTCCAAATAGGGGTCATAACCTATGTTTTTGAGACAAATGAAAGTGTCAATGACACTCTAGCTCAACTTGTCAAGACATGTACATGTATAGTATGTGACACAGTAATGACAAACATCTCGGTAATGACCTGATAACAAAGGTACATCTAAAGTATTGTAACAGTCTGTACATAAATACTGACCGTAGCCTGTAACAAATGTATAGGTAAAGCATTGTAAAGGTGGGTGACAGTCAGATGCTAAACTAGAAAAGAAATCTTTGAGTCCCAGAGTGGGTCTGACTGAACCACAAAATATTTGTTCTCACAGCACAGTGATAACAAAGGCACCCCAAAACACACTCATTCCTGTCCCAAGGTGAAAGCAAAGATACCCAAGAAGTTTCGTGAAGATCAGTTCATAAATACGAGCTGTATAGAAGTTGTGACAAAAACCTGATTGGACCTAATTTCGGTACAAAATGGCCACTGGCAGCCATCTTGAATTTTGGACCGCACTCAGAAACACTCGTTCTGGTCCCAAGGTGATAACAAAGGTACCCAAGAAGTTTCGTGACAATCAGTTGATAAATATAGCCTCTAGCCCAAGCCGTATTGACATGTGCACTTACAGTGTATAAGTAGCACTAAATAAATCAAAATTCATCTAATTTGCATAATTTCTGCACGAGAAAAAAACCCATACTGTATGTGATGCATTCTATTTTACTAAACATTCATACAAAAATTTATTCAAATCAGAACTTTCATACAGAAGTTCTGTACAAAAGACTGATTGCACTAATTTTGGTACAAAATGGCTGCTGGTGGCCATCTTGAATTTCGGACCACACCCCAAAACACCTGTTCTCATCCCACGGTGATAACAAAGGTACCCAAGAAGTTTCGTAAAGATCGGTTTTAAATAAGGCCTCTAGCCTGAGCCATATAGAAGTTGTGTACAAAAAACTGATTAGACCTAATTTCGGTACAAAATGGCCACTGGCAGTCATCTTGAATTTTGGACCACACTCAGAAACACTTGTTCTCGTCCCAAGGTGATAACAGAGATACCCAAGAAGTTTCGTGAAGATCGGTTGATAAATACAGCCTCTAGCCCGAGCCAGATTGACATGTGTACTTACTGTGTGTAAGTAGCACTGAAAAATCAAAGTTCATCTAATTTGCATAATTTCTGCACGAGAAAAAAACCCGTATTATATGTGATGTATCCCATGGTACTAAACATTCACACAAAACATTTTTCAAATCAGCGCTTTCATATGGAAGTTTGGTGCAAAAATCTGATTGTTCCTAATTTTGTACAAAATGGCTGCCATCGGCCAGCTTGAATTTTGGACATCACCCAAAAACACTCGTTCTCGTCCCACGGTGATACCAAAGGTACCCGAGAAGTTTCGTAAAGATCGGTTTATAAATACGGCCTCTAGCCCGAGCTGTATTGGCATTTGCACTTACAGTGCTGAAAGTAACACTAAATACATCAAAGTTAGTCTAATTTGCATAATTTACGTACGAGAAAAAAACCTGTATTATATGTGATGTATCCCATGGTACTAAACATTCATACAAAAAATTATTCAAATCAGCGCTTTCATATGGAAGTTCTACGCAAAAATCTGATTTCACCTAAGTCTGTACAAAATGGCTGCCAGCGGCCAACTTGAATTTCGGATTGGACCCAAAAACACTTGTTCTCGTCCCACGGTCATAACAAAGGTACCCAAGAAGTTTCGTAAAGATCGGTTCATAAATACGGCCTCTAGCCCGAGCCGTATTGAATTGTTGACGGACAGACGGACGATTGGCCATGGCATAAGCTCAAATTTGGCTTCGCCAAAGTTGAGCTAAAAATAATGAAAATTAATTGGCAATTTTTGTGAATAGTGCTGGCCGGTTTTGGCCATTATGTTGGGTAAAGGGTTAATGACATCAATTTCTGGTATTTATTTTGGTGGACATTCTGTTATGGCATAAACAGCATGTCATGTGTAGCAAAACAGAGAAGCAACAAAACACATTTTTCCCATTGGTTATTTCTTCATGGGAACCCCAGGAAGTGTTTACTGTGGTAAACAAGTTCTGTTTTACTGGTAAAATATGACCTAGCCACCACTGCCTGGGGTGGAAGTCCTGTAAAATGGCCATCATGGGTATAAACAAATGACTGACTTGACTTTATCTCCATGTTGCAGTCACGATTAGCCATTGTGAAGAAATATGTGATCTTAAAACACCAATAAATAATGATAATATTCTATAGGCTACCACAATTTTAATGCTAACAGGTTATGATGTAAGCTGTTTATTTCCAGGCCTGTTATATGGTGACAGACTGTTATGTGTTATACCACGATTACCTATTCTACTATATATAAAAAGCCTGTGACATAAATTTTAGCTTTATACACCAACTGTGGTGAACATGCCAGCCATAGGATTTCACCAGTTAAAATTTACACCTTCAGTGGAACTACATCCAAGTTGACCTTTGGTGACCTCGCCTCGAATGCAAACTTGTCGCCTCACGAAGAATTAAATGAAACCGGCAATTATTTATTACATTTTTAAATAAGTTTACCTCATAAGATACCAAAAATTAACAAACATACATTGTCTCATGTCAATAAAGCATCCATAACTCGAAATAGTATGTTATTAAAATGAAAAAGGCCCTGTAATTTGCATGTTTCATTTTCTATTTCATTTTGGCAATAAAACTGCCTGCGGAAGTAATGCCCACAGGTGCTCATGTAAACAATACCAGATTCGCATGTGTGAATATTGATTTATTCAACATTTAAACTCTTATTTATCTGGCAATCATGGTATAAATAAAATATACCCAAAGTAGCTTGGTGTACCAAATGTTCACCACTCATGGTGAAGTGGTGTTAACCGCTCGTCAAAGACTCACAGTTACCACCACTTCATCACTTGTGCGGAACATTTGGTACACCAAGCTACTATGGGTATATTCTATATACATCCTTGATAGGGCAAATCATAGATAGTACTATACTATATTGATAGTTCTCACGTGCATGCCATTTCCACTGAAATGATGACATCAACAAGGAGCTCTGACAAACAGGGTATAAATGGTTATCTATTTATTGCAGGGCTCAAAATAAGTGGTTTCGCATCGCTATTTGCTATGCAAAACATGCTAAAAGCTACACAATTTTCAATTATGTATAGCATTTTGCGATACTATATATTCAACTGCAGCCTAATAGGCTGCAGTTGAATATCTTGTATTGCAAAATGTAATGAAAGTGTCAATGACACTGTAGCTCAACTTGTCAAGACAAAGACATGTACATGTATAGTATGTGACACAGCAATGACAAACATCTAGGTAATGACCTGATAACAAAGGTACATATAAAGTATTGTAACGGTCTGTACATAAATACTGGTCGTTGCCTGTAACAAATGTATAGGTAAAGTATTGTAAAGGTGGGGGACAGTCAGATGCTAAACTAGAAAAAAATCTTTGAGTCCCAGAGTGGGTCTGACTGAATCCTAAAATATTTGTTCTCATAGCACAGTGATAACAAAGGCACCACAAAACACACTCATTCCTGTCCCAAGGTGAAAACAAAGGTACCCAAGAAGTTTCGTGAAGATCAGTTCACAAATATGAGCTGTGTAGAAGTTGTGACAAAAAACTGATTGGACCTAATTTCAGTACAAAATGGCCACTGGCAGCCATCTTGAATTTTGGACCGCACTCAGAAACACTCGTTCTCGTCCCAAGGTGATAACAAAGGTACCCAGGAAGTTTTGTGAAGATCGGTTCATAAATACAGCCTCTAGCCCAAGCCGTTTTGACATGTGCACTTACAGTGTATAAGTAGCACTAAATAAATCAAAGTTCATCTAATTTGCATAATTTCTGCACGAGAAAAAAACCCGTACTATATGTGATGTATTCCATGTTACTAAACATTCATACAAAACTTTATTCAAATCAGAACTTTCATACAGAAGTTCTGTACAAAAGACTGATTGCACTAATTTTGGTACAAAATGGCTGCTGGTGGCCATCTTGAATTTCGGACCACACCCAAAAACACTCATTCTCATCCCACGGTGATAACAAAGGTACCCAAGAAGTTTTGTAAAGATCGGTTCATAAATACGGCCTCTAGCCTGAGCCGTATAGAAGTTGTGTACAAAAAACTGATTAGACCTAATTTCGGTACAAAATGGCCACTGGCAGCCATCTTGAATTTTGGACCGCACCCAGAAACACTCGTTCTCGTCCCAAGGTGATAACAAAGGTACCCAAGACGTTTCGTGAAGATCGGTTCATAAATACAGACTCTAGCCCGAGCCGTATTGACATGTGTACTTACTGTGTGTAAGTAGCACTGAAAAAATCAAAGTTCATCTAATTTGCATAATTTCTGTACGAGAAAAAAACCCGTATTATATGTGATGTATCCCATGGTACTAAACATTCACACAACAAATTATTCAAATCAGCGCTTTCATATGGAAGTTCTGTGCAAAAATCTGATTGCACCAAATTTTGTACAAAATGGCTGCCATCGGCTATCTTGTTTTTCGGACCGGACCCAAAAACACTCGTTCTCGTCCCACGGTGATAACAAAGGTACCCAGGAGTTTCGTAAAGATCGGTTCATAAATACGGCCTCTAGCCCGAGCCGTATTGGCATTTGCACTTACAGTGCTGAAAGTAACACCAAAAAACATCAAAGTTAGTCTAATTTGCATAATTTACGCACGAGAAAAAAACCTGTATTATATGTGATGTATCCCATGGTACTAAACATTCATACAAAAAATTATTCAAATCAGAGCTTTCATATGGAAGTTCTGTACAAAAAACATATTTCTGCATCGTCGGTACAAAATGGTGGCTGGCAGCCATCTTGAATTTCGGACTGCACCCAAAAACATTCATTCTCGTCCTACGGTCATAACAAAGATACCCAAGAAGTTTCGTAAAGATCAGTTCATAAATACGGCCTCTAGCCCAAGCCGTATCAAATTGTTGACGGACAGGCGGACAGATGGCCGAACGGACAGATGGACAGACGGACGACGGGCCATGGCATAAGCTCAAATTTGGCTTCGCCAAAGTTGAGCTAAAAATTAAAATTTGCAACAAACTTTGCAAGCTAGTTCACTGATACTTCACTCCTGATATAAGATTAACCCTCTGTCTCGCATTAGCAACTTCATATGTAACGTGAATTTTATTGGTTTAAATTCATCCTGCATTGTTTCTGCATTTTGCATAAAATACCCAGTCAAAGTAACTTTAAGCCCATCAAATTAAGAGATGTTACGCATTTGGAAATATCTAAGTCCATGCAGTTGTTAAAGGCAGTTCAGTTGAAAAACATAGCTAGTGCTTCATGTGTTGCAGCTTATTTGAAAAAGCACAGAAATGGATGGACATTATTCTATCTGCTCAGAAGAGTTCAAAACAAAACAGTATGGCATAACTCCGGTATACAAGAACTGCTATGCAATTTAAATAAAATGCTATTCATTTTTCGGAAATGTGTAGCATTTTGCTACGCATAGAAAAAAGGGTATTTTGAGCCCTGATTTATTGGTGTCTAAGGTCACATATTTCTGCACAAAGGGAAAATGTTGATTTTTCAAACTGAAGGAATGCTGTTGCCTTTCATCTGAGTGACGAATGGCAGACTAGCCTGCTAGTATATCCAAATATGTTCTATGTGGACTGCTACTGGCATAGAGAACATTTCGATATACCACAGTCTATGCAATCAGATCCATTTCACCTTTTGGTCATTTTCATTAAATTTCATGCACCAACATGTGTTGGGCTGCATCAATTTTGGGGGACGACCCAAGAGTAACCCAATAGAGGGCCTACCGGGAATTTTCAGAGTGGACCTTGTAATCGGCCTGATAATGGTCACTGGCAAATATTCTGGGTCGAGTGGTATTAGCTGATGTAGATCGTACTTTGAATTAAAATCTTGTTTAAAAGCAAAACAAATGAAATAAAGGAAAATGTGAACAGACTGACAGACACACAGACTAACAGACTTCTGCACATGTGATGGCAATAGCTTATCTTGACTTTGTCAAGTTAAGCTAAAAATAAAAATTTGAACAGTTTCATCCATGAGTTATCTTTCGGGATAACTCCTCAAAGACAACAGCATGGATTTTTCAGTAGAAACTTGAGGTAAAAGTCATGCTGAATGCTTGTAGAGTGGAACCCAGTTAATTGATTAGCCACTTTGCCAATAAAAATTATTCAATTAACAGGAGTATTCAAATAAAAGGGATTTGGTCACTTTCCTGTATTTTAGAGATAAATTGAGCATTCATGGTGCTCTGTCAAAGATGATATAATAGAATAAATGCCTATATTAGATGCACTTATGTGATATAAGTCTCTAAAAATTGGGTATTTGGTGATTGTCAGGATAATCACTCAACACATTACAGGATTTTTGTATTCAATTAACAGGAGTTTACTCTATAACCAATATTTAATTAAGAGGTCAAATTTGTACTGAAAGTATGGGAAAATGGTTTGGTGTTTGGAAAATATATTCAATTAACAGGGTTATTCAATCAAGAAATGTACAAGTAAGTGGGCTCCACTGTATTTACAATAACTGTACTATTTAAAAGATTGCCTGCTCATTCTTATGAAGAAAGCCTAGTCATTCTTAAAAATAATGCACACTTATTACTCATGGAGGTGATTTTTTTTCGAAAACAGGGCAGGCGAAACAAAAAGACAGAACAGCATTCAATCTGTTATTTTTTATTGCACAATATTGATCTGGGAGGAGGGATAATATTGAACGAGAAGCCAAAGCCTTAGAGTTCAATATTATCCCTTCACCAAAATCGATCGAGTGCGGTAAAAAATGACAGTTCCAGGCCTGAAAATGAACTGTCTGACATTTGCAGAATGAGGTTCCCAGAGGGTGAATTTGATGATGCTATCTCATAGAGTAGGCCAATTTATCCTCTGGGTACCTCTTTCTGTTCAGTTTTAAGACACTGATTCAGACTGAGGTTCACAGAGGGTAAATTTAGTGATGCTACCCTGCTGTGCAGGGTAGCATCACAAAATTCACCCTCTGGGGACCTCATTTTGCAGATGACAGTCTGCTTATTTTCTGGCTTGGACAGTTCGAACACATGTGCTGTTCTGTATTTATTGCACGCCTACAGTTTACTAAAAAAAATGTTGATCAATTTTGGTGGAGGGTTAATATTGAACTCGAAGCCTTTGGCTTCTTGTTCAATATTATCCCTCTGCCAAAATCGATCTTGTATGGTACAAAACAACAGTTGGAACGTGTATGCTGTTCTATATTTATTGCATGTCTACACTTTACGAAAAAAAAAAAATTCAAAATACAAATTATTGCCAAAAATAACCGTAACGTAAAAAAAAGAAATAGTTAAATAGTCTGTGCACTTGATCCCAATTGTTCAAGGACAATACAAAAAAAATTATTGTCCGCTTCGGTTTTTTGAAGAAAAAGCATGTATTTTATGAAATTAAAAGCATGGGCATGCAATAAAAGGAGTTGTGGATAGTGGGTTTTATTTATTTATTTATTTATTTATTTATTTATATTTATTTATTACTGTTTAAGGTCACATATTTCTACACAATGGCGAATCGTGACTGCAACATGGAGATAAAGTCAAGTTTAGTCAATCGTTTATACCCATGCTGCCCATTTTAGAGGACTTCCACCCCAAGCATTGGTGACTGGATACTATTTTACCAGTAAAACAAGAGCTTGTTTACCACAGCAAACAAGCACTGCTTCACTTCCTAGGGTTTCCATGGGGACAGTGGATCTTAGTTCCATATAATGTCAAGCTAGGCATAAAGGTTAACAAGTATACTTCATATATGTCAGTTAGTACAAAGGTAATAAAAGTTCAAAGAGATACAGAAATTCACATTTGAATCTTATTTTATCAACAAAATTCACATTTGATACTTATTTTGTTATCAACACAATTGCCGGCACTACTTCATGAAATATCCATGATTTAAGTATCGATTTAAATTTAAATGCAAGACAGGTGAATATCGCCGCTGTTCTTCCACTTGCTTTGTATTGAACATAAAAAATACTTCAATCATACAAACAGCATCCAAGTCAGAATCAAGAGTTTCTAACTGACATTCAAATCTGAATATGACAGAAAAATTACTTCCTTGATTATATCTTCTCAACAATTGCTGCCACTTTTTGAATGATTAACAATATCTGCATATCATCATGTACTGATAACAGATGATTTATTCATGGGTGGTACATCGGTAGGTAAACCTGTATTTAAGTGCTTTGTGAGTACTGATTTTCTTACAAGAGATACAACAAGATATAAAAAGACAGAATGATAGGAAAAGAGGGCTTACTTACCATACAATATTGTTGAAGCAGTTATTCAATTTATCTATTTAAGGAATAGTGCATGGCTTGGAGTTGACAACATTCACAGTGCCCAGTGAGATGGTTTAGTTACAGATGCTTTGCGTCAGGAACTACACTACTTCACTGGGCACTAAGTGGGTGTAGTCAATGACAAGACATGCACTAATCCTAATATTATATCAAAAAGGTAAAGCAGACAGTCAAAAAGCAAATTTGTCTTACAGATAGCCAACTGGGGAACCTTTAATACCGGAAAGTTTTCAAGCTGCTTTCAGCTTCATAAAGTCTTTTCTATTGACAGAATCCACCGATACACTCGTTTTTTTCGAAAGATTGACTTAAATAATGTTGGCTTTTAAATATATGCATGCCTCGTTTATGCTTCACTCCTTGCTTTTTGGGTGTTCAGATGCCAGAAATCCAGAGCATTTGGTGCAAAAAACAGAAACATACTAGTTCCTGCCCAGGGAAAAATCTGTGATGTAATCCTCCTGCCCAAGAGGATATGGTACGCAGCTAGTGATCGCAAAGGACACTACATGAAATATTTATTTATTTATTGGTGTTCACGGTCATATACTTATGCACAATGGCTAATCATGACCGTGACAGTTTTACGGGCGGAAGAAGCTGAAGTATCTGGAGAGAACCACCGAGCAACGACGAGCAGCTGTGAGCTCCCCAACATCGTAACTCTGCACTTCTGTACAGGCATGGTTAGACTGGTTGAAGATATACTTACCATCGACGTACAGTATGCCTTAGTACATGGCATCATTGTGCCCCCATATGGACAATCAAGGTTAAGTGCTTTGCCCAAGGACACAACGTGGGAGACTACATGAAATAGAGTGTTAAAAGTTAGCCAATCAGAGGAACAGAGACTTGTGTAAGGTATAATATTCCAGAATAGTAACATGGTTTTTCCAATTATGATTTTTCTCCTGGTTAAATGATCACTCATGACAAACGGATGAAAATCTTTTGTACTGTTGGATTTAAACAATGGGAAATACTAATAATTTAAAATAGAATATGTTTTCATGTTTGGGATTTATTTTCAAAAAATCTTTTCTCAATCCATTCTAATGAGGGGCCATAAGCTGAGCCTAAGTTATTCTTGGAAATATTACTGGCTGGTTTTTGCCATTTGAACAAAGAGTTGCTATGGATGAGATTTATACTAAGGCTGTACAGTGCATAGAGTTAGTTACACAGTTAATAATGAAAATCGGGGGCGCAGTGGCTCAGTTGGTAGAGGTGCAGGCTGCAAGCCGAGAGGTCGTCAGTTCGAATCCCACCTGCGCCAACCGCGTTGTGTCCTTGGGCAAGACACTTCACCCCGATTGCCTACATGGGGGCACGATGGTGTGCATGTCTTCAACCAATCTAACCCTGCCTGTGCTGCGGTGCAGAGTTCGGAGTTACGATGTTGGAGAGCTGACAGCTGCTCGTCATTGCTCGGTGGTTCTCTCCGGGTACTCCGGCTTCCTCCACCCGTAAAACTGTCATGGTCACGATTAGCAGTTGTGCATAAGTATGTGACCTTAAACACCAATAAATAAATAAATAATGAAAATCTTTTATAACCAGAAAGTGTGACTAACCCTGTGCCCAGCACAGGGTTAGTCACACTTTCTGGTTATAAAAAAATGGTAACTGTCATATCACACACTACATGAAAATGTACAGTCCCTAAGACTGTGTACATAGAGATGATCTTATTTATAACCGGAAAGTAAAGAGTGACTAACCCTGTGCTTTACACAGAGTTAGTTGGTAAGCTAACATTCACTGACCATAAGCATTGCACAGGATTAGTTGATAGGCTGACTTATTATATGACTACCACAAATAGCCCCTCAATACCACTGTAGTGTACCCATCAAATCCAGCTCTCCAGAAAACAAGAGTGTCAAGTTTTCCAGATCGTTATCATGCCTATCTCATACGAGGCACACGTGCATAGACTATTTCTACCAGTGACCTATACATAAATACACAACATAAGCACAGGACATAAACATGAGTGTCTCCTCATTAAAATCTGGGACAAACATTCCAGTTCAGGTCTATTTGAAAATGTCATGCTGAACAATTGCAAAATAACAATTAACAACTATTTTCAAGATGCAAATACAACAAAACGTAGGAGAATATGTTATCGAAAGCGATTCCAATTGAAATTCAAGTCTTGCCTCCATTGTTTTGACTTTCAAGTTTCATGTTCGACCCATATGTTCGATATTACTACATGTTTGGGATTCCTCAATTCCAAAAATTGTTAATGGTTATTTGACTAATATAATTCTTGTTGTATTTGATTTTTCAGGTGTTGTGATCAGTTTAAAATACTTATTGTCAATAAACAAATTACTACAACAGGCAAAAGAGTCACCTCAAGGCACTCTGGAATTCTGACATCAGTTATTGATGTGATGTGATTATGCAATGATCAGAGTAATCAAAACATCAAAGCAATTTGGAAATAATGTTGCCCTGTGAAACACATGCCCTCAATACATCCCCAACACGTTGCTTTCCTGTTCAGAGATATGCTTCAATTCAATATTATTATTATTTGGAAATTCACAATGAGTTGTAAAGAAGGACTTTACAAATTAAAGTTAATGCCAAAAGACACAAAAAGGGCACTTCAAAAATAAAGTCTTTTTTCACATGAAGTCAACAAAAAAGCCACCCACCCTCCCCCATATCACAAATTGGATATGATTACAACTGGGTGCTATATTCTACTGAACCCACTATTGTTTCCACCAGAATGCTGGAATACCACCTAAGGGTTTTGCCGTATTAGGTAACTCACCTGATATCATTTGATATCAGGTGAGTAGCAGCCATTACTATTTTGATAATATTGATGCATTTCCACTCACTTCAAATTTTCAAAATTTGAAATAAAACAAAATAAGAGAATGTAAGTATCAGAAATATTTTCAAGGTGCTGTATTTATTGATTTAAAACATTAAATATTTAAAAAAGACAACAAATATTT
This sequence comes from Pictodentalium vernedei, assembly GCA_031216915.1. Taxonomy (NCBI): domain Eukaryota; kingdom Metazoa; phylum Mollusca; class Scaphopoda; order Dentaliida; family Dentaliidae; genus Pictodentalium; species Pictodentalium vernedei. The sequence goes on along the minus strand of CM062292.1, from coordinate 402,136,143 downwards.
GTAGTCACAAAACTGGCAAAAGTTCTTTGTTGTTTTATGACTCTATACCAACTAGCCTATAGTCTATCGATTTTTATGCTGAAGTGAACGTTTTCTTTACAGTTTACTCAACAGATTAAAAGTGATTTTTTGAACATTTAAAAGAAGATTGTTTATTGTCACTATGGATACATACCGGTGCCAGTTACTGATGATTTTGCGTGGTGCTGTCAATAGCAGTTTCTAAAAAGTAAACGTCCGGTCGTTCTTTGTTTCTCGTGAAAATTGATTAATCCTTTGATTTACATGGACTTTTGATATAATAAATATGTTACACAACCTGTATCTGGTTGATACATTTCCATACAAGGTGATGAGAGTTCATATCAGGTGAGATAATGCCAGTGTTTTCGCTAGGGGAAAATCAATGAGGTCGTATAATGGGGCAACCATCGTCAGCCCATGGTAAGAAAATTTTAAATTTGGGGGTCCCAAAACCCCCATTTTGTTGCATCTAGGGGATATTTTGATGTTTTTCACAGCGATAATTGTGTAGGTTTTCACATTCCGAGAGCATGTAACTGCATAAGAATAAAGACCACTAAGGAGAAATTCAGGTGAAAAAACATTCATCTACACAACAAATTTCTGTGCTGATGATTTGAGGAACATTATCACACTCATGCTTCTTCATGCTTCTAAATTGGAAACAAGTAGCTTTCTTTTTCGCGCTTCTGTAATTTTCAAGAAAATAGATTCGAGATTCCCTTACACTGATTAAAACACACAAATGAGGTGTAAACAGTATACTTGCAAACTGTTGTGTCATTTTAATTAATGCTGACAGTGGAAGTACATCTACAGAAATTCATACTTTTTTAACACATGCTTCTTTCGGGTAAATGTTGGAGTAATAAGATTGGTCAGAAAACAAAAGGTCACACAATGATATTTATTACTGGATGAAGTTTTACAACACGCATTACATAATGCACATACTGACCAAACAAATCACACCATTTAATATTCAATGAGGTTATTGTTTACAGTTTGTCTAGCTTTTCATTGGGGGTTGATTAAGTTATGCAGGGCTCATGGAACAATCGCGCCATCAGAGTACACTTCCTCAGACATTTTTCTAAAACATTTGTGTACAGAAATCTTCAAAAATAAGTCTAGAAATGGCACTTCAACAATCTGTGAATAAATTATTTCTCAGGGATCAGGAAGGTCAGGGTAAATTTTATCATCTTGATTAATGTTTGGAAGGTTCCCTGGTGAGGAAATGTGGCATTTGACAGCCGCTGTGCTGGTATAGCGGAAATCCTGGTGATCCTCATCTGATAAGAACTCTCAGAGCGTTGTATGGAAATGTATCAGCCAGCCAGACGCCATGTAACTCATGTTTTAAGAAGGTGCAATATTTACAATCTGATTCGATTTGATTCAAAATTCTCTGCCTGCTTCGAATTCAATGCAAAATCTGATATTCGCAGGGCCCTATTTTAAAGCATTCAAAATAATGTTAACCCTTTAACCAACACATACAAAATTTTTTATTTTAATTACGTGATTTTCAAATTTTCCACAAAATTTCAATAAAACCATATCATGTGACCTCTCAGTGGAACGAGCTTGACAAACTCATTCCAATAAGAGGGTCACATGATATGCTTTTGTTGAAATTTTTTAAAAATAATTTTTTCAGTTGCTAAGTTTGTAAATTATATGGGTGGATACAGCCAATTTGTTAGGTAACAGATTAAAGAAATAAGAGACTTTAGAATATGTGTGAACAGAAAAAAAGTATATGTCACAAGTTTTTATGTGTAATGGGGATAGGTTAGTGAAGAATGTTAAAAAAAATCCTTGGATCCATGCCTTCCTAGTCCCGCACAGGATCAACTCCATACATCATACAGTCTACAGAGACATCCAATATATGCACTGGGTAGAAACCCTATTTCTCATCAGAAGTTATTTTGATATAGTTCGACAGAGTCACAAATGTAAATAACATACAGAATAAAGATTAATTCATGTTGCTGAGGTTTAGCATTTCATGTTTGTATTCCACTCAAGGCAGAAATGTATGCGTGCAATATTGTATGATAGGATACCCATTGACAGCCTTCTGCACTCATGTATTACTTAGGCAACTGCACTTGAAGTGGTTTTACTTAAGACACTCAAACCTGAGAAACTCTCAGTTGCTGTTATCCCTGAAGCACCATCTTAGGCCCCACAAAGTAGATCTTGTTTCTCAGGACATTTTTTGTAAAACTGCATGTGGCTGGTGTTTTTTTTTTTATTTTTGAAATTATTTCTTTGCCATCAAAAGTTCATGTTCTTGGTTTGTTTTTAGGACTTATGAATCTACAGAATAATATGAGTGCTGGTGTATTTTGTCCCTTGAGTGTAAGAAGGCTTTCAAAGTCTTCTTGCACTCAAGGGACAAATTTATCAATTTTATAAACTTGGGTAAAATATCAGACATAAACCATTTAATTTTTATTTTTTTAAGTTTGCATTGGTTATAAAAAGAGAGCATGTGGCAGCCAAAAGGACCGTGCAGGAGGGCCTGAGAAACAGATTTTTAACTTTTTGAGGCCATAACTAAAATTTTTTTACTTTATTGCCTCAAAAACATAGCTTATGACCTCTCATTAGTTTGAGCTTGGGGAGCCCATTCCAACAATGTGGTCATAAGCTATGCTTCTGATGAAAAAAAGAATAAAATTTGAATAGCAATTTTTGTAAATAGTGCTGGCTAGTCTTTGTCATTATGTCAGGTAAAGGACTAACTATCTCAATTCCAAGGCCTTAACAGATTTGTGGTCCTAGCAAACTGGCAGGCACCACTGACCTTTTTGGTTCCCTGGAAATAAGATATAGTTTGTCCATACTTGAATGTTTTTTTGTTCCTGGAATGGGAGAGGGGGGGGGGGGGCAAGCAAAACCTTCACAAACTGCCATCTGGTGTGTGTTTAGAGACAGTTTGGTCTCATTTTGAAAAACCACTGTGATGGAAGCACTGCTTCACAAAACACACTCAAGATTCTATTATTCTCATATGCTCATGATGGCCATTTATGTCACCAACATGTAGAAAATCACATTTCTTGGGAGATTTAATTGCACAAAACTCCATGTTTTATTGATATGATAAATAAGTTTAAAAAATTCATGCAGGATGCAACAATCATGTATTGTGTCTTTTTGGTGGTCAAAATTCAAAATTTTCTTCGTTTGAGGCAAACTGTGGTTACCCTAGGGTTCCTCAGTTCTCTATTAAAAAAAACCTTCCCAATTTCCCTGGAATAAATTAAAGCCCTACTCTATTGTTTCTTTTTTAATTCTTAACTGTGAGATATGATTCCTAAAGAGGACAGTAAGCTTTGGTTTGGTAAAAAGAAAGCACTTTTGAGTCATTTGATAAACTAGAGCGCACTGTCACAGTGCCGAAGCTGCGATGATTCGTGCAATGCCAATGATGTTTTAAAACTCGTCGGTGACAAAAAAACTCGTTGGTGACAAGTCCATAAATGTGACAGAAATTATCCGAATGACATGCACTATTGAGAGGGTGTAGACATCATGAAGGTACACTTGCATACCAAGTATGATGTTATTCCATCAAGTATTTTAGTAGTATACTCGTTGGTGACAGACAGACCGACCGACAGACAGACCGACATTGCCACATACAGAAATGCTCATCGCAGTTAAAAACTACTGATACATCTTCTAATATCTGCAACGTGTATAAGGCAAAATCAACGCAATCAAAAAGGCAGACAGAAGGTTCCATTGTTGTAATATAGATTGGACAAAGCATTGTTACATGCCATCAATAAATGTATTCACTACAACAATAATAGAAGTATAGAAACTGTATAATGTGTTTTGTTACTGTCCTGATAATAGATGCATAATACAGACATTGATGCATGCATGATGTAAAAAAAAATCCCATTTGGACTGCACATTCCTAATGCAAAACACTGTCATCTGTGTTTTGTAAAAAGCCACAAGAAATAATAACATGTCTCTTTCACTTTGATAAATTTCTATTTGATGACAAATTATTGAGTATTCAAATGCAGGTGCCAATTAGGATGAACTGTGGTGAAAAAAAGGAAGACTGGTTCTTTAGCTTAGCGCAGAAATAATCCAGTATCTGACAGCGGAAAGGAGTCATTATCATTAACTCTTTGAATCCCAGAAATTTTCCACACCAGTTCAATGACAACAACTGGAAGAGTCTATATTCATTATTTAGGGGTATAACAATTCATATTTTCAATGGGTTTTCTAAGTGGTCAGCACTTGTCCTCCAATCCTGATTTGCATTGTTGAATGGCAAATAAAAATATGTTTATTCTAATCTAATATTTTCAATGTGCAGCCTTGGGGCTGCACGTTGAAAATATTGATTGGTCTACCACACATATGCACTTAGCATCCATCCTATTTAATTGGTAGAGTGCTAAGTTATTTTTGGTCATCAAAATCTGTTCACATGTCTTTGCCTTGTTACTATTTATACAGACAAAGTAATTTCACTTCTAAGATAATATGAAGCACATCCACAGAATATGACACCTTTAGGCTGGAGTACCTGTTCTTCATATTGAAGCTCTGATAGTGGCTTCTAGCACTCTACCAGTTAATGAAATTATGACACATCGTGTTCCTGGACGAAAAAAGAGCCTGTTCGGGTTCAAAGGGTTAAGCATTCAGATTTATTTCCCCCAACTTAACCAATCAATCTCACAACTCTTTATCCATCAATCTTTTCACCTAAAATGCTGAAACTAAATGCTGAAAAAAACTGAAGTAATTTACACTGGAAGTCCAAACCAACTCTCAAAATTGTCAAATATTAAACCTAATTTTAATGGTCATGTGATCTCCGACATCTGTTGTTGAGCAGAACCTGGGATGTTTCATGGATGAGAATCCAGCTGGTGACAATCATGTCACATAGGTATCCTGCACCTCATACCACCATATACGTAATATCAACAGGGTTTGCTACATTGTGGATGGGGACTGCAAAACTATTAGTTCAAGTGCTTGTCACAAGCAGATTAGATTATTGTAACTCTCTGCTATTTGGCTGCAAACAGTCTAACATTAAGAAGCTGCAACTTATTCAGAATTGTGCAGCAAGAATTATTTCTAGACAATGGAAATCATGCCACATTACCCCCTCCTCTCTCATCTACATTGGCTGCCAGTTGAAAAAAGGATAGAGTATAAGATGCTCCTTTTGACATTCAAAGCCCAGAATAGTATGGCTCCTGATTATCTGAGCAGACTGGTACAAAGATATATATCATCTCGATTCCTCTGTTCAACAACTTCAAACTCCCTGTTATACAAACCAGGTGGCCTTGCAATGGTAGGCGATCATGTGTTTTCTCCTTGAAACAGGCTGCCCGACCACCTTAAGGCACTACAGACGTTGGAAAGCTTCAAAAAGGCACCAAAAACCCACCTCTTCACCTGAGTTTTCAGTGTGCATTATCAGTGTTTTTTACCTGTGTTCCATATAACACATTTGCTATATACTAACAGAGCATTCATTATAAAGCCTGAGAGTGCATAATTTTGCAGATTCATGGCTCTAAACTGTATTTATTATTATTACTGAAATGATGGCAGACGAAACTTGCAAAAACAATTTCATGAATAACTGAACATTTTCATTTTTTTTTGCAAAAACATAGCTTATGACCCCAATGGAAACAGTTCATTCACATAATGACTCCTTAAGCAAATGTTTCGAGGCAAACATTGGATAAATACTAAATCTGAATAGTGATTTTTGTAATATATATAGCTCTCGTCAGATACAGCAGTTATGTTAGGTGAAAGGTTAACACTCTCTTTGAGGTAAATTTGGAATATATTCTTGTAGAATTCTGGTCTCCTTGCAACACAGGTTCAAGTGTTCACATCATTTTTGGCAACTGTGGATGTACAGTGACAATAAAAGCCATAAAGTTTTGTCCAATCCAGTACAAAAAATCATTATTTTCAATTAGCAACTGTGATGCTGTCTACATGATAAAAAGCCCTACAAAGTACATTTTACAGGTTTCCTAAAGATGAAACGTCATGCTGATGTGTTGCTGTAAACCACTGTTCTTGAGAAGAGCTAGTTGCCACAATAAGGCTTTAGATGATAATGTGTCATTAAGCCCAATAAATCTGGAGAAGAGATTGTTACTCTCTCATGCCAGAGGTACGGGATTGATCCTCGGTTGGGAAAAGTTCTTGAGGCGTCCGAACACTCTCTGTCAGCATTAATTGTGGGGTTGATGCTGCTACAGCACACCCTCCTATCAGGTGGGGGATGTAAAATTGCGGTCATCTGTGCAGAGAGACACTCTCCAAAAGATCCCTTCGTAGTATTTGAAAAGAGTGAGGCCATGAAGTTGCCGCTATGAAGGTCATCCCACACAGCTGCACCATTGGGCCAAGGAGAGGCATTAATATAAGTCTATAACTTGTTCGTCAATCCTTGTAAAACAAATAAGCTTAAAAAAAGAAAATAAAAAAGGTTGTTACTCTACTGGTAGAAAAGTATCTGTCAGTGGCAAACAAGTACTTGAAATACTTAAATTCCAAGCAGTAATTGTTTCCCATAATGCAACAAGGAAGTATACCCAATTCAATCTTGTGTTAATGAGCTCTTTGAGCTCTATCAAACAAGAATGAATTGGTTAAATGCCTTGTAGCATTATGGGAAAAATTTGCAGCTTAAATTTTTTATATTTCCACACCAGTTCGCAGAGGGGTAATTTTAGTTTATGACTCTTGAAAGTCATAAGTCAGATTTGATAAACTTTATGGCTTTAGACTTTGTGGTCATGAACTATTCAAGACAGTAAAAAGTTTCTCTCAGCAGTAGTTTCTAATTAAGTTGTACATGGCCACCTGTGTATGCTATCAAGAATCAATTAGAAGTCAATGTTAACCCTTTACTCCAAAAATCGCCTGCATCCGCCTGCGTAATATGCAAATTCAGCTGTTGAAAAAATATTATTTTTAAAAAAATTTCAACAAAACCATATCATGTGACCCCTCGTTGGAACGAGCTCATCGAGCTCGTTCCAACGAGGGGTCACATGATATGGTTTTGTTGAAATTTTATGAAAAAATTTAAAAAATGATATTTAAAATAATAAATTTTGATATCGTCTGCGTTGGGTAAAGGGTTAAGCTTCTGGTCTAGACTTACAGGCCATGGTGTAGCAGTAATTCTGGAAATCTATCCAGGCTTCAAAAGTTAAGATGACTTTCCAGACCTTAAAATTTGTCTCAATTCATTTTTGATTCTTGCAAACTCCTGCTGCGAGAATCCATTTGAAATTTTAACATAATTTTGGATTTGATAATACTGCAAGTAGGTGAGTAGAACCAGTACGATAGAATAAGGTATTTTACTGAAAATTGTATCGCATGATTGCCAGATATATATCAAATAAATTTTCAGTACATTCAAAATCATAATAGTTATGGAAAGAATGAAATTTACATTTGAATCCAGGTAGGGTGTATTTCCTAATTTTGAGAGTTGTGTCCCTTTCTTTTTTTTTTAATATATATAATATATACAGTAGAATACTCCTAATTGAATATCCATTTTGCCAGTGAAAATTATTCAATTAACAGGAGTATACAATTAACAAGGATTTGGTCAGTTTCCTGTATTCTGGAGGTAAACTGAGCATTTATTCTATTATATCTTGTTTGACAGAGCTCATAGAGCTCTGTCAAACAAGATATAATAGAATAAATGCCTGTATTGGATGTAGTGAGGCCAAAAAGGTTGATAAATAAGGGGAATTTGGTGCGTGTCACAGTAATTTTTCTGACATATTACAAAAAATTATATGCAATTAACAGGAGTTTACTCTACGACCCATATGCAATTAACAGATCAAATTTGTACTAAAGGTATGGTAAATGGTTTTGTGTTTGAAAATTATATTCAATTAACAGGGATATACAATTAAGAGATATCCAATTAAGTGGGCTCCACTGTACTATACACTGGCAGACCTGTGACCAAAATTAATTGAAATCTGATAACTATTGTCCAAGTTATCATAAAAACAAACTGGAGAAATAGATGGACAGATAAGAAGATGGAGAGGATAGCTGGATGGAGCTCCCTTGTTATATCCCTTCCCTGACTGCAGAGGGTGGGGGAATAAAAATAATGCAAGCATAGAATACTCAAGGCATCCAATCACAGTAAAAGAAAAGTATGATCGGACATGAAAATTGAAATGATTTTAAGTTTGGGAAAGGACTATAAAGATTTAGATTTGGCCCCACAAAATAGATCTTCAGTTTCACAGGCCATTTTTTGTAAACTGCAGGTGGGTGAGCAGTTTTTCATTTTATTTTTCATTTTTGCAATTATCTCTTTGCCATCTAAAGTTCATGTTTGTTTTATGTTTTAGGCCTCATAATCTAGAGAATAGCATGGGTGGTGGTGTATTTTGTCTCTTGAGTGCAAGAAGGCTTTGCAATGCTAAAGCACTGAAAAGCCTTGTTGCACTCAAAGGACAAATTTATCAATTTTATTAACTTGTGTAAAATATCGGACATAAAGCCCCACAAAGTTGATCTTCTGTTTCTCAGGCCATTTTTTGTAACATTGCATGTGGGCTGGCATTTTATTTTTTATTTTTGTACTTATTTAATTGCCATCAAAAGTTTGTGTTCTTGGTTTGGTTTTTGTTTTTAGCATTGCAAAGCCTTGTTGCACTCTGGGGACAAATTTATCAATTTTATTAACTTGGGTAAAATATCAGACATAAACCATTTAATTTTTTATTTTTTTAAGTTTACATTGGTTATAAAACGAGAGCATGCAGCACCCAGAAGTACCATGCAGGAGGCCCCAAGAAACAGATTTTCAACTTTTTTAGGCCCATATCATTTAATTTTTATTTTTTTAAGTCTGCATAGGTTATAAAAAGAGAGCATATGGCAGCCAAAAGGACCATGCAGGGGGGGGTCTGAGAAACAGATTTTTAACTTTTTTTGGCCTTACCTGGTCATAATACTGCAGATTAAATAAAAGCTCACACTGACCAAACATCCTGCAATGACTGTTACATACAACAGTGCATTACATCATGGTGTTTCACTGCCAGAGTTTGGAGCACTGCGGCTCAGTAAGTAGAGATGCAGGCTGCAAGCCGAGAGGTCCTCCGTTCGAATTCCCACCTGCGGTAACCGTGTTGTGTCCTTTGGCAAGGCACTTAATCCCAATTGCCCCCACATTGTGTACAAAGGTGTACTGCATGACGATGGATCACTTGTCTTCAACCAATGCTAACCCAACTTGTGTGGAGTTAGTACATTGGGGAGTCTGGCAGTTGCTCACCATTGCTTAGTGGTTCTTTACAGGTACTCCGGCTTCCTCAATCTGTAAAACTGTTTGACACAAGGTGACCCTAGCTGTCAAAAGTGTTGTAAAACCCCAATAAATAAATAAATAATTGCCAGAGTTAACAAACACTTAGCTTTCTCATCACTGTAAAGTTGATCATGGTTTCTGGAAGTGGAGCACAATGGCTCATTGATTGGAGCATAATGGGCTTTATTGCATTGACCCAGGCAAGGACCCATGCATCTACATTGAATCCTTGGACAAGACACTCAATCCCGATCTCCCACATGGGGGGCACAGTAGCACTGTGTACTAAAGTGTACTGCACGCCGACAGGGCACTTGCTTTAAACTGCTGCTATCTCTGCTTGCACTGGGTGAATAAGTGGGAGAGTCTGACAGTTGCTCAACACTGCTTGGTAATTCTTTCTGGGTTCAACGGCCTCCTCCTCCCATAAAATAGTCTGACATGATGTGACCCCGTCTTTTGAATGCCATTAAACCTACCTTAAACAAATAATAAACATGATGAAAGAACCAAGATTAAAGGTGACTCTCCCGGTCACAGATGCCCCCAACTATGGCCACATGGCCTATAATACTTGAATGAAAAGTGTTGTGTTGAATTTGGTGCTCACTACAGTCCATAAGGTTTTGAATTTATTAACCCTTTACCCAACGAATCGCCCGCATCCGCCCGCGTAATATGCAAATTCAGCAGTTGAAAAAATATTATTTTTCAAAATATTTCAACAAAACCATCGAGCTCGTTCCAACGAGGGGTCACATGATATGGTTTTGTTGAAATATTTTGAAAAATTTAAAAAAATTATATTTAAAATAATAAATTTTGATATCGTCTGCGTTGGGTAAAGGATTAAAATACATCTGAACATAGCAGACAAAAGCTGTATTGACCCCATTTCCATAAGGTCAATACAGCCACTGATATGTTGGAACTTTCTCAACAGAACCATACACATATGGATGTCACTTGAATTGGTATACAGTAGAAGTCAAAATAAAGTTGTAGGATAACCTCTATAAACTATGTATCTTTCTTTTCCTATACTGATAAGACCAGAAACTAACACCATTTTTTGGAAAGCTCTCACAGAGAGCTTTCCAAAAATGATGTCAGATTCTGGTTTTATCAGTGCACAAGCAGCAGTATACTTAGTTTATTGCAGATGACAACTTTGTCAGCCAAGCATTACAGAATTATGGCTCCAGACGGACAAATACAGTCTGTGAGAGAATTAAGTTTTCTCATTCCTGTAACCTTGACCTTTGTCACTCGAGCATGGTGTTGCTGTGCAAAAGACCTTCCACTGGTCTTTATCCTTGAGTAAAGTTTCATGGAAATCCACCAAAGCATTACAGAGTTATGGCTGCAGACGGACAATAATAAAGTTGGACAGATAGATGGACGGACTGATGGATAGACTGACAGATGGATGAACAACCCGGATTTAAGATAGTTCCCTATCGGGGGCATAAAAACAAATGAATGCTAAGGTCCATTCAAGTGAACTTTTTGCCCAATTGCGTTCGATCTACATGCAGTAATGTCGGCAAATGAAAAATTATTTGACTTATTTCTTTTTAACAAACATACAGGTCTCAATAAAGAAAAAGAAATCAATCAATCATGAAATACTACGACCACGGCTTTCAGTTTTTCTTGGCGGGTGATAAAACTAGCATAAAAATCCTCAAAGCAGTCAATACACTGCTAAGATGGATTTATTAAAAACTGCACCTTGAAATCAGATTCAAAATAGACATCACTTATCTACAAATTATGCCAACTTGAAATAGAGTATTTTCTTGTTGCAAATGTAATGTTCTTTCTTGTTAAATGTATTGATTTTTGAGCAATCATAAAAAGTGTACAAAAATAACCAAGATTTAGGTGATTCATCATCTGATATAATGCTGGTTCCCATGAGAGTGATATTGAGTTTCTATCGATGAATACTAAATCTATTCTAACTCTCCCAAGGTTTTCATGACCCCGTGACACTCTAGATCGCACACAATGCAATATTAAGAAAACTCATTTAGGAATTGAAACGTAATTGTCTGAAGTTCATGAGGTGATAAATTCTCTTTGATTGACGAGAGAATTTAATCAAATAATTTCATCCCCATTCTTATTTTAAACAGCAACTCCAGTTTTCTGAAAAAAAAATAGCCTTAGCTAAAAAGGTTGCAAAAATTTGTTCTGATCAGTAAAAAGATTCTGGTCTAAAAACTTGTAATGAATATTGCATAATATCACAGTTATGCCTGAAGATTATCCTACCCCCAAAAATGTAAATTATTACCTGCTTGGGTGCTTGAAGTCCATATTTGGGTTTGATTCTGAAGTGCAGGTACCACAGTTTAATGGCTTCAAATTCAGTGGCTGTGAATAACATTATCTTTTGAGGTAATATTAATTATTCAGCAAGGGTTTGCCTTGTTAAATTATGGGAGAGTGCCCAAAGGCACTCTCCCATAAATTAAAACATCACAAAGATATATGAATAAATTTTGATGGTCAAAAATAATTTAACCAGTTAACCCTTTACCCAACGAATCACCCACATCCGCCCACGTAATATGCAAATTCACCAGCTGAAAAAATATTATTTTTCGAAAAATTTCAAAAAAACCATATCACGTGACCCCTCTTTGGAACGAGCTCGTCGAGCTCGTTCCAAAGATGGGTCACATGATATGGTTTTGTTGAAATTTTTTGAAAAAATTTAAAAAATGATATTTAAAATAATAAATTTTGAAATCGTCTGCGTTGGGTAAAGGGTTAAAGGAGTTTTGGATGTCACTGAAAATTTAACCCTTTACCCAATGAATCGGCCACATCCGCCCATGTAATATGCAAGCTCAGCAGCTGAAAAAATACTATTTTTCAAAAATTTTCCACAAAACCATATCATGTGACTCCTCATTGGAATGAGCTCGATGAGCGTGATCCAATCAGGGGTCACATGATATGGTTTTGTTGAAATTTTTTTTAAAATTTAAAAAAATGATATCTAAAATAATAAATTTTGATATCGTCCGCATTGGGTAAAGGGTTAAAAATTGAATTCAATATGGCTAGTTGGCAGACATCCTGGTCTATCATTACTGCTGCAATTCAAGCTGATCCTTAGTTTGACCTTCTTCCCAACGTGAAGAGCAGACAACACAAATATTTGTGGAAGAAAAACTTTCATTTTTGCCTCAAAAACATTGCTTAAGACTCATCCCTGGAATGATATTTGGGCCAGTCATGATTAACTGAGTCGACTAATCATCAGAAAAACCCATAATCGACTACATTTTCAAAATCGACGATTATTGGTTTTCATCACTCCTTTGAATTATTTGTTATTTATGTTTATTTATTTATTGGTGTTCAAGGTCACATACTTATGCACAATGGCTAATCATGCCTGTGACAGTTTTATGGGTGGAGGAAGCTGGAGTACTCAGAAAGAACCACCGAGCATCGACGAGCAACTGTCAGCTCCTCAATATTCTAACTCTGTTCAAGCTCTGCTCAAGCAGGGAAACAGCAGTTGAAGACCTGTGCACCAACAACATGCAGTATGCCTTAGTACACGGCATCATCGTGCCCCAATGTAGGCAACCGGGATAAAGTACCCTGCCCAAGGACACAATGCGGGTCGTCCCGGATGGGGATCGAACTCGGGACCTCTAGCATAGAAGTCCAATAGTCTACCACTGAGCCATGTGCTCCCGAATTATTGTTATTACTTTCCTTCTCATCATGCTGGTAAGAAATGTCACAGGCTGTAGAATATCAAAATACGTTCTAATTGATATGGAAAGAAGTATAAAGATAAAACATATGACACCAGGTCTGGCATTCTAGAGAGTATAAGAGTACACATAATTGCCCTTCTCAGTTTTCCAAGGAGAAATGCCTTCTTAACCCTTTACCCAACGCAGACGATATCAAAATTTATTATTTTAAATATCATTTTTTTAAATTTTAAAAAAAATTTCAACAAAACCATATCATGTGACCCCTCGTTGGAACGAGCTCGACGAGCTCGTTCCAATGAGGGGTCACATGATACGGTTTTGTTGAAATTTTTTGAAAAATAATATTTTTTCAACTGCTGAATTTGCATATTATGCGGGAGGATACGGGAGATTTGTTGGGTAAAGGGTTAAATCTCTATGCAGCTATTATTAGATTCCTGACCAACTCAGGTCCAAACCTGAGCATAGGCTCAGGTTTGGGACTGAGGTGGTAAGGAGACTGAATTTTCCTGCATAAAGAATGTCCGGCCTGAGGAAGTAATGACCAAAAATATTGTTTTCTGTATAATGGTTGAGGAAAAAAGCTTTGGACTTCATGAAAAGAATAAGAAACAATAACACTGTCAGAAAACTGTAACAGATCTGAGAACATTTTGAAATTATTTGTTTTGGTTAAATAAATAACGAGGTTACAGTCACTTCACATCATCCATCGACTTTTAGTCGCAGGCCGATATAAAGTCACCTCAGGCTCATATAAAGTTATCTCAGGTTGATATCTCAGGTCAATATGAAACTAACCAGTAATAACCTCTAAATATTACAGGGTACCCGCAGGCAAGGAGTGATAAAATTCACAGTTAATCAAGGCTATTTCACATTTTTCAGAATTTTTCAATAACCTTCAATTATGAAATATCTAATAAATATGGATTCTTCCGATTGCTCCCATTAAACTGACATGGAAGATACCATCAGGGTTCAGAGGATTAAAGAAAGAAACAAAAATAGGAAGTGGATGATGAATGATCAGTTCTGGTATGGGTGCATGAAAACAGTTGAAAGATTCCACAATTTAACAGCATATCACACCAAATCTATTCAAGGAAGCCATTCATAGACATGTGGCTTAGGGGGATCTTTGAATCATATGATTTGTGGGTTCATAGATGAAGCCATTCACTATTTGAGAAAATTAGCTGATGATTTCAGGAAGAAGCTTAGGGAAGAAAATCTAATGACAGATTATAGAAAAATACTAAGTGAAAAATGAATGATCAATTGCAATACAGAGGAACTGTGTTAATTGGATATCACTTAACTGAATAACCCTGTTAATTGAATATAATTTTCCAACACAAAACCATTTACCATATTTCCATTACAAATTTGACCTGTTAATTGAATAAAGGTTACAGAGTAAACTTCTGCTAATTGAATAAAAAATATTTTAACCTGTCGAGAAATTACAACGACTCTCCCCAGTTTTCCATTTTTTATAGACCTATTTAGCTTCAGTACATCCAATACAGGTATTTAATCTATTATATCTTGTTTGACAGAGCTCATAGAGAATAAATGCTAAGTTTATCTCTAGAATGGGAGTGCGGTGGCTCAGTAGGTAGAGGTGCAGGCTGCAAGCCGAGAGGTCCTCGGTTCGAAATCCACCTGGGGCAACCACGCTGTGTCCTTGGGCAAGACACTTCATCCCCACTGCCCATGTAGGGGCACGGTGGTATTGTGTACTAAGGCGTACTGCACACTGATGGTGCACTTGTCTCCAACCAATGCTAACCCTGCTTGTGTGGAGTTGGTATGTTGGGAAGCTGTCAGTTGTTCGTGGTTGCTCAGTGATTCTATCCAGGTACTCTGGCTTCCTCCACCCGTAAAGCTGTCGTGGTCTTGATTAGCCATTGTACAGAAATATGTGACCTTAAACATCAATAAATAAATAAATAATCTCTAAAATACAGGAAAGTGACACAATTCCTGTTAATTGAATATTTTTCACTGGCAAAGTGGCTATTCAATTAACAGAGTTCCAAAGTACTAGTAAAAGCTGTCATGAATGCCAGAAGCCACAATCATAGCTCTGTTGAAACTTTGGTGAAATTGGATAGGTCTCACTTTAAATACAAGTCAACATCTTCAAAAAGATATATTTTGAAAATTCTAAATCCCATATTTCTGTTCACAGACAAAGTGAACATTACTGGAGAGCAGATGACATCTTTGTTCATTAGCTAAGTTTATTTTCCTGAAGGTTTTGTTAAACTCCAACAAACTGTCAAAAAGAAGTTTAAGACAAGTGCAGATATTCTGATAAGGACCTTGATCTCTCTTGGGGAACTACATTGTCTGATAAAGTAGAAAGCCTAAGATGTTAGGCTCAGGCAGTGGTTGTCAAAAGGAGAGGGGGGGGGGGGGGGCTGCCCTGAATGGAATCTTGTAGAGATGCCAAAATATGTAATATGTCAAAAACACCATGAAATCCAAATGTCTATATAAAACCAGCCACCAAAAAATATGTATTGATTCATGGTGAAAGAGTAGCACATATAAGGTTGGCCCAGGCTGCAATCTATGCTTGTCTGGCACAGGCACCATACCTCACCAAATAACACTATAGTTGAAGAGTTCCTGACTGAGAGGCATCAAACATCTGTTTTTATAAATCAAGAGAGTTGATTCAAGAAATACAAATGTACAAGGAAATAATTTGCAGCAATAAACTCTTACAATTATCAGCCATCGGTGAAAAGGGAAACAACTGTAAATGAATCATTTTCAGATAGAGTCTCTTGGGAAACATCATCACATTATCAGTCCTTCCATTTAAAAATGGGAGGCATGCTGTATAGTGCTCGCAAGCATTTGAAGTAAAATATGCAATTTTTTTTTTATTTAGTTTTTATTTTTTTTATTTTATTTATTTAATCTTATTTGTTTTACAAAGGATTGATGAACAAGTTATGCAACTTATATTAACGCCTCTCCTTGGCCCAATGGCGTAGGTGTGTGGGATGACCTTCATAGCAGCAACTTCGTGGCCTAGCTCTTCTTGAATATTACGAAGGGATCTTTAGCCTGCACGGAGTGTGTCTCTCTCCGCACAGAGGACAGCCATTTTACGTCCCCACCCTATAGGACGGTACGCTGTGTCAGCATCAACCCCACAATTGATGCTGACAGAGAGTGTTTGGACACTTCGAGAACTTTCCCCGACTGGGGATCGAACCCGGGACCTCTGGCATGAGAGACCAGCACACTTATCCACTCGGCCACCACTCTCAGGCCTGATTTGAGTTCAGTATAAGAACCAACATGAAATGCAACTTCCAATGGAGCAATCAGATGATTCACCACAGAGCAAAAAGACAGTGTGTCGCATTACAGGCCTTTGAAGTTTGTCGAATTAATATGGTGCAGCCCTGTTAATTTCCAACTAATCAAATTTCACCTTCCGAGAATTGGTACGAAAACAACATACAGTGGAGCCCACTTAATTGGATATCTCTTAATTGTATATCCCTGTTAATTGAATATAATTTCCCAACACAAAACCATTTACCATACCTCCAGTACAAATTTTACCTATTAATTGAATATAGGTTATAGAGTGAACTCAAATCAAAGTGGCTATTCAATTAACAGGGTTCCACTGTACTAATAGCTAAAAAAATTTCTTTTATTGTGCCTAAGAAACAGCCTATGATCCCTCATTCTAACGAGCTTATTCCAATGAGCATTCATCAGGTATGTTTTTGAGGCAAAAAATTAAATTATATTAAGATCTGAATGGCTATTTTTGTGAATACAGTGCTGGCCAGAAAGTCAGGAAATGGTTATCTGAGATTGCCCATGTTGGGGTATGGTGGTGATGTGTACTAAGGCGTACTGCATGTCAATGCTGCAGTTACCTTCAACTTTTGCTGTCTCTGCTTGTGGCTTCTTTCACCCATAAAACTGTTTGACACGATGTGACTGTGGCTAAACAAACATACTTAAAGCTGATTATATTTTCAGGCTTAGACAATGCTATTTTAGCATGGAAAATAAAGCATTAAGTATTTTATTCATCTTGCCTATAGAGCTGGGCGTTTTCTCAGTTTACCGGTTTGGTTCTGGTTTTTGTGGCAAACCGGAAAACCAAACCACAAGACACTGCAAAAACCGGCCAAACAGTTTTACTGTGCTTGTTTGTGCATTAACTAATCAAACTAACTTATTAGGAGGAGACAGGGCTAGTGATCGATATGGACCCTCGCCTCTCAGTCTATCTGTCAAATGGGCTAATTCTTATTGCCACATTCTCTCCCTTATTGACTTGTCCATGGGACGAGTCAATAATGGAGAAAATGTGACAATGAGAACGCAACACAGATTAGATGAACTTGATTCGTTTGTTACCCAAATTTATGTTTTGTTTTGGACTGAATATGCTTAGTAACTGATTCTATAAGTATTATCAATGGGGGGTGGGTTGGTAGGGCTGCACGGTATATCGATAAAATGATATATACCGGTATTCAAACCAATATCGACTGAATACCGGTGTAATTACGAAAATATCGATTTATTGTCATTATTTATTTACCCGCAATTTAATTTTCAAGATGTCTTGACTTTTTTAAACTGTTGCCCCGAATAAATAATATTATCCCTTTATCTAAGGAATTGTCTTCTTATGCCCTCGTAATATACAAATTCAACAGTTGAAAAAAAAATTTCAAAAATTTCAACAAAACTATATCATGTGACCCCTCATTGGAACGAGCTCGTTGAGCTCGTTCCAATGAGGGATCACATGATATAGTTTTGTTGAAATCTTTGGGGAAAATCTGATAAACTAATTTTGAAAATAATAAATTTTGATATCGTCTGTGTTGAGTAAAGGTTTTTCGAACCGCATCATCAAGGCATGATAATTCATTCTGACTGTGGTGCCTTGAGTCTCGATTGTGGTACTTGTGTTCACATATCTGAACAGTTTTCGATATACCGGTATACCGTGGTATTTTTTTTGAATACCGGTACCGGTATTCAGTTTTGAATATCGTGCAGCCCTTTGGGTTTTTCAAGCTAAGGAGTCTGAGGGGTTATTTACTATCCGTTCTCAACCCTTTACCTAACCTGAAAAGCAGACGACACTTGCAAAAATAATTCTTGAATAACTAATTTTTGATGAGCTCATTCCAAAGAGGGGTCATAACCTATGTTTTTGAGACAAAAAATGAAAAAAATAATGAAAATTAATTGGCGATTTTTGACAATAGCGCTGAACGGTTTTAGCCATTATGTTAGGTAAAGGGTGAACATATAGAAAAAACAAACCAAAACAGAGTTTTAATCCTGAAACCGAATCTGATAAGACAAACCTCCCAGCTCTAGATACCTCTCTCACACAGCATCTGATAATGATACAAGATATTGAATTTTCAGTTTATAAACTCTTAATCAGATGAGTATATTTTAACCCTTTACCCAATGCAGATGATATCAAAATTTATTATTTTAAAAGTCATTTTTTCAAATTTTCCAAAAAATTTCAACAAAACCATATCATGTGACCCCTCGTTGGAACGAGCTCGACGAGCTCGTTCCACTGAGGGGTCACATGATATGGTTTTGTTGAAATTTTTTGAAAAAAAATATTTTTTCAACTGCTGAATTTGCATATTATGCAGGCGGATTCGTTGGGTAAAGGGTTAAAGTTTACTCATGAAATCCAGTCATGGCTGGTTAACCCTTTACCTTAGGAACCAGCCATAGCTGTCTGCATAATTTACAAATAAAAGGCCGCTCGGCCACATGTCCCCCCAAAAAACAAGTCGAAAAGGAGGCATAACTCTAGTAAAAATGATCGTCCGAACCCATATTCGAACTTGACCTGTATTTTTACCCCAGAAAGTCACATACCAAAATTCTTTCCGATCAAATAATCCCAACTGGAGTTATCATCCAGACACCGCAAATCCTGAAAAATGGTATAACTCTAATAAAAATAATCTGGCCGAACCCATATTCGAACTTGACCTGTGGTTTGGGCTATGAAGGACACATACAAAAATTGGTTCCAATCAAATGATCCAAACTGGAGTTATCATGGGGACACCAAGTGGGACGGACGGACGGACTGCGCTGATTTCTATAGTCCCCGGGTGACAATTATGCAGCTGAAAAGAAATTATATCAGGTGTCTCCTCAGTGAAATGAGCTAGATCATTCCAATGAGGGGTCACATGATAAGCCAAACACACCAAATTAAAACAGTCAGATGGGTGTAATAAGGTAATAAACCTAATAAGGTAATAAATCACAAGCCCCAGGAGGCCAGAGGTGCTCGACTGAATAATGAGATTCCGGTCTCAAGAGAAGCCCAATAATAAATCTCAACTAATCAATAGACAAGAAACCCACATTTAACAAATGGTCAAGAGAAAATGAGAAACAAAAAGCTAATTTCCAGCCATTTCACAATGGTTCACCAGAAAGTAAGTGACTCAGTATTTTCCCATTATATTACTGACAGTGATAAAAATGGCCATCTCCATATGGTGCCCTATGATAAAACCTCTAGCAATTTATTTAGCACATTCGATTCTACTGATCCTAAGGAAGCTTCTTACCAAATAACAATTCCTTGTTCATTGCAGTTTGGGAAATATGGGCATTTGAAAATATTTATATTTTTAGCTCCTAGGACCCCTCCCTGTGTGTAAGTATTATACTGCATGCATGGTGCACTTGCCTTCATTAACCATCAGTTCTCAAAATAAAAATGTTGGGTGGAGCCCAAAACTGAAATCCTCTCAGGGCAAAACCAAATGGTGACCTACAAATTTTCTTTGAACAAACCTGGATCTTCACAATCAAAAGTAAGTCACCTACCACATATCAAAGAATTGTTATTGATGAGTAGCAGATTTTTAAAGAATTTTGATTGATTCTGCTTTTTTGAGCATTACCCCCACCCTGATGGGAGCAGCAACATTTCGTGAAAACGAAGAAAGAGTATATCCACACAAGATGATATGTGCTAATATAAGTTATCTCCGCCAACATGTATGGTATATGGAGATTTAATACCTGGATGTCGGTTTTTAAACACCGAGCAAGAGGCGAGGTACTTAAATGAAAAATCCAAGTATTAAATCGACATATACATGTTGGCGGGGATAATGTTTTTGTCCCGTTTGAAACACAATACAAACATAGTGGAAATAAATTTGTGGACACATTTCTCAGCTCCACAATCACTTGGACCAAATTTGTGATAATTATTTTGTTTTTATAATCGCAGAAGACAACAGATAGAGTTACATTTTGTTGACATATCATCACGTAGAACACATTGGTACTCAGGGGACGAATTATTTGCTCTTATTTTATTTTTATGATTGAGCTGATAATATTTGTGACTATTTTCAGGTTTTTTGGTTCAATTTTTATGTCGAGGTGAGCAAATGTAGAAAGCGTTCGTTTAAACCATATACCCCCGATGTTTCGCGTGCGCTTATACCCTGGATGTTAGGGGGCGCGGTGGCTCAGTTGGTAGAGGTGCAGGCTGCAAGCCGAGAGGTCCTCGGGTTCGAATCCCACCTGCGGCAGCCGCATTGTGTCCTTGGGCAAGACACTTCACCCCGATTGCCTACATGGGGGCACGATGACGCTGTGTACTGAGGCGTACTGCACGTCGATGGTGCACATGTCTTCAACCAATCTAACCTTGGTGCAGAGTTCAGAGTTACGATGTTGGAGAGCTGACAGCTGCTCGTCGCTGCTCGGTGGTTCTCTCCGGGTACTCCGGCTTCCTCCACCCGTAAAACTGTTACGGTCACGATTAGTCATTGTGCATAAGTATGTGACCTTAAACACCAATAAAATAAAATAAATAACCCTGGATGTTGTGCGCTCTCATATACCTTGGATGTTGGGTGCACCCTTTGCCATGGCTATTTGTCCAAGGCATTCTGACCAATCATAAGACAGAATTTATCGGGATATAGGGACAAGTAAGTTTAGGTTTTAATACCACACTTGCTGTGCATATTCAACATTACGCAATACAATACTGACATCGGGAAATGTTCTATATTCACCATGCATGGAATCTGGATTATGCATAAGAACGTCATGTAAGAATGGAATCTGATTGGATGTCATGCATCTGAGTGATGTTATGATGTGAATGAAATGCTTTGACACAAAACAGTGTCAAGCAAGAAAGTTATCAGACCACCGATGGTGATAGTTTTCTTCGAAAAAATATCAGCTGCTATCACTTAAAAATTTTATTTTGGTATAAATACAGAACACAACTCAGGTAGAAGAAATGAAGACCTTTGGATACACAAAAAACTCCACCTCACACCACTGATTCCGGTCCCCCATACTCCACCCTCGTCGAAGGAGAAGATTGAAGTCAGTAGCATACAAGAAAGAGAATCACTCAGCATTTTTGCATTACTGACAATTAATGTTATTTGCATTACTGACAATTAATGTTAAAATAGGAACAGTGGAACCCTGTTAATTGAATAGCCACTTTGCCATTGAAAATTGTTCAATTAACGGGAGTATTTAATTAACAGGGATTATGTCAGTTTCCTGTATTCTAGAGATAAACTTAGCATTTATACTATTCTATTTTGTTTGACAGCGCTCCATGAGCTCTGTCAAACAAGATATAATAGATTAAATGCCTATATTGGATGTACTGAGGCCAAATAGGTCTATAACAAAAGGAAATCTGGGGAGAGTCAGGGTAATTTCTTGATATTTTACAAGATTTTTTATTCAATTAACAGGAGTTTACTCTATAACCTATATTCAATTAACAGGTCAACTTTGTACTGGAGCTATGGTAAATGGTTCTGTGTTGGGAAATTATATTCAATTAACCGGGATATACAATTAAGAGATATCCAATTAAGTGGGCTCCACTGTATCTCCAAATAGCATACCCAATAACACAACCAATTAAAACATTTTGGGGCCAAATCGATTCAATTGTCCCAAGAAAGCTTCATATCTTATAATAATTCTCTTCTCTACAGTTTTGGAAATATGGACATTTGAAAATTGTTTTTATTTTTAGCTTCTGGGATTCTCATAGAGAAGCTAATAGGGAAAAAGAAATTTTTTTTTTTGCATGAATCAAATACTTGTGACCCAATAATACCACATACCAAATATGATTCAACTCCACCTATTGGTTTGCAAAATATAAAATTTGGGTGGGACCAAAAATCTTTCCCCTCCCACTACAACTGCAAATACTGCCATGAACATTGTTTGAACAAACTTGAATTTATATATACCTCAAAGAGAAGCTCAGTACCAAATATCAGGTTGTTGTACCCATCAGTTCATGAGAAGGTTTTTAAAAAGTTGAGATGGTTTAAACTTGTTCCATTTCAGGGTCCTTAGCTACGTCTAAAAGGTAAAAAAAAGATTATTTTTAGTTCTTCAAGAAATTTGTTTCAACTGTCATCAGCTATTCAAGTTAAGTGAAGGGTTAATGCCTAAAAGGGTTATATTTGAAGCTCGACGTGATTGTACCTGTTACACATGTTGAGCTGCTGAACTGCTGCTACCTGTAATTTGAACATTTTCAGATGAAAATGTGGATACCGTACACAACAGGGCCCTGTGAATCTTCGAATTCGATTTGAATTTCGAATTATTTGTACAATTCGATTTGATTTGATTTTCGAATATCTGACAGCCGAATACTGAAATTGAATATCCTGATGATGATCATGGAAACTTAATTATGTCATTTTTTTTCGTGCATATCATTATGTGGTCATTATTTCTTGCCAATTACGTTAATA
Organism: Pictodentalium vernedei; assembly: GCA_031216915.1. NCBI lineage: Eukaryota > Metazoa > Mollusca > Scaphopoda > Dentaliida > Dentaliidae > Pictodentalium > Pictodentalium vernedei. The sequence goes on along the minus strand of CM062292.1, from coordinate 402,113,125 downwards.
TCAAGAATATTACGGTAAGCTGGTCAGACAGAGCTGTTGGTTGACTATTGTTTTATAACTCTAAAAATACAGTGAAACCAGTCTTGAGAGACTGCTGTCATGAGGGACCACCTGCCTTGAGAGACCACTGTGACCTTGTACCTTTGGGTTGTTTAACTCTATAATGGACCTGTCATGAGAAACCACCTGTTTTGAGAGACCACTTCTCCTTGACTAAAACGGCAGTCTCTCACGACAGGTTCAACTGTATATAAGTCATTGTCACAGCAAACACAAAATTGCAGCACCGGTTCTGATTTTCTATTGGTTTTGCGAAGATGACGTCAAAACACTTGACCTGTTTCTAATTTTTAAAATTTATTAAACAACTACCAATCACTTCCTCTTCTGTCTTTTCATCTCTTTATGGGAGAGTGCCAATAGGCACTCTCCCATAAATTCTACCAAGGCAAACCCATATAGATTAAGTAATTTCACTTCTAAGATAATATGAAGCACATCCACAGAATATGACAGCTTCAGGCCGGGGTACCTGCTCTTCATATTAAAGTCCTGATAGTGGCTTCTAGTACTCTACCAGTTAAAGATGCATATGAAAATCTCTGACCACATATACTGACGGAATGTCTGATTCGATTCAAATTTGGTTCAAAATCGAACCTTAAACACACAATTTGATTTGTATAAACAGAAAAAAAGTCTGATTTGCAGGACCCAAATACAAAATCAAAATAATTCCTCCATGCATCATACTTATACAATGTTTAAAAGTGACATGTCATTGAAAATTTTACACATTCAGAAACCTGGAATAATTTTCCTTTGGAAAAAATACAGTGGAGCTCACTTAATTGAATATCTTTTAACTGAATAACTCTGTTAATTGTATGTAACATACAAACACCAAACCATTTACCATACCTTCAGAAAAATTTGACCTGTTAATTGCCTATGGGTTATAGAGTTAAAACTCCTGTTAATTGAATAAAAAATCTTGTAAGCTGTTGACGAATTACTCTGACAGCCATTCAATTCCACAAAGTTTTGGAAACTTTTATTTATTTATTTATTTATTTATTTATTTATTTATTTATTTATTTATTTGTGCTTAAGGTCACATACTTATGCACTATGGCTAATGGTGACTGTGACAGTTTTATGGGTGGAGGAAGATGGAGTATCCCAAGAGAACCACCAAGCATCAACAAGCAACTGTCAGATCCTCAACATTCTAACTCTGTCCAAGCCTTGCTCAAGCAGGGTTACTGCAGTTGAAGACAGATGCATCATCGATGTGCAGTATGCCTTAGTACACAGCATCATCATGCCCCCATGTAGGCAACTGGGATAAAGTGCCTTGCCCAAGGACACAACGCGGGTCGTCCCAGACGCCTCAATTCATTCAATATGGGCATGTTAAAACACCCACCGATTCAAACATTCAAACAGACATCGCATTCTGTGTTTCTTACACAACCCTATGCATTAAAATTCATTTAAATAAAGAAATTTTAATTCCCATGTCTAAACCCAAAGATGAAGAGTCCGTTATTTTTGTTTGAAGCGCTACTGATCAAATAGATCGATAAAAAATCAAAGCAACCTTTAGGGAACCAGTCTAAATTACATTTGCAATCATTTCTATTAGGCATGTTTGTTCAAATTTGTATCGCTGTTTCTCTTCAGCTGGTGTCCATTCACACCTAACCATTTGGTGGCTATTACTGATAGTAAAAATATAAGTACAAATTTAGGCGGATTTACAAAACAGCTGAGAGAAACACAGATGGCGGATAATGGTATAATAGAATTTTGAAACTTTTTGAAGCATAAACAATGACTCAACGGAAAGGAACTAGTCGAAACGGTGTGGGGAAAAAAGTTCTGGCTTGTACATCACCAGTTAAATACAGAAACATTTATGCCATAGCAGTGATTCCATTAAATACATAGAGAGTAATCAATTTGTTTTTAGCGTTATGGTAAATAATTCATTGAGAGACGGGACGTGAGTAAATCATGAGGGTATAGCCCGAGTGATTTACGAATGATTTATGACTGATTTATGAAACAGTCCCATCTCGAGATGAATTATTTACCGTAACGCTCAAAACAAATTGATTACTCTGTTTATTACATGACATTTGGAATAAAGAGGTCTTTTACTATAATAATTCAACCCAAACTCAAACTATTGTCAGATATAATCCAATTTAGTGTAAACCTGGAAACATTTCTAAAATTAAAAGGAAGGAAATAAGAAATAGTCCTGTCTCGAGGCGAATTATATACCGTAACTTGCCGTAAGAATGGGTCACTCTTTTTAGTAAATGACATTTTAGACCAAAATGTCTTTCATTAAAAATAATTCAACACAAAATGAAACTCTGAAATACTTCTGAAATTAGCGCGTATGAATACATTACTTTCTGTGTCAAATCTTCGATTGGAAATGGCCCAGTTTTATTTTTGTGACTTTCGTTCAATATTTTACTATTTTATGTGGCGTTCCAGTCGCATTTGGGGAATTGCATTCCGCCATAAGATAAAACATTTCTATTTGGATTTTGTCAACTGTGCTAACGAACCTGTTCGTAGAGGAAAGAAAGGATTTTTAAAAATATTCAGAAGGAAAATTCATTTTAATTAACTGATGTGGAACTGGAAAAAAAACATCAACAAATCAGTGGGGGCATGGCTTATATACGTCAGTCGTTCCAAAGTTACTATTGAAGTGACATAATTCACTCGTGACATTACCACTTTTTAATCAACATTCAATTCAATGCAAAACGAACTGAGGAATGTAATAAAAGGATTTAAAGTTTAATGGATGTGTAATAAAAGAATAAATGGTTAGTTTATAACTACCAATCCCTATTAATTGTATACTCCAAACAATTGAATATTTTTCTCTGACAAAGTGTCAATTTAATTAACCGAGTTCTACTGTACAAGATTCATAAAAATCTCCTTAAGACAATCCAAAAGAATGAAACATGAAGCATCATTTATATTTATATAAATCCACAAAATGACACTGCAAAAAAACTAACACACAACAACAAACGGCTTACCATCATCTAGTCTGAATGCCAAAGAAATCCTCACAATGCCAGAAGCAAGTAACTAAAAACTCCGAACATTAATGAAGTGACACTGTGGCAGAAACAATCTATACTGGAATAAATGTGGAACTCACTGACTAGAAATATTAGAAAACTCAAGGACCGTTATAGCTGAAGTGCTGTGCTTCAGTCAACTGAGGAGAGAAAAAAGGAAATGCCCGGAGAAATCAATTCATTGATTCGATAATGCCCCTAGTGGCTGTTTCCACGGTGAACTCATAATGAATGAGCCACATTAAACGTTTAATGCATAAGCATTGATATTTTTTTTATTATGGAGGTACAGTAGAAGTCTTCAGATGAGACAGAAATCAGAGTATTTTGCCATATCTTAACCATTTTGGTGTTGGAAGCCACTGTAATGTCTCTATTGAAAAGTGCTGGTACTGAAGAAGGTTGCATATTATTTTTATGTACTTCAAAAGATAATGGTATCTTGTTCATATGGATTTGTTTTGGTACAATTTTTGGGAGAGTGCCTGTTGTCCTCTCCAAAAACATTTAACTATAAAATAACATGAAGCATGTTAACACTTTCCTTTTCAAGCCAGAGAATATAAAATCTTGATTTGTGAGATAACCTATTTACTGTTCATCTGGATATAATAAAGAGGACCGATTACAGTACAGCCATCATGGACGGGTCAAAATCTATGGGTGGGCATTTTTTCAAGCAAAAAATTCAGAGATAATCCGCTATGACACCTAGCAAAATTTCCACCAATGAGGCACCAGGGTAATCCTGGTGCTTCATTGGTGGAAATGTTGCTAGGTGTCATAGTGGATCATCTCTGAATTATATGCATAGAAAAATGAAAACCTGTGGAACCTGACCCGTCCATGCGACGGCCCTACTGTATGACAGTTCACAGATTTCGAAAGTATCTGTGGCACACTCAGGGGGCGTCGGCTGTCTTAGGGAGTTTGAGCATTGGAGAGAGGGGTCTTTCCACAGGAACAATTTTAAAACAGTGCTATCAAATAAGATGATAAGACCCAGCTTTTTGACGAACTGTTTGTAGTTCCAAACAAACAACTTTTCGGTTATCTGTTTTTTCATTTAGATAACCACCAGAGGAACGATAAAATCAAATTTTATGGCCTACAAGACGATTCATATTGTTTGAACGAACATCTTTTTTACCTGCAAATTCACAAATATTCGTATGAACAATGGCCACTTTCTCAGAATGTTCAATGAATCAATAATGTTTGGTATTGGTACACAGGACATATCTCAAAATATTGGGTGTTGAATGCTTGTCAACAGTATTATATTTGCCACAATAACCGGCTATATCTCTGAAAACTGATCCAAGCTCCCACAACGATATTCAATGAGTGATATTTTGTTGTGGTGATACTAAATTTTCAGCGTAACTATGTCTGTATATCATCAGTCACATATCATTGTGGAAGTTCAGATAAGGTTCAGAATGTGCAATTTTTACCAGTAAAACAGAGGTTATTCACCACAGTAAACAAGCACTGCTTGTGGGCAAAGTGGGTCAGTAGGTAGAGGTACAAGCTGCAAGCCGAGAGGTCCTCGGTTCGAATCCCACCTGTGGCACCCACATTGTATCCTTGGGCAAGACACTTCACCCCCATTGCCCCTGTGGGGGCACTGTGGCATTGTGTGCTAAGGCGTTCTGCACACCAATGGTGCACTTGTCTTCAACCAATGCTAACCCTGCTTGTGTGGAGTTAGTATGTTGGGGAGCAGGCTGAAAGCCAAGAGGACCTCGGTTCGAATCCCACCTGGGGCACCCACATTGTGTGCTTGGGCAAGACAATTCACCTCCATTGCCCATGTGGGGGCATGGTGGCATTGTGTACTTAGGTGTATTGCACATCAATGGTGCACTTGTCTTCAACCAAAGCTAACCATGCTTGTATGGAGTTAGTATGTTGGGGAGCTGACAGTTGCTCGCCGTTGCTCGGGGTTCTCTCTGGGTACTCTGGCTTCCTCCACCTGTAAAACTGTCGTGGTCATGATTAGCCATTATGCAGAAATATGTGACCTTAAACACCAATAAATAAATAAACAAGCACTGCTTCACTTCCCGGGATTTATAGCCTATATATCTCTTGTGGCTTTGCAGTATATATTATTTATTTATTGGTGTTTAAAGTCACATATTTCTGCACAATGGCTAACCATGACCGTGACAGTTTTACGGGTGGAGGAAGCTGGAGTACCCGGAGAGAACCACCGAGCAACGGCGAGCAACTGTCAGCTCCCCAACATACCAACTCCACACAAGCAGGGTTAGCATTGGTTGAAGACAGGTGCACCATCGACATGCAGTACGCCTTAGTACACAGCGTCACCGTGCCCCCACGTGGGCAATGGGGGTGAAGTGTCTTGCCCAAGGACACAACGTGGTTGCCGCAGGTGGGATTCGAACCGAGGACCTCTCGGTTTGCAGCCTGCACCTCTACCAACTGAGCCACCGCGCCCCCGTGGCTTTGCAGTTATTTCTAGGCATGTTTTCTGCCTACTTGCCCAGAAACAACTGCCAAGGTTCATAAAATGTAATTTTGAGTTTATTCAGACTGCATGATGGTGCAACTGTTCTGTTACAGTAAAAAGAGATAAAAGTAGGAACAAGGCCTTTAAGTGGTTAAGGGTTTGAATATTTTTGGTGGTCTAAATTTGTTATGCAAAATTTGTTTTATTACAAATTATTGTAGAGTACCCATTGGCACTCTCCAATAATTTGTAGTAGAACAAACTTATATAAACAAAATATTATTTGTATTTGACTGAATCGGAAACATGGGCAAAGAAAAGTTGGGTTTTGCTCTGCAACCCTCATTTTTTTGAAAGCCCTGATAGTGGCTTCTAGTAATTAACCAGGTAAAGTTAATTGACATTTTGAGGCATTTATCAAGACTGGAGAAGCCAAAAAATGGCATTTCAGACAGTCATTATTACAAAAATTTTCTTCAACAGATTTGAACAACAACTGACTTGGAGAGTCTTCGATATTCCCAACTTAGACCAATCAAAAGGTCACGAAAGCACACTATACTCTCACGAAAGTAAGCAAGATTAACTCTTTAAACCCCCACTCCTGCTTTTTCAGTCCAGGCTCATGTGCGACCTAAATTCATAAAGTAGATAGTTGCTCAGTGAATTTATGTGGTAGACCAATCAAAATTTTCAATGTGCAGCCCTTGACTGGTCTTACCCCGAGTAACGAATATAGAATCTACCACTTGATGGCTTTAACCCTTTACCCAACGTAACGACCAAAACCGGCCAGCATTATTCACAAAAATCGCTAAGTAATTTTTATTATTTTTTGTCTCAAAACATAGGTTATGACTCCTCTTTGGAACGAGCTCGTTCCAAAGAGGGGTCATAACCTATGTTTTTGAGACAAAAAATGAAAAAAATAGTTATTCAAGAATTTTGTTTGCAAGTGTCGTCTGCTTTTCATGTTACGTAAAGGGTTAAACAGGCATGGAATATACCATCAGGATCAAAAGGGTTAAGTGTCTGGCACAAAGACACGTGCAAGTAATGAGGAGGAGCTTCAATGTGATATGTGTGATGAAAAAAGAAATAACTCACTTGAAATTAATTTTTAAAAAATGTTTTGATCTTCAGGCAATCCCTCACTGAAACTGAAGCCCCTCATTGGATGTTTTTATTGTCTTGCGATGTCTTCCAAAATTACTACAAAATCAGGAGACTCAAAACTTTTTACATTTTCGATTGATGTTTGTAACTTTAATCTGAAGAGCATAACTAAAGATACTAAACAGTTTTATTTTTAAAATTAAATGAATTTATTTATATAATTATGCACATTCTATATACTCTGTGTGTGAAAAGACAACACCAAGCCTCACAATCTATGCTCAATATATACAAGAGAGAGCGTGGGATGTTGTTTTCCGAGCATCTGAGCAGTCAAAGACTGGTTTAAGTGCACGAAAAACACCATCTTTGGCATGTTTTGGCCGCCCATCAGCTCAGAGCTGATATGCAGGGATGATTTGTATTGAGGATCAGTCCATAAAGGACATGATCTCTTCCATCAGCCGATGCTGATATGTGAGAAGTTGTTTTTGGGATCAGTCCATAAAGGACATGATTTCTTCTTTGAGGTTTTTTTTTGTATCAAAAATTGTGTGTAAATATTTCTGATCTTTTTGGCTACACTTTGTCAGAATAATTTTGCAAACTGAAAACACAATGAAAAAAAAGTGTAGCCCTTGTCATCAATCAAGAGTTGTTTTGTCTTGCCCAGGTAGCATAAATGCCAGGTTGCTTGAAGCATCGGGCACATTTACGCCACAGTGTTAGTAAAAAAATTTCCAGTATTTCTGTGCGTTGCTGTACATTGTATTTCATTTCCGTACGAAAACATACTTATTCTATAAATATTTCCATTTACCTATCAATGAGTTTTGCCTGGTCGCACATGAATACAGTGATAAGGTAATCGGACTAAATTTGCACATGATGCGATCCTTTTGTTTCAATTGGCATGTCACGGAAGATTAGAGGGTTACCCATGGTCAAGAATAGTAATTAAGTTAATGTAGTCCATTCTTTGGAACACACACATAATTTCATTGAAATATCTGTCTGAGTTGAGTTGCAAGTTTCTTATTAATTACCAAGCAATTTTCAACCACCTCCACCCCTCAAACCTCTAGGCTATTTTGGTCGCCCATCAGCTTGGTGCTGATATGCAGGAATGATTTGTATTGATGATCAGTCCATAAAGGACATGATCTCTTCCTTCAGCTCGATGATGATATGTGAGAAGTTGTTTTGGGGATCAGTCCATAAAGGACATGATCTCTTCTTTGAGTGTTTTTTGTATCATAATTATATGTGAATATTTTTTATCTTTTTGGCTACACTTTGTCAGAATAATTTTGCAGACTGAAAACACAAGGAATAAAAAGTGTAGCCCTTATCATCAATCAGAGTTGTTTTGTCTTGTCCAGGTAGTATAAATGGAAGTGTCAATGACACTGTAGCTCAACTTGTCAAGACATGTACATGTATAGTATGTGACACAGCAATGACAAACATCTAGGTGATGACCTGATAACAAAGGTACATATAAAGTATTGTAACGGTCTGTTCATAAATACTGAGCATAGCCTGTAAACAAATGTATAGGTAAAGTATTGTAAAGGTGGGTGACAGTCAGATGCTAAACTAGAAAAGAAATCTTTGAGTCCCAGAGTGGGTCTGACTGAACCCCAAAATATTTGTTCTCATAGCACAGTGATAACAAAGGCACCCCAAAACACACTCATTCCTGTCCCAAGGTGAAAACAAAGGTACCCAAGAAGTTTCGTGAAGATCAGTTCATAAATACGAGCTGTATAGAAGTTGTGACAAAAAACTGATTGGACCTAATTTCGGTACAAAATGGCCACTGGCAGCCATCTTGAATTTTGGACCGCACTCAGAAACACTCGTTCTCGTCCCAAGGTAATAACAAAGGTACCCAAGTAGTTTCGTGAAGATCGGTTGATAAATACAGCCTCTAGCCCGAGCCGTATTGACATGTGCACTTACAGAGTATAAGTAGCACTAAATAAATCAAAATTCATGTAATTTGCATAATTTCTGCACAAAGAAAAAAACCCGTACTGTATGTGATGTATTCCAATTTACTAAACATTCATACAAAAATTTATTCAAATCAGAACTTTCATACAGAAGTTCTGTACAAAAGACTGATTGCACTAATTTTGGTACAAAATGGCTGCTGGTGGCCATCTTGAATTTCGGACCACACCCACAAACACTAGTTCTCATCCCACGGTGATAACAAAGGTACCCAAGAAGTTTCGTAAAGATTGGTTCATAAATACGGCCTCTAGCCTGAGCCGTATAGAAGTTCTGTACAAAAAACTGATTAGACCTAATTTCGGTACAAAATGGCCACTGGCAGCCATCTTGGAATTTTGGACCGCACTCAGAAACACTTGTTCTCGTCCCAAGGTGACAACAGAGGTACTCAAAAAGTTTCGCGAAGACCGGTTGATAAATACAGCCTCTAGCCCGTGCCGTATTGACATGTGTACTTACTGTGTGTAAGTAGCACTGAAAAAATCAAAATTCATCTAATTTGCATAATTTCTGCACGAGAAAAAAAACCATATTATATGTGATGTATCCCATGGTACTAAACATTCACACAAAATTTTTTTAAAATCAGCACTTTCATATGGAAGTTCTGTGCAAAAATCTGACTGCACCTAATTTTGTACAAAATGGCTGCCATTGGCCATCTTGAATTTCGGACCGCACCCAAAAACACTCGTTCTCGCCCCACGGTGATACCAAAGGTACCCAAGAAGTTTCGTAAAGATCGGTTTATAAATACGGCCTCTAGCCCAAGCCGTATTGGCATTTGCACTTACAGTGCTGAAAGTAACACTAAATACATCTAAGTTAGTCTAATTTGCATAATTTACGTACAAGAAAAAAACCTGTATTATATGTGATGTATCCCATGGTACTAAACATTCACACAAAAAATTATTCAAATCAGTGCTTTCATATGGAAGTTCTGCACAAAAATCTGATTTCACCGAAGTCTCTACAAAATGGCCGCCAGCGGCCAACTTGAATTTTGGATCGGACCCAAAAACACTCGTTCTCGTCCCACGGTCATAACAAAGGTACCCAAGAAGTTTTGTAAAGATCGGTTCATAAATACGACCTCTAGCCCGAGCCGTAATGAATTGTTGACGGACAGACAGACAGACAGACATCCAGACAGACGACGGATGACTGGCCATGGCATAAGCTCAAATTTGGCTTCGCCAAAGTTGAGCTAAAAAGTACAAATAAAAACCATCTCACTCTCAATGAATTGAAAAAAAAGAAATGCCTGAGAATCAATTAATTTATTTTGTGTGGCCTACCTTATTTGCACAGTATGAAAACGATGCATACAGTAATGTGATTACAAAAGTAAGCCTGCGAATAAGCAGCCTGTCATAGTCAATGACAGGCAAAATTTGTATGTATGACAGGCACTGATTCACAAGTTCCTGATATAATGCCCAGTACAATTTCTTGAAACTTGATGTGAGTTTGTATAATTTTACAAGACTTTTTTATGTGAGGAAGCCAAATTCTTTCTAGTTATCAATAATAAGTTATAATAATATTTTTAGAATAAAATTACCATTTTTGATGATTGCCAAAGTTCAAATTGTGATCTCCTCTTCCTCTTGTCGACAAACAACATTGAATTAAGTTTTATAACAAGTGGCTTCGAATTAACTCCTTGCATGCTGCTGGGAGATATTCCTGCCCAGAACAAGAATTCTCTTGCCAATGAAATAAGTATAATTTTGGCACATTTAATCAAATTCTACTCCTTTAAACTGAATGGATTTTTTCACCAATGATTTCTTGAGTTAAATTTAGATGAATTTTTCATCAAATGTAGTCGTGGCTGCTTTGAAGCAGCCATGACTAGTTTTGATAAAAAATACCTTGAAAATACTCAGTGGGTTAAGAGTCAATTGAGTTTTGGTGATATAGGTGATTTGGGTTTTTTTTGTCTACAAACAGTTTTAAAAACAAAGATGGTGGACTAATTTGTATAATTTCAGCATGAGAGAACAAGTGCACCACCACGTGGTGTATTAATATATGGCTGTGGTGGACATATTGGATATGCTGGAACGCTGGTTATCGAAAGGAATCATCCTCTAGTCATGACTAATCAACCATAAAGAAACAGTATCGGTTGGATGTATTGTTTTCAAATTATCGCATGGACAAACAAAAGTTAATGGATGGACAGACAGATGGACGGAGGTTCCTACAAATGGCTACTTATGTGGCCTTTTTATGGACATGTTAGGTGGCTAATCTAAAACACATGTCCAACAAAATAAAAGAAGTTTTTTGGGGGAAAATTTTGGGGGGTCAGCTAACCCTACCCTTTACTGACCCTAACCCTACCCACACCTAACCCTAACCCTAAGCTAACCCTAAATTAACCCTACCCCTAGCCATATAACTCTAACACCCCTTCACGGACCCCCACCCCACCCCTAAACCCCACCTCAGAATGCCCTAACCCTACTCTACATTTATCCAAACCCCCACCCCCACCCCCAACCACCCCCACCCCCCACAATAAGAGATTCTGTTACTTGGCTAGCCATGTAACAGACTTTAACCACATAAGTATCCTGTTTTATTAACTCATAGCCACATAAGTAGTCATTTGTGTGTGTGGGCAGACGGATGGTAAGACGGAGGGATGGATGGATGGATGGACAGACAGACAGATGGACATTGCCATACCATAATATGGCCCGCTCATATGAGCGGCCGTATAAAAACCTGTATACCATGATATCTAAATTGTGCTAGTTGTTTTCGAAACCAATCAAAATCTGAATCACAACAACAAAGTTCTTGCTTAAAAGTGAAATAACTATTTTTGGAACAAATTGGTGGATGGCAGCCATTTTTGATGGCCGTGACAACCCAAAATGTAATTTCCTCTCGGTCTCATCGATATGCACCATTGTATGAAGTTTCAAATTGAAAGGCCTTGAATGAATTTATTTATTTATTTATTCAGGTTTAACAACACTTCCAGGTCACCTTGTGTCGGACAGTTTTACAGGTGGTGGAAGCTGGAGTACCTGGAGAGAACAATTGAACAATGGTAAGCAGCTGTCAGACTCCCCAACATACTAACTCCACACAAGCAGGGTAAGCATTGGTTGAAGACAAGTGCACCATCAACATACAGTACACCTTAGTACACAGTGCCACTGAGGCCCCCACATAGGCAATCGGAATGAAGTGCCTTGCCTGAGGACACAATGCAGTTATCCCTGGTGGGGATCGAACTGTGAAACGTTTGGTCTGAAGTCAATACCGTAACCACTGAGCCACCATGCTCCCCTTGAATGAATTGAGTTGTGGTAATTTTTGTTTCTTGTCTACAGACGAATAGATGAACGGACTGAAATATGGACAAAAGACAGATTGCTGTATACCCTGATTTTTGTTGGGGAATAAAGAAGTAAATACAGATGATCATGAAAATGTGTATGTCCTGTGTTTTGTATCAGATCCGAGGTGGTGTCCAGAACAAGCCAGAAAATAAGCAGACTGTCATCTGCAAAATGAGGTCCCCAGAGGGTGAATTTAGTGATGCTACCCTGCACAGCATTGGGTAGCATCACTAAATTTACCCCCTGTGGTCCTCAATCTGAATCAGGGTCTCAAAACTAAACAGAAAGAGGTACCCAGAGGATAAATTGGCCCACTATATGGGATAGCATCAAATTCACCCTTGGAGGCCGCTTTCTGCAAATATCAGATTGCTTATTTTCAGGCCTGGTCCAGAATGGGATCTCAAAGAGCCGGCTTTGCCAGTGAGTTGTGATCCCATTTTTGGACAACACCGAAAATCTAAAAATAATTCTCCTGCAAACATGAGCTAAACTTGCAAAAATACTTTATTAAATGAACAATGTGTAGTGTTTTCTATTGGCATTGTGTTGTACTTTCAAAAAGGTTTAAAGAAAACAACAATTGATCTGTTAATTATGCAACATTATAATGTGTAAATGTAACACTGAGTGGGTGAGAGCAATTGGGCCACTTTCAAAGCAGGCCATGAATGTCAGTTCATTTTTGTATGTTGATGTCTAAAGTATTAATATTTATACTATTTCCATTATACATATATATATATATTTATACTAACGGCCATTTATGGGATAAAATACTCAACTCCAGGATGCTTGGTGGTGATTTACATTAAGTTTCCATGTTTGTTAATTTATGAGGCCTGTGAAGGTGGATGCAATGATTTAAAGCCTGCTATGATGCATTAATACATGTTGACAAGGGGGTGGAGTTCTGGGGAGCGATAATGGAAATTATCAAAAGATCATTTATAAAACAAATTTCTAGAATGTTACATGAACTGTAACAAAATTTATTTTATTTCCCCGCTTTATGCTCTTTGTTTTTCAATAACAGCCAATGTTTTGTGAGAATTTGGTACCAACTCTTCAGTCTGTAATTATATAGATTTTCAATTCTGACATAATGTTAATTTCGACACAACTCTATGTTCAGAACTCTCCTCAAAATAGAACTGAAAGTTGATCAATACCACAAGATCTATCGAGAATAATACATTGTGACATTATAATTGAGAAGTTGCAGACAATGAAAGCTTCATTGTTTGTTGTATATGTGTGTGTATACTTGTAATGGTTATGCATATAAAGTACCAGAGAAAAATCTTATGAAAGAAAAACCAATCAAGAAAAAAAAAACAATGTTTCAATTACAAATCTACACATTCTTCTTAGAGGAAGATAAAAAAAAAACATTTTCTGACTGGTTCTGTTTACAATTGCTGACTTGTTAGCTAATTCGGAGTTATAAAATTTTTTGATGGCTAAAATGTGTGCAAGAGGACTTACAATGGTAAGAAGCAAGCCAGAAAATAAGCAGACTGTCATCTGCAAAATGAGGTCCCCAGAGGGTGGATTTAGTGATGCTACCCTGCATAGCAGGGTAGCATCACTAAATTTACCCTCTGTGAACCTCAATCTGCATCAGGGTCTCAAAACTAAACAGAAAAAGGTACCCAGAGGATAAATTGGCCCACTCTTTGGGATAGCATCATCATATTCGCCCGCTGGGGACCTCATTTTGCAAATGTCAGACTGCTTATTTTCAGGCCTGGTTAGAAATCATGTATGTGCTTGCAATACTCAGCTACTACATGTATAAAATTTTGTATATCATTCAAGACCTGGAATATCAAAAATGGCAAATCCATCTCTAGACCAGAGTCTCCATGACCACAGTATAGGCACAAGTGTCAGTGCCAAAACTGACACAAATACCAACAACAGATCCAAGAGTCAGAAAAAAAGATGACCAATCTGTTACTCTCATTACAGTCAAGAATACGCCAGCATATAAACAGGTCTGAAATATTAAGACAAAAGAACATATACAGAATGACACGCATCTGTGAATGGGTTAATCAATATGGCATGAGTGCCAGCATGGAAGGATAAAACAAGAGGCCTCGAGGTTTATCCTTCCACATTGGCACAAGTGAAATATCAATTAACTCATTCACACATACATGTTGTTCTGTGTTTATTACATGCATTCACGTCTTTAAAAACAATTATTAGAAGGACACTCAACAATTCATTTGACAGCTATCAACACAAAGAACACATTTTATCGCCAACCAAATTTGTGAGGGGAACCCATGTTACTATTTTGTCCCCTGAGTACCAATGTGTTCTATGTGCCTACTGGCACATAGAACACATTGGACTCAGGGGATGATTTTCAGCTATCGTTAGCACGATTTATAGAAAATTCCAGTGAAATTTTGCTTCTATTTAAAAATAGCCATCGATTTCCATTCCACACATATGTGCGGAACAGATTTTCATTTTCTGCATGGTTTAGTGTTGCTGTAGATGGGAATTTCATACAACAGACATATAATAAATAAGCCTGAGACACAGGCTGATTTTCTCGCCAAATTACCTGAGCAAATTCACTAAGAAATGCTACAAGGAACTCCATATCAACTATCTGACCCAGAACTGCATTAATTTACTAATCTGCAATACATGTATTTGCCAAAAGGAATACATCGACAAAATGAAAAGGTGCTGTCACACCTGCCTACTGTAACATTACAGTGATAAAAAATACAAGCAAGATACACCCATATCATTCCATTTCAACCGAGAGGGACATTCACTCAAGGACCTTAACTATTGGATCATACAGGGTCTCTGCAATTCAACCCGGAAAACTTCCACATCAACCCGCAATGACACCATCATGAAATACAATGAATATTTACCTTGAAAACATTCTGTCCATTCAACTTGAACAGAAAGGTTTTTTATGCAACAACAGGAAAGTAAAATAACTTTTAACATAACTTGGAAATTTCCAGTGTGGACAATACAAAGGTTGCCAATTTATTCATCATTCACTGGTATAACTAGAACAAGCCAAGACCAATACCGGGTCTGGACCTGCGTCGCTGCATGCAATTGATTACAGAGATGAACAGACTTCAAAGTATCGGCAAACAGGAAGTGGCTGCACGGCAGATCTGAAAATTAGATACAAGATACAACTCATCATTATGAAGCAGCAGACCAAATATAAAATCATTCCCTTTCATAGAAGCTAAGAAAACTTTGACGGAAGAAGTGTTTCGGACGGACTGATGGATGGACTGACGGATAGACTGACAGACAGACAGAGTCAAGCGGTTACTAGACCTGCTCTGCCGCTGGCGACGCAGGTAAAAATACAATTGGGAACTAGTAATATGCTAAAGAACAAAGTTAATGAATTTAACAAATTGTTATGATAGTGAAAGTGAGTGTAAACTGCTTTTGCAAATTGTTATGATAGTGAAAGTGGGTTGTAAACCACCCAAGTTCTGCATTAAAAACCAGAGATAAAAACTCTTTTGAGAAAAAACTCTGGAAAAGCATGGAACAGTACCAGTGGATGAATGCTATATATATCAAACACAAATGTGGTGGTCAGAGCAGTTTGAACTATTTAAAGGAAACAAAGGGAGGGAGGGTGGGTATTGAAACGTCTTAACTGGTAGAGTGCTGGAAGCCCATATTTGGGCTTTACTCGTATGGTACCAGCACTTAAAGGCTTCATATTTTGTGGATGTTGTTCATATCACCTTTGAAGTGAAATTATTTAGTCTGTTAGGATTTGCATTGTTATAATTTATGGGAGAGTGCCTATTGGCACTCTCCCATAAATTATAACAAGGCAAACATATGTGAACAAATTCTGATGACCAAAAATAATTCAGCACTCTACCAGTTAAAGACAAAGCAAAAGAAAACTTATCTTTGGCAATGTAGAACAAAGAACTGACCAATTCTTCAGATGCGAGTCTTTGAATACAGGCTGTTGACTGGACAGAAAATTCCGTGATTCACTTTCAAATAAATAAATAGGAAGCCATGTATGTTTCTCATTTTATTTAGGCTTCTTCTATTAGATGTGGGATCAAGTGCAGGACAGGAAATCTGTCATTTGCAGAATGAGGTCCCCAGAGGGTGAATTTTCTGATGCTATTCAATACAGTGGGCTGGAATCCCACAATTTACCCTCTGGGTACCTCTTTGTGTTTAGGCCTGAGACCTTGATTCTGATTTAGGTTCACAGCATGGTAGCCTCATCAAATTCACCCTCTGGGAACCTCGTTCTGCATGTGATGTGACGTGACAGTCTGCTTATTTCCAGGCTTGATCAAGTGATAAATAGCATTTTCAACTAACTACCAATTTATAGTGAAATCTATGACAAATTGCTGGACACATTTTTTAATTCCACCATAAACTAAGGATGCCACTGGAGATTGTTTAATTAGGATATAATTACTGCCTAAACCTTAAATTGCAGTTTTCTGGTTGTGTTTCCTTAGATATTCACATGCAAATGTAATCATTAATGAAAACAGAACATTTAACTGAAATAAAATTTGTTATCTTACAAAATATCATACTGCTCTAGAGGAAGCCGAAATATGAACCCATGGACTTAATTTGAACATACTTGAATCTGTCGCCCAAGGAACGGTGTATACCAAATATGAAACGTTTCTGTCAGATGGATCTGAAGAAACTTTTTAAAGCAATTTCCTCATATTGCACATCCTGAGAGGAACCCTAATATGAAGCCAGGGATAAACTTGAATTTGGCCTTCATAAAGAAGCTGTATACTAACTACCAGGGGATTCTAACTGGTGGATCTGAACACGATGTTAAAGAATATACCTTAAATTCCCATAGGTTGAAATTCAGGCTCCCATACAGCCCAGATATGCACCCATGGACTTAATTTGAAAAAACTTGAATCTGACCCCTACAGATGCTGCAGAACAAAACTGAAAAGATTCTGACAGGTGAATCAGATGAAGATTTTTAAAGAATTCCTCATACTGCACTATGTTGCCACAGACCAAATTTGGTAAAAATCTGATAACATTTGTTCAAGTTATTGTGCCTACACCACCTGCAAGTCACAAATTCAAACAAGAAAACAATTTAAGGGGAATAACTCCTGAAGATAAATTTAGGGAGAACTGGTGTTCGAACTTATCCAAGACATTCTAGAGTAAAAATTGGAAAACATTTGTTCAAATTATCGTGCCTACACAGCCCGCAAGTGACAAATTCAACAAGAACACAATCTAAGGGGCATAACTACTGAAAAACTAAACTGAAGCATGCCCCCACACATCACATGGACACAGGAGGTTGAAGAGCAAACTGTGATTTGTTGCTCGTACATGAGCTGTGTCTGTAAGGCACATATGATGCCCCGCAAAGTCTAGCACACACAAACCAGGTACCACACAGGTGAAATTCTACAAAAAATAGACCAAGTTCAACCTGTAATTTAGTTAAATATTGAATAAAATGAAAATCCTGATAATATGGACACCTCTGGTATATGTACAAACATCCTATGAAATAAAAAGGTCCTAGCTTGAAAACTGTGAGAGGAGTTAGCCGGTCAAACAATGTACCCTAGATGCAGATAAATGGCTGGATGGACAGATGGATGGAAGGATGATTGGACAGTAGACAGAGCTTGGACAGACAGACAGGGATAAAACAATATGCCCCCGACTATTCGTCGCAGGGGCATAAAAACTGGGGCAGGTCTGGTTTTCAAATTGCTCCAAGACAGTCTTGAGTAGAACCCATAGGCCAGATGTGGTAAAAATCAGGTAACATTTGTTCCAAGTTATCATGCTTACATTGCGACATGGACAGACAGACCGATGGATGGACGTCCACCAATCTTCATCAAAGCATAGGTTAAACTGTTGACACACAACTCGACCAGTAATTAATAATGTAGGCAAACCCCAAAAGTGGTCACAATACAGTGGAACCATGTTAATTGAATAGCCACTTTGCCAATGAAAATTATTCAATTAACAGGAGTATTCAATTAACAGGGATTGTGCCACTTTCCTGTATTCTAAAGATAAACTTAGCATTTATTCTATTGTATCTTGTTTGAAAGAGCTCAAGATATAATAGATTAGATGCCTATATTGGATGTACTGATGCCACATAGGTCTATAAACAGAGGAAAAATGAGGAGAGACAGGATAATTTCTCAACAGGTTGCAGGTTTTTTATTCAATTAACAGGAGTTTAACTCTATATATTCAATTAACAGGTCAAATTTGTACTGAAAGTATGGTAAATGGATTTGTGTTGGGAAATTATATTCAATTAACAGGGTTATTTAGTTAAAAGATATCCAATTAAGTGGACTCCACTGTATTCCTTTTGGAGAGAACAATCAGCGAACGAAGCAATTTGTACAGGCCTGACCATGAGGAGATTATGATAATTAGCTAATGCGCACCTTTGGAGCTGTCATGAAATCCCAAACCACTGTGGGGAGCATGGTGGCTCAGTAGGTAGAGGTGCCGGCTGCAAGCCGAGAGGTCCTCAATTTGAATCCCACCTGTGGCAGCCACATTGTGTCCTTGGGCAAGACACTTCATCTCCATTGCCTGTGTGGGGGCATGGTGGTGTTGTGTACTAAGGCGTACTGCACGTCGATGGTGCACTTGTCTTCAACCAATGCTAACCCTGCTTGTGTGGAGTTAGTATATTGGAGAGCTGACAGTTGCTCGCCGTTGCTCGGTGGTTCTCTCCGGGTACTCCGGCTTCCTCCACCCGTAAAACTGTCACGGTCATGATTAGCCATTGTGCATAAATATGTGACCTTAAACCCCAATATATAAATATATATATATATAAATATACAAACCACTGTGGCTTGATAAATGAAAGTGTCAATGACACTGTAGCTCAACTTGTCAAGACAAAGACATGTACATGTATAGTATGTGACACAGCAATGACAAACATCTAGGTAATGACCTGATAACAAAGGTACATATAAAGTATTGTAACGGTCTGAACATAAATACTGACCGTTGCCTGTAACAAATGTATAGGTAAAGTATTGTAAAGGTGGGTGACAGTCAGATGCTAAACTAGAAAAAAATCTTTGAGTCCCAGAGTGGGTCTGACTGAACCCCAAAATATTTGTTTTTATAGCACAGTGATAACAAAGGCACCCCAAAACACACTCATTCCTGTCCCAAGGTGAAAACAAAGGTACCCAAGAAGTTTAGTGAAGATCAGTTCACAAATATGAGCTGTGTAGAAGTTGTGACAAAAAACTGATTGGACCTAATTTGGGTACAAAATGGCCACTGGCAGCCATCTTGAATTTTGGACCGCACTCAGAAACACTCGTTCTCGTCCCAAGGTGATAACAAAGATACCCAAGACGTTTTGTGAAGATCGGTTCATAAATACAGCCTCTAGCCCAAGCCGTATTGACATGTGCACTTACAGTGTATAAGTAGCACTGAATAAATCAAAGTTCATCTAATTTGCATAATTTCTGCACGAGAAAAAAAACTTGTACTATATGTGATGTATTCCATGTTACTAAACATTCATACAAAAATTTATTCAAATCAGAACTTTCATACAGAAGTTCTGTACAAAAGACTGATTGCACTAATTTTGGTACAAAATGGCTACTGCTGGCCATCTTGAATTTCAGACCACACCCAAAAACACTCAGTCTCATCCCACGGTGATAACAAAGGTACCCAAGAAGTTTCGTAAAGATCGGTTCATAAATACGGCCTCTAGCCTGAGCCGAATAGAAGTTGTGTACAAAAAACTGCTTAGACCTAATTTCGGTACAAAATGGCCACTGGCAGCCATCTTGAATTTTGGACCGCACCCAGAAACACTCGTTCTCGTCCCAAGGTGATAACAAAGGTATCCAAGACGTTTCGTGAAAATCGGTTCATAAATACAGACTCTAGCCCGAGCCGTATTGATATGTGTACTTACTGTGTGTAATTAGCACTGAAAAAATCAAAGTTGATGTAATTTGCATAATTTCTCCACGAGAAAAAAACCAGTATTATATGTGATGTATCCCATGGTACTAAACATTCACACAAAAAATTATTCAAATCAGCTCTTTCATATGGAAGTTCTGTGCAAAAATCTGATTGCACCAAATTTTGTACAAAATGGCTGCCATCGGCCATCTTGAATTTCGGACCGGACCCCAAAACACTCGTTCTCGTCCCATGGTGATAACAAAGGTACCCAAGGAGTTTCGTAAAGATCGGTTCATAAATACGGCCTCTAGCCCGAGACGTATTGGCATTTGCACTTACAGTGCTGAATTAAAGTTACACCAAAAAACATCAAAGTTAGTCTAATTTGCATAATTTACGCACGAGAAAAAACCCCGTATTATATGCGATGTATCCAATGGTACTAAACATTCATACAAAAAATTATTCAAATCAGAGCTTTCATATGGAAGTTCTGTACAAAAAACAGATTTCTGCATCGTCGGTACAAAATGGCGGCTGGCAGCCATCTTAAATTTTGGACCGCACCCACAAACACTCGTTCTCGTCCCACAGTCATTACAAAGGTACCCAAGAAGTTTCGTAAAGATCAGTTCATAAATAAGGCCTCTAGCCCGAGCCATATCCAATTGTTGACGGACAGACGGACAGACGACGGACAGACGGACGACGGGTCAAGGCATAAGCTCAAAATTGGCTTCGCCAAAGTTGAGCTAAAAATTAACCAAAACACCAAGTATATAAAGTTCAAAAGGAATAATCAGTAAAAACCCTTTACGCAATGCACAAGCATTCACAAAACCATATCATGTGGTTCCTCAATGGAATGGGCTCATTCCAATAAGGTGTCACATGGTATGGCTTTGTTACAAGTTTTTGAAATTTTTTTTTTTAACAACCTAATTTGTAAAGTATGTGGGTGGATGTGTTTGGTAAAAGGTTAATGATCGTATACAAAAATCGATACATAGGACACAACAGACTGAATGATGAGAATCCAACAAAATAATGACAGAATGACATTTGTGGTTATCCAAAAGTCGATTACATTCTTGGTTTTGTTTATCAGTTTGGGTTTTAGCAACTACTCATTCTCTAATCTTGTTACTGGAAATTAATCAACTGGGAGCAGCAATAATGCACAATGGTGATAACAGATTGCTTTAAGAGTTATTTTTTTCACCTCTATCCATCAACAACACAAGGTACTTACTTATTAACTTGCACCTTTTCAGACATAAAATGCTAGGACTTTTTATGATTTATTTCTATATTTTAACACCTTACACGCTGCGGGCGGATATTCCTCCGCAGGACAGGATTTCTCTTGCCGCTGAAATATGCATAATTTGGGCACATTTACTCATATTTTCTCCATGTAAATTGAATGGATTTTTTCATCAAGGATTCCTAGAGTTACATTTCGATGAATATTTTTCATCAAGTCTAGTCATGGCTGCTTCACAGCAGCCATGACTAGATTTGATGAAAAATGTCTTGAAGTACTCAGTGGGTAAGAGTTAATGATCTGTTAATTGTTTAACAAACTTGTTTAATGATTCTCCATGCTTTTTGAAGCTTTTGAGAAATTGAATTTCATAGCTTTCCAGAATTTTTCATGACAAGTTTAACTCGAATTCCATCACCGTACAGATGTTAATGCACATAATTTCCATCGCTTTTTATGTCAATGAAGAACCAATCAACCGAAACATAGGTAAAATTCTGTATCATTTTATTTTCCTGAAATTTTACCTATGCATTTTTGTACTCCTCTAATTTGTTGAGTTTCATTTTTGTAACTTCTATGCAAATTTAAAAAAACAAATTCTTCAGTGAAAATGCAGGTCAAATAACTGGCCTAGAACCAATTTATTTATTTATTGGTGTTTTAAGGTCAGATACTTATGCACAAAGGCTAATCGTAACCGTTACAATTTTACGGGTGGAGGAAGCCAGAGTACCCAGACAGAACCACCGAGCATCAACAAGCAACTGTCAGCTCCTCAACATTCTAACTCTGTTCAAGCGCTGCTCAATCAGGATTACAGCAGTTGAAGACATGTGCACCATCGATGTGCAGTATGCCTTAGTACACAGCGTCATCATGCCCCATGTAGGCAACGCGGGTCGTTCCGGACAAGAACCAATTAAATTTGTTTGAACACCAGTCATTTGACCAGAAAAAGTGCTCATTTTCCCAAACCTTTTGAAGCCAATTTTCGAATTACCCATTTTCAACACTTTCAGAGGCCTTGAGTTGCAAAATTCAATTCCACAACTTAACAGACTTTTCATTGATCTGTATGTTTAACCCTTTACCCAACGTAACGGCCAAAACCGACCAGCATATTCTCAAAAATCGCCAATTACTTTTCAAAATATTTTCATGTTTTGTCTCAAAAACATAGGTTATGACCCCTCGTTGGAATGACGAGCTCGTTCCAACGAGGGGTCATAACCTATGTTTTTGAGACAAAAAATGAAAAAAATTAGTTATTCAAGAATTATTTTTGGAAGTGTCGTCTGCTTTTCAGGTTAGGTAAAGGGTTAATTGTCATGTAACTTGGAAAATGTTTTTTTTATGAGGACTACATAGGATACCGTGGATATGAGCATTACTGTTATTTATTTATTTATTGGTGTTTAAGGTCACATACTTATGCACAATGACTAATCATGACCGTGACAGTGAAAAAAATTAGTTATTCAAGAATTATTTTTGCAAGTTTCGTCTGCTTTTAAGGTTAGGTAAAGGGTTAATTGTCATGTAACTTGGAAAATGTTTTTTATGAGGACTACATAGGATACCGTGGATATGAGCATTACTGTTAATTATTTATTTATTGGTGTTTAAGGTCACATACTTATGCACAATGACTAATCATGACCGTGACAGTTTTACGGGTGGAAGAAGCCGGAGTATCCGGAGAGCATTACTGTAGAGAGACAGAGAAAACAGAAGACTTATGTACGATAAGGACGCCACTGTTTATTGCCAGACAGAACCAGATATACAAATATTTACATTATGCCAGTGTAGCTGAATTAAATGAAATATATTCTTTCATGAGCAGTACCTTGATGGGCGCACCATCGCCAATAACCAAAAAACAATCTCTTTGCAGGAAAACATCATTACCTTGATTATGGGAACTTAAAATGCCCAGGTGGACCTGCTAACACGGTAAGGATATGAATCAGGAATTTACTAGGCTAGACGTGATCAATGACTCTGCAACTTTTTCCTGTGGAATGATGACTTGATAGCGACTAGCAGCTAGTCTGTGGAAAAAGTGCACTTCAGCAATAAAAATTAGATCCTGGTTTACTGAGGTAGGTAGGCAGGTAACCCAAGCATGATAGTTCACACATCGTTCACTTACTGGCTTGGGATTCCTATGCATGTCATGAGACAAGAGTATGTACACTTAAAGAGTGACAACTAACACTTCAGTGTCAGCTTTGCTTGTACTGGAATTAAACTGCATGTGAATTGAGTTCCTGTGACACCTGCACTACAGGTCAAAGTAAAAGCATCCATGCATGGCACCATGTCGCTCATATGCATGCAACCACAATGACTGAGACATATTGTGCCTTTAGAATACAATATTGCAGTACTTCCACTAAGCGATAAATTTAACCCGTAGTTCCTCAGATTAATTTTACGTTAATAACTACTGCATATACATGTATACATCTGCAGATGACTCAACAGTGTCTACGTATTATTGTTGGCTGCCAATTCAGGCAGCCAACAATGATGGAAAAACACTGTCAAGATTATTATAATCTGTGATGGGTATCTGGGTGAGATGGGGAAATCTCACCCGAGGGACAAGATATTTGAGCCAGACACGGGGCTTGTCGAGTGTCTGGCTCAAATTTCTTGGCCCTCGGGTGAGACTTCCCCATCCCACCCAGATACCCCATCGAGGATGATTTTTCTCCCACTATTTTTGGGATGCAATGCCATTAATAAGAAAATGCCATATTTTCCAGGAAAAAATAATTCTTAGTGCGTTCATTCTAGGAGAAAACCGATAAGATATTTGGAAAGCTTGTCGAGAAGTATGGTGTATACCAATGTATATACATCAAAACATGCAGACTTGCAAAGCACATTGAGGGTTACTGCACTGAAGCAACCTCAAATGAAATTGACATTTCTGCACATGTCATTTTCAGACATGTACTTCAGTTTGACAGGGCGTAATGATAGAGCAATTTGGGGTGTGCTGAAGTTTTTCTGAGAGTGTTCTGTTTTCGACTTTCCTTTATAAAGTCAGTCGTATTTACGGCAGCAAAACGACCTTCCATTTTGTTTGTTTAAACATGTGCAGACATGATTTGCGATGAATAAATTAAATAAGCCAATAGGTTGGTCACATGTGTGGGGTAAGATAGCTTTCATCTGGGTGGGGTGAGACAGGCATATCTCTCCCAGCTGTCTAGCATGACTTTGTACATGTCTCAGTACCTTAGTGGTAGGAGAAAAATGCAGTTCTCAAGAAAGAAAACTCAAGGGACAACTTTTTCAGAGCAAAATAAAAGGGGCCGTTTGTGGCTGTGTGGGGACTTGCGGGTTAATGCATAGCCTTCAGACATAACAAAGTTATTATTTTCTCCATAAGCTTCTATCTCATCCAAGTGTACCTGGGCTCAGTAGACAATTGACTGGCAGCGTCTTATAGACATTATGTCAATATTTTACCTTCCGATTGGGCCCCTTGAAATATTCGGTACAGTAGAATCCTCTTAATTGAATATCCATTTTGCCAGTGAAAATTATTCAATTAACAGGAGTATACAATTAACAGGGATTTGGTCAGTTTCCTGTGTTCTGGAGATAAACTGAGCATTTATTCTATTATATCTTGTTTGACAGAGCTCATAGAGCTCTGTCAAACAAGATATAATAGAATAAATGCCTGTATTGGATGTAGTGAGGCCAAAAAGGTTGATAAATAAGGGGAATTTGGTGCGTGTCACAGTAATTTTTTCGACATATTACAAAAATTTATATACAATTAACAGGAGTTTACTCTACAACCCATATGCAATTAACAGATCAAATTTGTACTGAAGTTATGGTAAATGGTTTTGTGTTTCAAAATTATATTCAATTAACAGGGATATACAATTAAGAGATATCCAATTAAGTGGGCACCACTGTATTCAAAATGATATTCGATTTGATCATAATATTTGATTTAACAATCGGCACTGAATATCTATTGAACATCTTCCATATTTTCTTCAATGTGTTTGTCATCGAAATGCAATGGATATGAATGGGAATGAAATAAATCTATGTTCAAATACGCTCCAAACTTTTTAACCCTTTACCCAATGCTGACAATATCAAAATTTATTATTTTAAAATTTTTAAATGTTTTCCAAACATTTCAACAAAACTATATCATGAGACCCCTCATTGGAATGAGCTCAATGAGCTCATTCCAAAGAGGGGTCACATGATATGATTTTGTCAAAATTTTTAGAAAAAGAATATTTTTTAGCTCCTGAATGTGCATATTATGCAGGCGGATGTGGCCAATTCATTGGGTAAAGGGTTAAAGTTAAAGTGGATCACAAAGTGCAACATCAAAACATGTGTATCATATTGCCTGCAGTGTTACAATAACCAGCTTATAGAAATAATGATACTAGGTGTCTCAACGGTTATAGATTTACAGCAGTCAGTTGAATTATTGAGTCATAGCAAACATGCAATACTGCTTTTCAAAATCAGCCCGTTTCTGATTCTGTGGTGACTGTTTCTATAAATAAATTGGCTATTCCATGACGTAATTGGAAGTTCCTCGAACTTCATCAGAATTGGGACATCCTTTGGGGTCAGGAACTTCCAGTAGCGTAGATAGCTTTTCGCTGGTGGAGGGGCAAGCCCAAAATTTTCCGACAGACCGAAAATTTTTCGACAGTGTAACAACAACAAAAACCCAAACAAACAGAAAGAATCTGTTGTTTACTGCAAATGTACTGAAAATTGGTCTTTTTTACCCAAAATGACATGTTTTTATCCCCAAAGCCAGCATTTTAATGTTATTAGGCATAAATTCGCCTAAAAATGGTCCCAAAAAATTTCCGACAAAACTTCCGGTGCCCCCCCCCCCGGCCCCATTATCTACGCCACTGGGAACTTCCATATTTTAAATGAACTCAGACTAACTGAGATGCAAGGAGAATTTGGTTTTGTAGTAAATATGGCACCTACAGCAGACTGTTTGCATGAAACTGCACACCGGGGAACTCGCATTATCAAATTCTGGTCTGTTTATGCAGAAAAGACAACTTAATGATATGTCGTTTCCGACAGGTTAACATAATTGTATGAACTGAATTTAAAGGTGATTTTTGTCTGTCGAAGCAGGCCTGTCATTCTCAGGAGGGTGATTGCTCCAGATCCTTATAGCCCACCTGAAATTTAGCTGAGGAGAGCAAATAACTGCTCTCCTCAGTAGCATGATTCTGATGATTTTGGTATGTATAAGCACACCTGGGTGGGCTTGTGCCCATCTGAATATAGATCAAGGAGAGCCAGCAATTGCTCTCCGGTGATTTTCAAAAAGACAGGCCTGTCAAAGTTAATGATTGATTTATTGATTTGTATTCGATTCAATCTTCAATTCAATTATGTGTTAATGTAGAGTATGCAATTTAGTATTCAATTCGGTCATTTTCGAATTTTCGAAGATGCCTACCTCCAATTTTGTAAATGACGATATATACTGTGTTGGAGATATACTGGCTGCAAGCCTGAATATAAGCAACCTGTAATTTGCAAAATGGGGTCCCCAGAGGGTGACTTTGGTGATGCTATCCCATAAAGTGGACCAATTCAACCTCTAGGTACATCTTTCTGTTTTGGCTCGAGACCTTGATTCAGATTGAGGTTCACAGAGGGTAAATTTTGTGATGCTACCCTGCTGTGCAGGGTAGCATCACCAAATTCACCCTCTGGGGACCTCATTTTGCAGAAGACAGTCTGCTTATTTCCAGGCTTGACTGTCTGTTTAAAATCCAATGGTATCGATACAAAAAAGTACCATGGTAAACCATGATATTGTCCCAGCACACCAGAGTATAACATGGCAATTTGGGAAAATACCATCATTTAGCCAGCATACCACTATGTCATCCAGCACTATTTAACAAGTGTAATAACTTCCGTGGAATATAACCAAATCAATCCATAGTTCTAAAAAATCTGTTTATATGTATGTGCACATAAAGCTCACTCAAGTTTAATCAATAAGTGAAAGTTATTGATGAATTCTACACAGAATACCTGTATCTGTATTAAGCTTTACACCCAATGACATTTTGAGAACTCTTCGAAGAGATTTCACTGATTTACCTGACAGTTCTGCACTCAAGGCAATAGAAATGTTATTGCATTATTGATAAAAATCTAAATGTTTCTAATGTTGGTAAAATGATAGATAATATGAAGCAATATTTTTGATAAGATAAATAGCTTTTACAGGCTTAACAAATAAGGCTAGATTGACTTTTTCCATGTCCCATCTCTTGGGACCCATGAATATTTGTAGCACACGCCCTTCATCTGACAAATCTGATGCATGATGGCTCATTTGTTAATCGTTAGCACATTGGACATCTGATCAAGCCAGAAAATAAGCAGACTGTCATCTGAAAAATGAGGTCCCCACAGGGTGAATTTAGTGATGCTACCCTGCATAGCAGGGTAGCATCACTAAGTTTACCCTCTGTAAACCTCAATCAGAATCAGGTTCTCAAAACTAAACAGAAAGAAGTACCCAGAGGATAAATTGGCCCACTGTATGGGACAGCAAATTCACCAATCCATTAAATTCACCCTCTGGGAACCTCATTCTGCAAATGTCAGACTGCTTATTTTTTGGCCTGCTTCTGATCAAAAGGTCAACAGTCAGATCCCGTGTTGGGTCCATGGGCAAGACATTTAATCCTCATACCCCAATTAGGAGCATGGAGGGACCGTGTATAAAAGTGAACAGCACATCGATGATACACTTGCCTTCAAAATTGCTAACCCTGCTTCTACACAATCAGTAAGTTGGAGAATCTGACAGTTACTCTCCACTGCTCTCTTAGTCACTTTGACTTCCTCCATCTGTAAAACTGTCCAACATGATATAACTATGGCAGCTGAAAGTGTTTTTAAACCTTAATAATAAACAAACATTCATCTGAAAATCAACAAACCTAACCATTCATGTATTTTTAAAACATGGAATTGATCTCTGATTTTTCATTTCCAAAATAAAGTTCATAGTACCTAAAAACCACAAGTTCAAATAAATTTATTTATTTATCTATTTATTTATTGGGGTTCAATGGCACTTTCAACAGCCAGGGTCACCTCATGCCAGACAGTTTTTATGTGGAGGAAGCCAGATCACCCAGAGAGAATCACTGAGTAGTAGCAAGCAACTGTCAGACTTCCCAACATACTAACTCCACACAAGCAGGGTTAGCATTGGTTGAAGAAAAGTACACAATCGATGTGCAGTATGTCTTAGTACACAGCAGCAACGTGTCCTCACGTGGCAATCGGGATTAAGTGCCCTGCCCAAGGACACAATGCAGTTACCCCTGGCAGGATCGAACCAAGGACCTTTTGGTTTGAAGACCAATGCCCTAACCACTGAGCCACCGCACTCCCCATCAAATAAATAAAGACCCACATGAGAACAGAATGATGTCAATATTGTACTCGACATTGCAGGTCAAAAATCTTCCCAAAGTGAATCAAAATAAATTATTAATATCAATAGCGGTAAGTAGAAAGTTTCACAGCCAGGTATGAGCTTTTACATGAACAGCAAGACCCTTTTATAGAACAATGGAGCTTAAATCTGACGATATAGAGATTACAGTTTGATAACTATTGATTGAATAACCCAGTTGATTGAATGTAACTTGTAAACACAAAACCTTTTACCATACCTTCCATACAAACTTGATCTGGTAACTGCATATAGGTTTTAAAGTAATCTCTCATTGTCAAAATACCAAAGTTTCAAACAAACAGCAGACTTTTCCTATAATGCAATTAGGATTTTTACCAATTCTGTATTATTCGACAGAACTCAATGAGCTCTGCCAAACAAGACTGAACTGGTTAAATTTCTAGTTGCATTATGGGTAAAATTTGCTCATGAAAATCTACCTTCAGTCTGCAGAGAGTTAACTTGAAGAAAAAAAAATCCTGCAATATGTTGATAAATAACAATGACAAGCACCAAATGTACTTTATAGACCTACTAGCAGGGTTACCCGGCATTGCATGGGAAAATGTAGGGGTCATATAAATAGTACACCCAAAAAACCCCCAAAATAGGGCCGCAAATTTTTCAACCCAGCCCACTCTACGGACGGCACACTCGGCCCTGCCCTCTGGGTGGGGCCTTCGATCCCGTCACTTTTTGAACCCCCACCATTAGATTCCTGGTAAAAAGTTACCCCTAGTAGACCCCGTTGAGGACCTATATCGGTGAAATCCATCAATTTTGCCCCTCCCAACCTTCCACCCCCACACCACCACTTTTTTAAACACCACCATTAGATTCCTGATAAAAAGTTACCCCAAGTAGACCCCTTTGAAGACCTATATCGGTGAAAAAAAAATTTTGTCATAATTTTTTGTTTGAATGAGAGAATTTTCTCTGCAGATTTAAAAAAAAAAGAAGAAAAGCCAGTTGACTTTTTACTTCAAGCCATGATAAAACTAAGAATCATGATTTATATGAACAGATTCATAAATGGCAGGCTGCACCATGCACACACACCTCCTATTTTTTGTAATTCATTTTTTTTACAAGCACCGATACCAAGGGTGATGATATTACCTGTGATAACACATGGACATGCACTACCTTTGGCACTGTATGTCCATGTCTCATAGGTGATAATATTGAACCCCATGAATACAGCTGTAGGTCTAGATCCTATGCGGGTTTCATGTGAGCTATTATAAATTGGCTTCTTTTCTTCAAAATTTGAATACTGGAATATCTTGGTTGGAAAATATTGTGGTTATGCGCACAGAAGCCAGCGGAGGGCCACACTGACCTTTCATGTTCAAAATCAAAAATTTTCACTGATTTATACTTGCAATTTCAGATGAAACTGTCCAGCAGTACGTTACATCACAGCATATCATCAGGTTCATGTGAGCTGTAGTATTCCAAAAGAGAGAAGGTTAGGATTGGCATTAAACCAGTTAACTCCTTACCTAAGATAACTATAGGACTGCGTTGGCAAAAAATGTCTTCAATAACTAAAAACTCAATGCTCTTCACAAAAATCATGATTCAAATTTCATTTTTTTTTTGCTCCCAAAACATAGCTTATGGGGTTTCATTGGAATCAGCTTATTGAGTTCATTCCAATGACAGGTCATAAGCTATGTATTTTAGATAAAAATAATTTTTTTGCCAGCACCGTCTGCTGTTTGTGTCAGCTAAGGGCTTATTTATTTATTTATTTATTGGTGTTTAATGTCACATATTTTTTTACAATGGCAAATCACGACCACAACATGGATAAAAGTCAAGACCAGCCAATCGTTTATACCCATGTTGTTCATTGTTAGAGGACTTCCACCCCAAGCATTGGTGATTGGATCCTATTTTACCAGTAAAACAGAGCTTGTTTACCACAGTAAAAACAAGCACTGCTTCACTTCCCAGTGTTTCCATGGGAGATAGAGAAATAATCCTCAAAGTCTTAAAAATCCTAAATAGGCAGCCAAGGGCTCTTAGAATGGAATTTGTGGGTTTTCCCAGAGACAGCATGTTGAGGCACCTATTCGGTTGCATCAAAAAGTGATCAAAGTCGGTATTTGGTCCTTGAGAGTTAAAATTAAATAAGTTAATTTGTATAATTACGCACTTTCTATATATTTTGTGTGTGAAAAGCCTCTGAATCCATGCTCATGATATGCAAGAAAAATGAAAATAAAACCCTCCCTCCCTCCCTCCCTCACTGATTTAAAAAAGAAAATTGTCTGAGAATCAATAAACTAATTTTGTGTGGCCTAGAATGCATAATTTCGCTGAATCTGCCTCTCCAAAATCATTTTTTTTCTGTCTTTTTTTGCGTGGATGGACCATTATGTGAATGAAAAAATGCCAATTATTTTTCACAGGAAATTTAAAATACAGATAGCAACAGAGTTGCAATAACCACAGCTTCTACAATTTCATAGCAATCTTGTCAAACTATTGGATAAGAACACATCAAGGGAGCTTATCACTGAATCTATTTGTTGGGAAAACAACACATGGGGAATAACTCTCTGAAACTGTGGGAGGAAAAATACTTCAACATTGCAATTTTATGTCAAACTAGTAGATGAACTGGCCTGAATTTTTTGTGATTGCAAACTTCATGGTCATTGAGGGGAAAATTTGTTTTCAAATATGACAAAATGACCATTTTTTTAATTCTTTGCCTCAACACTGAATACAAGTTAAATTATCTCCCAGGACTACAACAGAGCACTTATATAGCGCCTTAACCCTCTGTACACTGATATTGAAGTCTCAATTTATTTATTTATTTATTTATTTATTTATTTATTTATTTATTTATTTATTTATTTATTAGGGTTTAACGACAAATTAACAGCCAAGGTCATATCGTGTCGGTGACAGTTTTAAGGGTGGAGAAAGCCAGAGTACCCAGCAATGAGAGAACCACCCAGCAATGACGGGCAGCTGCCAGCTCCCCAAATTTGTAACTCCCCACTGCAGCACAGGCAGGGTTAGATTGGTTGAAGACATGTGTACCATCGACATGCAGTACACCTTAGTACATGGCGTCATCGTGCCCCAATGTGGACAATCAGGGCTAAGTGCCTTGTACAAGGACACAACGCGGGAGTCCGAATCGATCACTCAGACGGTCACCCATCCAAGGATTAGCCGGGCTTGACATTGCTTAATTTCAGTGATCTGACAAGAACCGGTTACCGCAGGGGCCACCGCGCCCCTGAAATATCAAAATTTCAATCTACAGTTTTTTCCCATAATGCAACTAAGAGTTTAACTATTTCAAACAGGATTGAAATGGTTACATTTGTGCTCTGTCAAACAGGACTGAAATGGTTACATTTGTAGTTGCATTATGGGAAAAAGGCAAAATTACTGCTTGAAATTTCAGTATTTTCACATCAGCGTGAAGAGGGTTAATTGGATATTTTTTAACTGAATATCCCTCTTAATTGCATTTAAATTCTGAACTCCAAACCATTTACCACACATTCAGTACAAATTTAACTTCGGAATACAAAAGCATTCACCATACTTTCAGCAGACATTTGACCGGTTAAATGTATATAGGTTATAAATTAAACTCCTGTCAGTCAAATAAAACATCTTGTAATTTATCGAAAAAACTACTTTGACAACCAGTGAATTCCCCACCTTTATATATATATTGCCCAACCTAACTAGAATACAGAAAAATGACTCAAATCCTGAAAATTAAATACCCTTGTTGATGGCATATTTTTCCCTGATAATGTGGCTACATGTATTTAGTTAACAGAAATGGTTTCCACAGTACTGACTATTTTTTTTTGGAAGGGGGGGGGGGGGGGGGAGGGGGCACGGGGGCTTCTCACGAAAATCCAGTTTTTAATAGCAAGAGCATTCACTCTTAACACACTAAGTATTTTAAATGTATTTTTCATCCAATCTGGTCATGATTAGATGTGATGAAAAATTCATTAAAGTTTGACCCCAGAAATCACTGGTCAAAAAAGCCAGTACAATTTATTGTTGAAAATTTAATTTGTCGGTGAAAATATGGTTAGGGGTTTTCAAATTTACTTATTTTAGTGGCAAGTGATTTCCAGTTCTGGCTTGGAATATCCACCAGCAGCATATAAGTAGTTATGTTATAATATAAGTCATAAGACTTTTGGCACATATCTACCTTTATAATCCTTAAAAATCAGTCATTCGGACAAGTAAAATGAAAAAAAAAAACAATAAAATTTCTCTCACTTTTTCAGTTAAAGATTACATAAACAAGCTCATGGAGCTCTATGTAATGAGTGTCATGATCTAAAAATAGAAAGTTACACTGTTATTATGGGTTGGTCTCGCTATGCCGGTCGGCAGAAATTAATTAACACCACTGACGCAATAAAATCAAAGTATAGTTATTATCAAATATGTGTGTGTTTTTTTAGCTTGATTAGAAGTTTTCATCGGCGTTGTGATTGTGTTGTGATTTTCGCATCAACAATTTTGAGACGTGTTTTTTGTATTTTTTGTCTTTTTTTAACATAATTTATTAAAAAAACACACACATCTTTGATGAAAACCGTGTATTTTTAGCTTGATTAGAAGTTTTCAATGGTGTTGTGATTGTGTTGTGATTTTTGCATCGACAATTTGAAGATGTGTTTCTTTTATTTTTTTTTTTTGTCTTTTTTTTGTACTCGCCGAACTTCGCGTGTATAAAGTGTATAAATATGCAGCATTATTTACTTACTCACATCATTTAGCATGGCTAACGCTCAAGTGAATGTTAACTTTATTCCCAACAGACTTGGGGGCAGAAATCTAATATTCGAAGGGTTCAAATACAGAATAAAATCTAGAAACAACAACCGGATACATTGGACATGCTGCCAGACAGGTTGTAGAGGGACCATCAACACAATGAATGACATTGTAACAACACAAAACAACCAGCATAACCATGAAGCAGATATAGAGCAAGTAGCAGTAGATGCATATTTGGCAAAGCTGAAACGTAAAATGATAGATGGATCCAACACTGCTTCCTCTATTTACCAAGAAGAAATTGCAAGTAAGTATCCCAAGTATTTATTTATTTTTGTTCAATCAAGAGTACCGTTTTGTTTCCGAGGCGTGTCACATTCATTCATTCATTCATTCATTCATTCATTCATTCATTCATTCATTCATTCATTCATTCATTCATTCATTCATTCATTCATTCATTCATTTGAGGGATGGAGAGAGACAGAATAGAGATGGGAGAATAGGGCGAGACTGTGGTGGGTAGGGTGGGGTGAAGATAAACTATTAGCAATCATTCATTCATTCGTTCGAGAGATAGAGAGAGAGAATAAAGATGGGAGAATGGGGGAGACTAGGGGTGGGTGGGGTGAGGTGACGATAAACTATTAGCATTTTTTACATAACCTAGTTTCTTTTTTCCAGACCTACGTAGATAAGATTTTGACTCAGGGTTTATCGCCAAGATACCCACATTCTACAGTGTGAGAT
This sequence comes from Pictodentalium vernedei, assembly GCA_031216915.1. NCBI lineage: Eukaryota > Metazoa > Mollusca > Scaphopoda > Dentaliida > Dentaliidae > Pictodentalium > Pictodentalium vernedei. The sequence goes on along the minus strand of CM062292.1, from coordinate 402,078,678 downwards.
CAGCACTCTACCGCTCCCGTTCAAAATCAAGACCACCATTACCACGTCAACGATCCGATATAGATCTTCCTGAAATATACACAAAGACAACTGCTGGAGAGGACTTTTTACATTCAACTTTTCCTCTCAAAAAATAGTTATCAAATGTCATTTTACCGTGATTAAGTCCAGTCGCGTTAACCAACTTCATCATTAAATGAGTAAACGAATAAGAAACGGACTATAATCCTTCTCCCTTTGATGTACTTAATCTTCACACATTTTTACTAAACAATAGCAACCGGCATAGCGAGACAACCCCGTTATTATGCATTCAATGAAATGAATAATTGGCTTACCCCTCAGACAATTATGACATCATGATAAAATCTTTTACCATCAACTGACAACATCACATGCATACTAGATTGAGTCATTTGTTCACAAGGACACAATTTGTGTTCAAACACACACATGGTGTGTCCCCGTATTTTCTTTTATATATCTTATAAACCTTTCACCAGAAACTGATGGTAAAGGTACCTTCAACAGAGCCACATGGGGTTGGATCAAAATTACAAAACCTTCATGCACATTTGCAGACCTGACTTGAACACCTGAGCATACTTTAACCCTTTACCTAACGTAACGGCCAAAACCGGCCAGCGCTATTCTCAAAAACCGCCAATTAATTCATTATTTTTTTCATTTTTTGTATCAAAAACATAGGTTATGACCCCTCCTTGGAACAAGCTCGTCAAGCTCGTTCCAACGAGGGGTCATAACCTATGTTTTTGAGACAAAAAATGAAAAAAATTAGTTATTCAAGAATTGTTTTTGCAAGTGTCGTCTGCTTTTCAGGTTAGGTAAAGGGTTAACTTTTTGAAACAAGCTATTAATTGAAAAGAGAATATGTTTTCATTTTTGGAATTCACTGAAAAACCCAATGAGGGGTGTTAAAGCCGAGTTTGAATGCTTTCTGAGAATAGTACTGGTTGGATTTGGTCATTAAATTGGGTAAAGAGTTCATATAGATGAGATTTACATTAAACCTGTACAGTGCACAGAGATTTATTTATTTATTTATTGGTGTTTAAGGTCACATACTTATGCACAATGGCTAATCATGACCACGACAGTTTTATGGCTGGAGGAAGCCGGAGTACCCAGAGAGAACCACCGAGCAACGACAAGCAGCTGTCAGCTCCCCAACATCGTAACTCTGGACTATAGCACAGGCAGGGTTAGACTGGTTAAAGACATGCGTACCATCGACGTGCAGTACGCCTTAGTACACGGCATCACTGTGCCCCCATGTGGACAATCGGGGTTAAGTGCCTTGCCCAAGAACACAACGCGGGAATCCGAATTGATCGCTCAGATGGTCACCCATCCAACGATTAACCGGGCTCAACGTTGCTTAACTTCAGTGATCTGACAAGAACTGGTGACTGCAATGCCACAGCGCCCCCATGCACAGGGATAATTACTCAGTTAATACTGAAAATTTTCTATAACCAGAAGATGCGACTAACCCTGTGCAATGCACAGGGTTAGTCACACTTTCGGTTTATAAAAAATTGGTAACTGCCATATCACACACTACATGAAAATATTCAGTGACCAAGGTTGTAAACATATATAGTAATATACCGGGTTAGTTGGGTTTTACATAGGGTGCAGGAGTCAAGGAACTAATGTAAATACTTAAGACTGGATTGAAGAAATTATTTTAACCCTTTACCCAACGTAACGGCCAAAACCGGCCAGCGCTATTCTCAAAAATCGCCAATTAATTTTCATTATTTTTTTCATTTTTTGTCTCAAAAACATAGGTTATGACCCCTCGTTGGAACGAGCTCATCAAGCTCGTTCCAACGAGGGGTCATAACCTATGTTTTTGTGACAAAAAAATGAAAAAAATTAGTTATTCAATAATTTTTTTTGCAAGTGTCGTCTGCTTTTCATGTTAGGTAAAGGGTTAAAGTGAATTCCAAAAATGAAAACATATTCTATTTTCAATTAATAGTTTGTTTTGAATTATATACCCATGAAGCCTATCATCTGAAACCAACTCTATATTATTAAGATAAATAAAATATAATATATAACATAGGTTAGCTTAAGTTCATCAGCAGTTCTGTGGATGCACATATCAACAGATCCGTCAGTTCACATCCAAGTTACATTAAGGAAACTACTGAATTTATTTCCAAGATCAGCCAATTTGAATGCAAGAAGGATAATTTTCTTCTTGTTACCATGGACATCACCTCACTTTACACTAACATTCCAAACCAAGAGGGACTTGTAGCTGTAGCTAATTGCCTATGGAGACACAAACCAGACTTTAGACTCAGCAATGTTGGCTCACTTAACCATCTCAAAATTGTCCTACACAATAACTATTTTGACTGTAATGGAGAACACTACCTCCAAATCTCAGGTACAGCTATGGGCACCACCCTAGCCCCATCCTTGGTCAATATATTTTTGGGTGAATTTGAGAAGTTACTAGATGTCCTGTCCCTTCCCCAACCACATATAATAATAAATAATAATAATAATAATTGATTTTCTAGAGCATTAAACCACAAATAGTGCTCTTAAACTCTTGACAGAAATAAATATTTTAAATTTTATAGTAAATTTCCTTTCCTATTATACCTAACACAATTGTTTACTACAGGCTTGGACTACAGTGGAAGTCCCTAACTCGGATAATATACTCTCTATTTTTGTCTTTCCCAAGCAATTTGGGAAAGAAAAGTGGTGCAAAAGCACCAAGAACAAATAAGCCAAAACTGGGTCGAGTGCAACCGGTGCAGACCCAGTACGGGACGCTCTCTTCCAAGTACAACTCCACGGCTTCCGTTGCCAGTGCGCATATGCATCGCTAATGACTCATTCTTTTGAATCCGCCAACGTTAGAGTTATGTGATCAGCAGGGAGGAAGGATTCTTACCCGTATAAGAATACAGGAGGGCCTCCATGTAAACAATTGTGGTAGGTATAATAAGAAAGGAAATTTACTATAAAATTTAAATTTCTTATCAACCTACCCACAATTGTTTACTACAGGCTGAATAGACAATAGGCTGGAGGGAATCGCATAACCAACCCTACACATAACCCAAGTGCACTGGAACCGTGAACAGATGGAAGAGGTCCCGAGGCTTATCAACCATATCATCACAAACATTAGTAAAAGACAATGAAAAGACAGAAAGGGCAGTAACAGCATGAAGCTGGAACTGACCCTGTAACAAGCTGAATGGCTGGGATAGACAACAGCCTGAGCCGAAGAAAGAGGGCCCGTAGGACAAAGGTCCTCTGTCGGCTCTTGCAACTGTCACAGATAAATGGAGAAGGTAGCGTTTCTCCGTTAGGCTGCCAGTATAACATCCGACAACATGACGGAGTTAGTAAAAGCACGGAGAGGAAGACAATGCATGCACCTCGTGGCAAAAAAAACAATTGGTAATACAATCACCAGTAGCTAGACGAGCGGAAGCTGCACGAATAGCAAGACAAATCCATCGAGAAATGGATGCAGGAGAGATATGTCATGTGAGAAAATGCATATCCATCCAGGATGAAGGCGCGGATGCCCCCCACCCCCAAGCGAGCAGCACCCAAGAAAGTGTCCATCTTGGAGTAAACTGCAAAGTCCTAGGCCTTTTCAAGGAAAAGAGCTGAACAAGCTTGGAGAGGCAAGGATGAGTGCCAAAACAAAAAAGCAACTCCACTGCTTGTCTCTGAAGAAGAAAAGCAACTCCACTGCTTGTCTCTGAAGAAGAAAAGAAACTCCACTGCTTGTCTCGAAAAACCACTACGGTGGAGACAGGACCCGATAAAAGACATGTGCGAAGGCACAATGAAGTCGGGTCAACTTGAAACCTCCTCAGGCGACTTTGGCAAACAAAGTCGTGACGTAGAGGGAGACATGCCGGAACCATCGCTAACAAAGAGCAGAGCAGATTGATCCACACCCACCGAGGCGACAGGCGTGTGATCAAAAGGATTCGACGACTGCAGGTTCATACCTTGCCGAGAACCTGAGGCGGAATCGGAACCAGCAGGAAGGCATAGAACATCCCAAAGGAGGGCCAGAGCGTCCACGGCGAAAGCCAGAGCATCTGGACACGGAGACACGAAAGTGTCCACCGGATGGTTCCAACGAGTCGCAAAGAGATCAATGGAACACCGCCGTGTGGAGCATCCACTCGGTGGAAAAGAACCTGCCCCGTCGGGACAGGGAGTCGGCTAGGACGTTCAGACGACCGGAAATGTGATGAACAACCACCCCGGCATTGACATCCTGAGCGAGCAGTAGAAGATCCCAAGCCAATTCGTACATAGGAACTGAGTGCGTGCTGCCCTGGTTCCGAATGTAAGCAACCACTGTCGAATTGTCGAACAACAGAAGGATCTGATGATTCGACAGGTGAGGGATACACTGCCTGAAACTCAGCAGAAGAGCAAGAAGCTCCTTCTGGTTGATGTGTAGAGATGCCCAATCCTGGTCCCACATCCCGTGAAGGGAAAGACCTAGAGGATCCAACATAGCACCCCATCCGAGATCGCTGACATCTGCCGTCAGAATGCGGTCAGACGTGGGTAAGTCCAACGGGACACCCTGCGTGATCCACTGAACATTCGTCCAGTGGAGAAGGTGAGGACAAGAGATTCTGGTAACTGAAGCACCAGATCCAGAGAATCGACATTCGGACTCCAACGACTGAGCAGAAAGTGTTGGAGAGGTCTGACATGCAGCCAACCTAGAGGAATGAGATCTGTCACCGAACTGCAGAGACCGAGCAGCCGGAGAATACCCCGTGCTGTCGCGGATGTGGACTGGGAACAGAGTCAGAGCAAAAGCTGAGAGAATCACAGCCCTGGCCTGGGGAACTGCCAACGTATTGAACTGAGTGCAGAAGGTCATCCCCAGATGACAAAACGACTGAGAAGGGACCAGATCTAACTTCACATTGACTCTGAATCCTAGCGACGTGAGCAAGCTCAACAGAGTGTCGACATCCAACTCCAGTAAGGCAGCATTGGAATGCCTCTGGAGGATATTGTCTAGATATGCCGAAGTAGTCACCCTGGACTGTGTGCGATGGAAGGCTATCACATGTGACATCAGTCGGGTGAGAGTCCAAGGAGCCAGGTTGATGCCGAAAGGCATGGCTGTCAACTGGTAAACTCGCCCCAGAAAAGCGAACCTGAGATACTTCCGCGACACCCGATGAATCGGAACATGAAAGTAAGCGTCTCGCAGGTCGATGCTGGAAGCGAAATCTCCCTGGTGAATGGAACAGCGGACCGACCTGAAAGTCTCCATGCTGAACTTGGGAGCAATGATGGACTGGTTCAGGATACTCAGATCAATAATCGGTCGGAGCCGGCCGCCCTTCTTCGGCACCAAGAACAGGTGGGAATAAAACCTCACTGACTGAATGTTCTTGACGACCTTGATCGCCTCCTTGGCCAGGAGATTGTCTATATCCGTGGACAAAAGCTCCCGTCTGAAGGAACTGTGGTTGGAAGAGGCACTCTGGACAGAGTGGGGTGCCTTTGGAAGGATATTCGCATACCGGACCGAACAACATCTAACACCCAAGGATCGGATGTGATGGGGGTCCAACAGTCTGCAAACTCTGCTATCCTTCCTCCAACCTGGACGAATCAAGGTGAGGACCTTCAGTTCGAGCCCCGAAGAGACCCGCGAGAGGAGAAACCACTTCCTCTACTGAATGAAGAATCCTGAGACTTCCCTCTAGCCTGCCAGCGCTTACTCTTACCCCGTGAGTAAGAAGTAGAAGCGGTGGCAGAAGGATCAGCCCTTTGCTTCGCAGAGGAAGCAGAAGGGTACTTGTTAGGCTTTGAACGGTCCCTGCCTCCCCTAGAAGGCTGATCAAGCTGATGAAGCAGCAGCTGATCTTTGGAATGACGTAGGATGTCTTCCCGGAACGTCGACATGGAACCCATGGAACAGTAGCGGACCTGCCAAAGAAGCAGATCGAAGAGCAGCGTGCTGCCCCCAGGAAGTGATCGGCCTGTGTCCAGCACAGAGTCCCTTCGAACTAGTTCCAAAATAGCCGTGTCACAGACATGTGTGTGAGTAAGATGCATGAGCGCCTTGGACAGCACACGCAAAGGAGCCTGTACATCATCAAACCGGAGGCAGATACGATGTGATCGGAGAGAGAAAGCATACCCAGCATTTCTCTCGATAAGCCCAACATGGACTCCAAAGTTGTCATAGGAATAACGGCCGACTTGGGCTTGGAAAGCCCGAGGGAATTGGAGTCCTGATCCAAAAACCGTCAAAGTCTGGCAGACTGATGGATTGGCAAAATCGTAGTAACGATAACGCACCGGAGGCAAAAAGGTGTCAACCCTGGTGAAGAATGGAGCCTTCATAGCCTTGAAACTCAGCTTAGAGTCCAATGCTGAAAATGCTTCAACCACCTGTACTGACTGGCACAGTCGAAGACGCCCAGAAGCAGGTTGCTCCACAGGCTGTAGGTGTGCGACCGATGATTGCGGCCTGGCTGACACTGTCGGTTGGTTTGATGGTTTGAGATCTGGAAGGAACCCAAACACAAAGTCAAGAGCTGCCCCCAAGTCAGAAGACTACTGGCTCTCGACATCAAGGACATCCGGAGTCGGAAGACACATAGCCCATCGTGGGCAAACCAGCCGATGCCTCTCATGGTGTAGGCACCAGGGGGATCAGAAAGCGGCCTGTTTCCAATCCCGGGAGGCGGCGCCATGGGGGTGCCTGGAAACCACTCGCTGCCTCGCTGGAAGCAACGGCAAGGCTCTTGGACAGAACCTGAGTGAGTAAGGAGAGGGCCTCCCTAGGCTCACTGCCTGTACCAGCCGGTTCGACATGGGAACGAACCAGCAAAGTGACTTCACACCTGACCCTCTTAACCAGCAAAGGGTCACGATCCTCCAATACACCCGAAGCGGGGCGACGGGCTGCAGCCGAAACATCTGAGGGCAGATGTGTATAGGGGTACGACACACCCCGAGGATCAACATAGCGGGAAATCGGGAGAGTTGCCGCGGACCTCCAGAAGGTCCAGGCTGCATAGAAGGCGTTGGTCCCGCAAAACTGTCCGTGTGACCAGAATGAGTGTAGGAAAATGCCAATGACAACGCCAATGACAAAACTATGGTACTCGACGGCGCAGAGACCACAGTAGAGGGTCTGGCCGGCAGCCACTTCCAACTTTCGCCGAGGTGAAGTCAGGGAAGGCTGGGGCTGATACCCCCATGTCTACACTCCCAGACACTGCTGCAGACCACTGCAGGTATAAAACTACTGTGCTCAACGGCTGAGAGAACACAGTAGGGGGTTCAGTCGGCAGCCACTTCCAACTTCGCCGAGCCACAACCACACTACAGACATCCCTGCAGACCCTTGCAGGGATAAGCCGAGGCCGGCTAAAAACGGTGCCCGATGACGTTGTAGACGGTACAGCAGTATCAGCAGATACGACGGGAGCTGTTGGAATTGGCGGAAAAGGGGAGACAGCTACCTATCTCGGCCTCCAAAGGAGGAGTCACAACCCTAGTGACAGCCTCAGATGTCGACTGGAGAGGCACATAGTCCCGGAACCAGGCATCTCTTCACCAGAAATCGAACAGCTCCAGCAGAATCCACCACGGCAAAAAAACCCTGCACATCCCCCATGGAAGGGGAATAACTCTCACAAGACGTGGTCGAGTCGAGAGGCCCCGAAACGACAGCATCCCCCACCCCCCGCTGGTGCGGGAGGAGCTGCACATCCCCCACGGAGGGGCAGTAATTCTCACCAGACATGGTCGAGTCAGGAGGCCCCAAAATGACAGCGTTCCCCACCCCCCACGGGTGCAGGAGGAGCTGCATATCCCCCACAGAGGAGGTATAACTCACACCAGACGTGGTCGAGTTGGGAGGGCCCGAAAAGACAGCGTTCCACACCACCCACGGGTGCGGAAGAAACAGCCACGAGAACTCACCAAGGCGAGGGCAAAAGGAATTGCCCTAGAGGAACTGAACCGGAAAAAACAGAGGTGAGAGCAGTAGAAGAAAAATAGGCTGATGAAATCGTCAGATGTGTACCCATACGCGCAACTGGTAGAAAGCTGTATGACGGAGGGCCACCACGGATGCCTACATTATGTACACCATACAAGGTATGGGTACATATAGAAATGGATTGGAGGAGTGTCTAATTTGATGAATAAAGGGTTAATATCTCCGGATCAAATTATCAGATTTACATATAAAACTATACAGCACAGCACATCAGTAACCTGAATAAATATATAAAGTAACATGACAATCGGATTGATATTTTTTGAGTTATCTCATGCCAAAGGGAATATTGGAGGAATTTTCAATTTGAAGAATAAAGGGTTAATATCTCAGGATTAAAATAACAGATTTACACCAAAAACTATACAGCCTGGTACATAAGTAACCTGAACACAAATATAAAGTAACTTGACAATCCAAGCAATATTTTTCAAGTTATCGAAAGCCAAAGGGATTGGAGAAATTTTCAATTTGAAGGATAAAGGGTTAATATCTCGGGATCAAATCATCAGATTTACACCAAAAACTATACAGCTCGACAAGTCAGTAACCTGAACACAAATATAAAGTAACTAGACAATCCAAGCAATATTTTTCAAGTTATCGAATGCCAAAGGGATTGGAGGAATTTTCAATTTGAAGGATAAAGGGTTAATATCTCAGGATCAAATTATCCGATTTACACCAAAAACTATACAGCTCAGCACATCAGCAACCTGAACACAAATATAAAGTAACTACAATCGAAGTAATATTTTTCAAGTTATCGAATGCCAAAGAAATCGATACGGATGCCGGACGGACCGACGGACGGAAGGATGGACGGACGGACAGATGGACGGACAGACGGATGGACAAAGGATGGACGAACGACGGATGCTGGCATTATGTGTACCATACATAGTATGGGTACACATAAAAAGGTGAACTCAACAGATACAGAAAGTAGAAGAACACCCTCAACTTCGAGAGAAGGTGGCAGAAAAAAAACGGTGGGTACACAACAGAACCCAGACGGCCGACAGGGACCAAAAAAAAATAGAAATTCAGCCCTCAACAGAGTGAAGAAATCCTGTCCAGACAGTCTCTGATTGACACCTAACTCCAATAACAATTCAATTTATCAACCGAAAAATTCATTGTCAAACCACGTTGACACGAGGCCGAAGAAACATTCGCGAAAACGGAATAGTAAATAATATACAATGAGAATGTGGTTGAAAATATTAATGAGAATATATAAAACACAGTCCTGTTATTATATGACCTTCAGATCCATAATTCCAGTCACAGGAAAACCATTATCGACGAGTTGAATTATCACTGTTTCATAATGCATATGGCGGAGACACATCCTTCACGTGTCTCGGATAAAAAAAGAATGAGTCATTAGCGACGTATATGCGCACTGGCAACGGAAGTCGTGGAGTTGTACTTGGAAGAGAGCGCCCCGTACTGGGCCTGCGCCGGTTGCACTCGACCCAGTTTTGGCTTATTTTTTCTTGGTGCTTTTGCACCACTTTTCTTTCCCAAATTGCTTGGGAAAGACAAAAATAGAGAGTACATTATCTGAGTTAGGGACTTCCACTGTAGTGCAATCCTGTAGTAAACAATTGTGGGTAGGTTTATAAGAAACACTTTTCTGAAATAAAGAGTCACATCTGTTTCGGTTGCCTCTTAACTGGTAGAGTGCTGGAAGCCCTATTTTGGGCTTTACTAAAAGTGACAGGCAGTGACAGTAGCTACATTCTGCCTGAGGAAGCCTTCATTGTCCCTGATATGAATCAAATTTTTTATACAATACCTTGCTCTCTGACATTTAATTGGATAGTGCCTATAAGGCACTATCCAATTAAATGTAATGGAGCAGTATATGATGAGCTTTGATTTGTTGTCAGAAAAAACTCAGCACTTTACCAGTTAAGAGAGGTTCAGTAGAATACTTCAGTAAATAGGAAAGTTTTAAGACTTCTTTTGAAGACATCGAGAGTTTCTGAAATTCTTACACTAATTGGCAGGGAATTCCACAATCTGGGACCAACGATGGAGAACACACAATCATTAGCCAGATCAGATCTGCTAAAAGGTACAACTAGTTGAATTTGGTTTTCAGATCTGAGAGTGTGTGAAACAGTCTGTTGATGACATCTTTATGGTATAGTCACATGGAGAACACAGCCCCCAAACAGCTTCTCAAATACTATAATGAGACTTATCACTCCATAAAATTCACAGCAGAGTATTCTGACCTTTCCCTGAAACAAAGGTCATTCATAATGGGGAAAAGACTCCTCACGGACCTACACACAAAAGAAACTGACACTGACAGTTATTTGGATTTCAATTCCTGTCCCCCTATCAATGTAAGGTGGGAGGACCTTACAAAGAACTCCTTTGGGATCGCCGGATATGCACCAATGAGGATGACTTTGAAAAATGTGCCTTCAACAAGGGACAATATAATAGTGACAGACATCATCCACAACCAATACTCCAGGAAGCCTTCATCAAGGCAAAGGGTCAGGACAGAGAGCCCCTGTTCATTCCTCGAGCCAAGGAGAACAACAACAGAAAACCATTTGTCGTCAACTACCACCCTGACAGTTATACCTAATTCAACGAAATAAAGAAACTCTGGTCTATTCTCCAACTCTCCGACACATGCAGTGAACTTTTTCTGGATATGCCCTTACAATCGGTGTTCTGTAGAAATCCAAATTTATGTGATATTTTAGTGTGGTCGAAAATTGAGTATCCACTTCCTCGACCACAAATCAGTGGATGGAGCATTCTCAATTCTTTCCAACCTTGTGAATCACTAATTGCCTAATTTGCTCAAAGCTACCCAAAAGCAACTGGTTTCAGGGTTCCAACACTAAATAAAAGTTCTAATCAAAAGACAGATACAAATGTGATTTACCTTTTGACCTGTAATGAATGCAAAATACAGTAGGACGGTGAAATAAAACGCCATTTCATGTCTGCATCTTGGAACACATAAGGGATATCAGAAACAAACATGATAAACCTGTCCGTAAACACTATAATGGACTGATCCACTTGTCCAACAACATGCAATTCCGAATTGTTTATGCACTTCCGAGTGACCCAGACTTCGATTTAAACACATGGATCAGGCACGAGAAAGAACTACATTGGATCTTTATCCTCAAGACCATACATCCTTATGGTTTAAACTTTGAACAGGCTTGATTTTTAGTTTTTTTATTGTCTACATTAATAAGAGACTACAGGGGGCCTGAGGAGCACACCTGACAAAGTTGTTTATAGAAGGATTCAATTAGAATCTATGGCAAGTTAACACTACATAGGAATGAAGTCATGTAATTATTTATAACTTTGTTGTCCGTTTCAGATGATTTTCTCCAGTATTAAGATGCTATCACAGAAATAATGTTCAGATTTCCAGTAATGCAAAACTAGGGAGCCCAAATATCAACCTAGGGACTTCACTTGAACAGACATGCACCTGACAACCCCCTCCACCCACCCACCCACCCACCCACCCCATCCCCAAGGATGGTGTAAACCAAATATCAATAGATTCACTATGGTGGGTCTGTAGAAGGAGATTTTTAAAGATTATATGTAATATTACATTAAAAAATGAATCCAGGAACTTGGTCTGAACAAACTTGAATCTAAGCACACCTCACCCCCAGAGTGTTGCATCAAGATTCTGAATGGTGGTTCTGGAGAAGATTTTAAAGAATAATCATCTTTGCAGCAAGTTAAAATTCAGGCTCCCACAGAGAGCCCAAATATTAACCCAGGGAGTTTTTTTTAACAAACTCGCCATATCCTCACACCCCCAACCCCAAGTATGATGTATACCAAATATCAAAAGGTTCTGACTGATAGTTCTGGAGAAGAAAATTTTTAAAGAATATTACCAATATAGCACTCTCATAGGGAACCCAAATATTAACCCATGGACCTAACAAATTGAATCTGATCCCTCTAAGGATGATATATGCCATATATCAAAAGATTCTGGTTATATATATAGTGTATCTGAAGAAGCACATTTTTAAAGATTATTCCTCATATTGAACTAAGTTAAAAGTTGGGCACCAACATGGTACCCAAACATTAACCCAGGGGATTGATTTTAACAAACTTGAATCTGATTCCCCTAAGGATGGTGTATATCATGTATCATATGATTTGCACTTGGGGGTTTTGGAGAAGAAAATTTGTGAAGAATATTTCCCATATTGCACTAAGTTAAATTTCAGGTTACCTCAGAGAGCCACAAATATCAACCCAGGGATCTGATTTGAACAAACTTGAATCTGATCTCCCTTAAGGATGCTCTATTCCAAATATCAAAACATTTTGACTGGTGGATCTGAAGAAGAGGATTTTTAAACATTAATCCTCATATTTCACCAAGTTAAAATTTGTTCTCCCATAGGTAGCTTGAATATTTATCGAGGGACTCAATTTGAACAAACTTTGAGCTGGTGTCCCTAAGGATGCTATATACCCAATATTAAAAAATTGTGATTTGTGGTTCTGGAGAAGATTCTTAACCCCCTGCACACTGATGTCAAAATATCTAAAGTTCAGGGTGCAAATTTTTCCCATAATGCAACTGGAAATTTAACCAATTCAATCTTGTTTGACAGAGCTCATTGAGCTCTGTCAAACAAGATTGAATTGGTTAAATTCCCAGTTGCATTATGGGAAATATGGCTACTTGAAATTTGGATATTTTGACATCAGAGTGAAGGGAGTTAAAGAATATTTCTCATATTGCACCAACTTAAAATTTGGGCTACTGTAAGGAGCCCAAATATGAACCGAGGGGCTTAACTTGAACAAACTTATATTCCGATCCATGGTTCTGGAGGTGATTTTTAATTTTTGAAAATATACTGCCTCAGCATTTTTTGATTCCCATGACAATACAGTACTACATTTCATCATTTCATCTGACACAATCCAAAGACCTGACATACTCACTTATTAGGATGAAAAATTGAACACAGTTACTTGCACTGCTTGGTGTATTCCAGCCAATCCTCCACAAAAAAATGTCTAAAACACTATAATTATGGCTCCAGAAAAGTTATTTTTTATTGTTCTATTATGAATTAATGATTCTTTCAACAGCCAGGGTCACTTTGTGTCCGACATTTTTTCTGGGTGGAGAGAACCAATGAGTAGGGCGACATCTGTAAGTCTCCTCAGTGTACTAATTATAATTCCGCACAAGTAGGGTTAGCATTTGTTGAAGACAAGTGCACCATTTATGTGCAGTATGCCTTGGTACACAGTGCCACCATGCCCTCACTTGAGCAATTGGGATTAATGCCTAGCCCAAGGACACAATGCAATTACCCCTGGTAGAGATCGAAGCATGGCCCTTTCAATTTGAAGTCCAATGCCATAACCATTGATCCACCTCAGTCCCAGAAAAGTTGTTAAAACCAAGGAACAAATGTGATTAGTTACATGAGGTAAAAGTTCTTAATTCAGTTTCCAAAAAAGAATTAGGGCTGTCACGATTTTTTAATTTAGGAATCGATGAATCATCGCAAATAATCAATAATAATCGATTAATCGTACCTAGATGACCCCCCCTCTCCTTCTCTTTGAAGGCGTTAAAAATGAAGTTCAAGTCAGTTGACCTACCTCAAGTAAACAATGAAGACGATCCTCTTTTAGGTACATTCAAAGCTTTGATGTTCTGAACTTTTGAACCGTCAGTGTAATAATCAAGACCAGTCATCAGTTGCGAACTTCGCAAGTTCGCAACTGCCGACCTGTCTTGATTATTACACTGACGGTTCAAAAGTTCAGAACATCAAAGATTTAAATGTACCTTAAAGACAAATGCTTCTAACGGCTTCTTAAGGTTTAACGTCAAATTTCTTGACCTTTTACCTTTAGAAACAATAGATTTTTCATCAAATGTTTTTCAATTATTAAATGTCTAAAACAAGGTAAAATTTTACCGATTCTTCGACTACGAAAAATACTAATCAATTTCAGCATGACCGACTGACAAGCGATTAATCGTGACAGCCCTAAAAAGAATACAGAGATCTTTATACTAACTTAAACCTAAAAAACATGGCGATTTTTATACATTTTTGCTATAAACTGACAGTCTACATACTTGGCTTTGCAGTTGTTTCTTGGAAAGTCTTGCCTGCCTATATAGGCAGCCAAGACTTGCCTAGAAACAACCATTTGGGCACTTACAGAGTAACTTCTAGTTTATCCAGAGACTATATGCTGGCCTCCTGTGCTGTTATGGTATAAAGTTATCAAACGTGGAAGTAGGCCCTTAATCCCTTCAGGACATATTGGCGTGAGGTCCACCAATAGTTCAGTCATAATGTGGACTGCTTGGTGCACAGCATGCCAATAATACCTAATGTCTTTTATGTACTCTCAGTCTGTTGTGTGTAATTTCTATTGTTTGTTGGGAACATTGTTATGCTTGTGTGCTTCCCTAGATTAGTTGTAGTGTTTACAACAGCCGAATGGGCGGTGTTGATGTGGTTGACTGACAGATGCGCCAACTAAACATCCTATGTAAAACATAAATATGGTACAAAGAGTTTTTCCAGCCTCATCATGAAAAGCCTGCTGAAAAGTCATAAACTTTATGCAATGAAAGGAGTGAAAGGTGATTTTCTCACGTTCATAGAAAGGATCATGACTGCTATGTTACTTATAGTGTTTTCTTGCAATTATAAGACAACACGACAAACTCACTGCAAAGAGGGAGTCACATGATATAGATTTGTTGAATTTTTTTGGAAAAAACTTTTCAACATTTCACATTGTATATTAGGCAGAAGGGTGTGTGTGATTTGTTAGGTAAAGGCTAAGCCTATAAAAGAAAATTAATTGCATCATCATCCATGTTGGATCTATGTAAGCACTACATTCTGTGTCTCTACCTGGTAAGGGTAGTTGCATATAGGGACTTTGATCTCACAGAAAACATCATCATGCAAGTAGTTTCCTAACTATCTGTGTGCTAATTTGAATGTCTACTCTAAAGTACAAGTTTTTATTACCAATGTCTAGCAATGATTTGGTAATTGAGGATCGATAGATTGTATGAATTCAACACAAGTGTAAATTCAAGTTTAACCAATAATGAGAATTATGTCACCCAATTCAAAGAATTAACATCCCATGCATCAGTTATCAGGTCCCTTTATACCAGTAAGGCAAAACTTGTCTCCTGCAGTAAAGCACAGCTTTACTTTCCAGGGTTCTCACAGAGAAACTAGAAATAAATAGAGAGTAATCGCTTGACTGGACTGGTTACATGAAATAATTCATGAGAGGTGAGGGACGTTGTACAAACATGAGTGCACGAATGCGCATGAGTGTTTCACAATATAGTCCCTCGCCTCAAATGAATTATTTCACGTAACCAGTCCAGTCAAGCGATTACTCTGTTTAGTACTTTTCATTATTAAGGACAATTATATTATTAAATCCTTTACTTAACATAACAGCCAGCGCTATTTTAAAAAATCGCCAATTAATTTTCTTTACTTTTTTCATTTTCTGTCTCTAAAACATAGGTTATGACCCCTCATTGGAACGATCTCATCGAGCTCGTTCCAATGAGGGGTCATAACCTATGTTTTTGAGACAATAAATGAAAATAATAGCTATTCAAGAATTCTTTTTTGCAAGTGTCGTCTGCTTTTCATATTAGGTAAAGGGTTAAAAAAAACAAAAAACAATGAAGTCCCCATTACACCCACGGCAAAGCATCTTCGTTCGCGCGCACGGATATATGACACAATTGTTGATTGCATAATTCACTTGTGAAGTTATCGTTTATAATCAACCCAGAAATCCCGGTATATCACACTTTGGAAAGAAATAAACATTTCTCTGCACAAATTGGTCAATTATTTTCATGGCCAAAGAAGGAATATGGAAATTCCACAAACAACAGTAGATTTACCATTGTTAAAATACAGTGGAGCCCACTGAAGTGGATATCTCATCTCTTAACTGAATAACCCTGTCAATTTAATATAACTTCCAAACACAAAACCATTTCCCTTACCTTCAGTACAAATTTGACCTGTAAACTGAATATAGGTTATAGGATAAACTCCTGTTACTTGAATAAAAAAAGTCTTGTAATATGTTGCAAAACAGAAATATGACCAAATTCCTGTTGCTTGAATATTCCTGTAATGAAATAATCCACACTGATAAAGTATCTCTTCAATTAACAGGGTTTGCAGTATTATTATTTATTATAAACAGAAATTTAAGTTTTCAGCAATGGTTTTATTACATGTCTGTTCTAAGAAATTTCCATCTTTAGCAACACTAAACCATGCAGAAAATCGAAAATCTGTTCCACACACATGTGCCAAATGGAAATTATTGAAGGACTACTTTTGGACGATCACGTCATGTGTCAAAACTTTACACAACCCTGTCTACTTGGAATTTCCTTTTGACATACAATCATGGAAGCTGTCCAGTTTAAACGAAGCGATTGCATTCTAATAAGCTATCACAAAGACAATAAACTAAGGCCACACAAAGTAGATCTTCTGTTTCTCAGGCCATTATTTGTGAAATTGCATGCGGGCGAGCGGTTTTTTATTTTATTTTTTATTTCAGTAATTTCTTCTTTGCCATCAAAAGTTCATGTTCTTGGTTCAAGTTTTAGGCCTCATAATCTACAGAATAGCATGGGTGGTGGTGTATTTCATCCCTTGAGTGCAAGAAGGCTTTGCAATGCTAAAGCATTGCAAAGCCTTCTTGCACTCAAGGGACAAATTCATCAATATTTTTAACTTGGGTAAAATATCAGACATAAACCATTTTATTTTTATTTTTTTAAAGTTTAAATTGGTTATAAAAAGAGAGCATGCGGCAGCCAAAAGGACCATGCTGGAGGGCCTGAGAAACAGATTTTTAATTTTTTTAAGCCTAAATAAAAACATTTTTGTGTATAGAATTACTTCTAAAGCTTAGAAGGGAGAGTTCAAACCAATCATTATTTGCTGTATAATAATAATAAGTTGAATAGAACTTGCTCAAATATACTACCAACATACGTACACCACAAGTCTGGCCTATTTATAAATCTGCCCACGGGAAGTCACCTAAAATTGCATAATTGTGTTTTTATAGATGTAAAGGCATGTAATAAACACAGAATGACATGCACGTGTTGTCCTGTGTATTCATTGAAACCAGCAAAGAAAATCTATTAACAATGTCAAACTGATTTACAACACACCTTCTCTGACAAGTTGATGGGAGAACTTTTGTCCAGTTCATGATTACCATTAATGACATAATTATGTTATGCAGAGTCCTTGGAACAAAATATACCATTTCATATCTTTTATCCAAAAAACATTTCTAAACTAGACTTTATGATTCTGGAGAATCATGGCTTTTCCCGATGAGATTCCTTGATTTTTCATGCCCCCACAGTGTCTGATGGATTGTTTTTAACTGTCTCACTGAAGTTCTTTCATTGATGTTATGAGAAAGGTGGTTATAGTAGGTCTCAAATGACTCAGTTTTATAAAAAAATTGTTTAGGTAAAAACCATCATTAATGGTAGAGTGGGTTAATATCAATATCGTCGTCCCACAAGTTAATGACCGACAAAAGGAGTTATGTTTGTTTGACACATACCCTTTGAGTGCTCTGTCTATTTGAAAATGGTCAATTTTATCTCAAATGTATCCAAAATATTGATGTCTGGCCAATTGTAGAGGGTTAACATGTGCTAACAGGCATATTTATTCATGCAACTTGCAATTTCAAACCAAAAAGTGCGAATGGCCATTTTTACTTAAAATCTATAAGATGTTTTCAGAGAAATCCATGCGCAAGCGCTCTTTTCGAATTCGACGTGACGAAATGCGAAATTCGTATCGCTCTTCATGGAAAGTGATGCCGCAACTATCCATGAAGAACAAGTGAAAATTTCATGGAAATCTACCTAGAATTGGTTGGGATATAGCGTTTTGAAGAGAGGAGGTAACTATCTGAATTTGGTCCTTCCTTTTCAAGCCAGTTCGAAAAAAGACGTCGTGAATGGGCGCAGACTCCTTTAGAGCACCCCCCCCCTCTCTCTCTGTAAATGGAAGTTGCTTCTTTAAGATTGCCACCCGGGGATCCCAACACAACCTTTAAACCTAAGAGAATCGTCAGAAGTTTAAAGTGAAAAGAAATTGGCGATGATTGGGTTTCTGGCAGGCAGGAAAAGATTGACGAAGATTTGCATATTGGACATTAAAATAGCACTTCTGACATACACGAACCGTGTCCAGACCACTGGAGGCAGCGACTTGAAATTTTCAGAACTTGTTCTACGAACCCTGGCCGACATTTTGGGATCTCTTTGGAGCGTCCGAGCCGCCTGGAAAACACCACACATCGCTTGGAATGAGAGAGTACTATTCGTCCCGACTCTATCAGTTCAGAATGGACATGGGCAGTGTTGTAGACGACTGTGGAGCTGCGATTGAGCATAAAGTCCCAGGTTTCGGTGCCTCATTGCCTAAGCGGCTCCATTGTATGATTTTTTGTCTCAATATCGTCCTTACTACTTGTAGTTTATACCATTGCCATTCGTTAATGTAGCCTCTTGCCATTTTCGAGACTTTCAACCCAGAACGCCGCCAAAGTGAGGAAGTGCGGGGTGGGGGGGGGGGGGGGGGGGGGATGTAGGGGGGGGGGGGGGGGGGTATCCTGGCACTATCTTTAAACCTTAGATAATCGGAAGAAGTTGCAGTGAAAAGAAATCGGCGGTGAGTAGGTGTTTTGGCGGGAAACGATTAACGAAAATTTGCCAATTTGACATTAAAATTGCACATCTCACAAACACGAACCGTGTCCAGACCGCCGAAGGCAGCGACTTCTAATTTTCAGAACTTGTTCTACACACCCTGGCCGACATTTTGGCATCTGTTGCAAGTGTCGAGACCACGTTGAGAACACCACGCATCGCGTGGAAAGTGAGAGTACTATTCGTCCCGACTCTATCAGTTTGGAATGGAATGGAATTGGGCATTATTGTAGACTATTGTAGAGCAGCGATTGAGCATAAAATCGGAGTTTTTTGTGCCAAATTACCTAACCGGCTCCAAGGTATGATCTTTCGTCTGTACATCGCCCAGATCGTCTGAAGTTTATACCGTTACCACATGTTGAAGTGGCCTTTTGTCATTTTCGCCACTTTCGACCCAGATTTGAGGGCACCTTCCTTCAGCGAAATCTAGCCATGCTCACAACCACGCCCTCTCCCCGTCGGCCCGGGTGCTTATAAAGATAGAAAGGTCAATGGGGAGGGGCCCGTTAGCAAACAAACGGGGGCAGGTGTTGTTGGTGAAAAACAGCGGGGGGGGGGGGGGGGGGGGGGGCACGTGTCCTAGGTAAAAGAAACAATAGGGGGCAGGTGTCCTAGGTAAAAAAAAATAGCAGGAAGGGGGTGGGGCAGATGTCCCCGCTAATTAATTTTAATAACAGGCAGGTGTTCATGGGGCAGGCCCACTACTCGGTGTTCCAAATTTTCTATGGTACTTGGCCTTGACAGAAACAACACTTCAAGAAGAAACAACGGGAAACCTATTTGCAGTAAAGCTGCAAATATAAACATGATTTTAGGACCATTCCATGGCCAGTTTAAAGCCTACTGCGATATCAGCGTTTATTACTCTCGCCCTTTCACTGCAGTATTTCACCCGAGTCGAGTTCTGACGTCATGCAAGTTTGACGGACACGCTTTCAATTTTGTTATTGACAACAACATATTTATAATTTCGTGATTACTGATCGGAATTTTGAAAACGACACATGCAATCGTGAAAGAGTTTTCTGAAAAACACGATTCTGCAAAAGGTTTTAGTGAAATTTGATTATTTTTTTTTATTTTCAATTTCGATGGCTCTTGTCGGAAAGGTGTTAATCACTGATCATCCCAAACGAGATCAAAGACTGACGCTGTATATTAATAACACGCAGAGAATCTTCTAAGAATATACACGCGCAATCCTAAAATGAAATAAATCAAGTCTTGTTTCAGGTTTTACGAGAGAAATATGTCCAATTGTATCATTGAATCGTGTTTAGGTATATGTGGGCGAGACATTTTCTACACGGACAAAATACAGACTAAATAAAATATTTGCCATAATTTTCTGCAGACGTATTTTTGTCTTTGCTTCTTGGGGAAATCCATGCTGATAATACAACGAAGGAGTGTTATCTAATGAGGTCAGAACCGTCAGGTGGTCGGGTCCGACACCGCACCTCGAAGTAGATTTAGTGGGGGTGTCGATTTTACAAGTAATGTAGGCAGCGTACACGGCATGGGCTGTCTGTCTTTAATCCTATAAACAGGGTTAAGGCTTGGTTTTTGAATACCCTTATTTATTTATTTATTTATTTATTTATTTGTTTATGGGTGTTTAAGGTCACATACTTATGCACAATGGCTAATCGTGGTCGTGACAGTTCTATAGGTGGAGGAAGTACACGGAGAGAACCACCAAGCATCGACGAGCAACTGTCAGCTCCTCAACATTCTAACTCTGTTCAAGATTCGCTCAAGCAGGGTTACAGAGGGTGAAGACATATGTACCATCGACGTGCAGTATGCCTTAGTACACGGCGACATCGTGCCCCCATGTCGGCAACCGGGCTAAAGTGCCTTGCCCAAGGACACAATGTGAGTCGTCCCGGACGGGGATCGAACTCGGGACCTCTAGCATAGAAGTACAACAGTCTACCACTGAGCCACCACGCTCCCTTGAATACCCTTAACACTATCATACATTATCCCTTATGAATTATGAGTCTGATAAAAGAGGTTATGTTTACCTATTACATACCCATTTGCTGTCCGAAAACAGTCGATTTTATCAAAATTTTGACGTTTAGCAGCCTGCAGCGGGATTAACAAACGACTAGCGGAATATTCTATCTATGCAATTTGTAAGACCTGCCAATGTCCAATTGTTCTTGAAAATTGCCAACAAGCAGTTAGCGAAATCCACAGAAAATGTAAATTTTAAGCTTTTAAGGGGTATCTCTCCTTATCCAGTCTAAAATAGGTTAAGTTTCATTCTTTTAAATACCCTTACTACTTACAAAACTGATCCTCTGTGAATTCTACGCGCAGTAAAAGAAGTTATATTTCTCTGTTAAATATCCATTGGGTGCTCTTGGTGTCTGAAAGCAATCCATTTTATCAACATTTTGATGTTTAGCAGCTCGTGGAGAGTTAACGAATGCTCAACGGAATATTTCGTCCATGTAACTTGTAATGTCACATGAAGACCCGTAAATGGCCATTTTTCTTGAAAACTACAAGATGTTTTTAAAGAAATCCAGGGAAAGCATGAAATTTTAAGTCTTTGATGGGTACCGCTGTTTAACCAGCCCAAAACGGGTTAAGACCAGCCCTAAAAGGCTTAATTATTTGGTCTGGTGAATTCCACTTCCAAAGAAGGAGGTTATGTTTATCTCGCAGGTACACATTGCGTGCAATGGGTGCCCAAGGACAGTCCATTTTCTCAAAATTTCTATGCTTTGCAGCCTCTGGAGAGTTAACTAACGCTTACCGGAATATTTTGTCTATATAACTTGTAATGTCACTCCAAGACCTGCAAATGGTCAATTTTTCTTGAATACTTACTAGATTTTTTGGAGAAATCCACAGAAAACTGGAATTTTAAGCTTTTAAGGGGTACATCTTAACCAGGCGAAAATGGGTTATGTATCTCTGTGGCATTCCCATTTGTTGTTGTTGGCGTCCAAAAACAGACTATTTTTTCAAAATGTTGACATTTAGCAGCCCATGGAGGGTTAACAAATGCTTACTGGAATATTTTATCCATGCAACCGGTAATGTGACTCCAAGACCTATCAATGGCCATTTTCTATTGAAAACTTACAAGATGTTTGTAACGAAATCCACGGAAAACATGATTTTTTTTTAGCTTTTGATGGGTATCGCTAATAACCACCCCAAAAGGGGTTAACGCTTGGGTTTTTGAATACCCTTATTACTTACAAAAATGGTCCTCAGTGAATTCCACTTCCAACAAAGGAGATTATGTGTAACTCTCGGACATACATTGCGTGCTGTGTGTGTCTGAAAACAGCCCATTTCAACAAAATTATGATGCTTGGCATTCTGTAGAGGGTTAATAAACGCTCAGCGGAATATTTTGTCCATGCCACTTGTAATGTCACACAAAGACCTGCAAGTAGTCAATTTTTCATGAAAACCTATGGAATGTATTTAGAGAAATCCACAGAAAATGGGAATTTTTAGATTTTAAGGGGTCTCTCTCTTTAGCCTGCCCAAAATGGGTTAAGACTTCGTTTTTTGAATACCCTTACTACTTACAAAAATGTTTCCCTATAGATTGTGCGCTCGATAAAAGAAATCACTTTTCTTTGTGGCGTAACCGTTGGGTGCCGTTGGCGTCCAAAAACAGCCCATTTTATCACAATTTTGACTTTTAGCTGCCCGTGGAGGGTTAACAAATGCTCACCGGAGTATTTTGTCCATGCAACTTCTATTGTCACATCAAGGCCTGGGAGTGACAATTTTTTCATGAAAATCTACAAGACGCATTTAGAGAAATCCACGGAAAACCTAAATTTTTGAGCTTTTTGGGGGTATTGCTGTTTAACCAACCCAAAACGGGTTAATGCTTGGTTTTTTGAACACCATTATTACTTACAAAAATGATCTCCGGTGAATTCCACTTCAAATAAAGGAAGTTATGTTTATCTCTCGTGTATCGTTTGGGTGCTCTGGGGGCCTGAAACCGGCCCATTTCATCAAAATTTCGATGTTTGGCAGCCTGTGGAGGGTTACCATATGCATCGCCTGATATGTCATGTGTATCAAAGGTCGTGGCACAGAAAGGTCTATCAATGATGAAGGTTTAAAAAAAATCTACAAGACGTGTTTCGAGAAAGTGCCGATAAACCCCAATTTTGACAGTTTTTTGCCAATTCTGACGAAATAAGGGTTAAATCCAAAATTCCGCTTCGGTACATTTTTAGATTTTGTGCCACTCTATGCGTGTGCAAAATTTTGTGAAAATCGGTCCGAAAATGGCTTCGGAATCGTGCGGACAAAATGTGTGGAAAAAAAAAAAAAAAAACCCCAAAAAAAAAAAATAATAATCCGTAGAAAAACAATAGTCTTTTCCAGAGGGAAAAGCCTAACTAAGATTTTCTTAAATTTATCCAATCCATCATGGTTGCTTCACATTAGCCATGACCTAATTAGAAAGCAAATCAGAGGAAATCAACCACAATACTTTGTTATAATTGCTCATACTTTTGCCATAGTCATGAAAACACAATACTATCAGTTTGTTTAAAGGAATCACTGTACATATACAAAACTATATATGCACTAGACTCCTCAGCAAAGATTTACTAGTAAAACTTGAAAGGAAATCAATTATTATTCTCATCAGGCTTCATCAATAGACACAATGAAAAGCTTCTTCCACTACTTCATTCACTACACAAAATATCATCTTATTCTTCATGACAATAATTGAGTATATTGCAAAGGAGCAACTGAAAGCAAAATTGATAGTTCTTTCTCATCATCCTTTGTTTAATGTGAATTTACACCTTCATGTTGAAGGAGATAGGAGAATGTGTTCTAATTTAATCTGACAACACTGTTTTATTTGATATGATTGCTGTCAAAAGAGTCCTGCGAATACTGCATTACCACTTGAATCGAATACTGAATTGAATATGCACCCCCAAATTTTTAATCAATTGAATATTGAACATCGAATATGGATTACTGCACATTTTTCTGTCTGTGACGCATACAGCATTTTGAGACAATGGTAGTCATGAAAATGGGGTAAGGGTGTTCACTTGATTTGTTTGCACTGTTATGGCTGAAGTATTGACTGGTAAAATACTTCAACTACATCATCAAGGCATGCCTTCATTGAAGGCATGCCTTCAATTGCCTTGATGATGTCACTGGAATATTGGTCAGTCAGGATCAAAGTTAAAAAAACTCAAGTCTTTCTGCATTGCTTTCATTAACCATATTTGAAAAATAAATTCAATATATTCGGCACTCCAATTTTGACTCAGTTCCACTTGAATGTGCTCTGAAATGAACTGTTTTTCAAGTGTCTGCTATTCACTTGAAGTTAGTTATTGGCTCTCACCAGGCCAGAAAATAAGCAGTCTGTCATCTACAAAATAAGGTCCCAAGAGGGTGAATTTGGTGATGCTACCCTGCAGAGCAGGGTAGCATCACTAAATTTACCCTCTGTCAACCTGTCTGAATCAGGGTCTCAAACCTAAACAGAAAGAGGTATCCAGATGATAAATTGGCCCACTGTATGGGATAGCATCAGCAAATTCATCCTCTGGGGACCTTATTCTGCAAATGACTGATTGCTTATTTTCAGGCTTGGCTATCACAAAACAGCCAAATCTCCTCTCATAGGAATACTCGCATTGCAAGATTCATAATTGTGGGTAAAGTGGTGCCAAACATCTTGTCCAGAACACATATTTGTATTCACAGTAATAGTGACCTTGACCTTAAATATGAGAATGTAAAGAGCCAGGACAAGATTTGAAGAAATAATTCATGAACATTTAATTCAAACAAAAACTGATCAAAATGTTGTTTCAATTCACAAGTGAAAATTTGATGAAAAGTCCCAAAATTATACTTCCTCCAGTAGCAAGAGATTTACTGTCCCTGTTAGAAATATCTACTAACTGCATGTAAGCAGTTAATAAAATATAATATTTTACTATTTATTGTTTACTGGAGTTTAAAGTAACTTTAACCCGTGGAGGCCTTAAGTTGAATTTTGATGATTTTCTACTGCAACAGAACAGGTGACACAATATGCTGTCTCTCGGGAAGCTACCACACTAATGTCAAAAATTATATTGAAGTTTCAAGTAGCCATTCTTCCCATAATGCAACTAAGAATTTAACCAGTTCTACCTTGTTTGACAGGGCTCAACGAGCTCTGTCAGACAACACTGAATTGGTTAAGTTTCTTATTGCATTACAGGAAAAATTTGCAGTCTGAAATTTAGATATTTGGACTCCAGTATGCAGGAGGGTTAAGTATCATGGCAATTGTTTCCAGGCAAGTCTTGTCTACCTATATAAGATGCCAAGACTTGCCTAGAGACAACTGTAATGCCACAGAATGTAGACTGTTAAAGTGTAGAAAAAATGTATAAAATTCTCAAGGCCGTTAAGAGTTAAGCAGCTATACAAGTATTACATGTACTGTGACCACAACACAACTATAAAGCCAAATTTAACTAGCTGAGGGTTAGATTATTTTTGGTAGTCTCATTAGTCTGAAATTGTTATACAAAATTTGTTTTATTACAAACTGTTGGAGAGTGCCCACAGGCAGTCTGCAATAAGCTGTAATAAAACAAATTTTATATATGAACAAAATATTATTTACATTTGACTAAATATGAAAAATGAACAAGGAAAATATTGGCTTTTGCTCTGGTACCCTCATTTTTATGAAAGCCCTGATAGATAGTGGCTTCTCAACCAATTAATCAATCATTTAGGCTCAGTGGTTACAGCATTGGACTTCAATCCGAAAAGTTCTGGTTTGATCACCACCAGGGGTAACTGCATTGTGTCCTTGGGCTAGGCACTTAATTCTGATTGCCTATGTGGTGTGTACTAGGGAGTAACACAAATTGATGGCGCACTAATCTTCTACCAAGGCTAACCCTGCTTGTCTGGAGTTGGGGAGTCAGATGGTTGCTTGCTGCTGCTCAGTGGTTCTCTCTGAGTACTCCGGCTTCCTCCACCAGTAAAACTGTCTCTTGTTACCCAGGCACTGGTTACCAAGTCTTATTATACCAATAGAGCAGAACTTGTTTACTACAGTAAACAAGCACTACCTGAGGATAGCACAAAGAGATAAAATACAACGAAAACTGAAATTCTACTTCCCTTTTCATAGGCGTGCCCCAGTGCATATTTAGTGAAAAAGGTGTAAGCAGTATCAAAGATATGGTCTGGAAATCAACTGTTGAATCCCAACCTGTCCATCTGTCTCTTCAAAAACACTATTCTGATATTTGTTCCCGAAAAAGCCTCAACTTTAGCAATGATTGTACAAATTTTCAAAATTGAAATTAACATGAATAAATCAAGAAGGTAAACTTATATACCGACTACAATTTCTATCTGATAACTGATCCAGAAGTTATTTTGTCCATTGTGGAAACTTCAGTTGTGGTGGCTCAGTGGTTGGGGCATTGAACTTCAAACCAAAAGGTCCATAGTTTGATCCCGACCAGCTGTAGCAATGTTTTGTCCTTGGACAAGGCACTTCATCTCAACTGCCTTCGTGGGGGCACAGTAGCTCTAGGTACTAAGGCACACTGAACATTGATAGTGTACTTGCATTCAACCAATGCAAACCCTGCTTGTATGAAGTTAGTACGCTGGGGAATCTGACAGTTGCTTGCTGCTGCACTGTGGTTCTCTCTAGTGCTCAGGCTTTCTCCACTTTAAAAACTGTCCAACACAAAGTGACGCTGACTGTCAAAAGTGTTGTTAAAAACCCAAGAAATAAATGAATTCAATTTTCAGGAAAAATTCATGTCTTGAAAAAAGTATAACTGAGATACAAATCATTGAAATTCTAATGAAATGAAACTTGACTAAAAGATATTATTCATAATATTAACTTTCATGCCATAAATGATTTCATTCTGCTGCTTTTATCTAACTCTGTTTGTCACAATACTAGATTCCACCAGCTCATTTTAACCCTTTGTCTAACATAATAACCATATTTAGAGAGCGCTATACACAGAAACTGCCATCCAATTTTTATCATTTTTCAATTTTTGCCTTCAAAACATAACTTATGATCCCTTATTGGAATGAGCTCCACAAGTGGGTCATATGCTATGTTTTTGAAGCAAAATATTAAATTTTTTTAGTTATGCAAGAAAAAGAGATTTGTTGCAAGTGTTGTCTGCTGGCTATGTTAATTACTTTTTACCCAATGTAATGGCCTAAACCGGCCAACATTATTCACAAAAATTGCCATACAGTTTTCATTATTTTTATCATTTTTTGCCTCAAAAACATAACTTATGACCCCTCAATGGAACAAGCTCCTGGAGCTTGTTCCAATGAGGGGTTATAAGCTATGTCTTTATTGCAAAAAATGAAAAAAAATTAGTTATTCAATAATTTTGTTTACAAGTGTCGTCTGCTTTTCATGTTAAATAAAGGATTAAAAAAGATTCTTGTCATTGCTCTGATACATTTTTGATCAATCGAGGGATACAGGCTCACATGAAAACAGCATGACAATAAGCTTGTTCCAATGATTTTATCTTAGGCAACAATTAAAAAATAATAAAAACTGAATGGAGATTCTGTGAATATCACTGGCTGTATATGGTAACAATGCTGTGTAAAGTGTTAACCCTTTACTTAACCTGAAAAGCAGACGACACTTGCAAAAATAATTCTTGAATAACTAATTTTTTCATTTTTTGTCTCAAAAACATAGGTTATGACCCCTCGTTGGAACGAGCTCGATGAGCTTGTTCCAACGAGGGGTCATAACCTATGTTTTTGAGACAAAAAATGAAAAAAATAATGAAAATTAATTGGCAATTTTTTAGAATAGCACTGGCCGGTTTTGGCCGTTACGTTAGGTAAAGGGTTAAGCGAGGGCACTACATCTGACCATACAGCATTGTAAGAGAACAGTTCCTGAGGGAGAGGTTTTTTTTATAGATCTAGCACATCTCATGTTTTTTTAATGATCTTATTAAGAAATCCAAGAGAATACAAGAGAATAAATTTGTTTCAACAAGCTATATTAATTAAGCTTTATCAAATTTTATCACGCATCTACACAAACAGAAATAATCATTAATGAGCTGGCTAGAATGCAAAAAGATGTAGCTACAGGATAAGTTATGGAAGGGCAGGAAGAAAGAACTCCAACCCCTACTTCTCGAATCTCCCGAAAGATCTTAGGGGCTCCATTTTAACAAACCTGTAAATCATCTATTTATTGGTGTTTAAGGTCACATATTTCTGCACAATGGCTAATCGTGACCACAACATGTAAATTATTATTTTTTTATTGGTGTTAAAGGTCACATACTTATGCACAATGGTTAATCATGACATGACTGTTTTACGGGTGGAGGAAGCCGGAGTACCCGGAGAGAATCACCGAGCATCGATGAGCAACTATCAGCTCAACATTCTAATTCTGGTCAAGCTCCACTCAAGCAGGGTTACAGCAGTTGAAAACATGTGCACCATCGACATGCAGTACGCCTTAGTACACAGCATCATCGTGCCCCCATGTAGGCAATCGGGATAAAGTGCCTTGCCCAAGGACACAACGAGCCACCGCGCCCCCACAACACGTAAATAAAGTCAAGTTTAGTCAATCATTTATACCAATGTTGCCCATTTTCCACCCCAGGTATTGGTGACCGGTTCCTCCTTTACCAATAAAACAGGACTTGTTCCCCACAGTAAACAAGCACTGCTATACTTCCACAGGGACTGCAAATCATCCACACGAAGATATTTATTGCATGCTGAAACATGAAAGCATTTGGTCTAGTAGTTTGTAAGAATTTTTTTTTCAACTAGTAGAGTGCTAAATTATTTTTGGTCATCAAAATTTGTTCCAAAGTCTTTGCCTTGTCACAATTTATGAGAGAGTGCCATCAGGCACTCTCTTATAAATTGCAACAAAACAAATCTCTACAGACTGAATTTCTTTTCAAAGATAATATGAAGCACATCCACTGAGTGCGAAGCCTTCCGGTTGTGATACCTGCACTTCAGAATAAAGCCCAAATATGGGCACTCGTACGGAAATATCCTATAGGATCCTATATGATTCCTATAGAAAAATATAGGAATCACACAGGATTCCTATAGGAATGATGAGTGTATGGCAAGGGCATTATGGGAGTCCTTTTTCCTATAGGAATCCTCTATGCATTCCTATAGGATTTTTCATTTAATTGTTGAACTATTGCGACATGTAGTATTCCCATAGAAACTCTGCTCGCCATTAACAGGTCAGTCTCTGCGGATTCAACAAAATGTTTAAGACTTGAATAGGATTATTATAGGAAATTCTTGGCAATTATAGCAAAGCATTTTTTTATTTGTAAATTAGAGTTGAATTTAAGTAAAAGTCTATCTCCTTTTATGAGCAGATTTTTTTTCATTTCAGCCAAATGAAAACAGTTTCATATACATGTAGCCTTGTCAATTAGAAGAGTTCGCCTCAGCAAACTCTTCTAATCGACAGGGTTACATGTATATTCCTAAAGGAATATATTGTGTTTCCTATATGGATTCCTATAGGATCCTACTAATTTGATTACAAATTATCTATAAGTTTCCTATAGGATGCCTATAAGAGTGTTTCATATGGGCTACCAGCCCACTACCAGTTAATGTATTTCTCATTACCTAGTGTTAAAACGTGGAACCCCTACATTGGTCCCCCATGATCAATGTCAACAAACTCTGTCAATGTTTTGTCTCTGATTTTTGATATGCTACATGAATAATATCAGATATGGAATATATAATCGCTGAATTTAATTTTAATGCAACAATTTGTTGCATCATAATTAAATTCTGTTATTATATATTTCAGATTGGACATTGGTCTTCCAGTTGTAAGGATTCATCTTAAGTGTCTGTTATAGGGAGAGTGGTGGCTCAGCGGTTACGGCATTGAATTTCAAACTGAGAGGTCCATGGTTCGATCCCCACCAGGGGTAACTATGTTGTGTCCTTGGGCAAGACACTTAATCCCAACTGCCCACGAGGGGGCATGGTGGCGCCATGTACTACGGCGTAATGCACATCGATGATGCATCTGTCTTCCACCAATGCTAACCCTGCTTGTGTAGAATTAGTACGTTTGTGAGGTTGACAGTTGATCGTCGTTGCTCATAGGTTTTCTCCAGGTGCTCTGGCTTCCTCCACCCATAAAACTGTCAGACACATGGTGACCCTGGCTGTCAAAAGTGTCGTTAATCTCCAATAAATAAATGAATAAATAAATAAATAAATAAATAAATAAATAAGTCTATTGTACATCAAGGCTTACATTGGAGGCATCAGACCATTTAGAAATTGCAAAATGGGAAGAAAAATTTATATTTCTTAATTTACTGCAATATTTGAACAGAATTTGTTTGTTTATTGGGGTTTAATGACACTTTCAACAGACCAGGTCACCTTATGTCAGACAGTTTTATGTGAGGAGGAAGCCAGAGTATCCCGACAGAACCAATGAGCAATGGTGAGCAACTGCCAACTTACTAACTCCACACAAGCAGGGTTAGCACTGGTTGAAGACAAGTGCACAATCAACGTGCAGCACACCTTAGCACACAACACCACCATGCCCCCACATGGGCAATGGGGGTGAAGTGTCTTGCCAAAGGACACAATGCTGTTGCCGCAGATGGGATTCCAACTGAGGACCTCTTGGCTTGCAGCATGCACCTCCACCTACAGAGCCACCGCATCCCCAATATATTGTATAAATGTCTTTATGCTATTATTAGTCACCTCCATAATGTAAGATTGTAACATAAAAAATGCTAGCAGTTTTCTTTGTAATGTAGATATTTCTGTGCCTCCCATACCTATATTATCTTTACAATTTAAATATAACTACAATATAAATTATAGAGTCTTGTTTGTCTGTCAGCAGTGGTACAAATATAGAAATATCTTGTGACAATAATTATATTTTCTGACAATGCTCTCACTTTTTGTTTTTCTTGCCGACTGAATGGTATCATAATCTCTAATTGGCAGTGTTGAAGATCAAACAATTTTCCAATCGATAAGACGAAGGAAGCCATAAAATGAAATTTAACTACAGAAAAATCAATAAGAAAGTGGTGCTAATCTCCTAGTGTTCACACAAGCAGAAAAATACATTGTAGCTGATGCTCTTAATGAATTCACTCATATTTCTTCTCAAGTCAATGGCTAATAGCTTTCTTCAATGGTTAGCCAATGCCATAATGTGCAATCTACACATATAAATATGCCATAACTCTTAACAAATGTCTGCTTTCAAATGTTTTGAAGCTAATACTCCCCAATAACCAAATTTATGTACATAATGCAATCTGGCAATATCCGTTTCGATAAAAAAATAAAATTGTTTTAACTGGTAGGGTGCTGAATTTTTTTTCAAAGACGATTTGACACACAAGTAATTTTTTCAAGATACCACACTATCAGTAAGGGGAGCCATAGTATAGCACAACTTTGATCATAAATCATTGTTTTGTCACAATTTATTGGAGTATGCCCATTGGCATTCTCTAATAAATTGTAATAAAATTAAAATTTTTTAGTAAATTTTTTTTCTTAACATACCTACCACAATTGTTTACAATTGGCTGTAACATAAGTGCAAGCCCTACTTCGGAACTAACTCAAGCTTTTAGAGAACTTTTCCAAGCAAGTTGGAAAAGTAATAGAGTGCAAAAGCACGAAAAAGATCGAAAAAAGTTTTAACTGGTAGGGTGCTGAATTTTTTTTCAAAGACGATTTGACACACAAGTAATTTTTTCAAGATACCACACTATCAGTAAGGGGAGCCATAGTATAGCACAACTTTGATCAAAAGCACGAAAAAGATCGAAAAAAGGGTCGAGCGAGACCAGCACTCGAAATTAGAGGTACTCTCTCTGCACACCTCTTGCATTTACCGAGCGCATGCGCAACAACCGTGACGTCAATTCCATATTTCCGCCAATGGGAAGTTTGTGATTTAGCGGGGAGGCATCAATATCAAGGATATCCCCAAGGAGGGTGGGCCTCCGGTAAACAATTGTGGTAGGTATGTTAAGAAACAAAATTTACTAAAAAATTTTAATTTCTTTTCAACCTACTCACAATTGTTTACAATTGGCTGAATAAACAATAGGAGGAGGTGAATCACATAACCAGTACCAACAAGAGTAGCAGAAAGAAAAGCAAGGAGGGCAGAGAACAATAGCGAAACCTGTAATGAAGATAGAGAGAAGGCACCTGAAAAGAACAAGGCTGAGCGAAGCACAACCTCGATAAAACAATTTTAACGAGGGTGCACAACAGCCTGAGCAGCAACGAGAGGGCCTAAAGAATAAAGGTCATCAGATTGCTGCTGAAGGTGGCGGAGATAAAAGAAGGAGAAGGTAGAGGCATTCCTCCAGTAAGCCGCATTCATAACATCCCGGAGCGAAACAGAATTGGACAACGCCCAGGATGTTGAAATGGCACGAACCTCATGAGCTGAGCATTAAACCAGTTCGAAACAAGATCCGACTCAGACAAGCGGGAATAAGCCAGCTTGATTGCAAGACAGATCCACCTGGAAATAGAATGGGAAGAGATAGACTGCCTCTTAGGAATGAGAGACAGAAAGAATCTCTTCCGACCCCTCCTAATGAACTGAGTGCGAGTAATGTAAGTCTTGATCGCACGAACAGGACAAAGAAGAGGTCTCCGGCCATCGACAGCAGGGAGAGCCCGAATGCAGATGGGAGGAGGTACTGAATCAGGAAGTTGATTCTTAGCCAGAAAAGAGCAATCAGTAGTGAAGGTGACACTGTTAGCCTCATTTCTGAAGAAGGCAGAATCAACAGATAGTGCATGAAGCTCACTGACTCGTCGAGCAGAAGCAAACACAAGAAGAAAAGCCATCTTATAGGTGAGAAAACGCATATCGGTCTCAGATAAAGGCTCGAATGGTGCCCCCTCAAACAGTGCAACACCCATGCCAAGTTCCACTTGGGTGTAAGACGCAAAACTCGAGGCCTCTTCAAGGAAAAGTGCCGAATGAGTTTGGAGAGAAAAAGATTATGACCGATGCACCGCTTTCCCACATAAGAGAAAGTATCAGACAGCATAGACCGATAGCCCTTAATTGTAATATGCTGGAGGCCCTTGGAGTCAAAAAGATATACCAGAAAATTCGCAATTTAAGCGATTGACGGATCACGGTAATCCACATTGTGATCTGCACACCAGCGGCAGAAAACCTTCCACTTCGCAGCATAAGTCATGCCAGAGGAATGTCGCCACGATGCAGAAATGCACTCCATTGTTCATCTCGAAAAACCTCTACGTCGGAGACTGGACCTGATAAAAGACAGGTGTGAAGGGACAGGCTCGCCAGGTTGTTGTGATACTTCCTGGGATGACCCTGGGAAAGAAGATCACGATGTAGAAGTAAACGAATCAGCCGATCTGCCAACAGAGGCCGCAGCAGATTGATCCACACCATCAGTGGAGACAGAGGTGCGATCAGAATGATCCTGCAACTGCAAGCACAAATCTTCGCTAATACTTGAGGAAGAATCAGTGCAGGAGGAAAGGCATAGCTGATCCAACCTGTCCAGTCGAGAGACAGAGCGTCGACTGCAAATGCCAGAGGATCTGGACAAGAGGAGACAAAGGTCTCTACCTGATGATTCCAGCGAGTAGTGAAAAGGTCGACCTGAGGACGGCCCCACTGCTCGCAAATCGCCTGAAACACTGACCGATGTAGCATCCATTCGGTTGGAAGGACACTGTCGCGTCGAGACAGGGAGTCTGCTAGGACGTTGAGATGCCCGGGAATGTGTCGAATGGACACCCGAGCGTTCACATCCCGTGCCAACAGAAGAAGATCCCGAGACAGCCGATACATGGGAGTCGAAAGTGTGCCTCCTTGATTCCGTATGTAGGCCACTACTGTCGAATTGTCTAAAAGTAGGACAAAATGGTCCGACAGATGAGGGATCCAAAGCCAAAAACTCAACAGAAGAGCAAGGAGCTCCTTCTGGTTGATATGAAGGCCCACCTGCTCGCTGTCCCACTTGCCGTGAGTAGAAAGACCGAGGGGATCCAACGTCGCACCCCAGCCCCGATCGCTGGCATCCGCAGTAAGGATGCGATCGGCCAAAGGAAGACCCAATGGAACACCCTGTGTCAGCCATGAAATATCGGTCCAAGGGTGGAGGTGACAAAGCAGAGACCGAGGAATAGTGAGTTCCAGGTCCAGCGGATCTACATTCGGATGCCAATGATCCAACAGGAAGTGTTGGAGAGGTCAGACAAACAAGCGACCGAGCGGAATGAGACCTGTCACCGAACCGCAAAGGCCCAGCATCCGAAGGAAAGTCCTGGCCGAGACCGAGGAAGATTGAAGCAGGTTCCGAGTCAAGGCGGAAAGAATCGTCGCCCGAGCATGGGGGACCGACACTACATTGTGAAGAGTGTCGAAATCCATCC
This sequence comes from Pictodentalium vernedei, assembly GCA_031216915.1. Taxonomy (NCBI): domain Eukaryota; kingdom Metazoa; phylum Mollusca; class Scaphopoda; order Dentaliida; family Dentaliidae; genus Pictodentalium; species Pictodentalium vernedei. The sequence goes on along the minus strand of CM062292.1, from coordinate 402,044,236 downwards.
CCAAATGACGGAATTGCTGAGAAGGAAGGAGATCCGACTTCTTGCGATTGACTCTGAAACCCAGCGACGCTAGTAGGCAAAGAAACTGCCGGACATCTAACTCCAGAACAGCAGCATCGTGGTGCCGTTGGAAGATGTCGTCCAGGTAGGCTGACGAAGTCACAGCCGACTGAGTATGGTGGAAAGCAAGCACATTGTGACATCAGTCGAGTGAAGGCCCAAGGAGCCAGGTTCAAACCGAACGGGAGAGCTCTGAATAGATAAACTCGATCCTGAAACGAGAACCGAAGGTATTTCCGTGATGCCAGATGAATGGGTACATGGAAGTAGGCATCCTTCAGATCGATACTGGCAGCAAAGTCGCCCTGATGAACTGAACGTCGAACCGACCAGAAAGTCTCCATACAGAAACGAGTAGCTATAATGTACTCGTTCAGGATACTCAGATCGATGACAGGACGAAATTGGCCGTTTTTCTTCGGCACCAAAAAAAGTCTCGAGTAAAACCCCGGTGAAAGGGTGTTCCTGACGACCTCGATCACCCCTTTGGAGAGGAGAATGTCGATCTCCTGCACCAGAAGGTCCCGACGCAGTGAATCGGAAGGGACCTAAGTTGGGAGGGGCACCAGAGATAAACTGGGGTGCCGATGGAAGGACAGTCGCAGACTGGATTGAATGATGCCGAGGACCCAAGGGTCCAACATTATCTCTGTCCAACGGTCGTAAAACAGCGACAGCCTTCCCCCGACTGGAGGCGAATCGAGGTGAGAACCTTCACTTGCGGCCTCGATGAGGCCCCCGAGAGGAGAAACCACCTCGGGAAGTGACTGAGTCCTGAGACTTTCCTGCCTGAGGCTGCCAGCGAGTCTGGCCACGTCGGCGCTTCTTATGTGTAGAAGGAGCAGACGGAGCTGAAGGCGTAGCCGACATCGCCGACGAGGCAGACGCAGCAGCACGCTTGGCGGGCCTGGAATGGCCACCACCTGCATCAGCAGGTTGGTCAAGCTGTCGCAGCAAAAGCTGGTCCTTCAAATGACGAAGAACTTCGCCACGAACAGCTTCCACGAAACCATGGAACAACTGAGGTCCCACCAAAGAGGCAGACCTCAGAACAGCACGTTGCTGAGAAGGAAGGGATGGAGAACAATCCAACACCGCATCCCGGCATGCCAGCTCCAAATTTGCCATGTTACAGGCGTGAGCGTGTGTCAAGTTCATCAGAGCCTGTGGACAAAATGCGAAAAGGCGCCTGAGTGTCATCAAACTCCCCTGGTGGAAAATATTCAGCCAGAGCAGCGACTACATGGTCCGCAAGAGATAACATACCCAGCATCTCTCGGGACAGACCCACCATAGATTCAACTACCGACATCAGGAGAACTGCCGACTTAGGCTTTGTTAACCTGAGGGAAGAAGAATCCTCATCCACAGTAGTCATCCCTTGGAAGACTGGTGGACAGACGGAATCGTAAACATGAAACCGCGATGGAGGCAGAAAGGCATCAGCTCTAGAAAAGAAGGAACCCTTGAGGGCCTTAGAACGCATTTTGGCATCTAAGCCCTGGAAGGACTCAACAACCTGAGCCGAGGGTTATGGCGCTCCACAGTGGACCGCGGCCGGACAGTCACAGATGGCAGGTCTGAAGGTTGAACTTCTGGCAATAAGCCGAAGACGAAATCCAAAGCCTGCCCCAAGACTGACGAGGGGGGCCCATCACCTTCCAGATAATCGTCATCCTCCGTAGCAGAGGAGACGTAGCCCAACTCGGGCTGACCAGCAGAAACCTCCTGGGAAGACTGAGCAGTATCCAAGGGGACAGGCGAAACATCTCGGCGACCGACCAAAGGAGGTTGTGCCTCAGGAGGCACAGGGAGGCCAACTTGAGGGTTGCCAGAAAGCAACCGGGTGAGCGCCAAAGCGGCCTGACGCAGGTCACCCTGAGAATCCGTCGCAGCAGCATCGCCCGAGTGTCCTCCCAATGGACCCTTCTGGTAGAAGAACCCAAATCCTCAGAAAAGACCGATGTCGAACGTCGATCGGCAGACAGAATAAGGATATGGTGAGAAGACACCGGAGGATAGTCCCGATTGTGACGCCCAGGGGCCATCACTGACCTCTGCGAAACAGAAGGTCCTGCCTGCAAATCCTCGAAAGATACCGATGATGCACGTCGATCGGTAGCTGGACCTAGGACATGGTGAGAAGACACCGGAAGATTGTCCCAAGAATGACAGGAACATGTCATTGGCCTCTGCACAGCAGATGGCCCCAAATGCCCATCCTCTGAGACCGACGGCAAGCATCGATCGACACCCAGACTCGTTTGTAAACCTATTTTGGCCTCAGTACGCCCTTGTAACCAATTATATCTGGAGCTCCATGAGCTCTGTCAAACAAGATATAATAGAATAAATGCATAGTTTATCTCAAGAATACAGACCAAATTCATGTTAATTGAAATCTGTTAACTGCATAATTTTCACTGGCAAGGTGTCTATTCAACTAGAGAAACAGAATTTACTAAATTTAATTATTGTATTTTGAAAGAGAATTTAAGGAGACTTATTTTCAGAAGTAAAATATCTTCAAAGAGATCAGAAATGGGTTTTCGTAAGCGGCATTTCAAGATTTTTTCACAGGAATCAGATAAAATATAAATGAGAAACCAGAAATAACTTCTGTGCACAGTATTTTATGTGTTCTATATAATGGAATCGGAACATGGATATTGAAGATATCAGAAATAGCTTATTGTGTTCGGTATTTGAAGTGTTTTATGCAAAAAAAAACACACAAACTGATATGCAAAAAAAAACCTTAACCCATTTTACTCTAGCGGTATCTTCTATGTCAGTCCAATGGCAGCAATTAGAAGAGTCCATATGCATTATTTTGGGGGTAGACCAATCAATATTTTCAACATGCAGCCTTGGGGCTGCATGTTGAAAGTATTGATTGGTCTACCCCCCACATTTACTGAACAGCCATCCTATTTAATGACGTTATGACATATCATACTGCTGACGGAAATCTAAATTTTATAGTAAATTTCCTTTCTTATTATACCTACCACAATTGTTTACTACAGGCTTGCACTACAGTGGAAGTCCCTAACTCGGATAAAATACTCTCTATTTTTGTCTTTCCCAAGCAAGTTGGGAAAGAAAAGTGGTGCAAAAGCACCAATAAAAATAAGCCAAAACTGGGTCGAGTGCAACCGGCGCAGACCCAGTACGGGACGCTCTCTCCCAAGTACAACTCCACGACTTCCGTTGCCAGTGCGCATATACCGTCTCTAAAGACTCATTCTTTTTGAATCCGTAAACGTTAGAGTTATGTGATCAGCGGGGAGGAAAGATTCTTTACCCGTAAAGAAGACGGGAGGGCCTCCATGTAAACAATTGTGGTAGGTATAATAAGAAAGGAAATTTACTATAAAATTTAGATTTCTTATCAACCTACTCACAATTGTTTACTACAGGCTGAATAGACAAAAGGCTGAAGGGAATCGCATAACCAACCCCCACATAACCCTAGTGCACTGGAACCGTGAAGCAGAAGGAAGAGGTCCCGAGGCTTATCAACCAGAATGTCGCAATCATTGGTAAAGGACAATGAAAAGAGACATATGAGCCTGTGTGACACACAGACAGAAAAAAGGGCAGTATCAGCACAAGGCTGAAACTGACCTTCAAGAAGCCTAATGGCTATGGCAGACAACAGCCTGAGCAGAAGAAAGAGGACCCAAGGCAAAAAGGTCCTCCGACTGCTCCTGCAACTGGCGTAAATAAAAGGTGGAGAAAGTAGAAGCATTTCTCCAGTAGGCTGCCTGCATAACATCCGACAACTTGACGGAGTTAGAATAAGCCCAAGAGGTAGACAGTGCCCGCACCTCGTGGGCAGAAATACGATTGGTAATACAATCGCCAGCTGCTAAACGACTATAAGCCGTACGAATAGCAAGACAAATCCATCGAGAAATGGATTGAGGAGAGACCTTCTGTCGACCCGGAATGAGAGACAGAAAAAAACGTTTTCTGCCCTTCCGTATGAAGCATGTCCGATCAAGATAAATGCGAATAGCACGGACCGGACAGAGCAAAGGGCGAGTACCCTCAACAGAGGAAAGAGCCCTGATACAGATAGGAGGAGGAGTAGTATCTGGTAACTGATTCTTAGCCAAAAAGGAGCAATCAGTGGTAAAAGTAACACTGTTGGGAGAACTCCTAAAAAAGGCCGGGTCAACTGAGAGGGCGTGAAGCTCACTAACCCGTCTGGCCGAAGCAAATGCCATCAGAAAAGCCGTCTTATATGTGAGAAATTGCATATCCACCTGGGATAAAGGTTCGAACGGCGCCCCCCCCCCCCCCCCCCCCCCTAAGCAAAGCAGCACCCACGAAAGATTCCATCGTGGAGTAAGCTGCAAAGTCCGAGGCCTTTTCAAAGAAAAGTGCCGAACAAGCTTGGAGAGGTAAGGATTAGTGCCGATACGACGCTTCCCCACATAAGAAAAAGTCTCTGAAAGCATAGACCTGTAACCCTTGATGGTAACAGGCTGGAGACCCCGAGAATCAAACAGATAGACCAGAAACTCCGCAATCTGTGAAATCGAAGGATTGGCATAATCAACAGAGTGATCAGCACACCATCGACAGAAGACCTTCCATTTAGCTGCATAAGCTAAACCAGTGGAGTGCCTCCTTGAAGAAGAAATGCACTCCACTGCTCGTCTCGAAAAACCTCTACGGAGGAGACAGGACCTGACAAAAGATATGCGTGAAGGCACAATGAAGTCGGGTCGACGTGAAACCTCCTCGGGCGACCTTGACAAAGAAGGTCGCGACGTAGCGGGAGACGTGCCGGAACCGCCGCCATCAGCGAGCGGAGCTGATTTATCCACACCCGCTGAGGCGACAGGGGAGCGATCAGAATGATTCGACAACTGCAGGTTCGAATTTTGGCGAGAACCTGAGGAAGAATCGGAACCGGCGGGAAGGCGTAGCCGACTAGACCGTTCCAATCGAGTGACAGAGCGTCCACGGCAAAAGCCAGAGGATCTGGACACGGAGACACGAAAGTGTCCACCTGATGGTTCCAATGAGTCGCAAAGAGATCGATGTGGGGACGTCCCCAGAGATCGCAAAGCGACTGGAACACTGCCCTGTGAAGCATCCACTCGGTGGAAATAACCCTGCCCTGTCGGGACAGGGAGTCGGCTAGGACGTTCAGACGACCGGGAATGTGACGAACAACCACTCCGGCGTGAACCTCCTGAGCGAGCAGTAAAAGATCCCGAGCTAACTCGTACATCGGAAGCGAGTGCATGCCGCCCTGGTTCCGAATGTAAGCAACCACTGTCGAATTGTCGGATAGTAGAAGGACCTGGCGATTCGACAGGTGAGGGATCCACTGCCTGAAACTCAGAAGAAGAGCAAGAAGCTCCTTCTGGTTGATGTGTATAGCCGCTTGATCCTGGTCCCACATCCCGTGTAGGGAAAGACCGAGAGGATCCAACGTCGCACCCCATCCGAGATCGGTGGCATCTGCCGTCAGAACGCGATCGGACGTGGGTAAGTCCAGCGGAACACCCTGCATAATCCACTGAACATCTGTCCAGGGAAGAAGGTGAGGATACAGAGAGTCCGGAAACGGAAGCACCTGATCCAGAGAATCTACATTCGGTCTCCAACGACTGAGCAGAAAGTGTTGGAGAGGTCTGACACGCAGCCGACCTAGAGGAATGAGATCCGTCACCGAACCGCAGAGACCGATCAGCCGGAGAAAACTCCGAGCGGTCGCGGACCTGGACTGGGACAGAGTCACAGCAAAAGCTGAGAGAATCACAGCCTTGGCCTGGGGAACAGCCACCAAATTGAATTTGGTTTGGAAAGACATCCCCAGATGACAAAACGACTGAGAAGGGACCAGGTCCGACTTCTCCTCGTTGACTCTGAATCCTAGCGACGTGAGCAAGCTCAACAGAGTGGCGACATCCAATTCCAGTAAGGCAGCATTGGAATGCCTCTGGAGGATATCGTCCAGATATGCCGAAGTAGTCACCCTGGACTGTGTGCGATGGAACGCTATCACATGCGACATCAGTCTGGTGAACGCCCAAGGAGCCAGGTTGAGGCCGAAAGGCATGGCCTTGAACTGGTAAACCCGCCCCAGAAAAGCGAACCTGAGATACTTCCGTGACGCCCGATGCATCGGAACGTGGAAGTAAGCATCTCGCAGGTCGATGCTGGCTGCGAAATCTCCCTGGTGAATTGATTGGCGGACCGACCTGAAAGTCTCCATGCTGAACTTGGGAGCAATGATAGACTGGTTCAGGATGCTCAGATCGATAACCGGTCGGAGTCGGCCGTCCTTCTTCGGCACCAAGAACAGGCGGGAATAGAAACCCACTGACTGAACGTTCTTGACGACCTCGATCGCCCCCTTTGCCAGGAGATTGGCAATCTCCGTGGACAAAAGTTCCCGACGTAAAACGTCTGAAGGAACTGTGGTTGGAAGAGGCACCCTTGACAGAGTGGGGTGCCGTCGGAAGGATATGCGCAGCCCGGACCGAACAACATCTAACACCCATGGATCGGATGTGATGGTGGTCCAATGGTCTGCGAACTCTGCTATCCTTCCTCCAACCTGGGACGAGTCGAGGTGAGGACCTTCATTTCGAGCCCCGACGAGGCCCGCGAGAGGAGAAACCACCTCCTCTGCTAAATGAAGAATCCTGAGACTTCCCTCGATTCTGCCGACCCCTACCTTTACCCCGTGAGTAAGAAATAGAGGTGGCGGCAGAAGGACCAGCCTTTTGCTTCACAGAGGAAGCAGAAGGGTACTTGTTAGGCTTGGAACGGCCCTTGCCTCCCCGAGAAGGCTGATCAAGCTGACGAAACAGCAGCTGATCTTTGGAATGACGTAGGACGTCATCCCGGACCGTCGACACGGAACCATGGAAAAGTTGCGGACCTGCCAAAGAAGCAGATCGAAGAGTAGCACGCTGCTCCTCGGGAAGGGATCGTCCTGTGTCCAGCACAGCGTCCCTTCGAACTAATTCCAAATTGGCTGTGTTACAGGCATGCGTGTGAGTAAGGTGCATAAGCGCCTTGGACAGCACACGCAAAGGAGCCTGTACCTCGTCAAACTTATCTGGAGGCAGATAAGCAGCCAAAGCTGAGACGACGTGATCTGAGAGAGAAAGCATGCCAAGCATCTCTCTAGATAAGCCCAACGTGGACTCCAGAGTCGTCATTGGAATGACGGCAGACTTGGGCTTGGAAAGCCCGAGGGAAGTGGAGTCCTGATCCAGAACCGTCAAAGTCTGGCAGACTGACGGATTGGCGGAATCGTAGGAACGATAACGCACAGGAGGCAAAAAGGTGTCAACCCTGGTGAAGAACGAAGTCTTCAAAGCCTTGGAATTCAGCTTGGCATCCAATGCTGAAAAAGCCTCAACCACCTGTACCGACTGGCATGGTCGAAGGCGCCCAGAAGCAGGTTGCTCCATAGGCTGTTGGCGCGCGACCGATGATCGCGGCCAGGCTGACACTGTCGGCTGGTTAGCAGGTTTGAGCTCAGGCAGAAACCCAAACACAAAGTCAAGAGCCGCCCCAAGTCCGAAGACTGCTGGCCCTCGACCTCAAGCATGTCGGACTCCTCCCCAGAGTCGGAAGACACATAGCCCATCGTGGGCAAACCAGCCGACGCCTCCCATGGTGTCGGGACACCAGAGGAATCGGAAACCGGCCTGTTTCCAATCCCGGGAGGCGGCGCCATAGGAGGCGCCTGGAAACCACCCATAGCCTCGCTGGAAGCAACAGGAAGGCTCTTTGAGAGAACCTGAGTGAGTAAGGAGAGGGCCTCCCTAAGCTCACTGCCTGTACCGACCGGTTCGACAGGGGAGCGAACTGGCAAAGTGGCTTCACCTCTGACCCTCTTAACCAGCGAAGGGTCACGATCCTCCAAAACACCCGACGCGGGACGACGGGCGGCAGCCGAAACATCTGAAGGCAGACGTGTATAGGGGTACGATGCACCCCGAGGATCAATATTGCGAGAACTCATGAGAGTCACCGCGGACCTCTGCGGGGCAGAAGGTCCAGGCTGCACAAAAGGCGTTGGTCCCCCAAAACTGGTCGTGTGACCAGAGTGAGTGGACGGAAACGCCACGGAGTTCATAGTGTTTCCACTACGAACATCCGAATCCAAAGACACAACTGTGGTACTCGACGGCGACGAGACCACAGCGATGGGCTCGGCCGGCAGCCCCTTCCGACTTCGCCGAGTTGAAGTCACGGAAGGCTGGGGCCGATATCCCACGTCTACAGTATCGGACAGTTCTGCAGTCCCCTGCAGCGAAAAGCCGAGGCCGGCTGAAACAGACAACGAAGCAGACGGACCAGCAGCAGTAGTAGATACGTCGAGAGTCGTTGAGGCTGGTGAAATAATGGAGAGAGCACACCGGCTCGGCTCCGAAGGAGGAGTCACAACCCTAGTGACAGCCTCAGATGTCGACTGGAGGGGGACCGTAGTCCCGGAACCAGGCATCTCTACACCAGAACACTCAACGGCTCCCGCAGTATCCACCACAGGAAAAGACTGCACATCCCCCACGGAGGAGGAATAACTCTCACCAGACAAAGTCGGCTCGGGAGGCCCCGAACGACCACGTTCTCCTTTCCCGCGGGAGCAGGAGGCACGGCCACGAGAACGAACGACACGATTTACTGACGCCCAAAAGGTGGAAGACCAAGTTCCACAGACACCACACGGCCGCTCGGCCGAACACCCATTACAGGAGGAACACGACGAATGTACATCGTCCACATGCTTAGGCAGCAGACACTGCCCACAAGGAATTGTCCTAGGCATGAAAGAGGTGAGAGGAGCAGAGAAGGTGAGATCAGAAAACAGAACACCCCCAAAGAGAGAAAGGTGACAGAAACAAAGACCCCAGACGGTCGACCGGGAACCACCCAACAGGAAGACTACTCTCAACAGAAAGAAGAAACACTGTAGGAGTGGTACCCCGCTGACACCTAACTCTAACACAATTAGAAAAATTTGCAAAAAAAGCATGAACAATAATTGTGAAAATCTAAGTCCGAACCGCGTGGCCCGCGAAAATCGCGCGCGACCCGAGAGAGAGCAAATAAATATACATTATGGACATATAATAGAAAAAAGAGAATATAAAACACTGTTCCTGAGAATACAAAGGATACACTGTGGTATAATGAATCAGGAAACATCAAACATCGAGCTGGTGGAACACTGATAAGCGTGCAAAAACATCTCGACACGAAGCGGATTTTAAAAAGAATGAGTCTTTAGAGACGGTATATGCGCACTGGCAACGGAAGTCGTGGAGTTGTACTTGGGAGAGAGCGTCCCGTACTGGGTCTGCGCCGGTTGCACTCGACCCAGTTTTGGCTTATTTTTATTGGTGCTTTTGCACCACTTTTCTTTCCCAACTTGCTTGGGAAAGACAAAAATAGAGAGTATTTTATCCGAGTTAGGGACTTCCACTGTAGTGCAAGCCTGTAGTAAACAATTGTGAGTAGGTTGATAAGAAAAACAGCCGCTAGGGTTCAAATGGTTCAATTCTGCACTCTTGAGTGCAACCCCCCACCCCCCCCCCACCCCCCCCCCACCCCCATGGACCCAAGTCAAAATGTCTGATATACAAGTGCATCCTTCTTTCAAAATTTTTACTTTATAGGGTCCCCCCAATTCAAAACTTTTGGCTCTGTCCACTTTTTAGGCATTTAAATATTTACATACAAATGTTAGTAATGCATTAGAGGGTCTAAAATACAATTACCAATCCCTCTGCAGTATGCAATTCAGAACCACCGGATGACTTGAAAGACCTTGGTAATATTTTAAACCTCCAATGAGTTTCAACTTCACTTTCAAAAAGTTCCAAGTTGATAATGTTATACTATGACTGTGATATCAGCATGACCATCTTACAAAATTTATAGCTCTATTTTTTTAGCCTTAGATTATACCATGCTCTAAAAGTGGACGGGGGCCAAAACTTTTGAAAGTGGGTTACTTTTCTGAGTAATGAAATGTGTGATTGGAGGTTACAAAGTTCCAGCAATTATGAAAAGTGCAGCCAGTCACCCCTGGATGACCTCAGTGATCATGACCCATATTTTGAACCTCTGTTGTGTTTCAACTCCTTTTGGTGTGGGTCCGGGGCCCACAGAATATACCTTACTTGAGATATGAGCATGACCTAGGCCTGACCCACTTTTTTGAGTGTGAAAATACATGCATGAACTTTGTGAAGGCTAAAGGGAGTGATAAAATGTGATTTCTAGCAATTCTGAAAAATATACTCAATGAATCCTGGGTGACCTCAGTGACCTTGCCCCATATTTGAATGTACATAATCAAGCACTGAGTTTCGACACATTTGGTGTTGGCCTCAAGTCCACAGGTCATATCATGTTGGAGTGACCCACATTTAAAACTTTTGGGTCCAACACACATTTTTCAGTGTAAAAATACATGTTGGAGTTTGGAGAATGCATTAGAGGGTCATAAAATGAAATTTCCAGCAATTCTGAAAAGTTCAATCAATGAACCCTGGTTGACCTAAGTGATCTTGATCCATATTGTGAACATCCATTGAGTTTTGACTTATTTGGTGTTGGATCCTAGGTCCATAGATCATATCATGCTTGAGATATGAACATGACCCACTTTTAAAATTTTTGGCCCGGCACACTTTTTTAAAGGTAAAAACACATGTATCAACTTCGTGAATGTATTAGGGGGTGATAAAATGCACTTTCTAGAAATTCTGAAAAATGCACTCAATGACCCCGGGATGACATCAGTGACCTTGACCCACATTTTGAACCTCAACTGAGTTTTGACTCATTTGGTGTTTGTCCCATGTCGACAGAGCATACCATGCTTCAGATGATAGCAAATATCGTCTTGTACTGGCTGGAAGGCCTGGTGGAATATTGGACCTCTGTAAGATATTTGAGTGAAATAATTCAGTACTATGGATATATTAACAAGAGGCCCCAGGGGGCCTGAGGGAGCTCACCTGACATGGTAGTCTAAATATCAAACCAGGGACTTGACTTGAATAAGCTGCATACGCCCCTCCTAAGAAAAGCATATAACAACTAGATGAAGCGATTGTGCCCACACAATACACAGAATTTTCCTTCTATTTTCAGTTCCTGCACTTTTATGTCTTAAAATTGAGATAAACGCATAAAAAAAAGATTTTTTTTTATTTTTGTTTTGGAAATTTTTGAAGTCACAAACAAAATATTTTCAGACTAATATTTTTTCTTCTTCTTAAATTGACCAAAACGCATAAAAAACCAAAAAACCCATTTCCGGATTTTGGTCCAAAATTTCTAAGTCCCACCGGGACCCCAAATTTTCAGTGTAAAAAGAAAAAAAAAAATTTTCGTCTTAAAATTGACCGGACCAGGACCCCAAATTTTCAGCCTAAATATGAACCCAGGGACTAGGCTTGAACAAACTTGAATCTCACACCCCCCTAAGGATGCTGCATACCAAATATCAAAAGATTCTTATTTGTAGATCTGAAGAAGATGTTTAAAGAATATTCCTCACACTGCACTAATTTAAACATTTGGGCTCCCATAGAGAGCCCAAATATGGACCCAGGGAATTGATTTCAATAAACATGTGAAACAATCTTCCAAAGATGTAAAATGTGAAATTTGAAAGCTTTTGGAGCAGTGGTTTGGGAGAAAAGTAGTTTTAAATGTTTTTTTCCATTACCCACGGTGTAAAAAAATGCTGACTCAGCACTTTTTCAAAGTCCCCAAAAAGTACCCCATGATAAAACCTATAGCAATTTTTTTTGACCATTCCATTCTGTTGGTCCTAAGGAAGCTTCACACCAAATAAGAATTCTCAGTGCCGTGTAGTTTTGCAAATATGGGCATTTTAATTTTTTTCTATTTTTAGCTCCTGTGGTTCCCATGGGGCAACGGGAAAAAACATTTGGGCATAAATTAAGTACTTATGACCCAATAAGCCCTCATATCAAATTTGGTTCAAATCTGCCTCTCGGGTTGGAAAAAAAAAATTTTGGGTGGGACAAAAATTCTTGCCCCTCCCATAACGACGGCAAAAAAAGCCCCACAAACTTCTCTTAAACAAATCTGAGTCTATACCTCAAAAGGAAGCTGCACACCTAATATCAAGTCTCTGCTACTGCTGGTTCATGAGAAGAAGATTTTTGAAGATTTAGGCACACTTTTTGGGCATGGCCCTACCAATGGGCTAGGCAACTTGATTTGAACAAAATCAAATTGCAATGTCATAACAAACTATTATATCAAATATCAATTAAATTGGTTCAGCGGTTTGGAGGAGAAGATGCAAACACCATGTTCACGGACAACGGACAACAGACAACGGACAGCGACGGACGGTGAGTGATCACTATACCTCTCCTGACTGAAAGTCAGGTGAGCTAAAAAGCCTTAAAGGCCTCAGGGGCCCTTATGATAACCCACTGGAACTGAGAAAATCATGAGATTATCGTTCATGCCCATCAATGTTCCGAGTGGCAATGTAAGTGCTAAAAGGGTTCTTGCATTAACCCTTTTCCCAATGTAACGGACAAACCGACCAGCTATTCACAAAATTCACCATTCAATTTTTTTTTTTTTTTCATTTTTTGTCACAAAAACATAGCTTATGACCCCTCATTGGAACGAGCTTGGTCCAATGAGGGGTCCAGGCCTGGCATTCTAAAAAATGCAGGAGGGCAAAAAATCGCTCTCCTCAATCAGCTTAGGAGAGCAATTAGCTTTACACAGCATTTTAAGTATCCAGTTGAACGAACTAATTGAAACTGAAACCAACAGACTACATCAGTGATTTTATTAACTTTACTAAGGTAAAGCGAAATCTCTTAGACATCTAGATGTCTCATTCAACAACCAAACACACACTTGACAAGACCTGTGTGTGTACCCAGACCTGTTGTCCAAGAAAGTCATATGCCTACCACTACCACCTTCAACCCCCCAAGGGGGGGTTGAAGGTGGTAGTGGTAGGCGTATGACTTTCTTGGACAACAGGTCTGCTTGAATCTACAGTCACATCCTGGTGCAAGTGCTTCAAGTGACAGGATAGTAGTAATGGTAGTATATTATAGTGTCAATATTCCTTGAATAATTACCCCTCAAACTGTGATGTCAGTTGTTGAACTTGAAACTGACAGAAAAAAAAATATTGCTGTGACCCATTTTGCTTCAAATGATTGCAACTGTGTTTGGGTATGGTTGCAGCCATTACCTTTTACCACTAAACCACTTTCAAAATGAAATTACGTGATGTTATGTGACTTCGAAGTTAAATTGCATATTTGCTTTACAACAAAAATTTAATGTGAGCATAATACATGTAATCTCAATCATCCCAGACCAAAATATTTAGGAGGGCAATTTTTCGCTCTCCTTAATTCTTTCAGGAGGGCAGTAAGGAGAGCTAAAAAATCGCTCTCCTGAAACTGCCAAGCCTGTGTCGTCTGCTTTTCATGTTAGGTAAAGGGTTAAATAAAATCCTGGGAAACCGTACAAAAGTCTTGAGAGGGTTGCATGCATTAAATAAAATCTTGAGAAACCATACTGAAGTCTTGAGAGGGTTGAAAACATATGACTAAAATCCTCCATTTTAATAATTCATAACTGTGGAAGGTACACCCCTTAGAATTAAAAGTTATCTTGTGTTATAAGACAGGCCTGAATAATATATAAAACTGCCTTGCAAAGCAAACGGTTTCTTTCAACTTGACTTAAGAATAGATGGGAAAGAGATTAAAATAGATAAAATTTAATACGAGACATCATTTATCATTATTATGCTAACCATGTCTGTAGCAGGTTAGTACATTGTCTAGTCCAACAGTCACTCACAGTTGCTCGGTGGTTCAATGCAGATACTCTGGTTTAGTCCACCTGTAAATCTTTCCAACACAAAATGACGGCTGCTGAAAGTGTTGTTAAACCCGCAATAAACAATAAACAAATAAACTTTAACATATAATGCATTTTTTTTTAATTTCTCATAAATTTAACCCCTTTACCTAACATGAAAAGCAGACGACACTTGCAAAAAAAAATCTTGAATAACTAATTTTTTTCATTTTTTGTCTCAAAAACATAGGTTATGACCCCTCGTTGGAACGAGCTTGACGAGCTCGTTCCAACGAGGGGTCATAACCTATGTTTTTGAGACAAAAAATGAAAATATTTTGAAAATTAATTGGCGATTTTTGAGAATAGCGCTGGCCGGTTTTGGCCGTTACGTTGGGTAAAGGGTTAAGTCATGGTTGCTATGATTTTATTTTACCCTCTGCACACTGATACTGATGCATCAAAATTTCTACCAGCAACTTATACCCATAATGCCACTGAAACTGAACCAATTTAATCTTGTTTTACTGAGCTCTTTGAGCTCTGTCAAACAAGATTAGATTGGTTAAATTCCTAGTTCAGTTATCGGAAAAATTTGCTTCTTGAAATTTTGATATTTTGAACTCAGTGTGCAAAAAGTTATTCCATCCAATCTTATTCTTTTCTCCTAAGCCATTCCAGACAATTGTAGTGTAACTATGTACAGGCAGAATGTGTTTGGGGATGGGGATATATAGTTAGTGGTGACGGGAGGCAAAATCTGATGAGATCAAATGGAACTACTAATCACTCGAAAGTCATTTCAATAAAAATGTCTTAAATCTGGATGATCAATTGAGGAAATCTTAGCAATTTTTTTCTACGTGTGACCAATCAATCCCACACACCCAACCACAGATTGTGAATTGATGGGTACTTATCAGCCGATGACATACCGATTAATAGCCTAATCACTACTGAAATGACCATTACTCTTTCTCTGCTGTACAGAGAGTTAGTGCAATGTGCAGTTTGTTATTATTAAGCCACTAGTTGTGGGGGCAGGATAGAGAAATCTCACTTTACAACTTAAATATCTGAGCCAGACATGAAGCTTGCTGGGTGTTAGGGGCAAATTTCCAGCTCCATTGATGAGATTACCTCATTCCATACCAAAATGAAAGTGTCAATGACACTGTAGCTTAACTTGTGTGTTGTATTTGATGAAAAGGATAATGTTCAATGTTATAATAATATGAAATAAGACAAGAATTGTGATAATTGGGAATATGTTCATTTTTGGTCCCTGTATGCTATGTTTTTGATAAAAATAATATGAGGTGTACACTGTGCTAAAGAGCTGAGTGGTGGGTTAATATGACCTCACAGTTAATGTATGTGGCCCTCACAGTTAACGTATATTAACAAAAGTTACCAAGTTACAGTGAAATTATTCCAAAACGAGTCATCCTATCAAGTTACATTAAAATCCCTTCATAAATATGGCCTGTAGACTGTGCTAAAGGTTTTCGGGCTTCAGGCCCTTGTAGCCGTCAGTTTCTCAATTGCGTCCAAAGGGGACGTTCTCATCTGGACATTATATGAAGTCAACCTACCAAGTTACAATGAAATCCCTTCATAAATATGACCTGTAGACTGTGGTAAAGGTTTTTGGGCTTTGGGCTCGGGCAGCCATCATAGTTGAATGATCGCAACCAAAAGGGGACATTCTCATCTGGGCATCATCTGGAGTGATCCTACGAAGTTACAATGAAATTCCTTCATAAATATGACCTGTAGACTGTGTTCAAGGTTTTTGGGCTTCGGGCCCCTGAAGCTGTCACAGTTGACCAATCACGACCAAAAGGGGATGTCATCATCTAGGCATTATATGGAGTCAAACTAACAGGTTACAATGAAATCCTTCCATAAATATGACCTATAGACTATGCTAAAGGTTTTGGGGTCTTGGGCTCGGGCAGCCATCAAAGCTGAATGATCGCGACCAAAAGGGGACGTTCTCATCTAGACATTATTTGGAGTCAACCTACCAAGCTACAATGAAATCCCTTCATAATTATGATCAGTATTCTGTTCCAAAGGTTTTCAGGCTTCGGGCCCTGTAGCCGTCACAGTTGCCCAATTGTGTCCAAAAGGGGACGTTCTCATCTAGACATTATATGAAGTCTGAACCTACCAAGTTACAATGAAATCCTTTCATAAATATGACCTGTACACAGTGCTAAAGGTATTCGGGCCTCGGGCTCGGGCAGTCATAATGGTTGAATGATCGCAACCAAAAGGGGACATTATCATCTGGAGTGATCCTACAAAGTTACAATGAAATCCCTTCATAAATATGACCTGTAGACGGTGCTCAAGATTTTTGGGCTTCGGGCACCTGTAGCCATCATAGTTGGCCAATCACGACCAAAAGGGGATGTCATCATCTAGGCATTCTATGGAGTCAACCTAACAGGTTACAATGAAATCCCTCCATAAATATGACCTATACACTATGCTAAAGGTCTTTGGGCTCGGGCAGCCATAAAGGCTGAATGATCATGACCAAAAGGGGACGTTCTCATCTAGACATTATTTGGAGTCATCCTACCAAGCTATAATGAAATCCCTTCATAATTTCGACCTGTAGAATGTTCTTAAAGTTTTTGGGCTTCGAGTCCCTGTAGCCATCACAGTTGACCAATCACGACCAAAAGGAGATGTCATCATCTAGGCATTATATGGAGTCAACCTAACAGGTTACAATGAAATCTTGACATAAATATGATCTTTTGCCTATGCTAAAGGTTTTTGGGCTCGAGCACCCATCAAGGCTGAATGATCGCGATCAAAATGGGACGTTCTCATCTAGACATTATTTGGAGTCATCCTACCAAGTTACAATCAAATCCCTTCATAAATATGACCTGTAGACTGGGCTAAAGGTTTTTGGGCTTCGGGCTCGGGCAGCCCTCCTGGTTGAATGATCGCAACCAAAGGGGACAATCTCATCTGGGCATTATCTGGAGTGATCCTACGAAGTTACAATGAAATCCCTTCATAAATATGACCTGTAGACTGTGCTCAAGGTTTTCGGGCTTCGGGCACCTGTGGCCATCACAGTTGACCAATCGTGACCAAAAGGGGATGTCATAATCTAGGCATTATATGGAATCAACCTAACAGGTTACAATGAAATCCTTCCATAAATATGACCTTTTGCCTATGTTAAAGGTTTTTAGGCTCGGGCACCCATCAAGGCTGAATGATCGCGATCAAAATGGGACGTTCTCATCTAGACATTATTTGGAGTCATCCTACCAAGTTACAATCAAATCCCTTCATAAATATGACCTGTAGACTGTGCTAAAGATTTTCAGGCTTCGGGCCCCTGTAGCCATCACAGTTGCCCAATCACGTCCAAAAGGGGACCTACTCATCCAGACAATATATGAAGTCAACCCACCAAGTTACAATGAAATTCCTCAATAAATATGACCTGTAGACTGTGCTAAAGGTTTTCGGGTTTTGGGCTCGGGCAATCGTCATGGTTGGCAGATCATGCCCAAATGGGGAAATTCTCATCTAGACATCATAAGGAGTCATCCTACCAAGTTACAAAGAAATCCCACCATATTAAACATGACCTGCAGACTGTGCTAAAAGTTTTTGGGTTTCGGGCTTGGGCAGCCATCACGGTTGACGGATCATGCCCAAAAGGGGACGTTCTCATCTAGGCATTATACAGAGGCATCCTACCAAGTTACAATGAAATCCCTTCATAAATACGACCTGTAGACTGTGCTAATGGTTTTCGGGTTTTGGGCTCGGGCAGCCATACCAGTTGCCAGATCGTGACCAAAATGGGACGTTCTCATCTAGACATGACCCCAAACATTCATATGAAATTTCGTGATGTTCAGACAAGAACTGCGGGGTGTAGCCCATGCTAAAGGAAAATGTGAACAAACTCACAGACTAACAGACTCACAGACTTCTGCACGCGTGATGGCAATACCTTATCTTGACTATGTCAAGTTAAGCTAAAAAAAACATTGTGGATAATTTTTTGCACACCAAAATGCCAAGGCATGACATCATTTAGATTCAAAAACTGGAAATGTTTCACTCCATCTACCTGATGGCAACAAATAGAATATTCTGAAAGAGCAACAAAACATTCAGTATATACCAAAGGTACGCACAAGAAAAATGACTGGCTCTCTCAAGCCTATATAAATCTGATATTAAAGTTATGTTTCAGTGGACTATTCTGGTTTACTTGGAATACTATTTCATGTAAACCTAAACTATGATATGATGGTCATAAAGGAAAGGCACATTTGGTGAGAATACTATACCATCTGAAAACTGTGGTCTGATAGCCATTTTGCTTTAATTGATAAACTAGAATGTTGTTAAAGGTCAAGAACTTTTATGAACACTAAACTGTCAAGTATAAAATGTAAAGCGACAACCCTCCTCTCAAGGAGGTTTAGACTGTTTAATTCAGAATGATATTCCAGAATGTGAACTGGTGAATGAAATGACATGGTTATTATTCCAATATGTCTACGCATGCCCACCATAAACCAAGTAAACTGGAATAGACCACTTAAACATACCCTAAAACCCGTATCACATTAACGGCGATAGGAAACCGATTGTTGTGGATTAAAGAAAAATTTTCTAAGTCCAAGAATCGCCATGAATCGGCATGAAATTTGACGATTTTGAGCTAATTTTTTGATAGTTGGCGATACAAGTGAGATTATGAAGATTGAACTCCGATTCAAAGGCGATAGACGCGAAAGGACACCGAAACGACTTCGATTCTCTTGGAGATAGCACGGCGATTAGAATAACCTTTGAAGATATGACGCCCATTGAAAACCGATATAACAACGATGAGTAAGAAAGAACACCGATAGGAGACCGACACAGGCGATTGCACTTAGATAGGAGGAGATTAAACACCGATTGGTCGGCGATCATAAAATTTTCTATGACGTCCGCGATTTATCGGTATATAATGGCCTCACTTCCTGGCAACATCCTTTTATACCCAATCTCGTGCATTCTGAGTTTTTTGACACAAATCGTAGTTATTGCGTACTCGTTTCTCCCTTCTTTCGTCAATATCGGTTTGTTATCGAAGTACTATCGTACTGCTTTCTCCCCAATCGGTTTCCTTTCTCCATATATCGGTATACTATCGTCTGTGAATCGAAGTCGTTTCCCACATATCGTAGTCGTTTCCTTCTTCTATCCCACATATCGTAGTGCTTACTGAGTTCATACGCAGTTGTTTCGTGGCTAAACTGGGCCCACTGTGACGGCGAAAGGTAACAGAAAGGACTGAGATAGTTAACCGATAGGGCCGATATCACTCAGACAGAAGAACGATTGTACAGATAGAACTACGAATCGAAAACGTAACAACTACGATTTTTACTAATCGGCGACGGCTCACGATTATTAAGCGCAGCGCTTAATAATCGTAGACGTATCGCCGATGTTGGCGATATTGCAGATAGTACTGCGATTCATGCCGAATCAATTCAGACAGGATTTCGATCAGGGAGAAAGAAGAACGATTCTACTGGCGATTGGCAAAATTTTCCAATCGCGGACGTCGAAGTCGTATCGCGATCCCAATGTGATAGTGGTTTAAGGCAAAATGGAAAGAAGTTCCCTTAACTGTTTCAAGCAACCAATTTTTCAGGTAACCTTTTTTCAGATTTGTGAAGTAAGAGGAAAGTGTAATACTGATGCATGTATGTCCACCTAAAATTATTGTTGCAAAGACGGTGATTATTTATTTATTTATTTATTTATTTATTTATTTATTTATTTATTTGTGTTTGAGGTCACATATTCCGGCACAATGGCTAATCGTGACCATAACATGGATATAAATAAAGTCAAGTCCAGCCTATCGTTTGTACCCATGTCACCCAGTTTAGAAGACTTCCACTACAGGCACTGGTGACCAGGTCCTATTTTACCAGTAAAACAGAGCTTGTTTACCACAGCAGACAAGTACTGCTTCAGTTCCTAAGGGTTTCCAAGGTGAGACTGATGAAAAACCCACAAAATTGTAGGTGTTTCATGAATTTCTTTCAGTAGCCCCATACACTGGGCTGTAATACACTGGTGGAAAGGTCTCAGGCAGGCCTGAAAATAAGCAGTCTGACATTTGCAGGATGAGGTCCCCTGAGGGAGAATTTGATGATGCTATCCCATACAGTGGGCCAATTTATCCTTTGGGTATCTCTTTCTGGTTAGTTTTGAGACCCTGATTCAGACTGAGATTCACAGAAGGTAAATTTAGTGATGCTACCCTGCTGTGAAGGGTAGCATCACTAAATTCATCCTCTGGAGACCTCATTTTGCAGATGACTGACTGCTAATTATCTGGCTTGGTCTCCGGGAGCCTTTCCAAAGTGTATTATATTACAGAAATTCTTCAAAGTTTTATCATCATTTTAACTGCACTTCTGGAAGGGTTGATGAACACCAAGATCACTGAAAAAACACTAAAAGTCATTTCTGTTCTGGGCGAGTGGTTGTAGCTGCTTTAGGGTGAATATCCAACATATTTCACAGAAGCAGTCCTCAGCAGAGGACCAGGTTTTTATGACAGCAGATGTCTCAGAGTGTGAGATTATCTTGGTTCAAGTGGATAGCTACAGGTGTGTGAATTTATGTCTGGTGTTGGCAATGTGTTCACAGATATGGCTGTAGAAGTGTCTTTTAGTTTCTCTCAGATATTATTTACCCGTTATTACCACATCTGTTGCACTGCAGCAAGTGAATGCAATTCTGTGTCATTTCAAACACAAAGAGTCATTTTATCGTTTTATTTCTAGCTATTTGTTTGAGGTATGGTAGTCTACACAAACAAAAAATTGGTTGTCCTGTTTGTTTGGAGGCAAACTACAGGTGAATGAAACGATTGTTGTTCCATTATGTGCAGGCCTGCTCACTGCATAAAAATGGTAAGGTTAAAGAGTTGATGCATTGAGAAAAATGTTGAGATGCACAATGACAGAACTCATAATGTTTATCTCAAAGGAGAAACCAATGTGGTACTAATTCAATGCCTAAGTATTTCGGTTAACCCTTACGGGCTTGGAGAATTTTATACATATTTACAAAACTTTGAACGTCTACCTTCAGTGGCTTTGCACTTGTTTCTGGTCAAGTCTTGGCTGCCTATGGAGGCAGCCAAGACTTGCCAAGACACAACTGAAAGATACTTGGAAAATAAGTTTTGAGTTTACCCAAACAATGCATGTTGGGGCACCTGTTCCTTTGCATTAAAAAAGTTATCAAAGTTGGAATTAGGCTCTAAAAAGTTAAGATAGAAATATAAAAAAATAAATATCACACAGGTGTTGCATGAGTGAAAAATTGTAAATAGTCCTGGCCTATCAAAAAATAACTTATCACTCAGATATTTATTTATTTATTTATTGGTGTTTAAGGTCACATACTTATGCACAATGGCTAATTGTATCCGCTTTATGGGTGGAGGAAGCCAGAGTACCCGGAGAGAACCACCAAGCATCGATGAGCAACTGATAACTCCTCAACATTCTAACTCTGTTCAAGTTCCGCTCAAGCAGGGTAACAGTGGTTGAAGACGTGCACCATCGATGTGCAGAATGCTTTAGTACACGGTATCATCGTGTCCCCATGTAGACAACCAGGATAAAGTGCCTTGCCCAAGGACACAACGCGGGTCGTCCCGGAAGGGGATCGAACTCTGGACCTCTAGCATAGAAGTTCAACAGTCTACCACTGAGCCACCATGCTCCCTATCTCTCAGATAAATTTCTCTTTTTTTTTCTTCGTTAATCCACAATCCAGACAATAGCTGGAATTATTAATTTACCTTCTTGCACTATTCTGTGTAAAAAATGTGGCATGTATGCACATCCATGCTTGTGATGTTGTTGACTTTGATATCTCAGTTCCACTTGAAGAAATTAGTAAGCTTAAAACAAAGCAACCCAGAAAAGATTAACATATTCGATTATTTACTCTAAAATACATAACAACAAACACAAGATTATCCAGAAATGCAGTTAACACAGAGAACAAGTTTGTTTGAAAAGCTATGAACCAGAGTAAACAACTGGTAGAAAATGGTCCTTGCACACAACACTATTTTTATTGAAAACATAAGAATTTAATTTTAGTTTGTCATTTTGCAAGTGGTCAATCCCCAGCTTGAAATGTTTCAGTTTTTGCTCCTCATGATGGACCTTGGTAACAGAAAAAATCCTTCTTAACACTTGCCAACAGTATTCCTGCAGTTCTTTTTCTTGATATTTTGGCATATTTTTGTAGTCAATCACTCAACAATTAGTGATCTTGCATGCAAAGTGTGTATTATTTTATGAAATTAACCCTTTACCTAACATGAAAAGCAGACGACACTTGCAAAAAAAATTCTTGAATAACTAATTTTTTTCATTTTTTGTCTCAAAAACATAGGTTATGACCCCTCATTGGAACGAGCTCGACGAGTTCGTTCCAATGAGGGGTCATAACCTATGTTTTTGAGACAAAAAATGAAAATATAATGAAAATTAATTGGCGATTTTTGAGAATAGCGCTGGCCAGTTTTGGCCGTTACATTGGGTAAAGGGTTAACAACTTTGACTTTGTGTTTGAAATGTAGCAAAGTAACCAGAAATGAGGTGTGACATCATAGCACCGATTGGATTTACTTTCAAACACAATGATTGATTGAAAATGTTTTTGCAGTTGAGCTGTAATAGCTCTCCTTAAACCTTCAATTGCCTGATTAACAATGGACTCAAGTATAGAACAGCTCTTCTGGCACAGGTTTATGAGAGACATAGTAGCTCCCCTAGATTTTTCAAAAGTCCAGGCCTGCTGAATATGAAGCCTTTGAGTTGTGGTACCTGCACTTTAGAGTAAAGCCCAAATATGGGCTTCCAGCACTATACCAGATAACGGTTAAACTTTCGTAAGTATATAAATATGATGTGAGCTTTTATACTATGGCAAATGTACCTGTTGCACTCACAGGGGTATAACAGTACTCTGAAATTATAAATATTTAGGAACTGAAAATTGATTCTCGCAACAAGAATTTGTGAGAACCAAAACTGATTCTCATCAATTGTGACAGATTTTAAGGACTGTGACAAAAACACATCTCCAGTCAGACATGGGAGAAAAATAAAATTGACCAGTCTATGTGGGAGTCACTATAGATTGTTGTAGAGAGTTAAACACTGTGATCAGCAAGGTGTATACACTTTTGAGAATTGTAATACTAAGATTGTTCTCCACCATTTGAATGTGTTTCTATAGAAACAAAATATTCCCTAATGATTAATCCCTTTATTGATTCGACTGAATGTTTTTGTGACTGTTCCCGAGTTTTCGTCTGATTCGACCCTGTCAGTGTGTTACAGATATAAGAAAAGTACATGACTTAAGGGAATTGATTTTAAGTACTGCAATATATCATGAAGGTCTGATCTTATGACCTTGTGTCAAAGAGATTCACAAATATACTGCTTACTTCAAGGATAACAAGCATGAGACTTTAGTCTAATAAAAAAAAACTGAAAATGAACTGAAACTGTGCTTGCATGAAGGGAAATACATCAAAATCATCTATTATGCCCCCAATTATATCATAACCAGTTTGAATAAAGCTGTAATGGGACCTTTTATTTCTTTGAATTCACATGAAAATGGTTTGAAAGACCATTTTCATGTAAATTCAAAGAAATAAAAAAAAAATTTTAACTTCGAAAAAGACCGAAATCTGACAAGAAAACTGAAAAATCTCATCCCTGGATCAACTAGACCTCAAGTCAGCAAGCCTGCAAATAAGCAGCCTGTCATAATCAATGACATGTACAATTTGCATGTCCAACAGTTGCCAATTCACTAGTACCTAACATAATGACCAAAACAATTCTAGGGAATATTATATATATATATATATACTACTCAAAGTTCGATAAGCACCAAATATTTGACACATCATTGTGAAATTTGCTTGGGACATATTTGCGATATTTTTGGTGGATATGATTGAGGAATGTATTAAGATGGTCCCCAGTGTATACATTAGCTCTCTTGACAGGCAGACATTTTATGACAGTCATGGAAAGCATGTACCCCTTGATTTTCATGATGTTTCCGTGTACTGTCTACATGTACATGACATGTGTAAGGTATTCAATCTTCATTTCAACACAAACCCTTGTGATTTAATGACTGAATATGGCAAATTGACATTTGTCTGAAGCAGAAATGTGGCAGGCTGGAGACTGGCCAGCAAGATCCCTTGACCTCAATCCAATCGAACATGTCTGGAATGAGTTGCAGCTTGCAATTTCAGCCCATCTAGTCCAGCCAAGAAGTGTCCAAGAGTTTGGTGCCATGTTGGTCCAAGAATGGAACAACATCCCACAAAAGGACCACCAGGAACCTGATTGGGAGCATCAGAAGGCACTGTCAAGCTGTAATTAACAGTAATGGGTCTCAAACTCGATGCTGAACCCATACCAGTTCGCTCCGTCAACATTTTGGCAAATTTAAAAAAATTTCCTCTTTTACCAATAATATCCATTTTCCGTGGTTATCATATTCAAAAGATAAAAAATAATGTCAAACACAAATAAAATCTTAATTTCTGTACTTAAATCATTAAAGATATAATTAAATAAATGAAAGTATCAATGACACTGTAGCTCAACTTGACAAACTTGAACTTGGTAAGTTATAAATGAAATGGAAAAATTGAAGATCATTGGTACCAATGTTATTTGAAGAAATTTCAACATAACAGCACTGTGTGTGCACAACCTTAGAGTAATCCATGCATTTTTAAATGTAAACTGTAAGACTGGCTAAAGGAAGAATGTTGATACACACATGCAGTATGTTCAGAGGTTATTGTAAATGGCATCTTTTTTCACAGAAATGAATACTAATCAATAGCTCTTATCTAAAGATCTTGTCTAATGAGCACACCAAGTTCAAAAACAACCCTATGGTAAATGTGGCCTGTAGGCCATGTCAAAGAATGTTGATGCACAAATGCAATAAATTCAAAGACTGTTGCTAACAGCAACAGTTTTTGATTGAAATGAAAAGAAAATCAACAGCTCCTATCTTTGTCAGCCTCCATAAGCATACAAGTTTCAAAACAACTTGATAATGAGTGTGCCCTCTGAGATATGCCAAAGGAAGATGTTAATTCACAAATGCACTAAGTTTGAAGGTCATTGCTTGTGGAAATGTTTTTTTTTCTCTTTTTTATGGAAATTCATAAATATACCCTGCAGATAGTGCAAAAGGGATAAGTGGCTACACAAATGCAGTAAGTTCAAAGGCTGGTGATAACGACAATAATTTTTTAAAGGAAATGAAAAAAAATTAATAGCTCACATCTAGAGGTCACCCCAAACACACATACCAAGTTTCAAAGTGATGCGATCAAACATGTGCTCTGAAGGGTGTGCCAAAGGGAAATGTTGAAGCCTGACTAAACTTAGTTCAGAGGTTGTTGCCAGTGGCAACATTTTTTGACAGAAATGGAAGAAAATCAATAACTCCCATATAGATATCACCCCACACAAGCACACCAAGTTTCCAAGTGATCCAATTATAAATGTGCCCTGCAGGGTGTGTCAAAGGGAAATATTGATGCATAACTGCACTAAGTTTTTACTAAGTTCATCAGAGGTCATTGCCAGTGGCAACTATTTTTGACGGAAGTGGAAGAAAATCGATAGCTCCCATCTAGAGGTCACCCCAAACAAGCATACCAAGTTTCAAAGTGATCTGGTCAAAAATGTGCACCGCAGGGTGAGCCAAAGGGAAATATTGAAGCATAACTGTACTAAGTTCAACGAAGGTCCTTGCCAGTGGCAACATTTTTTGATGAAAATTGATAGCTCCCATCTAGAGGTAACAATAAACAAGCATACAAAGTTTCAAACCGATCAGATCATAAATGTGCCCTGTAGGGCGTGCCAAAGGAATATATTGATGCCTGACTAAACTAAGTTCAAAGGTTGTTGCCAGCAGCAACATTTTTGGACGGAAATGGAAGAAAATCAATAGCTCCCATCTAGAGGTCACTCCAAACAAGCATGCCCGATTTTAAAGCAATCCGATCATAAATGTGCCCTGTAGGGGGAAATATTGAGGTCTGACTAAACTAAGTTCTAAGAACGTTGCCACCGGCAACATTTTTGGACAGAAATGGAAGAAAATCGATAGCTCCCATTTAGAGGTCACCCCAAACAAGCATACCAAGTTTCAAAGTGGTCTGATAATAAATGTGCCCTGCAGGGTGTGCCAAATGGAAATTTTGATGCATAACTGCACTAAGTTCATTAAGGGTCATTGCCAGCGGCAGCATTTCTTGGCGGAAATTGAAGAAAATCGATAGCTCCCATCTAGAGGTCACCCCAAACAAGCATGCCAGGTTTCAAAGCAATCCAATCATACATGTGCCCTGTATGGTGTGCCAAAGGGAAATATTGAGGTCTGACTAAACTAAGTTCTAAGAACGTTGCCAGTGGCTTGACGGAAATTGAAGAAAATCGATAGCTCCCATCTAGAGGTCAACCCAAATAAGCATACCAAGTTCCAAAGCGATCTGATCATAAATGCGACCTGTGAGGTGTGCCAAAGGAAATAGTGGATGTACATACGTGCGTATGTACGCCGATGGACGAGAAGTGATGGCAATAGCTCAGCTTGACTTTGTCAAGTTTAGCTAAAAACCACTGCTTAATCACAGAGTTGCCTTATTATGAGAGAGCAAAAAATAAGAATTTTCTAGGCCTTAATGCTTAACCTGTCGAGTATTTTCAAGATATTTTTCTTCAAATCTCGTCATGGCCGCTTCACAGCAGCCATGACTAAATTGATGAAAAATTCTTCTAAATTTAACTCAAAAAATTATTGGTGAAAAAATCTGTTCAATTTACAGTGGGAAAATTTGATTAATTACACCCAAATTATACTAATTTCAGTGACAAAAGAATCCTAATGCTGGGCAGGAATATCTGCCCACAGCATGCAATGAGTTAAGGACACTTTTAGAATCTACGATGAGAATCAAATGTACATTTTGTAAGAATAAGAGTTGACTCTCACAGCATTCCATGCGGGAATCATTTGCAAGAATCGATTCTGATTTTAAGCCTTGAATTGTCCTGCCCAGGACACAAAATCTCTTGCCACTGAAATAGGTAAAATTTGGACACATTTAACCAAATTTTTGCACTTTGAACAAAAAATGAAAAAGTAAATGAAAATTGAATGGTGAATTTTGTGAATTGTGCTGGCCGTTTTGGGGCGTTATGTTAGGTAAAGGGTTAACTCCTTGCATGCCTCCGGCAGATATTCCTGCCCAGGACACAAAATCTCTTGCCACTGAAATAGGTAAAATTTGGACACATTTAACCAAATTTTTGCACTTTGAACTGAATGGACCGTTTGACCAATGATTTCTCGAGTTAAATTTAGATGTATTTTTCATTGAATCTAGTCATGGCTGCTTTACTGCACTAGATTTGACAAAAAATGTTCTGAAAATACTCAGCGGGTTAAGAGTTATACTGGCAAATTTTGTGGCAAAGTGGAGAAATTAATACAGATTTACTCTTTAAGCCTTGTGTAAACAACATATCAAATTTGTACAAAGGCTATGGCAAATGATTTGGTTACTGATAGTGATATCCTATTAAATAAATAGAGGATATCTAGTGTTTTTGAGTGGATACCGAAAATTATCTCATGAATGACCGATACAAATGTTTATTTTTCATGATCTCGATCATGAGTGAGATAATTTTTGGTATCCACTCAAAAACACTAGATTTTATTTTATTATATGCTTTTTATAAGAATCAGATCATTCCTATTAATAATTCCACTCGTTTCAACCTTGAATTAATGCATGAAAGTAAACAGCTGATGCACACTGTTATGTGGAAGTGATTTGATCGATACTCAGAATAGGTAGCGTCTTGCGATCTGATTCAGCTGGCAGGTTTCATGCAACAATTCAAGGTGAATCTATGTTGAATTACTGCTGAAAATGATTTGTATCCACTCAAAACACTAGATTTTCTTTTCATTATACATTTAGAACAAATTGATCATTTCCAGAGATAATTTGACTCGTATTCGCCTTGAAGTGATGCTTTGAAAACTGCTCTTTTGATTATTATTTATTTGTTAATTTAATATTTAGTTATTAAGGATTAATGACACTTTAACAGCCAAGATCATATCGTGTCAGTGACAGTTTTATGGGTGAAGGAAGTCGGAGTACCCGGAGAGAACCATCAAGCAACAATGAGTATCTGCCAGCTCCCCAACATCGTAACCCCGCACTGCAGCACAGGCAGGGTTAGATTGCTTGGAGACATGCACACCATCAACGCGCAGTATGCCTTAGTAAACTGTGTCATCGTGCCCCCATGTTGACAATCAGGGTTAAGTGCTTTGTCCAAGGACAAAACTCGGGAGTCCAAATTGATCGCTCAGATGGTCACCCATCCAAGGACTAACTGGGCTCGACATTGCTTCACTTCGGTGATTTGACAAGAACTGGTTTCTGAAATGACACTGTGCTCACGCCTTTTTGATTGATAAAGTGAAAATGAAAACAAGTACTCAAATAAGTAATAATCAAGTAACATCAACTGTTTTCAAACAATGCAATAAGGTATAGGTTGCCCTCAAGAAAATTGTCATCCCATTCCCACATTTCCTTCATTCGTAATTCCAATTCAGCTGAGAAGTTCCTTAAAAAAAGTCAATAATTTGCAGAGGTGCCCGATGAACAGGGGCAGCCCTATGAGGGTGAACGTGTCAGGACATTCCCTTTTTCACTGAGAGAAAGCTTTCTTAGTCCAAACTGACCCTATCTTGAAATGTGTGACCAACATTCTTGGTATGAAGTTGTCATCCTGTGTGCATGTCCATCGACTTTACCGATGGACAGGCACAAAGGATCATAACATAATATAAAATACAAAATTGGCATCAGATAGAAGATTCCTTCTTCTCTGATGTCTTGGTCATGTCTATGACAGGTGGGTATTAACAAAGGAAGTAACAAGTAAGTATATGGCATCAAGACATCTTACATTTTTACTGTATCTATGCCATGTAGGCAACTGAGTTACGTAAATGTCCTTTTACTGGACCTCATCTTCCTGCCCTCAAATGCTTCTGGCACCACTGATAGTCTGTTTGCATTATCAATGTCAATAGCTGAAAAATATTTTTGTGGTTACTCTATGACTCATTCCATATGCTACTACATGGGTTAAGGCCATTTCATTCATGACAAAATTGCCAGTTTCCACAAATAGGCAGTTTTCTGCAATCTATATCCAAACTAAATTTCTGTAATTTCCTAATTTATTTTCCCTTTTGCATTTCACCACAACCAATGTGAGTATCGCTAATGGAAAATTGATCAATGTCCCATTCTGAATGAGATTTTACAGAGCATTACTTACAGTAGGTTATGTCTTGGTTGTTTCTACTGATTTGATTTTAGAATTATCTCCCAACTCTACAGTTATATTCAGAATCACAGAATTGTCGATCAAAACTAACAATTTCACACTTCATCCAATGCAGATAATATCAAAATTCATTATTTTTAAATACTATTTTTTCAAAAAATTTCAACAAGCCGATATCATGTGATCCTTCATTGGAACGAGCTCATTCCAATGAGTGGGCACATGATATGGCATTGTTTAAATATTTGGAGAATTTTATTTTTCAACTGCTGAACTTGTGTATTACGTGGACAGATGCGGCTGATTTCATTAGGTATATTTATTTATTTATTTATTTATTTATTTATTTATTTATTTATTGGTGTTTAAGGTCACATATTTTGGGACAATGGCTAATCATGACCACAACATGAGTATCAACTCAAGACCAGGGATGAACGTTAATAAGCCATGTCACCTATTTTAGAGAGGGTTTGCACCTCCCCAAGCATTGGTGACTGGGTCCTATTTTACCAGTAAAACAGAGCCGGTTTACCACAGTGAACAGGCACTGCTTCACTTCCCGGGGTTCCCAAGGGGAGATTTCATTAGGTAAAGGGTTAACAAAATTCTATGAAATTCAATGCAAGGGGATCATAGAACAAGAGTTGGCAAAATATTGAAAGTGTTTATGACCTTGAAAATGTATTTTCAAAATCAGAAACTGTCCAGGACTTCAAGGATCCTGAGTAATCTCGCTTGAATAATGTTTTTTGCATGAGAATCTCCATGGGAACTTGCAGATCATTTTGTACAATTTTGTAGACATATTTTCCACCATAATGGCCATATCCTATCAGCACTATTCACAAAAATCACCTTTCCAATTTTATTATTTTCCAATGGTGAAATTATCCATCAGAGGTTTCTAGTCAAGTCTAAGCTACTTTTAAGGAAAACCAAGACCTGACTACATGTAGGAAGCTGAGGACTTGGGAAAGGGGTTGGGGGGGGGGGGGGGGGGGGGGGGGGGGGGGGGGGGGGGGGGGGGGGGGGGGGGGTGGGGGGGTGGGGGGCTTCAGTGAAGTTCAGTCTCCTCACTTTTTTGGCCAACAATGCTCAAATTTTTTTTAAATAGTAAACGCATGAGCCTAATTGTTTGTTATTCCATTTGTCATCCTTAATACCAAAGAACTCACTTTTCAGGTCGTGATTATCCGAGTCGGGGTCGACAGCAGAGTAGTTACTACCCTGCACTTAGCATGTCAGACCATACAATGTACATGTACGGCTGCTATGTGACGTGACCTGGGTGATATTAGGGAATTAGTGAAATACTAGAACCGGATCGGTGGCAGTTGTCCAATTATTCTCTAAACTCACCCACATTTTTCTCCATAATTTTCTAGGAGAGGGTCCCAGAATCCCTACTTACACTCCCCCCCCCCCCCCCCCCCCCCCACCCACACACACTTCCCTTCCCAATCCATTCCACCTCACCTTCAATGGCACACCACAGTTCCTAGCACAGAAAATATACTAGACTTACATGTTGTGGTAGTGTGTAAAATTTCCTAAAGGTTCAAGCTGATCTCATTTCAACCATGCAGCACTATTCACAAAAATCGCCATTCAAATTTATTTCACTTTTAATTTTTGACTCAAAAACATGCCACAATATCCCTCATTGGAACCAGCGATATACTTTGGAGGTAAAAAATGAAAATTTTCATTTCTTCAAGAATTCTTTTTTTGCAAATGTCATCTGTCAGTTGTGTTAGGTAAAGCGATAAAGAAGTCATGGTTTCCATGAAGGAAAATGAATTCACTGGCCTTCTTTGTGAAAGTTATTATGGTCATTTGGTTAACCCTTTACCCAACACAGACGATATCAAAATTTATTATTTTAAATATCATTTTTTTAAATTTTTCAAAAAATTTCAACAAAACCATATCATTTGACCCCTCATTGGAATGAGCTCAATGAGCTTGTTTCAATGAGGGGTCACATGATATGGTTTTGTTGAAATATTTTGAAAAATTTAATTTTTTCAACTGCTCAATTTGCATATTTTGCGGACGGATGCGGGCGATTCGTTAGGTAAAGGGTTAATAACTTGGTTTACATAGACATCTACAGAATTAACTTGAACTATGTCAATGCAGAAAACCACTATCACAGATGAAGAATCCATTTATTACTTGATATATAACCAGGGCTCTATTTAACTGGATTCATGCAGCAGTTTTCGAATCAATTTTCAACTATAGCTATAAATCAATTTCAAAAGAAAAATCATGTAAATAATAGGAAATGCTAATCCAAATTTATTGAAGTTAGAAAACTGTTAATCAATTTTTAAAAATTAAATCGACCCCTGTACATAACTGAAGAAAATGTCTAAATGTTGTCTAAATGGATCGAGAAACAAACAGTAATTCCTTTGAGGTCTTTAATTTTGTTGTTAAATGAAAGTGTCAATGACACTGTAGCTCAACTTGTCAAGACAAAGACATGTACATGTAAAGTATGTGACACAGCAATGACAAACATCTAGGTAATGACCTGATAACAAAGGTACATATAAAGTATTGTAACAGTCTGTACATAAATACTGACCGTTGCCTGTAACAAATGTATAGGTAAAGTATTGTAAAGGTGGGTGACAGTCAGATGCTAAACTAGAAAAAAATCTTTGAGTCCCAGAGTGGGTCTGACTGAACCCCAAAATATTTGTTCTCATAGCACAGTGATAACAAAGGCACCCCAAAACACACTCATTCCTGTCCCAAGGTGAAAACAAAGGTACCCAAGAAGTTTCGTGAAGATCAGTTCACAAATATGAGCTGTGTAGAAGTTGTGACAAAAAACTGATTGGACCTAATTTCAGTACAAAATGGACACTGGCAGCCATCTTGAATTTTGGACCGCACCCAGAAACACTCCTTCTCGTCCCAAGGTGATAACAAAGGTACCCAAGAAGTTTTGTGAAGATCGGTTCATAAATACAGCCTCTAGCCCGAGCCGTATTGACATGTGCACTTACAGTGTATAAGTAGCACTGTATAAATCAAAGTTCATCTAATTTGCATAATTTCTGCACGAGAAAAAAACCCGTACTATATGTGATGTATTCCATGTTACTAAACATTCATACAAAAATTTATTCAAATCAGAACTTTCATACAGAAGTTCTGTACAAAAAACTGATTGCACTAATTTTGGTACAAAATGGCTGCTGGTGGCCATCTTGAATTTTGGACCACACCCAAAAACACTCGTTCTCATCCCACGGTGATAACAAAGGTACCCAAGAAGTTTCGTAAAGATCGGTTCATAAATACGGCCTCTAGCCTGAGCCGTATAGAAGTTGTGTACAAAAAACTGATTAGACCTAATTTCGGTACAAAATGGCCACTGGCAGCCATCTTGAATTTTGGACCGCATCCAGAAACACTCGTTCTCGTCCCAAGGTGATAACAAAGGTACCCAAGACGTTTCGTGAAGATCGGTTCATAAATACAGACTCTAGCCCGAAAAAAATCAAAGTTCATCTAATTTGCATAATTTCTGCACAAGAAAAAAACCCGTATTATATGTGATGTATCCCATGGTACTAAACATTCACACAAAAAATTATTCAAATCAGCGCATTCATATGGAAGTTCTGTGCAAAAATCTGATTGCACCTAATTTTGTACAAAATGGCTGCCATCGGCCATCTTGAATTTCGGACCGGACCCCAAAACACTCGTTCTCGTCCCACGGTGATAACAAAGGTACCCAAGGAGTTTCGTAAAGATCGGTTCATAAATACGGCCTCTAGCCAGAGCCGTATTGGCATTTGCACTTACAGTGCTGAAAGTAACACCAAAAAACATCAAAGTTAGTCTAATTTGCATAATTTACGCACGAGAAAAAACCCCGTATTATATGTGATGTATCCAATGGTACTAAACATTCATACAAAAAATTATTCAAATCAGAGCTTTCATATGGAAGTTCTGTACAAAAAACAGATTTCTGCATCGTCGGTACAAAATGGTGGCTGGCAGCCATCTTGAATTTCGGACTGCACCCAAAAACACTCGTTCTCGTCCCACGGTCATAACAAAGGTACCCAAGAAGTTTCGTAAAGATCGGTTCATAAATACGGCCTCTAGCCCGAGCCCGAGCCATAGCAGTTTGGCACTTACAGCTCTGAAAGTAACACTAAATAAATCAAAGTCAGTCTAATTTGCATAATTTACGCACGAGAAAAAAACCTGTATTATATGTGATGTATCCCATGGTACTAAACATTTATACAAAACTTTATTCAAATCAGAACTTTCATACAGAAGTTCTGTACAAAAAACTGATTTTTGCATCATCGGTACAAAATGGCCGCTGGCAGCCATCTTGAATTTCAGACCACACCTAAAAACACTCGTTCCCGTCCCAGGGTCATAACAAAGGTACACAAGAAGTTTCGTAAAGATCGGTTCATAAATACGACCTCTAGCCCGAGCCATAGCCAATTGTTGACGTACGGACAGACGGACGACGGGCCATGACAATAGCTCAAATTTGACTTTGTCAAAGTTGAGCTAAAAATAAGTTGTTTGACAGAGCAATCACTCCAAATTAGTCTCTAATGCAGTACTCTTGTGTTCCAAATAAAAGTACAGGAGGGAATAAAAGTACATTTATCAAAATTAAATAAAAGTACAGACCCAATTGATAGTACAGGGTGGGAATCCATTGAGGGGGGTGGGGGAGTAGTGCTAGTTAATTTTATCTAAAAGCCAACTTAATTTCCTGCATTCCAGTTAGTTTTACATGTATTAAAGAAAACAAATAGGCATTTAGGCATCATGATTACAACAATGAATACTGTGCTGCTAAACAAAAGACTATCACACAATCTAGTGAAGATTTACTAATTTGAAGATCTCCTCCCTGTTGGAAGGGATATTTTAATAAACATACAGGCCCAAATAAGGTGCATACAGGGTGGAAAAATTCCTCAAAATTAATAAACATACGTGTATTAGTCTCTAAGGTATGTTAATGATAG
Organism: Pictodentalium vernedei; assembly: GCA_031216915.1. Classification (NCBI taxonomy): domain Eukaryota; kingdom Metazoa; phylum Mollusca; class Scaphopoda; order Dentaliida; family Dentaliidae; genus Pictodentalium; species Pictodentalium vernedei. The sequence continues at coordinate 402,009,711 of CM062292.1, read as the reverse complement.
AATTTTATTGTTTGTTGGAAAGATATTGCTGGAAGGTCTATTTTTTCGATACATCAGTCCTGGTAATTCATCCTTGTTTCCTTGGCAAAATAATTGCTGTGGAAAGCTGATGCTTCTACGGCAATTGCTGTGAAGCCTGTTCGATTGTGTAAAAATCATCAGGGTGCAGGGCGTAATCTCAATTGCCATGTATACGTAGCATGAAGAACTGAAGTTAAAAACTTTCAAGTAACTTTAACATGTGAGAATAGTTCGAGATACATGTGTATATAATCACAATCAATGTGAAGAATCTTTCACTCAATTGGATCATGCCATTATCATGAACCATGTGAATGCTGAGAAAAAAACCTTGGAAGTAAGCAGGCGACTTGCTCAATATGTGTAGAGTAAAAATAAGATGCAGCATAACCACCAGCTAAGTATCTCACTGCTTCTTCTATGTTGATAACACCAGAATCTGACATCAGTTTCTGGAAAGCTCTGTAAGAGCTTTCCAGAAACTGATGTCAGGTTCTGCTGTTATCAACATAGAAGAAGAACACATAGTTTCTAGTGGTTATGCTGAAACTTGTACTGTAAATTGTAAGATTAGCAATACAGCGTAGTGCATCCCACATGGTTTGATTTCTTGTGTAACCTGGAAGTTGTGCAATTTCTGCCACCACAAGGCTATCTGAAGAAGCCATCCTTGGCAGTATATTTGCTGTGGATATTTTTCCTTTCCTCTGCATTTTCTTCAGAACTGTTGATTGCTGAGGGTGAATTACCAGGGCTGATACATTATATTAAGTGTGTGAGAAATCAACAGAAAACAAGATGTCATGGTTCAAGTTTTGTGCACAAACAGGGCATAAAATTTATATCAGTTCATAAGAATCAGTTTTGATTCTCGTGAACTCCTGCTGTGAGAATCAAGTTTCCTTTCTTAACTCTTAAACTTGCTGAGTATTTTCAAGATATTTTTCATCAAATTTAGTCATGGCTGCTATGAAGCAGCCATGACTAGATTTGATGAAAAATGAATCTAAATACAATACAAGAAATCATTGGTGAAAAAATCCATTCAATTTACAGGGAGGAAATGTGATCAAATGTGCCCAAATCTTATTGAATTCAATGACAAGAAAAATCCTGTGCTGAGCAGGAATAATTTGGGAATTGAGAGCACTGTTATACCTTGGACTGCACAGTATATCGATAAACCGATAAATACCGGTGTTCAAACCAGTATCGACTGAATACCGGTGTAAAAAAAAAGAAAATTTTCATTTCTTCAAGAATTCTTTTTTGCAATTCAATTCTTTTTTTGTATTCAAACCAGTATCGACTAAATACCAGTGTAATATCAAAAATATCAGTTTATCATCGTTATTTATTTGCCCACAATTTAATTTTCAAGATGTCTTGAGTTTCAACTGTTGTCTCGAAGGAATAATATTATCCCTTTACCCAACAAATCATCCATATCCGCCCACATAATATACAATTTCAGCAGTTGGAAACTTTTTTTTTTTTTAAATTCACCAATACCATATCATGTAAGTCTTCATTGGAACAAGCTCATGGAGCTCATTCCAATGAGGGGTCATATGATATTGCTTTGTTGAAATTTTTTGAAAAATTCAGTAAACTAATATTTAAAATAATATATTTTGATATCGTCTGCATTGAGTAAAGGGTTATTTGAACTGCATCATCAAGGTATGCTAATTAGTTCCACTGTGATGGCTCAAGTCTTGATTGTGGTACGTATGTTCAGATATCTGAACACTCTTTCGCTATACCGGTGTACTGTTGTACTTTTTTTAATACCGATACCAGTATTCAGTAAAGAATATCATGCAGCCCTGGTTATACCCTTGTCAGTGCAACCAGTATATATACTACTCAAAGTTTGCTGAGCACCAAGTATATCCAACTACCGGTACCTGCTTTATGTTTTAGTTGAAATATTGTAATGAAAAGTGTATATATTTTTTATTTAATTATATCTTTAATGATTTAAGTACAGAAATTAAGATTTTATTTGAGTTTGACATTATTTTTTAGCTTTTGCATACGATAACCATGGAAAATGGATATTATTGGTAAAAGAGGAAATTTTTCAATTTGCCAAAAAGTTGACGGAGCGAACTGGAATGGGTTCAATATCGAGTACGAGACCCATCACTGTTAATTACAGCTTGAGAATGCCTTCTCATGCTCCCAATCAGGTTCTTGGTGGTCCTTTGTGGGATGTTGTTCCATTCTTGGACCAGCATGGCACCAAGCTCCTGGACACTTCTTGGCTGGACGGGCCGAAATTGCAAGCTGCAACTCATTCCAGACATGTTCGATTGGACTGAGGTCAGGGGATCTTGCTGGTCAGTCCATACGCTCAATCCCCTCCCTCTGTCAGTACTCCCCGACAACATGGGCAACATGAGGATGGGCATCATCGTCCATCAGAATGAATCTATCACCCACTGCGCCTGCATACAATCTGACGTGGACATCCAGGATCTCATCAATATACTGCTGTGCAGTCAATGTACCACATTCAATGACAAAGAGCTCTGTACGTCCATCCCTGCTGATGCTGCCCCAGACCATGACCGACCCTTCACCATGGCAGTCATGCTAGGCAATGTTGGCTGCATAGAATCGCTCTCCTGGTCTTCTCCATACCCTAGAATGCCTATCTGTGTGGTCTAGGCAGTACCTTGACTCATCTGTAAAAAGGACAGGTCGCCAATCTTCTCTGGTCCATCCAACGTGTCCATGGCCCATTCATATCGTGTCTGGCGGTGTTTCTGGGACAGTGGAATGTGAATACATGGTCTTCTCGATCGGAGACAACCTTCGTGCAACCTTACCCGGAGAGTCTGCGTCAAAACCTTTACCCTGGATGCATTTTGAAGGTCACTGTGAAGCTGGGTTGCTGTGGCAAAGCGGTTCCTGCGGGCCTGAATGATCAAAAAACGGTCTTCAGCTGCAGATGTTGCCCTGTCTCTGCCACCACCATGCCGTCTTACTGGTGTGCCATACTTCTGAAATCTTGCCCAGGCTCTGGTGATCACCGTATGGTGCACACCAAGGGTTTCACGAACCTGATGATGGGTAGCCCCTTGCTCCACTATCCCTACAGCCCGCCACATTTCTGCTTCAGACATTTAAAGGTCTTCTTACATTTGCATTTGCCATATTCAATCATTAAATCACAAGGGTTTGTGTTGAAATGAAGATTGAATACCCTACGCATGTCATGTACATGTAGAAGTACACGAAAACATCATGAAAATCAAGGGGTACATGCTTTCCATGACTGTCACGAAAAGTCTGCCTGTCAAGAGAGCTAAAGTAAACACTGGGGACCATCTCAATACATTCCTCAATCATATCCACCAAAAATATCGCAAATATGTCACAAGCAAATTTCACAATGATGTGTCAAATATTTGGTGCTTAGCAAACTTTGAGTAGTATATTATTCCATAGTGAAAAACAAACCTCATTTTTATATATTTACTAGAGGTCAAGCCTTAAAGGCCTAATTCAAACTTTAGTGAGGGTTTATTGCCTTGCTTGCACATGTTCCAAAATTACAAGTTTTTGGTGGACTTGCCAATGTTTATTAAAGTTACAGAACCTTGACAGTGGTTTCTTGTGAAACTGGCCAGCGCTATTCTAAAAAATGGCCAATTAATTTTCATTATTTTTTCATTTTTTGTCTCAAAAACATAGGTTATGACCTCTCATTGGAAGAAGCTCGTTGAGCCCGTTCCAATGAGGGGTCGTAGCCTATATTTTTGAGACAAAAAAATTAGTTATTCAAGACTTTTTTTTGCAAGTGTCGTCTGCTTTTTGTGTTAGGTAAAGGGTTAACAGGATTCCCACTAATAACAGAAAATCAAATTTACACACTATTTAAGCACTTTTCAAAGACTCTGACCATGATTTTCAAAGACTGTTATAATTTTGATATGAACTTACAACACCACAGCAACACAAAGAATTTCAGTTGCGAGGACCTGATGTTTGGAAAACCCAACTAGCAAGACATATATCGTTCCTTGAGTTCAGCAAGGAGCCATCTGCAATAATTTAGCATTGCAGATGATGCCTTGTTGCACTCAAGAGGCAATATAGAGATTAAATGAATGTGATTTCTGGCCAACTTTGTGACATCGCATGAATGTGGGAAGGGTTATTTATTTATTATTTATTGGTGTTTAATTTCACATACTTCTGCACATTGGCTATTCATGACCATGACAGTTTTACGGGTGGAGGAAGCCGGAGACTCAAATGAACCTTTTGTAAGAACCAAAGTTGATTCTTAAATGTTTTCATTGTGAAAATCAATTTATTTATATATTTATTTATTTATTTGATATTTAATGTCACTTTGTGCATTTCTGATATATCATGACAGCAAACTAGGTATAAAGTCAAGTTTAGTCAATTGTTTATACCTATGCTGCCCACTTTAGAGGACTTCCACCCCAGACATTGGTTTCGGGGCATATTTTACCAGTAAAACAGATCTGGTTGACCACTTGTTAACAAGTACTATTCCACCTCCCAGGGTTCCCACAAGGAGATGAGAATCATTTCTGTTTCTTGCATGAATTTTAATCCCTGAAGAATATAATTTAACCCTTTACCCAATGCACAAGATATCAAAATTTATTATTTCAATTAGAATGTTATCAAATTTTTTAAAATGTTTCAACAAAAATATATCATGTGACCCCCTCATTGGAATGAGCTCGTTGAGCTCATTCCAATGGTGGGCCACATTATATGGTTTTGTTGAAACTTTTGGATGCAGCTGATTCGTTAGGTAAAGGGTCATTTGCATTCACCTTGTGTTACCTCTGGAATATTATTGAATGATCATGCTTTCAAGTAAAAGGTAAATGTCAGAAAAGGGTCAGCCCATATCATGAAATTTCTAACCAGATGATTTTCACAACATTCAATATAAATACTCCAAGAGTCTTTTATGAAAACAAGACTGAATTCAACATGTGGAATATTGTTTTCTTACTGTTGCCATTATCATTTACAATGCATGTGCATTGTACTGAGAACATTCAGTTGAATCAGTGAATCGACTTTGAAAGTCTTTCAATGGGATCTCCAGCACTCCAATTACCAGCAAAAATGCTGAATGACACAATACACTAATGCATGCTGTATGCATGATAAATGTCCAACATGTACAGCAAAGGCAAAGAAAAATTCAAATCAAGGCAAATGAGATAGCTATTTTATTGATAAGGTCAAATAAAATTAAGTAATTGACTCTCAGGCATTTTTTTTTAAAACGAATGAGGGAGGGCAGTTTTTATTTTTATTTTTTATACCTGATGGAATGGTCGCCGATGCCTAAAATCCAATTGTGAGAGCCTAAAATTTAGTAATAGAGCTTCCATGTTGATTTCGCTGATAGATTTTTTTTTTTGTAACAGTGATCACACAACACAAAATCAATATAGAACAACTAAAATGGAGATCAAAAATAATCAGGAGTTTTTTGACTGATTGAGTGCTAGAAGCCACAATCATGAGGGTACCAGTGCAAAAGTAACATTTTCCTTACCCATCTTTCATATTCAGTTAAACGTAAATAATACTTTGTTTATACAAATTTGTTCTATTACAAATTATTGGAGGGTGCCTATTGGCACTCTCCAATAATTTGTAATAGAACAATTTTTGATGAATAAATTCAGACCACCAAAAATAACCCAGTCATCAACCAGTTAAATAAATATTTATTTTGTATACATATGAGAATCGTGTCGCATTTCGCGAAGAGAATAACAATACTGTATCAATGTATACGACATAATGCATTGCAAATCGTGATGTGATACCGCTAAAATCACATGGTAGTTTTGTACATTTTGAATTTTGACTCCGAAATAACAACGATTGCCAGGAAAATCAAATTTCTGTGCATTTGTTGCACCCGTCTACTTGGAGATCTCTCGAAGATCTTCTGAAGAAAGCAATAAAAAGCACCCCTAATAACAGAGACATGTTTGTAATGTTAAAATGAACATGTTGACGGATGGACAGATGGTATGACAAATGACAGATGGCAAACACTAGGATTTAGAAAGGTCTACTGACTTGGTCAGAGCGAGAATAGTAAGATTGTACCTCTATTACAGGATCATTCTACCATTTTAAACTGTGTATACTGTATAGAATGAACAGCTATTCTTCAGATTGTGTGTTAATTGTTGCTACTTATTTTGGTAGGAATTCTGTTAAAACATAGACATAGTACAACATGTGCACGCATTTGCCAATAAATTGTGCTCTCACCAATGCACTCGCCAATGCACTTGCCAACTCACTCACCAACATATTCGTCATAATTATAGTTAGTATATAATGACCACAGAAAGGATTCTCCATTGCCTATTATGAAGTTCACACAGGAACGAAAGCGGTTAGGCTTTTTTTTAGGGATAACAAAATAAATAGGTCAACTCTCTGACTCTTTTGAGTCAGTTACTCACTGACATGTACAACATGCACTGCCAACATCCAACATTTTATTTGTTTATAACAGTTCACCCCAAAATGTAGTAAAAATGAATGTTGGGAAATCTCCCACCCCATTCAAATTCAGAAAAATTAATAACTACCTCCCATTAAAAGGGTTATATTTCAACCCTTTATGCAAAAGTAATGGTCCAAATCGGGCAGCAACATTCGCAGAAACCACCATTCAATTTTCATTATTTTTTTCATTTTTTGTCTCCTAAAACCTAGCTTATGACCCCTCTTTGGAATGAGCTCAATGAGCTCATTCCAATGAGGGATCATAAGCTGTTTTCAATACCAAAATTGAATTTTTTTTAGTTATTTACAAATTTTGTTTGCAAGTGTCATCTTCCTTTCTTGTTGGAGAAAGGGTTAAATAATTATGAAGGGTTGCAATAATAGGTATAGATGGAGCCTGTAACAACATGTCCACCGAAACCTCCCATGGAGGTAGGAGGCATGATAATAAATATTCATGTAAGATAAGCTACAGCAGAAAAGAGTCATATGACCACTTGTGCCTACTTCTACTGCACCATTCACTACTGGTAACTAGAGGATAACACTCCAATCATGACTTGTTATGCTTCATTAACAACTTTCCACAACTCAAGGGAATTAATCAATTATTCAACGTATTGATTAAACAAAGCAACATGCAGGCAATGACACTGATACATGTCCTTTATTGACAAACCATCAACGTTTTTTTTTATTAATTTATTGTGGGAATATTGTTCTCACAGTTGGAATATATCAAGCAAATAAAACATCCCACTGCAATAAAAAAAAAACTGACATGACTTCAATCAAAGCTTGCAAGTGAGTACATGCACATGTGTTGCAGTTGAGGAAAAAAGACCATTCACCAACCAGCTTGGTTGGACCAAATCTCTTTGTCTTATTGTGAATGGGTCATTTCAGGAGATGAATGTAATGAGTTTGAGCCATGGTTCCCACACTTTTCGACTCATCTGGTCCTTAGCAGTTTGTGGTATTGGGAGTTCTGTGGTGGAGAATTCTTACCAATAATGATGTGGAAGGTAAATATATTGATTTATTTATTTATTGGTGTTTAAGGTCACATATTTCTACACAATGGCTAATCATGACCACGACAGTTTTACGGGTGGAGGAAGCTGGAGTACCTGGAGAGAACCACCAAGCAATGGCAAGCAAATGTCACCTCCCCAACATACTAACTCCACACAAGCAGGGTTAGCAATTGTTGAAGACAAGTGCACCATTTACGTGCAGTATGCCTTAGTACACAGCATAACCGTGCCCCCACGTGGGCAATGGGGGTGAAGTGTCTTGCCCAAGAACATAACGCAGTTGCTGCAGGTGGAATCCAAACTGAAGACCTCGCGGCTTGCAGCCTGCACCTCTACCTACAGAGCCATAGCACCCCCAATATATTGATTTATACATTTATTTTTCAAATACATAAATGTTTAGAAATTTCCTTCTACACTTTAAGAAGAGTATGATAATTTGAAAAACTCCATGAAACAACACATAAAATTTGAATGTGTTTAAAAACAAAACAACAGTCAATTACATTTTCACTGCTTTTTCAGGTTGACACACTCAAGTCAAAGCTAATGCTGGAAGACCCAACCTTTCCTTGTACCATTTGTTGCCCCTGCTACGAAGAGATTCAGATCTGGTAAGGCCTAAAAAAGTTAAAAATCTGTTTCTCAAGACCTCCCACATGGTCCTTTTGGCTGCCGCAGCATGCTCTCTTTTTATAACCAATGCAAACTTAAAAAAATAAAAATTAAATGGTTTATGTCTGATATTTTACCCAATTTAATAAAATTGATAAATTTGTCCCTTGAGTGCAAGAAGGCTTTGCAATATTTTAGCATTAATGGACAAAATACACCACCACCCATGCCATGCAGATTACCAGGTCTAAAACATAAAACAAACCAAGAACATATACTTTTGATGGCAAAGAAATAATGACAAAAATAAAAAATGAAATAAGAAACCGGCCGCCCACCCACATGCAATTTTATAAAAAATGGCCTGAGAAACAGAAAATCTACTTTGTGGAGCCTAAATATCACTTACTGACTGGTAAATCAAGAGCAGGGAGCATGGTGGCTTTCCACAATGATGTACTGAAATCCTCTACTTCACCTCTGGGTCATTTTTATCGACTCATCCTAACAGACTTATCGATATATGTCCCAGAGACAAGTTCTCAAATTCAATACACCATCTCAGAAACCCACTTGGTGGTAATAACCTATATTTATCAAGGACTGACCTAAGTGTATCCTCCATGTCATTTCAAAAGAATCAATGGAGTATTGTATGTATTACACAACAAGATGAAGGAATGACCAGATAAATTTTTCTAACAAGAAAACTGTTGAAAATTAAAATCTCATTGGTCAAAAAATGTAAGAATTACAGTGTTCACAAAAAGGTAATGGGTAAATGAAATATATGGACACTCAGATGCAGGAATGCACAGATCTATACATGGACACATTGAGAAACAGATACCAGGCTTTTCAAAATCCCTTGTCTTGCAACGGGGCACACAAATTTCTCCACTTCACTGGCATGAGAGATAATTTGGCTTGATTTTCTCATTCATTTTTATCCATATTACGTTTTCAAAAGTACTTCAATGGCTGATTTCAAGCACCTGTCAAACCCAGAATAACTTTTACAGGGTGAAGTTTTAATATTTTTCTTCTAACTGGCTAAGCATGGGTGGTCTGGTGGGTTTGCAATATCACAAAAATAGGCCAGTAGTACAGAATGCAATACGACTGTTTTTCAGAGTGATCTAAAATCATTATGGAAATCATTTGACAAACAGTGTCTCAAAACCTCATATTATTTTATTCTAAAGAATGAATTATGGAATGGAAGAAGATTGCTGCAGTTCTGTATCAAAATCAATGGTAATTTTCATTCACATAATGTCAGTCCAATTGAAAGGCATCATCGACAGAAGTAAGCTGACATCATACTTCCTGATTACTACATGTACAAGTGTATATAATAAATCAGCACTGGCTGAGAAACATCTCTGGCTGCTCATTTGAGTCTGGGTTCAGAGACCTGTACAAATTATAATTCAAGGTGACCAGAAAAGAGCTACTTTAATTTTTCAAAGCAACCTATTTTTCAAGCACCATGTAACCCTTTTTCAGAGAGAGCGAGAGAAATGCCGACACGATGAGCAAATTCCAGAAGTTATTTTCTCTTGACTGATATGCTGTGTTGTGATACACTGTTGAAAAGGGCTCAGGGAGCCATTTTCAACAGTGAATTACATCTCAGTATTTCGTACAAAGGGTCGAAGGATTCAAAGTTTAGTCATCCCTGGATGATGGAAGTTCCACAAAATTATTACGACAAGTTTTTTTCCAAAATGACAGAACATGAAAACAGAAAAAGAATACCACTGACATTCTGTTTACAGGTATATTTATTTAAATATTTCTTAACTGGCAGAGTGCTGGAAGCCCATTTTTGGGCTTTATTCTGAAGTGCAGGTGCTGCAACTTGAAGGCATCATTTTTGGTGGATGAGCTTCATATTACCTTTGAAGTAATATAATATTGTCTGTTAGGATTTGCCTTGTTACAATTCATGAGAGAGTGCCTATAGGCACTCTCTCATGAATTGTAACAAGGCAAAGACACATAAACAAATTTTGATGACCAAAAATAATTCAGCACTCTACCAGTTAACTGGTAGAGTGCTAAATTATTTTTGGTCAGCAAAATTTGTTCACATGTCTTTACCTTGTTACAATTTATGGGTGAGTGCCTATAGGCACTCTCCCATAAATTGCAACAAGGAAAATCCTTACGGTCCAGTTTATTTTACTTCAAATATGATATGAAGAACATCCGCAGAATATGAAGCCTTTAACTTGTGGTAGTGGTCCCCACACTTCAGAGTAAAGCCCAAATTTGGGCTTCCAGCACTCAACCTGTTAAAAATTAAATGTGAATAAATTATTAATAAGGCTCAAGTGTGAACTGTAAAGTTCTGCACAAACTGTTCAAGTGTTATGAACGTGTAGTGCTCACAATATTTGGTTTCCCACTAGGCACAAATAAAATGACAATTTTTTTCTCCCCCAACTGCATGTGTAACATACGTCCAGGGTGAGATAGCAGGGAGAGACAGATGCATCCCACCCCACCCATGTGACGTTACACATTTATAACGTTATTATGACGATATGCATATCGTATCAGTTTTTTGCTACGAACTAATTCATACTGATGTCATCAGAATGCCGTGTGATCAAAGTTTGATGCTCTAAAACTCTTTAAACCCCAAGATGCCACCGTTCCTAACTGATTTCGTAGTATATACCGTTGGTATAAACATAACTTTTGCATGCTCTTTCTGATGGTGTCATTAGTTTTTCAAAACAACGAATACCAAATGAGTTGATCATATCAGCATGTGACTGCCGATTACCTCTGCTAACGTAACCGCTGTATCGTGGGGGAGAAAAATAAGCCTCGTGTCTGGCCCAAATATCTTGCCCTCGGGTGAGATTTTCCCATCCCACACCCGTACCCATCAGGGATTATAATAATCCATCCCCACAAGTTTTTCTGATATTGTATTGTTAATATAATATCAGTATTCAATTATATTTGAATGGTTAGTTTAAATACAGCTGGGCCATGTATAAATTTCAGGTTCCTCATTGTCAAGTACTTTTATGAATTCAAGCACCTGTATATAGAGCTGGGTCCTCATTATCACTGTCAAACATAACCCTTTACCCAATGTAACAGCCAAAACCAGCCAGCGCTTTTCACAAAAATCGCCAATTAATTTTCATTATATTTTTATTTTTTATCTCAAAAACATAGGTTGTGACCCCTCTTTGGAACGAGCTCGTCGAGTTCGTTCCAATGAGCGCTCATAACCTATGTTTTTGAGACAAAAAATTAGTTATTCAAGAATTTTGTTTGAAAGTATTGTCTGCTTTTCATGTTAGGTAAAGGGTTAAAGGATACAGACCTGCACAGTAATTAAATTTTAGGCTCCTCATTCTCACTGTCAAGCACTTTCAAGGATTCAAGCACCTGTTTATAGAGCAATAAGAAAACAATTGGAAATGAAAATAAGTTTTGCAGAATTTTGCCAAAAGGGGCGCATATAAAACCGTTTTGCAGAATTTTGCCAAAAGGGGCACATATAACAGAACTTAAGAAAACAATTAGATATGAAAATAAGTTTTGCAGAATTTTGCCAAAAGGAACGCCATGATTTAATAATGAGTTCTGCAGCCATGTGATGCCACAGAACTTAAGAAAACAATTATAAATAAAACTAAGTTTTGCAGAATTTTGCCAAAAGGGGCGTATATAACGCCTTAAAAATGGGATAACGCAGTAATTAATTAAAGACCTTACCTAGAAGACTGGGCTTAGAAAGTAATGTAAATGGTTAACCTGAAAGCTGCATGTCCTTGACAAAGGGAAAACCGCCTGTAAAGCAGGATTCCAGTCCGAAACAGATGAAAAACTGCCAGTCTATCTTTAAGGAAAACTGCCAGTAATGCAGGATCCTACACTACCCCCGAGAAGAAACAATAAGTATGAAAAAATACTGGAACAAACTGCTGAAAAAAAGTTTGACAGTGCCAGGATCCCAGCCTGTAAAGCAGGGACAGGCATTGTATAAGAACACATGTCCTAGCCCTATAATGGTGAAATTAACTGATCCCGGGCATATAATCCAGGGATAACACGGTCCTATAACAGAGACTTGTGAGATTGAGAATGAGTGTTGGACGAATCATACTGTAGCCGGTAGTTGAAGAAGAGTTCCATTACTGTTGTCATTTGGTAACCAATGCAAGCTGTTGTGGCGTCAAAATCCTTGAAATCCTTGGAGGTGTAGTGTAGCATGTGCCTCATGTATATACCCCAATGTGTCCGCAATGGGAATAACTAGAAGAGTTGGAGAAGAGGAAAGAGGGATAGTAGGTTGAAGAGGACGACTGTCCCACACAGAGAAGGAAATTTGAGAAAGAAGGTGGTGAGAGGGGAGGTGGCTAGGAAAGATTTTACCACTTGTTGCTTCCAATGGAAAAGTTGAACTGTCCCGAAGTGACGCTACCCTGTTGAACGAAAGTTGTTTCCACCAATGGAATGTTCTGCAAGTATTCTGGGATTGCATGTTTTGAGACAAAGAGAATATAGTCTGTTCTTGGGAAGTACCAGATTACGTAAGAGTTGGGGAAAGTTACTAAGAAATTATCAGGAGTTTGGTTTTAGAAATAGAGCATGCGAATGATATTGCAACAGGTCAGCTTGAGGTCAGTGGCATGAAAGCAGCTGTCAGAAACCGGCTGAAGTTATAGGTGTGCCCAAAACATAATGACAAGGGTGTTCCCTATAAAACAATTTATGCTAGGGCCTAAATATCCCATTTAAATTCAGGCTCCTCGTCATCATTGTCAGGCACTTTCAAGGATTCAAGCACCTGCACAGAGAGCTGCACTGTACTTAAATTTCAGGCTCCTTGTTATCAATGTCAAGCACTTTCAAGAATTCGCGCACCAGTATAGCTGGGCTATATTTAATTTTCAGGCTCCTCATTATCATTTTCAAATACTTTCAAGAGTTCAAGCACAAGTATATAGAGCTGCACAGTATTTAAATTTCAGGCTCTTTCATTATCATTATCAAGTACTTTCAAGGATTCGGGCACCAGTATATAGAGCTGCACTGTATTTATATTTCAGGCAAATCATTTTCATTGTCAGGTACATTCAAGGATTTGAGCGCCTGTATATACAGCTGCACTGTATTTAAATTTAGGCTCCTCACTGTTAAGCACTTTCAAGGATTCAAGCACCTGCATATAGAGCTGCACTGAATTAAATTTCAGGCTCCTCATTATCACTGTCAAGCACTTTCAATCAAGCACCTGTATATAGAGCTACACTGTATTTAAATTTCAGGCTCCTCATTGTCAAGCACTTTCAATGATTCAAGCACCTGTATATAGAGCTGCACTGTATTTAAATTTCAGGCTCCTCACTGTCAAGCACTTTCAAGGATTCAAGCACCTGCATATAGAGCTGCACTGAATTAAATTTCAGGCTCCTCATTATCACTGTCAAGCACTTTCAATCAAGCACCTGTATATAGAGCTGCACTGTATTTAAATTTCAGGCTCCTCATTGTTAAGCACTTTCAATGATTCAAGCGCCTGTATATAGAGCTGCACTGTATTTAAATTTCAGGTTCCTCATTATCATTGTCAAGCGCTTTCAAGAATTCAAGCACCTGTGTATAGAGCTGCACTGTATTTAAATTTCAGGCTCCTCATTATCATTGTCAAGAACTGTCAAGGATTCAAGCACCTGTATATAGAGCTGCACTATATTTAAATTTCAGGCTCCTCATTGTCAAGCACTTTCAATGATTCAAACTCCTGTATAGAAGGCTGGGCTGTACAGTGCAGCCGCCTTGGACAGGTCACTTTCCACGGGTGGGCAATATTTCCACTGATGCAATGATATTAGATTCCAAGCACCAATTACATGAAAAATCATCAAAAATTTAATTGATGAAGCACCGGGTAGAACCCGGTGCTTCATTAATAAAAATTTTGCTGATGAGGATTTTTATTGCCTGGTAAAATCATGAGTGGACGTCACTGCCCACGCGTAGATTACGACCAGTCCATGGCGACTGTACCGTATATATATTTAAGGCTCATCAATATCACTGTCAAGCACATTCAAGGACTCAGGCACCTGTATGAAGAGCTGGGCAGTATTTCATTTTTCAGGCTTATTACCACTGTCAAGCACTTTCAAGGATTCAAGCACCTGTACCGAACGGACAATTGGACTGTATATAAATCTCAGGCTCCTCATTATTATTGTCAGGCAATGTCAAGTATTGTCAAGCAACTGTAAGTAGAGCAGGTCGGTATTCAAATTTCAGGCTTCTCATTATCATTAAGAACTGTCAAGGATTCGAGCACCTGTACACAGAGCTGGGCTATATTTAAATTTCAGGCTATGCCTTATCATTAACAAGCCAAGGCCAATACCGGGTCTGGACCTGCGTCGCTGCATGCAATTGATTATTGCATACACGATACAACTCAACATTATCAAGCTCTAGGTGAAATATTGAATGAATCCGTCGCATAGAAGCTGCGAAAAGTGTGACGAAAAATTTCAATGTTCAGTGAGTACAGTCAAATTTCAAAGTATCGGCAAACAGGAAGTGGCTGCACGGCATATCTGAAAATTAGATACACGATACAACTCATCATTATGAAGCAGCAGACCAAATATAAAATCATTCCCTTTCATAGAAGCCAAGAAAACTTTGACGGAAGAAGTGTTTTGGACGGACTGATGGACGGACAGTGTTGAGCGGTTACTAGACCTGCTCTGCCGCTGGCGACACAGGTAAAAATCTGTTGGTTGCAGCTACACTGTGGATCCAATTGTAAACAATGCTTACAGCAAGCTGTTATACAATTATACACTTCTACATAAGTACGGTTTGTATTTACTCCAAATACAATGTACTCCACTCAAAGCATATCAGCCTGACAAATTATGTCATATGAATAGTCTCCACATATAGTATGATTTTATTTGCACTCATTTTCTATGATACTGAAAATTTCAAAAGCACTCGACACATCCAATCCTCATGTAAGACATTGTAAGTGAAGAGAAAATCAAGATCTTGCACATAGTTGTGTATTAACTCTTAACCTGCTGAGTATTTCCAAGATATTTTTCATCTAATCTGCTGTGAAGCAGCCATGACCAGATTTAATGAGAAATTCATCTAAAACAAAATCAAGAAATCATTGGTGAAAAAATCCATTCAATTTACAGGGGAAAATTAGATTAAATGTACCCAAATTAAGCTAGTGGCAAGAGAAATCCTGTCCTGGGCTGAAATCTCCACAAGCAGTATGCAAGAAGTTAACCTAGCTTGTATTCATCTCTATCTCACCCTCCCCAATGCACTTCATGTTTCTCATTGAATATCACCGAAGCCACTTAATTATTATACAATGCAACCCACTAAATAATTGCATATCACTTAATTGACTACTCATGTTAATTGCATAAAACTTCCAAACACAAAACCATTTGCCATACCATCCGTATAAATTTCACTTGCTAATTGCACATACACATGTAGGTTACAGAGCAAACTCCTGGTAATTTTATAAAAAACATTGCAAGGTGTGAAGAAATTACCCTGACAGTCACCAAATTGTCTTTGTTTATAGGCATATTAGGCCTCTGTGCGTGCAATACAGGCATTTAATCTATTGTATCTTGTTTGACAGAGCTCCATGAGCTCTGCCAAATAAGATACACTAGAAAAAGTGTTTCTTTCATCCTTACAATGCAGGAAAAGTGAGCAAATCCCTGTTAACCCTTTACCCAACAAATCACCCACATCCTTCCGCGAAATATGCAAATTCAGCAGCTGAAAAAATATTATTTTTCCAAAAATTTCAACAAAACCATATCATGTGACCCCTCTTTGGAACGAGCTCGTCGAGCTCGTTCCAAAGAGGGGTCACATGATATGGTTTTGTTGAAATTTTTTGAAAAAATTAAAAAAATGATATTTCAAATAATAAATTTTGAAATCGTCTACGTTGGGTAAAGGGTTAAATGGAGACTGGAGTCATGCTAAATGAATATTTTTCATTGGTAAAGTGGCTATTTAATTAACTGGTTGAGTGATAGAAGCCATTATCAGGGCTTTCAAAATGAAAGTGTCAATGACACTGTAGCTTAACTAGACTGTGTGAAGTGTTTGATGAAAATGATAATGTTCAATGTTTATGAAAGGATTATGAAATAAGACAAGAATTGTGATAATTGAGAATAAGTTCATTTCTTTTCCCTACATGCTATGTTTTCAATAAGAATAATTAGGTGTAGACTGTACTAAAGAATTGAGGTCTGGGTTGACATGGCCCTCACAGTTAACGTATGTCAATCAAAGTTACCAAGTTTCAGTAAAATCATTTCAAAATGTCTCATCATCCTACCAAGTTACAATGAAATCCCTTCATAAATATGACTCGTAGACGTTGCTAAAGGAATCTAGGTCACTGATCATGACCAAAATAGGACAGTCTCATCTAGATATCATACCAAGTTACAGTGAAATCCCTTCATAAAAACCTGTAGACCATGCTAATGTAATCTAGGTCACATGACCAGGCAGCAGTAGTGGCTGACCGATCGCGACCAAAATAGGACAGTCTCATCTAGACATCATACCGAGTTATCCTTACAAGTTACGAAGAAATTGTTTCATAAATATGAACTGTAGACTGTTCTAAACAAGACTAGGTCACGTGCTTGCGCAGTCATCACGGTGGACTGATCTCAGCCAAAATAGGACATTCTCATCTAGACATTATACCGAGTCATCCTACCAATTTACAATGAAATCCCCATAAATGCAACCTGTTGACTATGCTAAAGGAATCTAGGTAATGTGACCCTGCAGCCATCATGGTTGAACCTGACCTAAACAGGACGTTCTCAACTAGGCATTATACAGGGTCACCCTACCAGTTACAATGAAATCCCTTCATAAATATAACCTGTAGACTGTGCTAAAGGTTTTTTGGTTTCGGGCTGGTACAGCCATCATATAGCTGACCAATCACAACCAAAAGGGGACGTTCTTATCTAGACATGACCTTGAACCAGCATATGAAACTTTGTAATGACTGGACAAGAACTACAGGGTGTAGACTGTGCTAAAGAAAATGTGAACAGACCAACAGAGTGAACAGACTAACAGACATCACAGACTTCTGTGCACATGATGGCAATAGCTTATCCTGACTTTGTCAAGTTAAGCTAAAAATGTGGATACCAGAAAAGCCAACATTTTTCTTGCTGATGTTTCATATTTATTCAAACACAAAAAATAGTTTGTTTATATAAATTTGTTTCATTACAAATTATTGGGGAGTGCCTATGGGGCACTCTCCAATAATTTATAATAAAACAAATTTTGAATAACAAGTTCAGACCACCAGAAATAAGCTAGCCCTCAACCAGTTAAGAGAGCTCCACTGAAGTTTTCTGAAACTTCAGTGAATGAACACCCTTACAAGAATGCTTGATCCCCCAAAACATTGGTTTTTGTACATACACATGTACAAGATTCCCAAAGCTTAACTCTCTGCACTCTGATGTAAAAATACCGAAGTTTTCAGCAGCAATTTTTTTTTATCACAATGCAACTGAGAATTTTTCATGCTGCGTCGGCAGCATGGAGTCAATAACGAAAAATTTGAAATACTACCAGAGTGCAAGAAGTTAAATATATGATCATTCAAATAATTTTTCAAGTACTTTTCAAACTCGTCGAAGCACTGAATTCCAGTCTCTCATGCCAAAACCTCATACCAGTAATTCACAATATCTCACAATACACTGTGGCATATTTCTCTCCATTTTTTCACATGCATTAGGGTAATGGTAATGCTATTACCATTTTTTCAGTCTTTTGAATTATCACTGTCATTACATACTTGCATATCTCCCCATACATGCATGTCTTGTGACAATGATGGAATTGGCATTTTTGATGACACATCTGTCTCTGTCTGTCGAGTGGTGCATGAATATAATTTTATTAGAGATGTCATTAAGTGATTTCATTTCTTGTTTCAATAGACAGTTGTTCTGGTTTGCCAAGTGTGCTTATGATGTTTTTGCAGGGAAACTGTGTAACCTCATTATAATCTTAACATTTATTTTAATTCTAATACCTTCCAATTATTTATTTATTTATTTATTTATTTATTTATTTATTTATTTATTTATTTATTTACTGGTGTTGTTACATACTTATGCACAATTGTTAATCGTGTCCATGACAATTTTATGGGTGGAGGAAGCCAGAGTACCCGGAGAGAATCACCGAGCATCGATGAGCAACTGTCTGCTCCTCAAGATTCTAATTCTGTTCAAGCTCCGCTCAAGCAGGGTTACAGTGGTTGAAGACATGAGCACCATCGACGTGCAGTATGCCTTATTACATGGTGTCATCGTGCCCCCATGTAGGCAACCGGGATAAAGTGCCTTGCCGAAGGACACAACGCAAGTCATCCCAGATGGGGACCTTCCAATTAGATCCCTGTGAATTTCTAATATCCAAAAAGCTCAAATATTAAGCCAGGGACTCAAATTGAACAAACTTGAATCTGATCCCCATGGATGCTGCATACCAAATATCAAAAGAGTCTGATTGGTGGATCGGAAGAAGAAGATTTTTAAAGAATATTCCTCATATTGCACTAATCTGAACATTTGGATTCCAAATATGGGTCCAGGGATTTGATTTCAACAAACGTGTGAATGAATTTTCCAAAGATGTTATATGTGAAAAATGAAAGCCTTTGGAGCAGTGGTATGGGAGAAGACGAGTCTTTAATGTTTTTCCCGTTACTCACACTGTTAAAAAATTATGACTCAGTTGCTCAGCAGTGATATCTAGTCAGGGAGTTCTGTCAAACAAGACATAATACAATAAATACAAAGTTTATATCCAGAATACAGGAAAGTGACACAATCCCTGCTAATTGAATACTCCTGTTAATTGAATAGTTTTCATTGACAAAGTGGATATTAAATTATCAGTGTTCCACTGTATCAGCAAATCTCAGGCAAGCCAGATACCGACGCCATACCGATACTCAGGTACACACTCCTAAAAATAGCGAAAATGATACCGAACTCAAAATTCCAATATTTACTGCCCATCTCTAATTTTTACTGTTTTTTCTATTGTCCATTGTGTTAAAACGTGAGTCCTTCATATGGAACCCCACAATAAAACCAATGAACAATGTTCCAATAAGAGTAAAATCCTCGTCATCTGATTGGATGTGGGCTGGTAGTTTCTTTTATGTTTACAGCTAGAGTAGTAAATGTCACATCACAAAATATTTGAAATGACGTCACCCATTACGTAATTCCTTCATCAATGGAGTGACTAGCAAGCCGCTTCATTTTTCTGGATTTTTCACACATGTAGCAGACAGAGTTTCGGGTGAAGTGTTGTTTAAATTACAAACCGATTTATGATTTGAACTGAGATGAAATGAGTTTATCTGGTTTTCTGATTATTTATCCTGTGGGGTACACAAGAGGTTTATTTACTAAACCTGTGATCGTTAAAAGTTGCCTTGAATAAGGCAACTTTTTAACAATCACAAGTTTAATAAATATTAAATAAGCCTCTCAACTTTCACGATGTAGGTTTTGGGCTATGAGTAGCATCTTATTGGAACATATACATTATTGTTATGAGTTGATGTTAACATGGTCTGAGGTTTGCGCCCTGGAGCATGTGTTCAACTTCGATGCTTTTCGTCTCGGCTGAACATAAGCTCCGAGCTACAAACTTGTAACTATGTTACCATCAATTCAACACAATAACTTATATTGTTTTACACCAGTTTATCTGCACTCCTCATAAGAATGTCCCATGTTAAATTTTTTCTGTTTTTAACCTGTGTGGGTTCTGTCAGGCCTCATAATTTTGTTTTACATGAATCCAGAACATGTCAGCAACTTATAAAGTATGCCAAATACATTCAGATCAGCAGAAGGGGTCCAACAATGTCAAACTTGGGGGTTGGGGCAAAATATCCTTCAAATACTGCCCCAAGAACTTTATTTGAACAAACGTTGTACTACACCTCAAAGGAAAGCTCAATACAAAATATCAGATCTCTGCATCAATAAGTTCATGAGAAGAAGAATTTTTTTTAAGAACTGGGATGGTTTTTCCACCCCATACCCCTCCCTAAGGGTGACAGCACATTGATTTCATAAAAATTGATTTGACCTACCATAGTAATCTCCATATGACATTTTGCTGGGATCATAGCAGCAGTTTGGAAGAAGATTCAAACACTATCTTTATGATGGACAGAGCCAGACTCTGTCAGCCCGATGATGGATGAAAGCTGATCAGTTAGTATACACACTGCTCATCCAGATGATGGATGAAAACTGATCAGTCAGTGTACACATTTCTCACCCAGACTTCCAGTCAGAAAAGCTAATCATATAGACTCTTGCCTCCAATTATTTGATGTGATAAAAAGACTGAGAGAAAATAATGCAGTATTTTCTATCAGCCTTTTTATTACACTAAATGACCAGTGGCGAGTGCCTGTGGAAATAAGCAGTCCATATGTTCTTCATGCCACTCATTTTGGGTTACTGTACAAGTATCTAATGCACTAGATTTCAAAATTTATTATTTTAAATATTATTTTTTTCAAATTTTTCAAAACAAATCAACAAAACCATATCATGTAACCTTCTTTGGAACGAGCTTGACAAGCTCATTCCAATGAGGGGTCATATGATATGGTTTTGTTGACATGTTTTGAAGAATAAATTTTTCTCAATTGCTCAATTTGCGTATTATATGGGTAGATGTGGCTGATTCGTTAGGTAAAGGGTAACTATTTTTATTTATTATTATTTAACATATTTTTTACCTCACAGTGAGTGTATGTTTCGAAAAACCAAATTTTGTTATATTGACCTTCACACGGTGGAGCAAATGTGGACTGGCATGATGCAGGTAACAGATAGTGACCACATGTTAAATATATATCTTACCTGCTACAAATATCTGGGAATTTTATTGGTTCAAAGACGTCACATGCAGACTGCATATAAAACCATATACTGCCTGTCAACATCAAATCTCCGCTTTGTTCATTGATTATTCAAAATGGCGGTAGCCGATAAACACTTCAAGTTGAAAGATTGAGTGTTGGAAGCCCATACTTGGTCTGATGTGCAGGTTAGGCAACTTAAAAGGCTTCATATTCCGTGGATGTGTGTCATGTTACCTTCAAAATGAAACTGTTTGGAACGTATGAATTTGCCTTGTTGCAATTTATGGGAGAGTGCCTGTAGGCACTCTCCCATAAATTGTAACAAGGCAAAGACACATGAACACATTGTGAGAATTCTCTCATTT
Organism: Pictodentalium vernedei; assembly: GCA_031216915.1. Lineage (NCBI taxonomy): Eukaryota > Metazoa > Mollusca > Scaphopoda > Dentaliida > Dentaliidae > Pictodentalium > Pictodentalium vernedei. The sequence continues at coordinate 401,988,112 of CM062292.1, read as the reverse complement.
AATTTTGATTGCTGTTGTTATTAGTTCTGTGCATCGATGCAGCAGTCGGAAAGATATATTCATTACACAGTTTGTTGGTGGCCTAATATGGTATATATGGTGTCAGTTAATTCCATATTGGACTCGAGCTTCGTTCTCATCCAATAAAAAGCCTCGTAATATAAACATTGTATGCGAATGAATGAAACTGTTCTATACAGACTATCACCACAGTGAGTGTCTCCGGGAATTCAGATTACGTCGAGTTGAGCCCACAACAAGACTTGATCAGAATTTCCGGAGTCACACACTGTGGTGATGATAAATTTATCATGTATGGTACATGTAATGAGCCTTTAACCTTACAAACAAATATGAGAGTAAACATATGGGGAAACTTTTACTGAAACATATGTTTAGAAAAAAAAAAAAATTTCACAGCATGGCATTTGAAATTACAAATTTCTTTTTTCGGGAAAGCTGAAATGAACTAATTTGTATTGTGAGCTTAACTGTATCAGAGGTATCAACTGTTCAAGAATAATATGTCATAAAAGAAACTGGTACATGTATGTCTTTTTTTACAATTTGCAGAGTACATGCTCGTGTTGTGCCGTTAATGAGGCCATCCCAAACAGCAGTACCACTGGGCTAAGGAGAGCTTTAACACTTTACCCAATGAAGACAATATCAAAATTTATTATTTTAAATATTTTTTTTCAATTTTTCAAAAAATTTCCACAAAACCATATCATGTGACCCCTCGTTGAATGAGCTAGTTCCAACGAGGAGTCACATGATATGGTTTTTGTAGAAATTTTTTGAAAAATAATATTTTTTAAACTGCTGAATTTGCATATTAAGCAGGCGGATGTTGACGATTTGTTGGGTAAAGGGTCAATATAAGTTGTATAACTTGTTTGCCAACCTTTGTAAAATTAATAAGTTTAACCCTTTACCCAACGTAACGGCCAAAACCGGCCAGCGCTATTCACAAACATCGCCAATTAATTTTCATTATTTTTTTCATTTTTTGTCTCAAAAACATAGGTTATGACCCCTCATTGGAACGAGCTCGTCGAGCTCGTTCCAATGAGGGGTCATAACCTATGTTTTTGAGACAAAAAATGAAAAAAATTAGTTATTCAAGAATTTTTTTTGCAAGTGTCGTCTGCTTTTCATGTTAGGTAAAGGGTTAAAACAAACACAGTGTGTGGACTGTGGAACTGAAAGAGAACACTGAAATCATTCAAAAAGTTATAGTATACACGTACATTATATATTGAGCTAAATGATTAAAATGATTAAAAAAAACTCTAAAATCTGAAAAAAGCTGAATGACTGCCTTTGTGGCAAAAGAGGTGCTCAGTCATCTAAATACTGGAAAGGGGCAGCCACTCCCCCACCACAAAACCACAAACTTTGTTGAAAATTTAGAGTTATAATACACTTTTATGGTGCTTTTATAGAAATGGGAGGGACTGTTAATGTAAATTGTGCCTTCAGACATCTATTTTTACCTAACACAGGTGCCACTTAAAAAAACTAATTCTATTCTCGAACAACTAACATTTCTTAAAGCTCCTCATTAGAATAAACTCACTCAGCTTCTTTCAATAAGAGGTTAGGCCCCACAAAGTTAGATGTGTTTCTCGGGACATTTTTTTGTAAAATTCCATGTGGACAGGCAGTTTTTTATTTTATTTTTTATTTTTATTCTTTCTTGGCCATTAAAAGTTCAAATTTTTGGTTTCTTTTATGTTTTAGGCCTCATAATTTACAGAACAGCATGAGTTGTGGTGTATTTCATCCGTTAAGTGCAAGAAGGCTTTGCAATGCTTTAGCATTGCAAAGCCTTATTGTACTCAAAGGACAATTTTATTAACTTTGGTGAAATATCAGACATAAATCATTTAATTTTTATTTTTTTAAGTTTGTATTGGTTATAAAAAGAGAGAGAGCATATGGCAGCTAAAATGACCATTTAGGAGGGCCTCAGAGACAGATTTTTAACCTTTTTAGGCCTTATATGCATTGTTTTTAGTCAGAAATTAAAAAAAAATAAAATGAGCCTGGCAATTTTTGTGTATAAAACTGGCTAGTTATGGTTGATAAGTTAGATAAAAAAAACAATAATAAATATTTTGATAATTGAAGAGTGGGTAATGTACTCTCTTAATATCTGGGTTGGTTGAGGAGGAGGAGACTAAGAAGCTAGATAACAATTCTGACTGAAATTAGTGTTGTAAAAGATGTCTCATGCCACCAGAAGTCCTGTCATGAAATGCACACAAATAGCACATCTATCTGCGCGTTAATCTGTGCATTATGACCATAATAAGGCCATCAAATTCTGTACATATGGCCTGTGCACAAGCAATGTTTCAGCCCATGGACCTCTGGGTAACCCGGAGGTCCATTGGCAGAAACATTGCCTGTGTTTGCTATGAGTAACCAGGAGAACCTGCCGTGCTTTGGATGCCATTTTATATGGCAATTACGTGCAATTCCTACGTGCAATTTAGCCAAGATAAGAGCATAGTTCGTGACAGGACTTCTAGTTTTAACTGTATGTATACCCCATAAAGATCTACATTTAATCTTGTATCAGTATACTATGCAAATGCAGTTACATGTAGATTGTGTATTACAACATCTGTTCAATGATTTTTTTTTTAATTCATACAGAACTGGATGAAAAATGGTGAACCACATGAACAAACCTAATGAAGTTTTTTCTATGGGTATAGGGAATATCAGTCTTTGATATAGGAATACAAGTTTGGATGATGCCACTGGTATTACAATGATGTCGACATACAAACCATACTAGATACAGAATCTTCATGCAATTTTGAAGTTCGCACTATCAAAGCCATTCACATTATGAAATCGACAACATAAATTTTAAAAATGCCGGATTAGTTACTGGTAGGTAGAGTTGGGTAATATACCGAAAAAACAAACTAATGCCGAAATCATGGGGATACCAAAACACCAAACTGAACCAGTCATTGAATTATCGAACACATCTGTGTTTTCACATTATCCTACATTTGCGATTTAAGAAGGATTGTTGAAGCTTGATAGCAGTTCAAGTGTTCATTTTAATGGAAGAAGTGACCAATTTTCTTTTCTTTAAGGGCCTGGGTAATTGTCCTGAATTTCCACTAGACTGCAAACTGTACATGTCCAGTTGCTTAGTGGTGATGTTTAGTCAAGTCTTAGCTGCCTGTTAAGGCAGCCAAGACTTGAGTAGACATCACAGCGCAGGTGATTTGTCTACTGTCAGCATTTAATAATGATGGCACGTTAAGGGCACATGCTCGGGGATCGTAAAAGCCTGATATAGGCCTCTAAAGAATATGGGGTGTTTGGAACAAGTCACAAAATTACTGTAGATATGATTTGTGTTGGCAAAAGAATGCCAATATTGAGCTCATTGGCAGATGCATTTGTGACACTGTAGCCCAATGCTATAACTACTTATTCTGTATTTTCCCATTGTGAATTCCCCTTTGGTACATCTCTACTGGTTAGTGCATTCTGTCTTTTAACCTTATTGACAGCATGTGCCCCAAACGAGATGGTTTCGCGCGCGAAGGTGCACAGGGACGGTATGGGGAACAAGCCCCTTTCGACCCTCGGTGACTGTATATGATTGGCTGTCACATGTCTGGGCATGTCGAAGGAGGAAAAGGTTCCGGTACTCGGCAGGTGTCTCCTGTTGCAGCGTGGCGGGCTCATTGACTGATGTCAGTTGAACCCTTGGGTGAGGACCAGTGTGGGAGGTTGGGTCCTCTCACAAAGGTACTACCTCTCCCCGAGGGTGCAGTCGATTTGGAAGCATGTGCCCCACTTCCACAGAAACATTTTATGAGGGTAATGTATGGTTTGGAGAAAAATTGGCCAGGGAATTGGACCCTAAAGGGAACCACTGTCTCCCTAGCAGAGGAAAACTCGGTTAGAGCTGGGAACTTTAGATTTTTCACATTTGATTTCGGTTCAGTTTTGGGAAAAAAATCATTCTTTTTGGTTAAATTTTTCGATGTGTTGAGAACATACAGTAAATAACAGTTCAGACATCTTAACTTGGAAAAAACCTGTAATGGTTTATAGATCACCTACCATCAAAAGCCTTGTCTGAGTGGAGGCTGAGGTATAAAGGCCATTTACCAACTAGCCTGGTGGTCCTGATCTCTTAGTCTCATGGTAAATCGGTCGCTTTGTGTGCTAGAGGTAGACGGTACGAACCCCAGCACCCACACTTATCTCTCCTCCTGTTACATTTGGGGGCTTGTCCGATCCTCAGCAGTTGGTGGCATCGGGGAAGCTGTGGTGAAGCATGGTGGATGTTTTGACCACTTTGATGTGGAATCTGGGGTGAGATTCACACTGGATGAATCTCAACAGAGGGGAGAGTAGTGTAGCAGTCGAGGTATACAGGCCATTTACCAACCAGCCTGGTAGGTGTGGATATCTTTGTCTCGTAGTCAAGTAGTCACTTTGTGTGCTAAAGGACGACGGTTCGAACCCCAGCTCCTGCACTTATCTCTCCTCCTATTACATCTATAAGTATCTCCATTGGGATTAGCCTAATTTCTCTTTGATCATTATTAGGGGTTCTGGGGATCTGTTGCTAAATCTACTGTATCAGAAAAAAACCATAAATTAGGGTAAGAAATAAATAGTTATCTAATCTATGTTGCATTCTCATTGTCACATTTTCTATCTTATTGACTTGTCCTGCGGACGAGTCAATAAGAGAAAAGATGTGACTATTATGATCCCCGATGAGTCTGGAGGTGGGATGGGGAAATCTCACCCAATGGGCAAGATATTTGAACCAGACCCGAGGCTTGCCGAGGGTCTGGTTCAAATATCTTGCCCCAAGGGTGAGATTTCCCCATTCCTACCTTCAGACTCATCGAGGATGATTTTTCTCCCCCCACATGAGGACTACGTCATTATAGACAATTGGCGGTTACGTGCTGACATATCCAATTTATCAAGTCGTAGTCCTTTCGAAAAACGAACAATTTCATCGGAAAGATCGTACAAAAGTTAGGTATATACCATAGGTATATACTAAATGAAAGTGTCAATGACACTGTAGCTCAACTTGTCAAGACAAAGACATGTACATGTATAGTATGTGACACAGCAATGACAAACATCTAGGTAATGACCTGATAACAAAGGTACATATAAAGTATTGTAACAGTCTGTACATAAATACTGACCGTTGCCTGTAACAAATGTATAGGTAAAGTATTGTAAAGGTGGGTGACAGTCAGATGCTAAACTAGAAAAGAAATCTTTGAGTCCCAGAGTGGGTCTGACTGAACCCCAAAATATTTGTTCTCATAGCACAGTGATAACAAAGGCACCCCAAAACACACTCATTCCTGTCCCAAGGTGAAAACAAAGGTACCCAAGAAGTTTCGTGAAGATCAGTTCACAAATATGAGCTGTGTAGAAGTTGTGACAAAAAACTGATTGGACCTAATTTCGGTACAAAATGGCCACTGGCAGCCATCTTGAATTTTGGACCGCACCCAGAAACACTCGTTCTCGTCCCAAGGTGATAACAAAGGTACCCAAGAAGTTTTGTGAAGATCGGTTCATAAATACAGACTCTAGCCCGAGCCGTATTGACATGTGTACTTACTGTGTGTAAGTAGCACTGAAAAAATCAAAGTTCATCTAATTTGCATAATTTCTGCACGAGAAAAAAACCTGTATTATATGTGATGTATCCCATGGTACTAAACATTCACACAAAAAATTATTCAAATCAGCGCTTTCATTTGGAAGTTCTGTGCAAAAATCTGATTGCACCAAATTTTGTACAAAATGGCTGCCATTGGCCATCTTGAATTTCGGACTGGAATCAAAAACACTCGTTCTCGTCCCACGATGATAACAAAGGTACCCAAGGAGTTTAGTAAAGATCGGTTCCTAAATACGGCCTCTAGCCCGAGCCGTATTGGCATTTGCACTTACAGTGCTGAAAGTAACACCAAAAAACATCAAAGTTAGTCTAATTTGCATAATTTCTGCACGAGAAAAAAACCTGTATTATATGTGATGTATTCCATGTTACTAAACATTCATACAAAAATTTATTCAAATCAGAACTTTCATACAGAAGTTCTGTACAAAAGACTGATTGCACTAATTTTGGTACAAAATGGCTGCTGGTGGCCATCTTGAATTTCGGACCACACCCAAAAACACTCGTTCTCATCCCACAGTGATAACAAAGATACCCAAGAAGTTTCGTAAAGATCGATTCATAAATACAGCCTCTAGCCTGAGCCGTATAGAAGTCGTGTACAAAAAACTGATTAGACCTAATTTCGGTACAAAATGGCCACTGGCAGCCATCTTGAATTTTGGACCGCTCCCAGAAACACTCGTTCTCGTCCCAAGGTGATAACAAAGGTACCCAAGACGTTTCGTGAAGATCAGTTCATAAATACAGACTCTAGCCCGAGCCGTATTGACATGTGTACTTACTGTTTGTAAGTAGCACTGAAAAAATCAAAGTTCATCTAATTTGCATAATTTCTGCACGAGAAAAAACCCCGCATTATATATGATGTATCCCATGGTACTAAACATTCACACAAAAAATTATTCAAATCAGCGCTTTCATATGGAAGTTCTGTGCAAAAATCTGATTGCACCAAATTTTGTACAAAATGGCTGACATCGGCCATCTTGAATTTCGGACCGGACCCAAAAACACTTGTTCTCGTCCCACGGTGATAACAAAGGTACCCAAGGAGTTTCATAAAGATCGGTTCATAAATACGGCCTCTAGCCCGAGCCGTATTGGCATTTGCACTTACAGTGCTGAAAGTAACACCAAAAAACATCAAAGTTAGTCTAATTTGCATAATTTATGCACCAGAAAAAAAACCGTATTATATGTGATATATCCCATGGTACTAAACATTCATACAAAAAATTATTCAAATCAGAGCTTTCATATGTAAGTTCTGTACAAAAAAAAAATTTCTGCATCGTCGGTACAAAATGGCTGCTGGCAGCCATCTTGAATTTCGGACTGCACCCAAAAACACTCGTTCTCATCCCACGGTCATAACAAAGGTTCCCAAGAAGTTTCGTAAAGATTGGTTCATAAATACGGCCTCTAGCCCGAGCCATAGCAGCTTGGCACTTACAGCTCTGAAAGTAACACTAATAAATCAAAGTTAGTCTAATTTGCATAATTTACGCACGAGAAAAAAACCCGTATTATATGTGATGTATCCCATGGTACTAAACATTTATACAAAACTTTATTCAAATCAGAACTTTCATACAGAAGTTCTGTACAAAAAACTGATTTTTGCATCATCGGTACAAAATGGCAGCCATCCTGAATTTCGGACCACACCTAAAAACACTCGTTCCCGTCCCAGGGTCATAACAAAGGTACACAAGAAGTTTCGTAAAGATCGGTTCATAAATACGACCTCTAGCCCAAGCCATAGCTAATTGTTGACGTACGGACAGACGGACGGACGGACGGACAGACAGACGGACGGACGGACAGACGGACGACGGGCCATGACAATAGCTCAAATTTGACTTCATCAAAGTTGAGCTAAAAATTGATTTGTAACACTGTCTGTTAAGGGGTTAATGAATTTGTGCGTGTCAAACACTAATGTAAAGGGCATTGTGAGATTATTGATCGATCAATAAATTCGTGCAGTGATATTATTAAATCTACAGAGAAACATGGGGTTGAAACAAATCGACAATGTTGATTTTGAATGGCACGTGGATTACATGCGGGAAATCGTGAAGCCATTTTGTTTATTTACAATTGTGCAGACGATGATGAAACAGTTCCGGCAACCTAATAAAATATGCAAATGAGTATGTCATGTGAGGTGGGTGGGATAGAAATATCCCACCCTGCTGTCTCACATGTGACACGCGTATGTTTCACGTATAGTGGGGGGAGAAAATAAGAACACAACATATTCGCCTCCTTGCCAGATAGCCTAAGTGACAAGAGTTTATAGGGGGAAGTAGTCCAGTTCCAACTCAGTAAGATAATTTGGTCAGTTTATGCACAAACACACTAAAGCAGTGCAGTCATTTTTGCTGGGTCTTGCAGTTCGGTTTTCTGGTTTGCTGCAAAAAAAATCCAAACGGAATTGGAAACCAAAAGTCCACCCAGCTCTAAACCTGGTTTTAGATGATAACATTTAGCATGCCAGTATTGGAGAGGGTTAAATAAGATCAGTGATTTTTTCACTTGTCGACATTTTGCTCCTGCAGATCGTTAATCAGGCATGGAGTGGTGGTACCATCCATAGTCCATACAGTAACTCAAAATTTGTGAAAAAAAGGTTAGGAGCACAAGGAAACTTTCAGCTAATGGACGTAGAGGTTAAACATGGAGGTTGATTAGCTGAAACTTTAAGTTTCCTGAACCCTTTTACAGAATTTTTAAATTAGTGCCCGAGTCGAAAAATTCCATTTACCAGATATGTTTATAGTAAATCATTTGAGCTGTAGTGTACAGTTAAAACTAAAAGTCCTGTCATGAAATGTGCACAAATAGCACGTTGATATGCGCGTTAATGTACGCATTATGGCCCAAGTGAAGCTACCAAATTCTGTACATATGGCCTGTGCGCAAGCAATGTTTCAGCCAATGGACCTCCGGGTAACCCGGAGGTCCATTGGCAGAAACATTGCTTGTGCACAGGCCATATGTACAGAAAACCCGGAGGTCCATTGGCAGAAACATTGCATGTGTTTGCTATGAGTAACCAGGAGAACCTGCCGTGATTTGGATGGCATTCGATATGGCAATTGCGCGCAATTCCAACGCGCAAATAAGCCTAGATAAGCGCACTATTGGTGACAGGACTTCTTTGAGAGAACCACCGAGCAACGGCGAGCAACTGTCAGCTCCCCAACATACTGACTCCACACAAGCAGGGTTAGCAGTGGTTGAAGACAGGTGCACCATCGACGTGCAGTACGCCTTAGTACACAACACCACCGTGGGGGCCACGTGGGCAATGGGGGTGAAGTGTCTTGCCCAAGGACTCAACGTGGTTCCGAGGACCTCTTGGCTTGCAGCCTGCACCTCTACCAACTGAGCCACTGTGCCCCTCCATTCACCAGATGTTTTTAGGCTAAAAAAAAATAATGTTTTGATTCTCAGGCCCTCCCTCGTTGGATTTGAACCTCCTCATTAGACATTTTTATTATGTCATGTTTTTTAAAAAGTTTGTGAAAACTTGGAATGGTCATTTTTTCACATTTCTCGACATATAATTATTTAGCTGTGTTTGCAGTAAATTGTTTTTTCTTGTTGCAGTTTATGGGAGAGTGCCCAGGGGCACTCTCCCATAAACTGTAACAAGGCAAATTGTGATATACTGGATCATGATTTAATTATTTATTTATTTGCTGGTGTTTAAGGTCATATATTTCTGCACAGTGGCTAAAAATGGCCGCAACACCGATATAAACTCAAGATTAACCAATCATTTGGAGCTATGTTTCCCATTTTAAAGGACTCCTACCCCAAGCATTGGTTACTGGGGCCTATTCTAATGGATCATGATGCTTGACAGATCTATACCATTAAAAAGAACAATAAAATACAAATCCTTTAGCTGTTGTTATGGCAGTTAGTTATAAAAGGTATACTATAATTACACTAAAATACAACCTTTTCTCTTTTTCAAGTGGAAAGACAGCAAAAAGATTTATTGAGTATACTCAACCCTTTACACGAAAGAAAAAAAAATAAAAATAAAATCCTCCCTCCCTCCCTCCCTCACTGATTTGAAAAAAAAATTGCCTCAGAATCAATTCATTTTTTTTATTTGGCCTTATAGTAAATCATTTGATCTGTAGTGTATACTGACTTCTCTCAAATTAATAATTGATTATAGCTCAGACTTTGTTATCTGAATAATTATTGTGATAAGAAACATAGATAACTTACCAGAAAAAAGTTAGGAATCTGGTATAATCTTGTTATCACTTGAATCTTGGCTGGTAATACACCCACCCTCTATTGATGACAAATTGTTAGTTGATAGCTGAGAACTCTCTTCTTTACTAGAGCAATCTAACAGGATTTCATTCTAATCACTTTTTATAGTTTGATTACACTCACTTATGTTTACGGTCACTTTTTTGTCCTCGGAAATTTCAATACTAATAGTGGGATCACTGGAAGAAATATCATTTATGCTGATTTCTTTTATTATGTCAGCTTTTTCTGCAATTTGGGAAGCCTGTGGTTTTGACACTACTGCTATATTTGAATCTACATTTGCTTTTCGAATTTTAGGCTTATAAAACCGTGTATCTTCATCAAATTTGATCCAGCTTTCTGGGGCTACATCTGCAGCTGGAGACTTCTTTATAAGGGGTTCACAAACCTCACTTGATGGAGAGAAAGAATTATTAGCGTTTTCAGGACAGTAAATAAATTGTGGAGCTAACTCATCTGAAGATCTATTATCTGGCTTTCGTGGAGAAACTTTAGGAGAAAGTGCAGGAGAAAGCACAGGTGGAATCAACACTTTTTTGGGAGACTGTCCTAAGCGTCCATCACTCTCTGCAACTAATGCTGCCCGTGTATGACTAAATAAAAATTCTTCATTGAAGTCAAAGCTGTCTGAATCTTTTCTCTCTCTTCTAGGACTCTTTCTAGGACTTTTACATTTGGCAAATTCTTCTGAAGGAAGAGTTATTTTGATTTTTTCTTTGGTGGGTGAGTCTTTTTCCTTTTCTGGGGAGCTTAAGGAAGTATTTGCATAATCATCAAGTTTTACTATATTAATGGGATTTGTACTTCGAGGACGGTTAATAGGAGTTGTTTTAACCTGATGTCTTTGAAGTCTTCTCAAATATGCCTTTTTCTTGCATTCACTTGTTATCAAATTAGGATCTTGATACACAAATGGTGGTGGTGAAGGAATATTTTCTGCCCTTGATCGTAATACTGGTGGACTTGCTGCTGGAGATGATCCCAACTGACGGAATGGAATTTTCCTAGAAGGTCGTCTCTTGTAATAAACTTCTGAATCAGAGCTACTGTTGTGACTACTGCTATCAGAATCATCTGAGGAGGAGCTACTAGAACTTTGAGCTCCTTGGTAGTTACTAAATTTGGGAGGAGGTGGTATTGTTTGAATATAGGTGTTATTATTTAAAGAATCGTGATCATCAGATTTATCACTGCATTCTACTTTGTTGGAATTCAAATTTGAATCATTAATATCACAATCAGACTGAGAAACAGGTGCAATATATATTTCCTCTGTCTCACAAGTACTTTGAGGTTCTTTTGACAAGGAAGACGTAGTTTGATATTTCAAGTTGTTATCAATTAGTTCATCCTTTGTTTTGGGTTCACAGCTTATCTCTTTGAAACATTCAATATTTATTGGTTCATTAATTTCAAAATTTAACTCTCCTTCTTCAAAAACTGGTGTACAAACATTTGTTGGTGTAGGACAATCTTCATCTTCTGATCCTAAATCAACTGTATCAAATGTTGCTAAAGGTGCTCGAACAGATGTTATTTCAATCTTGGGCAGTCTGAACATAATGACTCACCTCCTGAATGCAACAAAAACTTTGAGTTCAATAAAATTTTAGTGGAAAAGTTCTCTTCAAAGTAAACTTCTATTATTTCTTCACTCATAGTCTAGCTGCCAGGCAGATTTGATAGTTATGCCACTGGTGTTGGTGCAAATACTGACCAAGTCACAATTCTGACCACTGTTAATGAATGGCTGAACATGAAAAAGATAGAAAGGATAATTATATTAGTTCATTATGGGAAAGAGGGGCAAATGTACATGAAGTTGCACGAGGAGCAGGCCTGGCATTCTTAAAAACACAGGAGGGCTAAAAATCGCTCCCCTCAGATGGCCTAGGGGAGCGATTTGCTTTCCTCAAGCTTACAAAAGTTGAAAGTGGCAATATGAAGTTTTTGCTACTAATATATTCTGCCTAGTTGGCTTTGTACATATTATTTGGTGCTGCTATCAAGGTAGTCTCTGAGAGATGGCCATACTGACCCTTCCACACCTCCGGGCCTTGGCAAGGCCCGGGGTGTGGGAGCGGCAGTGTGGCCGCCTTACAGAGACCACTAACATAGCACAGATCTGAAAAGATGTGGGTTTTAGGAATAGGCGGTTATGGTAGTAATTATTATTTTCTAAGGCCAGGAGGGCTAGGTTTCACCCTCCTTAATTTTTTTAAGGCGAGCTGTAGGCGAGTGAATAAATCGCTCTCCTGAAAATGCCAGGCCTGTAGGAGCCTGCGAAGCTTCGATTTGATGTTGATTCTTAAGTTGGTATTCAGTTCAACCTGAAATTGGCTGTCAGATTTGTTTTCCTTTGAATCTTTTGACTGGAATTTCGTTTGGTATCAGGCATCTTGAGTCATCTCACAAAATGTATAGCTGAGATCGGAATTGTACATAAATAATGTTGAAAATAAAGACTGAGCATAATTTCTGCTATATTAACCCTTTGAACTCTAATGGCATCTTCCATATAAGTTCAATGGCAGCAATTAGAAGAGTCTGTATCATTATTTGGGGGAGACCAATCAACTTTTTCAATGTGCAGCCTCAGGGCTGCACATTGAAAATATTGATTGGTCTACCCTAAATATTTACTGAGCTACCATCCTATTTAATGACGTATCGTGTTGCTGGCCAGAAAAACAGCCGCTAGGGTTCAAGGGGTTAACATAAAAAATCAACTGTACCCATGCCACCATCCATACTAATTCCAGTTTCAATAGTCACTGCCACTGCTGAAAGCAAATTTAAAGTTCCCAAGCAATATCAACAAATGAGCTGGGTAATATTTCAACTATATGCCTTGATGATGTAGTTGGAATATTTTATCTGTCAGGAATTCAAGTTAAAGAGGCTTGTACTCGAGCCAGAAAATAAGCAGACTGACATCTGCAAAATGAGGTCCCCAGAGGGTGAATTTAGTGATGCTACCCTGCACAGCAGGGTAGCATCACTGAATTTACCATCTGTGAACCTCAATCTGAATCAGGGTATCAAAACCAAACAGAACGAGGTGTCCAGAGGATAAATTAGCCCACTGTATGGTATAGCATGATCAAATTCACCCTCTCGGGACCTCATTCTGCAAATGTCAGACACCTTATTTTCAAGTATGCTAGTATTCGACTTGAGGTTTGATTTGATTTCAAATAACAGACTTGATTTGATCTGAGATTTGATTCAAACTGAAAATATGTGATTTGTAGAGTCCTAAGTTGCACCAGGCAACTAGAGCTGAAATGGTTAAGGGGTTTTCTTGATCGATTAATCACTTGGATTAACCTTGGTTAACTGATTAATCACTTGTCCAAATAGATATCTGAATAATTGCCATACCGTTGATGATTTACAGCCTGAACCCTTTACCCAACATAACAAACAAAACTGACTTGGCCTTTTTACAAAAATCTCAATTCAAATTTATTATGTTTTCAATTTTTGTCTCAAACACATAGCTTATGACCCTCATTAGAACGAGCTTGTTGTGCTCATTCCAATAAGGGGGTCATAATCTATGTTTTTGAGACAAAAATTGATAATTTTTAGTAAATCATGAATTTATTTTGCAAGTATCGTCTGCTACTCGCAATTGGTGAAGGGTCAAGAATGACCATTTCCAGCCACTGATACGGTATGATGATCATGCAAGTAAACAAGTATGTCAGCAAGTAACTTGCATGCTTTACTCTGTCTCATATAATTGATGTGAGTCAGTGTGACAATGTTTGCCTGATTTGGAGCAAGTTACATGTAGTTAACCCATATAATACAGTAGTTCAAAAGTAACGTTTAATCGATCAGTTACTTTTTGGATTGATCAAGATGTCGATCATTGATTAATCGACTAATCGGTTAACCATTTCTGCTCTACGGGCAACACTTGCAAATTACAATTAATAAGTGTGAAATATCAAGCTCACAAAAAACCTCAAGTAGATATACCTTGTAACTGCTCATATACACAAACCTACAACACAAGTACAATAGAACTCACCAGTCCAGGCCTGTCAGTTTGTGGCGAGAGATCACTCTCACATCTATAACCGAACTTAAATGAAAATAAGGAGAGCGGTGAATGCCCCTCCAAGACAATCTTGATAAACTAAGGAATTTTAAAATCTGTGTTCATGCAATAAAGACAATGGAAAAATACAAACAGCTTTTAACTGGTTGAGTGCTAAATTATTTTTGGTCATCAAAAAGTATTCACCTGTCTTTGACTTGTAACAATTTATAGGAGAGAGCCTTTGAGCACACCAGAAAATAAGCAGACTGTTATCTGCAAAATGAGGTCCCCAGAGGGTGAATTTAATGATGCTACCCTGCATAGCAGGGTAGCATCACTAAATTTACCCTCTGGGGACCTCAATCTGAATCAGGGTCTCAAGAATAAACAGAAAGAGGTACCCAGGGGATAAATTTGCCCACTGTATAGGATAGCATCATCAAGTTCACCTTCTGGGCACCTCATTTTGCAAATGTCAGACTGCTTATTTTCAGGCCTGCCTTTGAGCACTCTCCCATAAATTGTGACTAGGCAAATCCATACACGTGAAGTAATTTAACTTCAAAGATAATATGAAGCACATGTTCAGAATATGAAGCTTTTAACCCTTTACCTAACATGAAAAGCAGATGACACTTGCAAATAAAATTCTTGAATAACTAATTTTTTTCATTTTTTGTCTCAAAAACATAGGTTATAACTCCTCATTGGAACAAGCTCAATGAGCTCATTCTAAAGAGGGGGTCATAACCTATGTTTTTGAGACAAAAAATGAAAAAAATAATTAAAATTAACTGGCGATTTTTGTGAATAGCACTGGCTAGTTTTGGCCGTTACGTTGGGAAAAGGGTTAAGTTGCAGTACATGCATTGAGAATATACAGTTACTTGATAGAGTGGTAAATTAATTTCGATTTTTAGTAGTCATTCACGTCTTTGTCTTGTTACAATTTATTGGAAAGTGCCTATGGGCACTCTCCAATAAACTATAATAAGACAAACCCATGCAGACAAAATAATTTCACTTCTAAGAGTACTTGAGGCACACGCCAGAAAAAATGAGCAATTTAAATTTTGATATCATCACTTCCAGCACTAACCAGTTAAAGGGTCTGAGTAATTTTCCAGACTTTCTTCTGCACCACATCTTGGAGTCTCAGCTCAAAAGGCAGCCAAGATTGGACTAGAAACCACTGCCAAGTTAAATTGACTATTATCCACGTAATCTCTTCTTGATTGTATAGTACATATTCTCAGACCACATAGTTTGTCAAAGTCAGATTTATTTATTTATTTATTTATTTATTTATTTATTTATTTATTTATTTATTTATTTATTTATTTATTTATTTATTTATTTATTTATTGCTGCTTAAGGTCACATATTACTGCACAATGGCTAATCGTGACCGTTACACAAAGATGAAGTAAAGTGCTGCCAATCGTTTATACCCATGCAGCCCATTTTGGAGAACTTTCACCCCAGGCATTGGTACTGAGTCCTATTTTACCAGTGAAACAGAGCTTGTTTACCACAGTAAACAAGCAATGCTTCAATTCTAATGGTTCCCATAGGAGTCAAAGTCAGATAAAGACCTTTGATGGTAAACAGCTCTCAAAGGATGGTATTAAAGACAAGAGGCCCCACAGGGCCTGAAGTGCTCACCTTGAACAGACCCTGATATATACAGAGTCCAAGAATGATTCTACATTAAGCAATCAATCTCCATAGAATCCATTGTAAATCCCTGAGCCCCTCAGGAGTGATTTAAATAGTCCAAGCATCATGCCTTTTCTTCAGTTAATCATAATGTAAAATGTGGAGCTCCCCTATGGAGCCCTTTGTTACAACCTATGTGGACTAATCTTAGTATATACACCTCTAGAGGGTGCTTAATAAAAAAATTTCTAATTCTTCAGCTACATGGCCAATTCAGGCTGTGGGCCCATATATTAACCCAGGTACTCGATTTGAACAAACTTGAATCCCCCCCCACCTAGAGATGTTGTATACCAAATATGAAAGCATTCTAACTGCTGGATCCTCATATTGCACTAAGTTAAAGGCTACCATAGGGAGCTCAAATATTAACCCAAAGACCCGATTATTTCAACAAATTTGAATCCGACCTCCCTAGAGATGTTGTATACCAAATATGAAAGGATTCTGACTGGTGAATCTGAAGATGATTTTTGAAGAAATTCCCTCATATTTAACAAAGTTACAATTTGGGCCATAGCGAGCCCGAATATTACCCCAGGCTCTTGAATTGAACAAAGTAAGTTGAATCTTCCCCCCCCCCCCCCCCCCGCCCCCCCCCCCACTATGGATGTTGTATACCAAATATGAAAAGATTCTGACCATTGGTTCTGAAGATAAAAAGTTTTTAAAATTTTTGTAAATATGCTGACTCAGCATTTTCCCAATGCCACCCCCCCCCCCACCCCCCCTTACAGAACACCCTGACATAACCAATGACAATTTTTTATATACCAAATAACAGTTCTCTGTTCCATGAGGTTTGGGAAATATAAGCGTTTGAAAATATTTCTATTTTTAGCTCCAAGGGAACACAGGTTTTTTTTTTTTTGCACAAGTCAAGTACTTATGACCCAATAATACCACATACCAAATTTGGTTCAAATCGGACCATCGGTTCAGAAAATATAAATTTTGGGTGGGGCCAAAAAATCTTGCCCCTCCCATTACAAAGGCAAATATTGCTCCACGAACTTTGATTGAACTTGATTCTAAACCTCAAATGGAAGTGTCATACCAAATATCAAGTCATTGTACCCACTGGTTCATGAGAAGATTTTTTTTTAAATTTGGAGCATTTTCCCCCACCCCCTCTCTATGGGACTGGGCATGTTGAGTTGAACAAAAATGCAATGCCCCTTCGGGACCATCACTCACACAAACTTTCACTTGAATTGGCCCTGGGTTTTGAAGGAGAAGTCCAAAACAGTGTTGACGGATGGATGGACAGACGGCAGACAGAGAATGATTCAATACACTCAGCTTCACTTCGTCAAGATGAGCTAAAAAGCCTGTGCTACAAGGTTTCCTACCATAGTGAAAATGACTATTATACTGTGGGGAAGTCACTCTCATTCAAGTTAGTGGCTCTCTTATGATTTTTAAAGCAACAGGTTGGAGGTCTGATGTGTTTTATTGCCAATTATTGGTCATCTGTGGTTGGTCTTTGTGTACAGTTAAGAGGTATACACTTTAGATTTTTTGTCAGCAATCCATTATACCAGTCCTTCAACATGGATAGATAATGACAGCTTTGACTAGTTTGAACCAAAATTGTACACAAACTTTTGTGAAGGCACATATCCCTTTACCTTACATGAAAAGCAGAGACACTTGAAAAAAAAATTCTTGAATAACTAATTTTTTCATTTTTTGTCTCAGAAACTTAGGTTATGGCCCTCATTGGAACAAGCTCGTTCCAACGACAGGTCATAACCTAAGTTTCTGAGACAAAAAATGAAAATTAATAGGCGATTTTTTAGAATAGTGCTGGCCAGTTTTGGCCGTTACGTTGGGTAAAGGGTTAACCTGGTACTTTTGATAGTACCATCATAAATTTTCATAAGGGGGATTTATGAGCTGTATTCTCATGATCCAGCATATTCTGTTGAGTCTAGGGTTTAATCCTGGGAATGGGAATTCCCTGGTTCCCAGTTCCAAAAGCTAGTAAAAGCTGCTTTAAGCAGAGGAGATTAGAGATGGCAGTGAAGAGGGAATTGCAGCCAGGAGGTAGTGGTGAAATGTTAATATGTTGGGAATGACCTTTTATGAAAACTTTGCTGTAGTAAAGGCTTATTAATAAATACTGTGGAATACAAGGCACTTGGTTAACCCTTTACCCAACACAGAGAATATCAAAATTTATTATTTTAATTACTATTTTTTAAATTTTTTCAAAAAATTTCAACAAAACCATATCATGTGATTCCTCATTGGAATCAGCTCAACGAGCTCATTCCAATGAGAAGTCACATGATATGGTTTTGTTGATATATTTTTAAAAATTTATTTTTTTAACTGCTCAATTTGCAAATTATGCGGATGGATGCGGGCGATTCGTTAGGTAATGGGTTAACAATAAGAACTGGCCCACACACAACAAATGTCAATATAAGAATGCTCCAAAACTGTAGACTTGGCATTTCATCATATCTGCTACAGTAGAATTTATCTCAGTATAACCTACACCTACAGATGAGGTTGAGAGGTTCCAAGACAACTCACATCTTTGAAGATCCATTCCTTGGGCAATTTGTACCCTAATATCAGGGTACGAATTGTCTCTTACAAAGGTACAAATTGTCCAGCATAAAGGTACAAATTGTCCTGTGTAAAGGTACAAATTGTCTAGTAAAAAGGTACAAATTGTTTCATGGAAAATGGATGAACTTCACCCGAAATAAATATTTGAGGTATTAGAAACTTCAAGTTGTCTTGAAAAATAATTTACTCACATTTTTGAAAAAGCTTAAGCCCATTGTTACACTTAGGCCTACAGTTTTCAGATGTGCTTGATAACATCAAAATCATACAAAGAAAACATGCAAAACATGACCAATGAGAAAGACATATGTTCATTTGTTTCTTGTATTTTACTGAAAGGAAGGGCTTGTGTTCACAGATCACCATCCTGTTGTTCACCAGCGCTGATTTACTATCAAATTGAAGTCGCTTTGAAAAACCACCTGTTATAACACAACCGACTTGTGAAAATGATTGAGATGAACATCAATGATATTTTTTAAAATGTGGGAAATTAGTGACATCTTTTAAAATCCTGGTGATTCATTTCAGCCATTTGTAGATGCACAGGCCTGGCATTTTGCGAAGAGCGATTTATTCGCTCGGCTACTGCTTGCCTTAAAAAAATAAGGCGGACGAAAACTAGCCCACCAGCCTATTCCTAAAACCCACATCTTTTCAGATATCTGCTAAGTTAGTAATCTCTGTAAGATGGCTACAATGCTCCTCCCACACCTCCGGGCCTTACCGAGGCCCGGATGTGTGGGAGGGGCAGTGTAGCCGACTCACAGAGACTACCTTGTTATCAGCATCAAATAAAATGTACAAAGCTCACTAGGCAGAATTCAAAACACACAAAACTTCATTTTGCCACTTTTAGCTTAAGGAGAGCTAATCGCTTGCCTAGGCCATGTGAGGGGAGCGATTTTTAGCCCTCCCTCCTTCATTATTAAGAATGCCAGGCCTGGTCGCACATAGAAAATACAACTCTAAAAAATACACCTACAAAGGGACACAACACAGATGACATAGGTCAGTGATCTACCATGTCTTTCACCTTTTAGTGCATTTTACTTGTTACTTTTATGTTCTCATTTTTTCTGTTTCAACTTTTATTTACCACATTCGGATGAGAGTATGGATGCGTCATATCCTATTTCTGTTATTACTATACAGACCTGGCATTTTCAGGAGAGTGATTTATTCACTCGCCTTAAAAGAAACTGAGGAGGGCAACTGGCCTTAGAAAATAATGATTACCATAACAGCCTATTCCTAAAACCCACAGGTTTTGAGATCTCTGCTATGTTAGCAGTTTCTGCAATATGGCCACATTGCCCCTCCCACACCTCTGGGCCTTACTAAGGCCCGGTGGTGTGGGAGGGGCAGTGTAGCTGTCTCAGAGACTACCTGGTTAGCAGCACCAAATAAAATGTACAAAGCCCACTAGGCACAATTCATTAATAGTACAACTTCATTTTGCCACTTTTAGCTTTTGTAAGCTTGAGGAGAGCTAATTGCGCCCTTAAGCCATGTGAGGAGAGCGATTTTTAGCCCTCCTGCATTTTTAAGAATGCCAGGCCTGACCATATGTCTTGAAAATTAAATGAAGCATGTATGTCTTCCATATTCTTCCTTATTTTTATATGACCTGCAATTAAAGGGTATGAATCATTCGAAGATGGGGAACAATTCTTCAGGGGTGGGATATGAATAGGGCCCTGCAAATCTTCAAATTTGATTTGAATTTCAAATCGTTTGTCCAATTCGAATCAATTTTTGATTAACTGACCACCAAATACTGAAATCAAATATCCCTATGATGATCTCAGAAATTTATGTCCTTTCTTTTAGCGTATTTCATTATATGTGGTCATCATTTCCCGCCAATTAGGCTAAAGAAAATTAACCTTTTCATTCTCAGGCACCGGCGCATTTGTTTTTTTCAGCTTGTATTCGTCATATTTATTTTGGGAGGCAAAATGTATAAAACTATCATAGGGTGTGATTTTAGCGGTATCACATCACGATTTGTAATGCAAATGGACTTGGAATTAGTTTCAGTTTCACCACCTCTCGCAGCTTTGGTGCGAACCCGCATTTTTATTTGTTTCATATATAGGTCTCTTCGCAAAATGCAACACGATTCTCATATGTATGCACAAAATCAATATCTATTTAACTGGTTGAGAGCTAGACTAGTTTTAGTGATATAAATTTGTTCATCAAAACTTGTTTTAGTACAAGTTATTGGAGTGCCAACAGGCACACTCCAATAATTTGTAATAGAACAAATTTGTACAGTTAAAACTAGAAGCCCTGTCGCGAGATGCGCACAAATAGCACGTTGATATGCACGTTAATGTACGCGTTATGGCCCAAGTAAAGCTATCAAATTCTGTACATATGGCCTGTGCACAAGCAATGTTTCAGCCATTGGACCTCCGGGTAACCCGGAGGTCCATTGGCAGAAACATTGCATGTGTTTGCTATGAGTAACCAAGAGAACCTGCCGTGCTTTGAATGCCATTCAATATGGCAAATGCGCACAATTTCAATGCGCAATTAAGCCTAGATAAGCACACTATTCGTGACAGGACTTCCAGTTTTAACTGTATAAACAAACTATTATTTATGTTTGACTGAATACAAAACATGGGTAAGGAAAATGTTGGCTTTTGCACTGGTACCCTCATTTTTTTTAAAGATCTGATTCTGGCTTCTAGCACTCAACCAGTTCAAAAACTCCTTACTATTTTAGTTGTTCTATATTGATTTTGTGTTGTATGATCACTGTTAGAAAAAAAACTATCAGTGAAATCAACATGGACGCTCTAGTATTTAATTTTAGGCTCTCACAACTGGATTTTATCAGGAATAAAAAATAAAAATAAAAACCGCCCTCCCTCATTCGTTTAAAAAAAAAATTGACTGAGGATCAATTATTTAATTTTGTTTGGCCTTACATTAATATTATGGTTAATTGGGTAGTCAGAGGCTCAAAAGAGCTTTTATTTGCATAAACGAGGACACTATTGACCATAATTTCATTCTGACGATGTATTCCATATTATTAATATTATACAACTACCATGAATCACTTCCTTTCCATCTTGATCCATATGAACTTACAATGTTTGTTATCTGTGTCAAAAAACCTGTCGATGCACAATCTTCCCCAAATGTATGATTATTCCGAATCATTAAAGCAGTGTACGAAAATCTCTGATCTCATATACTGACTGAATGTCTGATTCGATTCAAATTTGGCTTGAAATTGAACCTTAAGGTACTATATAATTAAGAGAAATTGTTTATTTACTTTGAAATTCTCACCTCTGATATTCCATAAATTCAAATTAAAGATACACAAATTCTACATCAAAATGAAG
Organism: Pictodentalium vernedei; assembly: GCA_031216915.1. Classification (NCBI taxonomy): domain Eukaryota; kingdom Metazoa; phylum Mollusca; class Scaphopoda; order Dentaliida; family Dentaliidae; genus Pictodentalium; species Pictodentalium vernedei. Next base: position 401,966,358 of record CM062292.1, on the reverse strand, counting down.
GTTGAGATGTACGGAACACAAAAAATATATGAAATCAACTCACAGAGTTGACAGCTGGCACCAATGGTTCCTGGAAGTCTGCTACCGAATTCATACCAGAACTGATAATAAAATAATATTTCCGGAGAACAACTCATTGGCCAAGTGTGCTTCAAATATCAAAGAACAAAGCTAGGCATTCAAAACATTTTAGGGTGCAGCGATATGAAAATATTTGGGAAAAGGATAACTCTGTCTGCATTTTTGACTGAAGATGGGTTCCACGACCAACAGACGTGCACATTTCACACAATACCACAAATTTTCATTGAACAACAATCTCGTAATTCTAAGAAATTCCAACAGGTATCATGATACCATGCAAGTAATATGGCAACTGTGCAGTCTTCATATAATAACAGTATGTAATATTAAGGCGATCGTTCTCATTATTTGATTTTAGATGGCATTTTATATCCATGCTCTTTCTGTCCAATGACCTTGACCAAAAATCTAAACAAACAGACCATGTAAACAAAGCCAAGAGTTTTGGAATTTACCCCCATACTGCTCTATTGCTGCATTTTGAAGAATTCTGATGTCCTAGCTTTGTTCTGGGGTATTTGAAGGACATTTGGCCAGGAGTTGTTCTCATGAAATATTATTTTATTATCAGTACTAGTACGAATATGGTAGCAGATTTCTAGGAACCATTGGTGCCTGCTGTCAACTGTCAGATGATTGCATATATTTTCCGTGTTCTATACATCACAACCTTCATTTTGATGTATAATCTGAGTATACAGTCATTTTACCGATATCGAATCTTTACCAAATGCGGGTCACTTCAACTTTAATCACGTCGCAAAAATCGAAAGGTAACACAAAGTAACAAAACTTTGAATCAAAAGTTTCATTAATATTTTACTCTTTAAATGGTAAGGTTACAGTGTTATCTGGCATCTGCATATTATGTTATTTAGTTGGAAATCATTAGCACCCTGTCTAGTTTCCAAATTTCATTATGGGAATTCCACGTTCTATTTTTTCACTCTTCGACAACAGGGTCATTCCATCGGACCGAGACTTACTTTTCAGCAGAAAGCATCGCCATTTCATTCACCTCTTAGCAGGAGGAAAAGTACATATTTATCTGCATTTTATTTTTCACGATGAATTTAGCTTTGCTTGCATGTATTTTTACCTATTTCGAATCGGCAAAATCCACACTTGATCAACAAGAAATAACTCGAGATTGATTGTTTATTCCGAACTTTTCTCGGCCAACAAGAACAACTGCGTAAATCAAAGAGACGTGAACTGTATCTGGGTGTCTCTGTGGAGTATGTTGTGTCAGTGTTTGCAACAGCTCTGTCAAACTGACAAATTACATGGAGTGGGGTGGGGGTTGGTTGCAATGGCAGAATTCCATAAGGTGAAGAATAATTGTGTAAATGGGAGAGTGGGAGGATAGGGTGGGGATTTGAGTGATTCCCGGGCCGCACAACCTCAAAATTTTTTGAATGTGATCAAGTTACCCTGCTATTACCTGTGCCACCACCTCTCCACTTGTGATCAAGGGAAGAGTTGGGGGGTCATAGGCAAAAGGCCAGTTATCTTGGTCAATATTATATGGTCACATTTAAAATTAGTGGTAGCGTGACCTGGGCACCACACACACACACACACACCCTCACCCCCCCCCCCCCTTCACACACACACACGCCAGACTGGGATGCTCTTAAGTCATCCAGATCACTGCCGTCAGGGTGGTGGAAGCAGTTTGTGGGGACTTTTTGTCACATTTTTCTTTTTGGGTGGTGTCTGGAGGTATAACATTGTTTCCTGCAATTTTGACGCCCACCCACCCCCCCCCCCCCCTCCACACAGAGAGAGAGAGAGAGAGAGAGAGTTATGGGAAACCGGCCATGGTACAAAAATTAAATTACATGTCTCCTGACCCAGGGATTCCATCAGCGGGGCAGGGGGACCCTTTTAGGACATCTTTCCTCTAAATTCAATTTACTGCATCATTTTATTTGTTCACACTGCTGTAGATGAGTTAGCAATGGTTCTACATCTTTGCTGCCTGCCTGTGTAGTGCCCCCCCTCCCCCCCCCCCCCCCCCCACCTCGGCTTAGCTGAGGCTCCAAGGAGTTAAGTGAGGCATCAAGGAGACATAATTGCATTAAAATGTTTCACCTACTGCACTCTGATGTCGATAATTCTCACTTTTTATGCAGGATCATCTCCCCTGTGTTGGGAAAAAATCATCAATTTATATTTTGTTTCACAGAGCTCCAATGGAGTTCTTTCAAACAAAATATGAATTGATGGGTATATGTATGGGTAATATGAATAAATATGTACTAATGATAGATTTTATGCAAAATATTTTGTTCATAAAAGATTATTATTATAATTTCCTGGAGAATGCCTTAAGGCATTCTCCAGGAAATTGTAATAATATAATATTTATGAACAAAGTTGTGGGTTTTAACCACGTATAACGTATGTAGTTTTGGAGGGAAAAGCCACTAGTGTGGTGAATTCCAGCTGTATTGGTATGTGCTAATGTCCTCCCAAGTACAATATGCTTCCTACGCCCCTGGAAGGCATGTCAAGTTGATCAGAGGCCCAAATTCTCTTTTACACACACCATGTCTATAACCATATTCATCCTTCCTAGCAAAGCCCATGCAAATGTTCCCATTGCCAAGTTGGACCAGCAGGTCATAGAAGCCTATCGACTTGGAAGAGCCTTTTATTGATTAACAGTGTGCCAATATTGGTCCAAATTCCTGCAGAATGCCTTGTGGCATTCTCCAGGAATTTGTAGCAATATTACAATATTAGATATATTTTTTCATAGCTAAAGTGTGAACGGTATTTGTAAATGTTTATTTACTTGTTACTTATTATTTCAACTAGATAATCATGGATGAAAGTTGAGGATGCACCTCCCCCCCCCCCCCCCCACCCCCCACGGGTCACCGGGGCTCATCGACACAAAATATTCAGAATAAGCAAGCAGATGTGTCTCCTGCACCAGAAACGAAATATTTAATGTGGTAACCCGTTCCCAGTGGTTAGTACTGGTTACACAAATATTTAGTCCTTGGAACGTCAGTAACGCTCATTGTTGTCGCCTAATTTCGTTTTAAAACACCCCCAAGTTGAAATCCATGTTTTCCAATGCACGGAAGAGAAAACTGACCAACGATTTCACTCAGTATGTGAAAGAACATAACCGCGTTTCAAACTACGGCATTTAAAACAAAAAATTCCAGCAATTAAGTTCAATTTACGAAAAGATTTGTGGTGATTCGATTATCATAAATTGCTTCGAAAATGGTAAAATGGGTAGGTCCAACGATTTCCTTATCCATAAAATATAACATTCAGAATAATTTCCATTTTTTATCACATGATTTGGGATACTTTTCTGAATTGAAACAGCATAGAAAAGTTATTGGTGGAGAACATTTTCAAAACGAAATCGGATATGGTCTGAAAGTGGTTCGATATCGGTAAAATGACTGTATTTAATTTGAATTTATGGAAAAACAGAGGTGAGAATTTCAAAGTAAACAAATTTCCCTTACTTATGTAGCACCTTAAACACGTAATTCGACTTGAACGGAAAAAAATCGGATTCGCAGGGTCCTAGGTACGAACTGTCCAATAAGTGTCCATATGTGGGGTATGAGTTGTATGCAGGGTACAAAGCTATGATTCATCAAAGGTACGAGTTGCCGAGAAGCAGGGTACGAGTTGTCCAGAGGTGGAGTACGAATTATGCAGGAGAGGTACGAGTTGTCCATAGGCAAAGTACGAATCGTAACTTCAGGGTATGGATGTCCTGCTGCCGCCGGCTGAGATCAGACTTTTTGGATTTAAAATATACTTATAAAAATAACGTACATCGCTCTCTTTATAACCCTGTTACCCTCTACTTCATGAAAGATTGTGATAGATCTTGACAATTGACGATGCGAATGTGGTAAAATGCCAATGCATGCAACAGAATTGGCACCGTGCGTCCGTGAAAAAAGTTATGAACAATTTCCCTACCGAAAACCATCACTTTCTAATTTTTTGAAGGCATTAAAATTGTGATCACATATCTACCATTACCTGAAAATTTAAATTATGAATATATGTTACGTATCGATTATTTGCTCTGGTTGTGAATGATTGAAATTCCTGCATTGCTTTCCGTCTTCGCAATAATATAATCGATTTTTTCGTCTGCTGGAAAAACAGAAAGCTGGATGTTTACGGAAATGAACCCACTATCAAGACTAAAACAGCAAACCGTTGAGTGGAGCCGGGCTGTCAGTTGTCCGGAATTACGCACCGGTTGGCAATTTCCACAAGAAACGTGATGCTGGAAAAAATAAAAAATGTCTCAGAACACACTGGCGGTGATCTGTTTCTACAAAAGCAGAATTAAAATAACAAAGAGACGTTGTTTTTTTACTGAAGATACATTGGAAGACTGGGCAAGAATCACATTAAAAACGAATCCGACACCCTCTTTTTATTTTTTTTCGAATACAGAAGCGAAGGGTTTTTTTCAGATGAAGCGTCGCGCCTCCATCCGCCTTGGTCCTTGGCGGCTAGTTGCGCAGGAAAGTGTCCTTTATATTAAATATAAAAATATTAACTTCATCAAATATATGTATATATATATGGGTGGCTAATCAAACAGACCACCCCCCCCCCCCAAAAAAAAAAAAACATGTCGCACATGGACATGTTACTAGTATCGTACATTAAACATTTAAACTCGGAGTTCCTGAATGGCGTGGTATGTAATACAGGCAACAGTACTTTTTAATTATACTGGGCGATTCACTAATTCTTTAATCCTACAACCCAAGATATAGGATTAAATTATTAACCCTGTACCCAACGCACAGGATATCAAAATATTGTTATTTTCATTTTCTTTTCTTCAAATTTTTAAACAAACATTTAACAGAACCATATCATCTGATCCTCTCCGCATTGGAACAAGCGGGTCACATTATAAGTTGGGGTGAGGAGGTTAAAAAAAAAAATCTGTTTTTTTTAAATTTAATTTTTTTTCAACTGCCCCATTTGTGAAGTAAGCGGGAGGAGGTGGCCAATTCCTTTTGTAAAGTGTTAATCGGATTTTCCTAAACTATTAATTGTTCATTATATTATTTGTTCATCCACCGCCGATTTTCCTTTTATTCCCAAACTCATATATAACCGGTTGACATGGTGAATCTCGGAGGAAAAACAATCGCAAATGAATATCGTTAAGTCCTGAAGTATGGCTTAATTTTGTAAGTCTACTTTAACTCTGAGAAGACAGGGAATCAGAATGAATTTATTGAATATGACATACCGAGAAAAACTTACAGTAAAGCAGGTGCTTCTAGTCAAGTGTCGTCTGCCTATTCAGGCAGACAACCCTTGACTATAGAAGCATCTGTTCGGTGTTTAATTCTCATCCAGCCCAAACATAGCCGAACCGTCACAGTCAGATTACCTGCCCTATTACATCACAGACAAGAAAACTCTACTCCCGGCTTCAAGAGTTAAACGGGGAAGTAGAAGGATTCTACCCAGGGCCAACCTACGCTCTTTTATATTTCGCTGCCCAAATCTTCTTTTGGCTTACCTTGGTAGATAAATTTAGACATTATATTTGTTTCAAGTTTGTACAAAGATTCAATTTAAACACGCCAAGATCAGCTCCGGGGTGCTTTTAAAGCCAGCATTACACAAAATATTAAAACACAGTGTTAAAAACGTGCCGATACACTGGCAGCGTAAACCACAGAAGCCAACACTGAACCAACAACTTACAATGTTTCGATGAATTAGACAACTCGGTTACATGCAATAATAACCCTTTGTCGGCGGCTGATTTGTCGATTTTTAAACCTATATAGGTTCGTTTAACTTTCACCCAACGCAGACGATATCAAAATTTATTATTTTAAATATCATTTTTTCAAAATTTTCAAAAAATTTCAACAAAACCATATCATGTGACCCCTCGTTGGAACGAGCTCGACGAGCTCGTTCCAACGAGGGGTCACATGATATAGTTTTGTTGAAATTTTTTGAAAAATAATATTTTTTCAACTGCTGAATTTGCATATTACGCGGGCGGATGCGGGCAATTCGTTAGGTAAAGGGTTAAATGAAGTAGCCTGTCGTGACTTTGCCATACGGATCCGTAGAGTCGATCAGCATCATGCACACTGGCAAGAAATACCCTGACAGGTCTGTAGAAATATTGAGAACTCCGAAAAACATCAAAATGCATTCAGAAAAAGGTTGAAAGTCATTTTCTGTCCGAAATGTTTCATAAGTCGTGGTTTCTGTAGGAAGCCATATCTATTTTTTTATATTACATACATGGTCAGCGGCAGATCAACTTTCTCTGAAAAATAACTCCACTTCGGGGAAACATCTTGCTCTTCAGTCACTTCCAGACGCTGCAATAAACTGTAACAAAAATAAAAATACGGATAGAGTGTATCCCACTAGAATGTCTATCTTTTCATTGTATAACCTTATTAATCTACAATATAAATGGTGAGTGAGACTCAGTGTGTGTGATTCTGTCCGTGTCTCTATCCAGCTAGAAATTCAAGCTTTGATTTTCTCCCTTGATGTGCAATGCAGCTGAAAATTTGCCGTCGCGTGGGTGGGACGGGCCGGGCAGCAAGTTGTGTAAAACTTACAAACCCTAAACCATTTACCATAGCTTAGTACAAGTTTGATCTGTTAATTGTATATAGGTTATAGAGTATACGGCGGTTAATTGATAAAAGTCTTGTAATCTATTGAAGAATTAGTCCGACATCCTCAGAAATTCTCCGCATTGATAGACATTTTTTGCCTCAGTACATCGAATATATGCATTTAATTTATTATATCTTGTTTGACGAGCTCAATCATCTCTGTCAAACCAGAAAAAGCAGAATACATTCTCAGTTTATAACTGGAAGATAAGAAAATGATCCAACTCCCGTTAATTTATAATCCCGTTAATTAAATATTTTTCTCTGGCAAACTGGCTATTAAATTAATGATCCAATTCCCGTTAATTTTATAATTCCGTTAATTAAATATTTTTCTCTGGCAAACTTGCTATTCAGTTAACAGGGTTTCACTGTAGCTTCCAATTAAAAGGAAGTACTTTAATACCTTTTACACTAATTAACAGGCATGGATTACCATCCGGGAACAGCATCAGGTGTCACACTACACCCATGCAACACTAAGTATTTTTGGTGGATTGTTTCATATATTCATCTGGATTTCATAGTCATGTTGACATATTTAGAAGCCCACAAGAAATGCCGCTCGGGGTGGAAATTCCCCATTGACTGCCATTGCTAGTCCATCGATATGGCATCTGCATTCCACTTGTCCTTCCTGTCAATTACAGTTAACCGATTAATCGATTAATCAATGATCAACATCTTGATCGATCCAAAAAGTAATTGATCGATTATCCGTTGCTTTTGAACTGCTGCATTATATGGGTTAACAAAGGAACAAACTTGCTCCAAAACAGGCAAACATTGTCACACTGACTCACATCAATTATATGAGACAGAGTAAAACATGCAAGTTACTTGCTGACATACTTGTTTACTTGCATGATCATCATACTGTATCAGTAGCTGGAAATGGGCATTCTAAACCCTTTATCCAGTGCGGGTAGCAGACGATACTTGCAAAATAATAAACAAAAAAAATTCAATTTTGTCTCAAAAACATAGCTTATGACCCCTCATTGGAACGAGCTCGTTCCAATGAGGGGTCATAAGCTATGTTTTTGAGACAAAAATTGAAAACATAATATATTTGAATGGAGAACGGTTTTGTTTGTTACATTGGGTAAAGGGTTCAGGCTGTAAATCATCAATGGTATGGCAGTTATTCAGATATCTATTTGGACAAGTGATTAATCGGTTAACCAAGGTTAATCCACGTGATTAATCGATCAAGAAAACCCCTTAACTGTTTCAGCTATATTGCCAATGACAACAACCAAAACGGTTCGCCTTAATGTTCGGGTTGCCCTGGAAAGCGGATTATGCTTTCTTTTGATATTATTTTTCAAATCTTTTCTAAGTCACAAGGTGCGTTGTTGACGAAGAGGTATGGAACTGCATCTCTTAATATGGGGTCAGGACAAATTTATTTAGGCATATCGACCAGAAAATCTTGTCAGAATCAGTGAATGACAGTCGCTGTATCATCATATCAACAGTCGGATCTGTATATATTGATGAGCATCACCGAAGTATGGCCGATTGTGTTCACAGTTGTTTTCTGGCCTGACTTGTCCCCAGTTTAACCGACTGTCACGTGCCTGACCGTTGTTAGAGCTGCACGGTATATCGATAAACCGACACATACCGGTATTCAAACCAGTATCGAGTGAATACCGGTCTAATTACAAAAATATCGGTTTATTCTGGTCTATCGTCAATATTTATTTCGCAACAATTTGTTTTCAAAATGTCTTGAATTTTGACTGTAGTCCCGAATGAATAATATTATCCCTTTACCCCACGAATCGGCTGCATCTGCCAGCGTAATATCCAAATTCAACAGTTGAAAAATATTTTTAAAAATAATTCAACAAAACCATATCATGTTTCATCAGTGAAAAGGAGTGACAGATGTGCAATTTGGGCGTGGTGGAGACCGTGGCCTGGAACACTTTCTTCTAGAATGCCCAAAATACCAGTCTAAAATAATAAGATTCACTGGGAGTATAATGGGGAAGTGGGATAGGAGAATGAAGGACATGTGGTTTGTGAGAGACTCAAAAGAGAAGGTTAATATGCTAATTGGACAGATTGGGAAGAATGGGGCAAGGGATGTCACCAAGCAGTTGTCCCCGGGTGTTGGGAGGAGAGAAGAAGCGTGGGAATAGGGAGGCAGTTGGGAGTACAGGGGTAACCAAGGCCTTCTCACCCGAGAACCGCGACAAATCAGCAGCCGGCTAAAGAGTTATTATTATTATTATTATTATTATTATTATTATTATTATTATTATTATTATTATTATTATTATTATGGGACCCCTCATTGGAACGAGCTCGTTGAGCTCGTTCCAATGAGGGGTCACGTGATGAAATATTTGGGAAAACTAATACCGGTATTTAAAATAATAAATTTTGATATCGTCTGCGTTGGGAAAAGGGTTATTCGAACAGCATCATCAAGGCATGCTAATTCGTTCCACTCTGATGGCTCATATCCTGATTGTAGTACGTACGTTCAGATATCTGAACAGTCTTTCGATATATCGATATACCGCGGTATTTTTAAAATATCCATATCAGTATTCAGATTAGAATATCGTGTAACCCTAATTGCTGTTGTAATGGGACCCATTACTCTGTTTACCAGTCCTCTGTGTAACTAAACCAAGTCAGTTAGAAAATGCCCCGAGTGCCCCCTCGCCACCTGAATGAATTATCAAAACAAGTTCGACTCACCCCAATAAAAGATTGGTGACGCCGAAAGCTTTCTGAAACGGAGAGATATTTGCCTCCCACTGAAGGCAATGTGGGAAGATTTGGCTGATTGGTCTTCATTCATTGGCCTTTCGGGATGTCTGGGACCTTTATTACCAATACAATTGATGGCATAATTGCATGTCCCCTTTTTAACCACCTGGCCCATCTCTTTCATGCAAATGCCTGCTTCATACTTGTAACTGTGATTCAGACGTATATCGTAAACAACTCGTTGAGTGTTAAACCCACCCGCATACTATACGCCTATAAATAATTACTGGATTTGTTGTTGAGTCGGCTTTCCGTGGATTTTCAAACGAACGAGAGTCCAAGAGCTTGGAATTGAGAGGAAGACAGCTTTAAAATGATACTCTCGCCTAATTTCGTCGTCTGCTTTATAATAAAGTAATCGAATTTATATGCATGCCATTGGAAACTTTGGGGGCCTTTCTCGTTTTATATATTATCAGATATGTAAATCATTTTTACCTGATCCGGGCTCCCTGTGCTGGCCTGATGAATATTCAAAAATAAAAAAGACAATGTTTGTAACAACCTATTATATAAATGAGAAGTGTGTAGTTCGGTGATTCAATCACCCAGTCCAGCTAGAAATTCAAGCTTTCATTATCTCCCATGACATGCAATGCAAACAGAAATATTCCGTCGCGCGAGCAGCAGGGCTAAACGTCCATGGCTTGTTATACATAATTGCCCCAGGGCCGTATTGGGGCCCGTAGGGACAGTGGGCACGCCATTTTTTTTGCTGAGGCACTGTTGCCAGTGCCTTAGGGTTCCAATGGTTAACCCTTTACCTAACATGAAAAGCAGACGACACTTGCAAAAAAAATTCTTGAATAACTATTTTTTTTCATTTTTTGTCTCAAAAAGATAGGTTATGACCCCTCGTTGGAACGAGCTCGACGAGCTCGTTCCAACGAGGGGTCATAACCTATGTTTTTGAGAAAAAAATGAAAATATTTTGAAAATTAATTGGCGATTTTTGAGAATAGCGCTGGCCGGATTTGGCCGTTACGTTGGGTAAAGGGTTAAAAGCACTTTGCACTCTTCGCCGTAGCGATACATGTACATATGTATTTATCCATATATATATACTTTCAACAGTATACTATATATATATTTATATACAGTACATTATTTTAATGCTTATTTAAATAATATGTCAAGTTGTAAGTAGAATTCTCCAGGAGACCCACAAAATGGATATAGAACTATGCGCTGCGGCATAGTGCCTACCGTATCAAGGTCAGGCTGTCAGCTGTTGTGGGGTGAAAGATTGAAGTGCTGGAGAGAGCTCCGAAGTACCTAGAAGCCTAGGGGCCCAGCCATCGGTTAATACGGCACTGATTGCCCTTTATGATTTCGCATGGCGATAAGCTTTATACGGAACGCTGGCGCGGTAACTAATAAAAGAGGCGAAGGCTATAAATTTCTAGACTCTGTAGTGGAAAAGTCAGCTTGAGCGATAAACCGATGACTGGAATTAAGCAATTGAATCAGCGGATTCAATATGCCATTTAGTAAGCGCTCACTCGATCTTTCATTCGCGGATGATTTGATTTGAGCCCCAATTTTGGAATACCCCCCACAATACGACCCTAATCTGGAGATTCCCCCGATGCTGGGGCGCGTGTGCTCACTCTACTTAATCTATGTGAGTCAGCCGTAACTGTCCTCATATTTTGGGAGGAGATGACAATTTTATTGTAGAATACAGCAGTTTACCATAGAGTGATCCATGTACTATTGTTACCCTTGGACAGACATGTGTATTCAGCTGCATTTGAATTTAATTTCATAACTGTCAACAAACTACTGATTACTTATAAATGTTGATATGATCGGATATACCATTAATCCCCAACTAACAACGAATCGCGCACCACAAGTACAAGATGTGGCTAGAGGGTTTCTGCTGGGGGTGCCACCGGTGTAAATTCCAACTGTGAGTGGTTTCGATACGTGGTTGCACTGCAGCGCTGGATGATATCTTTTAACCCTTTACCCAACGAATCGACCGCATCCGCCCACGTAATATGCAAATACAGCTGCTGAAAAAATATTATTTTTCGAAAAATTTCAACAAAACCATATCATGTGACCCCTCTTTGGAACGAGCTCGTTCCAAAGAGGGGTCACATGATATGGTTTTGTTGAAATTTTTTTTTTAAATTAAAAAATGATATTTAAAATAATGAATTTTGAAATCGTCTGCGTTGGGTAAAGGGTTATGAACCCTTCTGAAAATTTTCACTAGTCCTGAAACGGAAAAAGCATCATTTATAATGTGTCTGGGTCAGAAAATTTACCGGATTGATGTCAGAGTCGAAATTTTGAGGCCATGTCAATTTTAGAGTAGGAAATTTGAAACTCAAGTTTCCAGTTGGAAATAAAAGAACAAAATTTCTCATCATTAGTTGGAATTTTAATATTTTTCATGAACAACGTTAATTTATTGAATTTCCAACTATTTGATTTTTGACCTCGGAATTTCCAACTATTGAAAAAAAAATACTCTTAGACCCCCCCCCCCCCCCCCCCCCCCCCCCCTGTCGCCCCATCTCTGCACAAGTACCTCTATTATTTATTATCAGGTCTGTCATCTTTTGTGTCGCATTTCTCTTTATAACAATAGAACACATCTTATCAGGATTCTACCGGTCTCACAGCTTAACTCTTTGATCACTAGAGGCCGCTTCATCGGCCCAGGGACATTGTACGACACACTTTCATTAAGTAGGACGCCTGCTAAGTTAAGAGTGGGGTAGACCAATCAATATATTTAACGTGAAGCCCTAAGGCTGCACGTTGGAAATATTGATTGATCTATGAATATGTACTCTTCTGATTGCTGCATTTGAACTGACATGGAAGATAGCACCAGCATTTAAAGGGTTAAGCTTCGCAGTTGTAGATCGTAGAAGGATTTTACCCGCATTTCAAAATGGTGGTGGAACTTGAATCACGATTCAAAATGTTTAGTACTCATTCGCACAAACCCGTTAACCATTTTCCTGACATAATTGGAATACTCAACGAACGCTATTTACAAAAATCGTCATTCAAATATTATTCTATTTTCAATTTGTCTTCCAGAATATCGCTTGTAACCTCTCGTTGATAGGCGCTCGGTGAGCTCTTTCCAAAGAGGAACCACAACAGGGCATCATATTCATACGAGAATGAGAATCGATTCTCGCAAAGAAAAACGATAGGGATCAACTTTGATTTTCGTAGAATGTTTGTTCTTGTCATAAATTATAAAAGTATCCCCAAAGGCCCGGAGTATTCTTATTTTTTGCTCCCCCCACAATAAACTTTGATTTGGCAGTGCTGTCTAGTGAAGTCTTGGCTGCCTATATAGGCAGACAAGACTTCACTAGAAACCATTGCTAAGGTACTGCAACCTCTCAGTAAGGCCACCAACATCCTGCACGTTGAAACATGCATGTTCCACCTGTACATGTAAGACAAAACACTCACTAAAACGTAGGGCTGAAACGGTTGGCTCATTTTCGTAACCGACTAACCGAGAGCTATAACCGGATAATATCCGGTTATCCGTGGCGATTATTTCACCGAATATGGGATCAAAACTATAGGAATTGGAAAGCAGTATTCTCAAACTATTCCGTAGTGTGTATACAAACGAACGTTGTCGAGTACTCGACAGCGTTCGTTTGAAAACACACTTCGGAATAGTTTCTGCGATTACTCATTACTCACGGAAACTGCCGATCATTTACGAAGTCTTGAACGCCGAAGTCGATTATTTCTCAATCTACACAAATCGACTTTGATGTGTAATCTTTCACAGAAGAGAAGAAGCAGATTTACTACGCTTTCAACGTGGAATGACGTTCACTATCGATATTTCGGATAACCGATTGGCGGTTTTTCTAATCGGTTAGGTAGCTAACTGTTTCAAACCGATTATCCGGCTAACCACCATTTCAGTACTACTAAAACGGGAACTAGGCCCTTATGGGTTACACTCTAATAAACGTATAAATGTGATATTTGTATTTTTACAATTGAATATATATTAATTGCATTCACAAGGGTATAACAGTACTCAAAAAAAGTTGCCGGGAAACGTACCAAGGGGGGCGCCGGACCTGGACAAAATTTAGATTTTTCGAACCAAAAAGAACGCTGCTTCTTTGCATCTGAGGGATCAATGACAATCCACATAGAGATCATTTTTGTCGGCATTTTTGTCGCTCATTTTGGCAAAATTTGTTGCACTCAGAACTCATCCAGCCGACCATAGTTCGGCCCAATGGGAGAAAATTTTGATTTTTCGAACCGAAAGAACGCTGTTTCCTAGCATCTGTCCGTTCAATGGCAGAATAGACTACTGGTATGTCGAAATGCCCTCCATGCTGCCTGCCAGTGGCCTCCACATAGAGGGCACTTCGTTAAACCGACAGTCTTTGCAATCAAATCCATTTCTCCTTTTGGTAATTTTCACGAAAGGTCATGTATCAACAGGCGTTGGGCTGCGTAAATTTTGGGGGCCCTGGGGGCTCGCAATAGGGGGGCCCACCGAGAAATTTCCAGGTGGACCCTTCGGCCAGTCCGCCTCTGTAAAAATTGATTCTGGCAGCATCAGTTTGCGGTAATCAAAACCGATTTTCGTGAATCGGGACAGATTTTAAGGCCCGTGAAAGCTATGTCGTCTTCTAGTCGTGATGGGGGCGCGGTGGCTCAGTGGTTAGGGGATTGGATTTCAAATCGAAAGGTCAACACTTCGATCGCCTCCAGGAGCAACTGCATTGTGTCCTTGGGCGAGGCACTTAATCCCGATTGCTCAAGTGAGGGCACGGTGGCGCTGTGTACCTAGGCGTACTGCACATCGACGGGACACTTACCTTCTCCAGTGCTAAACCTGATTGTGCGAAATTGGTACGTTGAGGAGTCAGACATTACTCGCTGCTGTTCGGTGGTTCTCTCCGGGTATTTATTTATTTAACAGGTGTTTAACGACACTTTCGACAGTAAAACTGTCGAAAGTGTCGTTAAACCCCTGTTAAATGAATAAATAAATTCTAGTTGTGTTTGATTAAGGTTGTCCGTACAACATTTAAATGCCCTCAGTGACCTCTGTTGCTTATTAACGGCGTTTGGTCAAATAAACTCAATTCCTTTCTCAGCCGTGATCGCGCCCTAGAAAAGACAAGTGTCACAATAAAATGGTTCAACTCATAATATTTAATATATCTATCATTTATTATGGTCTGATCGTGTAGTTTACTGTACATGTGTTATATGTTCACTTCCCGCTATTCTATTGATCACCAAATCAATACACTTGCTAAGCTGCCACACTGGACTTTTCAGGATACCTTATTTATTCTGTCGAAAGTTTGACAGGTCTATATATGAAGTCATGTGACTCTCTCTAGAAATTTAATTTCGCTTTTTATTTACTTTATTTGGTTATTTCAGTGCAAACCCTCCGAACTCCAGGGATCGGATCCATTGATGGCCTTCCTCACAAGACCCCCCCCCCCACTCCCCCCCCCCCCTCGCTCACCGCCAACACTTTACGTTGTGTACTGTTACGCTACCCAACAATCCTCGAAAGTGGAGCAGTGTCTTTTTACTGTGGAAACAAGTTCTGTGCGACTGGCTTAACACGATGGAAGCTCATCCATTTTAACCCTTTACCTAACATGAAAAGCAGACGACACTTGAAAAAAAACTCTTGTATAACTAATTTTTTTCATTTTTTGTCTCAAAAACATAGGTTATGACATCTCATTGGAACGAGATCGTTCCAAAGAGGGCCCATAACCTATGTTTTTGAGACAAAAAATTATGAAAATTAATTGGCGTTTTTTTTTTTTAATAGCGCTGGCCGATTTTGGCCGTCACGTTGGGTGAAGGGTAAACTCCTTGCATGCTGTTGACGGATATTCCTGTACTGTACACAAAATCTCTTCCCACTAAAATAAGTATAATTTGGGCACATTAACCCAAATTTCCCTCGGTAAATTGAATGGATTTTTTGACAAATGATTTCTGAAGTTAAATTTTAATGAAAATTATTTTGAAAATACTCAGGGTTTCAGAGTTAATACCTACTGTGTCCAGCGAGAAATACGGCAGTGTTCGTCAGAAATCTTCTAGTTTGTTGTCTTGGCGCTTTGGTTTCCTTCTGGTATGGACAATAATTATATAGTTTAACATAATTGACTTGCATCTGCCCTTGAACATACTTATTAATGTCAGCCTATAGAAGCCATCTGCTGCAAGACTGATTTTTAAAATGGCGCTTGAAAAACTGTAAGTGTGAAGATAGCTCGTAGGCTAATGAAAATAAAACCACGAAAGAAGTCTGCATGCCAGACTTGGTGCTTTTATCCGCCAATTAAGGTTGTTTACTGTTACGCTACCCTACCAGTAGAGATCCTCGAAAGTGGCGCAGAGTATTTTTACTGTGGAAACAAGTTCTGCGCTATATATTGGCTTAACACGATATTTGTGTTGCGGTTGCCATTTCGACAGTTGAAAGTGACTTAAGAGTTAGCTAAGATTACAAAAACCAACACACTTCGTAACTACTAAGTACTGCGTGACAAAAAATGTATGTCTGTTATAAAATGTATGTCTGTTACCCCCCGTGGGAAACCCGGGAAGTGAAGTAGTGCTTGTTTTCTATCGTAAACACACTTTGCTTTACTGGTAAAGTAGGACCCAGTAACGAATATTGCTTGGGGTGGAAGTCCTCTAAAATGGGCAACATGGGTATAAACGATTGACTAAACTTGACTTTATCTCCATGTTGCGGTCATAATTTGCCATTGTGCAGAATTATGTGACCTTAAACAGCAAGAAAGTAAATAAATGTCTGTTTTGGGACAAAAATAAACATTAGTCACAGACTATGTCTCGGCGAGTCGGTTCATGCTCTTTTCATGGGTAATACTTTTCAAGAACTGATCATAAGTTACTATTTTCTCTTTGAATGACGGTGCCAGGTTCACCGGCCAATCGTCACTTTATGACTTTCTTCAACATATAAATATAGAATGT
Organism: Pictodentalium vernedei; assembly: GCA_031216915.1. Classification (NCBI taxonomy): domain Eukaryota; kingdom Metazoa; phylum Mollusca; class Scaphopoda; order Dentaliida; family Dentaliidae; genus Pictodentalium; species Pictodentalium vernedei. The sequence goes on along the minus strand of CM062292.1, from coordinate 401,949,784 downwards.
ACCAATAGTAGCTTGGTGTATCAAATGTTCACTACGAGTGCAGTGGTCTTAACCGCGAGCCTTTGGTTGAAAACCCATAGCTGGTGTGTTCACCCCGATTGGTGTGTAAAGCTAAAATTTATGTCATAGGCTTTTTATATAGAGAGGATCTCAAACGAGTGATGTTTGGATATAAGATTTTTTGAAACGAGTTTGATGAATTTGATTCACAACGAGCCTTTAGGCGAGTTGTGAATCGAATTCATCGAACGAGTTTCCAAAAATCTTATATCCAAACATCACGAGTTAAAGATTCTGTATATCACATGAATTTTCGAATGTTTTTTACACTTTTTACTTAATTCATTGTCGCTAAATTCTCCCAAAACAACCGACAATCGGTTCGTTGGCTCAGACGCTTCACGCAATGACGTCATGAATGCGCTTTACTTGCACCTGTTGTTGTAATTGACGCCATGTGAACTACGTTCAAGAATACACGCACCGATTAGACACTAGTTGATAATCAGGAAATAAGACATGGGTCGTTACGTCGAAATTAACGACGTTTCATGTGATATATAGTTGTTATTATTATTATTTATTAAGGTTTAACGGCAGTTTAACAGCCAAGGTCACATCGTGTCGGTGACAGTTTTACGGGGGGGGGGGGGGGGTGAGGAAGCCGGAGTACCCTTTGAGAACCACCGAGCAACGACGAGCAACTGCCAGCTAGCTCCCCAGCATCGAAACATCGCACTGCAGCACAGGCAGAGTTAGATTGGTTGAAGACATGCACACCATCGACGTGCAGTACGCCTTAGTACACGGTGTCATCGTGCTCCCATGTAGGCAACCGGGATAAAGTGCCTCGCCCAAGGACACAACGCGGGTCGTCCAGGAACGGGATCGAACTCGGGACCTCTAACATAGAAGTCCAACCGTCTACCACTGAGCCACCGCGCTCCATGCTGAGAATTATAGGTGCATGTGCATTTTAGAACTGTTGAACAAAATGTGGGCACCCACTCCCCAATATCTAAAGATCGCGACGGTCCTGGGTGGCGGTACTTACGTGGAAAAGTGTGTGCCTACATTTGTATAGTTGGTAAAAAAAGTCACTTTCTTTAGTGGATGCATATTACCCGAACCTTCATGTGTGAAATGGTGTGGTGGAGGGATGTGTACCTTTTGGGAAGTTACATAACTGTCAAATCTGACTCCGCCAAAATTCTTCAATAACTAATTTATCAATTTTTTTCAAAAACATAGGTTATGACCCCTCATTGGAACGAGCTCGACGAGCTCGTTCCAAAGAGGGGTCATAACCTATGTTTTTGAGACAAAAAATAATGAAAATTAATTGGTTATTTTTGTGAATAGCGCTGGTCTGTTTTGGTCGTTACGTTGGGTAAAGGGTTAATGGTGTGTGAAGTCACCCTGATGCTTGTACGACAGAGGTGGCACGAAGAAGCACGCATTGCCAATGCCAATGAGGGAACTAGTCGTGGAAGTGTGCTTGTAGCTTCGTGCCAGTGCGCGAGTGCGTGCCAGGCCGTGGCCGAAATTTTGAAAGTTTCAAAAATAAATTTTGAGGTGTCACAACATCATTTTCGTGCCAGTGACGTGCCCAATGCGCAAACTATGCGCAACTCATACGCAACTTTTGCGGGCCACTAAGTGTCACTGCTTGTTAATGCGTGTCTCCGTGGCAACGTAAACACCAGTGGAACGCAGTGGCACGCAATGGTACGGATATGTTGCGCATAATTTGTGCACACGTGACCGCTTTAGCGTCCCAATGCGTGCGCAGTCGCACCCCAAATTCCTCCACGATGACTTCACGCATGCGCAACTATGGAGTGCCAATGAGTAACCGTACCCTGGCGTGAGAACCACGCAACTTATGCGCAAATAGTGCGTACTCTTTGGGCAACTATGATGTAATGCCATTGCGTGACATAGATGTGTCACGTGTTTCGTGGCAGATGCGGACCAACTTCGAAACTAATGCTTGTCAGATGGCACGACATGGCGCAAACTTGCTTAACTTTCTCGTGATGAGAAGTTTCGTGCCCCAAATGTGACGTGTGTTGGCACGCACGAATGCGGACCTGTTCGTGATCAAAATCCATGCAAGTGTCAAGGTGGCTTAACACAATACATTTTAAATCTTTGCCTGCAAGTACTTGCCGACGCACTCCATAATACCATTAACTTTAAAATAGAACTTAACTGGAGACAAATGTGACAATTGTTTGTCCATTAATCTCATTCATATACAAACACATTAGACCATTGTATGGACCAAATGACTGTTAAATATATGCAAACAAGAACACTCGTGTTATTGTAAACATTAAAGGGTATCTAACGGTAAATCTTTACATTGTTTACTTATCCTATTGTGACATTATCATATGTTTTAACACTTTAAACCAAGACCCTGCCATCTGTGCTGTGTCCTTGGGCAACACACTTAATTCCGAGTTCCCACGGTGGCGCTCAGGCCTGAAAATAAGCAGTCTGACATTTGCAGAATGAGGCCCCCACAGGGTGAATTTGATGATGCTATCCCATAGAGTGGGCCAATTTATCCTCTGGGTACCTCTTTCTGTTTAGTTTTGAGACCCTGATTCAGATTGAGGTTCACAGGGGGTAAATTTAGTGATGCTACCCTGCTGTCCAGGGTAGCATCACTAAATTCACCCTCTGGGGATCTCATTTTGCAGATGACAGTTTGCTTATTTTCAGGCTTGGTGGCGCTGTGAACTATTTATTTATTTATTTATTTATTTATTTATTTATTTATTTATTTATTTATTTATTTATTTATTAGGGTTTATAGACACTTTCGACAGCCAGGGTTATCTCGTGTGCGACAGATTTAGGAGGAGGAAGCCGGAGTACCCGAAGAGAACCACCGAGCAACGACGAGCTACTGTCAGGCTCCCCAACATATTTTACAAGTGCACTATCGACGTGCAGTGCTCCTTAGTACACAGCGCCACCGAGGCTCCACTTGAGCAATCGTAATTAAGTGCCTTGACCAAGGACACAACACAGTGACCCCTGGTTGGGATTGAACCGTGAACCTTTCGGGTTAAAGACCAATACCGTAACCACTGGCCCACCGCGCTGTGCACTAGGACATATTACAAGCCGATGGTGCAGTTGCCTGGCATCGCTGCAAACTCTTCCTGTGCAGGATTAGTATGTTGGAGAGTCTGACAGCTGGACGCCGCTGTTCGGTAGTTCTCACCGAGTACTCCGGATTCCTCCACCCGTAATTCATTGACCCTGGCCAATGAAAGTGTCCATATACCTCAATAATTAACCAAAAAACATGTTACCTGAAATAACGACCATAGCGACCAGGTCTAGTCACCAAAAAGTCCGCAATTCAGAGTTTATTATTTTAGCATTTTCCCCGCCAAAATACGACTTATGACTCCTGACTGGAACGAGCTCATCAAGCTCGTTTCAGTAAGAGAGTCACAAGCTATATTTTTGAGAGACAACAAAATGAAAACGTTTAGTTATTCAAGAATTATTTTTACAAGTATCGTCTAGGTGTGTTAGGTAAAGCGTTAACCATTCGGCAGCTTTATTTCTCAATTTATTTATTTAGGATTAACGACAGTTTCAACAGCCAGGGTCATATCATGTCGAACATCGTTTTTGTACGAGTGAAAGTAAGCCGAAGCACACGAAAAGAACCAGCAAGTAGCGGCGAGTAACTGTCGGTCTCTCGAACTTAGCATCGGTTGAAGGCATGTAATGTGTACGTACCATCAATGCATTGTGCGCTTCAGAACACTGCGCCATCGTGGGATTGAGTGTCTTTCCCATGGACATAAAGTAGATAACGTGGATCAGGATCGAACCACTGACATTTTGATCTGACGGCCATTGCTCTAACCATTTAGCTTCCGTGAGCCTTATCAAATGATAAATAATCTTTGTACAGTTCTTATTTTTGATCTCTGTCGGAAATGTACACTTGTTGCTGAACTGGTTGAGGGCTAGATTATTTTTGGTGGTCTTAATTTGTTATTCAAAATTTGTTTTATTATAAATTATTGAAGAGTGTCCAAAGGCATTCTCCAACAATTTGTAACGAACAAATTTATATAAACAAAATTTTATTTTCGTTTGACTGAATATGAAACATGAGCAAGGAAAACGTTGGATTTTGCTCTTATATCCTTATTTTTTTAACCCTTTACCTAACATGAAAAGCAGACGACACTTGCAAAAAAAATTCTTGAATAACTAATTTTTTTCATTTTTTGTCTCAAAAACATAGGTTATGACCCCTCGTTGGAACGAGCTCGACGAGCTCGTTCCAACGAGGGGTCATAACCTATGTTTTTGAGACAAAAAATGAAAATATTTTGAAAATTAATTGGCGATTTTTGAGAATAGCGTTGGCCGGTTTTGGCCGTTACGTTGGGTAAAGGGTTAAAGCCATGATAGCGGCTTCTAGCATTCAAACATTCAAATGTCCACCGAATGCAAAGAAAATGCAGCTTTCATGGCAGATCGCTCGATCCGCATGTGTATGGAAGAAGCGCGTGTGTGATGGCGTGTATCTGTGTCTATGACTCTGTGTCTCAACTTTTTAGACACACATCAATGATCTTTTCTTGAGAATTCGAAGTAAACCATCTGAGACAGTTTTTGTGAATCACGATGGCTCCCGTGGAACAATGAATATTCAAACAAATCTCTGTCTCTAAAATTGCTCGACTGGTTCGTTCTGTGAATTAAGACGTATTCTGCCCAGATGGCGCGCTTACCTTCAATTGCTGCTAATTCTGCTTGTGTCGGCTTAGTAAGTTGGAGAGTCTGACAGTTACTTGCTGGTAAGGTGGTTCTCTCCGGGTACTCCGGCCTTCATTCACGTAAAACTGTCCGACACGAATGGATCCTGGCTGCTGAAAGTGTAATTAAACCCCAATAAAGTAAACAAACATACTGACATTGAGAGACACAAGGATTAAAAATTGTTTATAAAAATAAGTTTTAAGATTATAATGGGATTTCGCAGTTTATTGTAGAAAACAAAAGCAAGATATTTTATTATACCCGTACGGGTGGATTTGCAAATAAATTAGTAAACTTTTAGTAAGAGCGTACAGCCGTGTTCCCACCCGTCTGAAACATCTACTGGTCTTAATGTTTTGAATAAGAAGCACATTTGAACACCATGAAAACGGATGCTTTAATATGGAGTGCTTCGGGTTGTCCTCTTGGCAATGGTGGGATTACCTTATATCAAGTTAAGGCTTGGCTGCCGGTACAGGCAGCCAAGACTTGACTAAAAATCACCGCCAAGCCGCATGACCTACAGGATGTGGTACAGCAGGATTTCAAGAAGATTGTCCAGATCTTTAAAAGTTAATGTTCATTCTATGACAATTGGTGCCTGGTGATTGGGAAAAAATAAACTAAATTGCATTGGGAAAGGGGGCCAAAACGGGACTCTGTAGACTACTTGGGAAATCCCCAAAATTTATTTATTGGTGGTTAAGGTCACATGCTTATGCACAATGGCTAATCGTGACCGTGACAGTTTTATGGGAGGAGGAAGTCGGAGTACCCAGAGAGAACCACCGAGCATCGACGAGCAACTGTCAGCTCCTCAACATTCTAACTGTGTTCAAGCTCCGCTCAAGCAGGGTTACAGCGGTTGAAGACATGTGCACCATCGACGTGCAGTACGCCTTAGTACACGGCGTCATCGTGCCCCCATGTAGGCAACCGTGATAAAGAGCCTTGCCCAAGGACACAACGCGGGTCGTCCCGGACAGGGATCGAACTCGGGACCTCTAGGATAGAAGTCCAACAGTCTACCAATCGAACTCGGGACCTCTAGGATAGAAGTCCAACAGTCTACCACCGAGCCACCGCACTCCCATCTCCAAAACAGATTAGTTGTATAATAAATGAATTATAAGTTTTCTTGAATATAAATAAATAAATAAATATTCTTTTAATTTTTATCTTGACTGCAATATTTGGTGAGAAGTTCAAATAAATAAAGAAATAAAAAAATAAAAAAATAAAAATAATTAAAATAAAAATAGTAAATATATAAGTGGAATGGTTAACCCTTTACCCAACGAATCGCCCGCATCCGCCCGCGTAATATGCAAATTCAGCAGGTGAAAAAATATTATTTTTCGAAAAATTTCAACAAAACCATAGCATGTTACCCCTCTTTGGAACGAGCTCGTCGAGCTCGTTCCAAAGAGGGGTCACATGATATGGTTTTGTTGAATTTTTTTGGAAAAATTTGAAAAGTGATATTTAAAATAATAAATTTTGATATCGTCTGCGTTGGGTAAATGGTTAAACAGTTCAGTGTTAACGGATTGTGTTTACTTCTCGTAGTTTATAAGCGACACCCTTAAATTACGGAGTGAGTAACGGGTGGGTGATTTGTATTTATTCAGTGATCATACCACGAACAGATAGAACACTATAGATATAAGATATATGTGTAGACATATTAGTAAATAATTAAATGTATTGGTATTGTTGTTACTGCGACCGTGAAATGACTTAACTACCAATGTCTTTTCTGTTTATGTATGCGCATATTTGGTAGCTGTGGCGTTTAAGTATTGCACGAGCTGTGGGTGTCACTGGATTTTTGTAACTTAACACTGCCAAAGAACATATACCTCGATCATGAGTTTAGTTTTTCGTATAAAATGGACCGGATTATTATAATGTTATGCAGTTTAAATCGTATTGTTGGTTGTCATCGAATGTCCGACTGCCACTGAAGGTAGGTTACCTCGATTTCCTCACGTTGCAGAGTTTGTGGAATACTACTAAAACATTCCCAGTCAGATTTTCCTCTCATCTAAAACTTATAATTTCTGAGAGTAGAACAAAAGAAACAATAGCAAACTTTAAGCTCGTTGACCGCCGGTTGTAACCGGCGGTCAATGAGCTGAAATTTTGAGAGTGCTTCATGTGTTTTTCCCCCAAATCTTAATTGTCGGGTGGAGAGAGTTTTAAGAGTACACCACTCTTCTGAGATTCTGCAGCATTCTTGTCGACACTTTTACCATGTCTACTGTCAAGTGTTTTGTTCGGGTTTTTCACACAAATTTGAACAATTTAAAAAAAAATCTTTCACTTAACAAACTATAAAATTCACACATTAATCAAATAACTTAAATAGGTCAATGTCGCGGTATTTAAAGAGATTAAGCGTATCTGAAACCCATGAACATGATGTCTAACAGCCTACAAGAGATAGCGTTTCAGCGTGATGCTAAAATTCGGATAAATATATTTACTACCATGGGTCTTCTCATAATTAGTTGATGTGGGTTGAGGTACAGAAAGAACACCAAGCGCCCTTAACCGGAGACAGTTAGTGTTATATCAGAACAATCGGAATTATAATTCGCCGGCGCAGGTTGCTATTGGACTTTAGGAGTGTAGATTCAAAGAGAGCCGGGAAAACGACGCTCCACACACACGGCGGTTCTGTAGGATTTGTTTCCATTAAATAATAGTCCCGGTACTGGAAGACAGAAGAATGATTGAGCCAGTCTCGTGGAAATTAATTTAAGACATCCATTTTGATTTTTTCTCCGAACTTCAGAGGGTTACATCGTGTTACAATAACTTTCTCTGTATTGCACTGCATTTCTACGTTTTGTGAAAAAAAATTATTGTCTTGTCTCACCACCGGAAAAAGCCGCCCACCTCACTGGTACTTCATGTATAGTTGAGACCAGGTGTTAAGTGAAAATCAATCCACCAGTCAGTACTTGTGCAAAAAGGACTCAGCAAACAAAACCGTTGCTAGAATCCCTTCTCCACCACTTGCCGTCAAGTGGGCTTACCAAGTGCCATGCAGTCAAACACAGTGTACTGAACATTTCCTGAGAATGCTTACTGGTGAGGTCACGGTATCCATTAACCCTTTGAAGACGAGCGCCTCTTTTTTGGCCTGGAACATGATACGTCACAACGTCATTAAATAGGGTGAATGTTCAGTAAATGTGTCGAGAAGACCAATCAATATTTTCAACGTGCAGCCTCGGGGCTGCACGTTGAAAATATTGATTGGTCTACCCCAAATAATGAATATGTACTCTTCTAATTGCTGCCATTGAACTGACATGGAAGATACCACTAGAGTTCAAAAGGTTACTCAGCCATATCGCAGTGTAACATGCTTCAGAGGCACTAATGAGCAGAATATAAAATACAATTATCCGTCGACTTTTGCGGGTCGATTTTTATATAACTTCAAATTTCCTTCCCGGTGCTTAGCTTTTTAGCTGCAACAGAAAGGTGAGCAACTTGAAAGTACAGACGTTAGACTGCCCATTAGTTTGTCCTTGGGCAAACTTTCTGTTTGTCATCAAATGTTCCTGATGTATTATCTGTCAGTGTTGGTGTGTACAAATAACTATGTTGTGGGGGTTATGTAAGGGCTTGTTCGTTTTGGCAAAGTACTCTGGTAGGGTAGCAGTAACGATATTATACTCATGTTGTTGATTCGTAATTAAATGGTCGCAGCTATCCTAGCAATCGCCATTAGCCCACTGTTTTCTACACAATAAATGCAGGGTTCTATTTGGTCTTGAAAAAATGTGGATTTTTAAACTATTTCTCCTCTGTGGTTCATCATGGTGAACGAAAAGAAAGTCACAAGGAAAAAAGTCACAGAAGAAAACCCACAATTTTGGGAAGGATAAAATGTTATAAGAAAAAAAGTCACAATGTCAATTGTTTATTCATCAAACGTACATACATCACCCGAACATCACAGTTTATCTCAGTTCATTTTATTGCATACTCAGTTCATATTTATTACATAATTCAGGGAGTGCGGTGGCTCAATGGTAGACTGTGCTAGAGATCCCGAGTTCCATCCCCGCCCGGGACAACCCGCGTTGTGTCCTTGGGCAAGGCACTTTATCCCGGTTGCCTACATAGGGGCACGATGACGCCGTGTACTAATGCGTACTGCGCGTCGATGTGCACATGTCTTCAACCGCTGTAACCCTGTTTGAGTGGAGCTTGAACAGAGTTAGAATGTCGAGGAGCTGACAGTTGCTTCGATGCTCGGTGGTTCTCTCCGGGTACTCCGGCTTCCTCCACCCGTAAAACTGTCACGGTCACGATCAGCCACTGTGCATAAGTATGTGCCATTAAACATCAATAAATAAATAAATAATAAATAAGTAATAATTACATAATTCAGTCTATGTTGGATCCGGCACCAGATTGAGTGTGAAACATCCTCGAGAGTGAACATGATGACCAAACACAGCCACTACTGTTCTTAGAACAGTATCCTCAAAGTCTGTAACAACAGTTTGCACATTGAGTTCATGTCACTATATTTATCCACTACAGCATGAAAGAACTCTTCATATTTGGCACAGTTCTTATTGGGAAGGAGAGCATAAACCGACGTGATAGTGGTATCACCGAATGAAAGACGGATGGAATCCACTTAACCCTTTACCCAACGAATCGCCTGCATCCGCCCGCGTAATATGCAAATTCAGTAGTTGAAAAAATATTATTTTTCAAAAAATTTCAACAAAACCATATCATGTGACCCCTCGTTGGAACGAGCTCGTTCCAACGAGGGGTCACATGATATGGTTTTGTTGAAATTTTTTGAAAAATTTCAAAAAATTATATTTAAATTAATAAATTTTGATATCGTCTGCGTTGGGTAAAGGGTTAAATGAACGCATTATGTGCCATGGCGAAGTTGCCATCCATATATAGTGTATTAGCAGCAGCCAAGAGCTGAAGATTGTCATTTGTCCCAACGACAAAGATGCAGTTGTTCTGATTGGCGGCATTGTCATAGATGAGAAAGTTGGAAGGACTGTAGCAAAGGGTTTGAGTGAATTCTGCCGGCAGTTCACAAACATTCTGGAGATGGCGTGGAGCAGGAGGAGTGGGTCGTTTGTTGCGTAGCATACGTTTGCATGTCTCTGCACATGGCAGTAGAGCACGCATATCATCATCGTTTTTGTTTTGGAAGCCATGTGTGAACTAAAGCCTAGTGATATTTTTCTTTTGTGATGATGGCTGAAATTTACAGTTTAGGAAACTTTTTTCTGTGATTTTTTTTTTCTGTGACTTTTTTTCTCATGACTTTATTTCCTACATTCGTAAATCATTGGTATTCAGCGCTACATGGGGGGAAATCAAGTGCGCCCAGACGAACTGTGGACGAAGGCGTCAGATCGGATGAGACATCTTTCCAATCCTTTAAACCTTGATGGTATTTCCATGTCGGCTTAGTGGCCTGAATTGGACTAGTCCATAATCGTTATTTGATGTTGATCAATTAATATTTTCTATGTACAGCTCTGGGGCTGCACGTAGAAATATTGGTTGGTCTAGACATATTTACGACACAGCATTGTACTTAAATGAAATCATGACATACCGTTATCACTGCTGAGCCGGAAAAGCGACATCTTGGGTTCAAATAAATACTTTTTTTCAAGGTTATCTGTCTCCAAGGTTAGGTTTTAATGTGACGAATTGTGAAAACCACATCTTGAACAAAACAGAAGTCTCCTCACATAGTCAATTAAACTTTTGTCCAAAGTTTAATCGAGTTCGCACCAATGAGTGGTCTTTCTCTGTGTTTTGCAAGAAGTTACCGCTTCTCGGAAGGTTGAATTTCCTGCCAATTAAGTGCTTTATTCAGCACCTCGATTACTGGAAAGAGGCATCAGTGATAGCTCCGATATCAGCGAATTCACAAGAAAACGTAATACAGTGGCGCCCACTTAAATGGATATCTCTTAATTGTATATTCCTGTTAATTGAATATAATTTTAAAACACAAAACCATTTACCATAACTTCAGTACAAATTTGATTTGTTAATTGCATATGGGTTGTAGAGTAAACTCCTGTTAATTGTATATAAATTTTTGTAATATGTCGAAAAAATTACTGTGACACGCACCAAATTCCTCTTATTTATCAAACTTTTTGGCCTCACTACATCCAATACAGGCCTTTATTCTATTATATCTTGTTTGACAGAGCTCTATGAGCTCTGTCAAACAAGATATAAAAGAATAAATGCTCATTTTACCTCCAGAACACAGGAAACTGAACAAATCCCTGTTAATTGTATACTCCTGATAATTGGATAATATTCACTGGCAACATGGATATTCAATTAAGAGGATTCTACTGTACTTCAAACATTAGGGGCATCGGTAATATACTTAGGATAGTTTTCGACGCAGCCCACTTGGTTCAAACTCCAAGCATTGTTGTCTACCCTCGCTACACTCAATACACCGGACACCCGATGTTTCAAGCGTGGGGGAGACAACACTGCTCTGACTTTGCACTGAGTTTTTAACTATAGGTCATAATAGGTGACACCTAGTGGGATGTACAGAAGACTACAGCATGGTCACAAAATAATACTTGGAGATCCAGCTGGGAGATTACAAAAAAATCGGTGAATCTGTAAAACCAAAACGGACGAGTTGCAGTAATTCTCTAAAGTATTTCTCTGAAAATACCCCGGTTCCCTCCGTGAGGGTCAGGTAGGTCTGATACATGGGGTGGTCCAGGCCTTCTCACGCGAGAACCTCGATGAATTAGCAACAGGCCTAAGTGTTCTTATTTTTACCGAATATAGTAATGATTATGAGTACCTACAGAAAATACTGATGTCGACACCGAAATGAAATTTCAGCTCTTTATGTAACACGAAAGGCAGACGACACTTGCAAACGAAATTCTTGAATAACTATTTTTTCCATTGTTTTGCGTCAAAATATATTTTATGACCCCTCATTGGAACGAGCTCAAAAATGGTCATAAGCTATTTTTGTGAAAAGCGCTGACAGGTTTTGAATGGTATGTTGGGTAAAGGGTTTAAAACCGCCGTGCTCTTCTAGATAGAGGGGTGGAGTTTGTCAGTGTTGGTTACATGTAATTGCACGAGGTTTGAAGCTCCAAACAGAAATTATAAGGGTCGGAAGAAGATGTCTTTGGGCGGAATGTGTGATTAAAGATAAGGAGAAGCCAGCATTTGATGGGTACCTGGGTGGAACCTTTGGTGGGTCACTGCTGTTCGAACTGGAGCAGAGAGGATAGTGGGAAAGACGGTGGCAAGGAGTACCAAACGTGTAATTTGGGAGTAATGGTGACCCTGGAGCACTTTCTCTCAGAATGTCCAAAATATCAGTATGACAGAACAGGCGTTACTAGGAGTATAATGATGAAACGGGATGGTGAATGAAGGACAGATGGTTATTGGGTGACACAAAGGACAGTGTTAGTTTTAAGTAATGGTAACCCTGGAGCACTTTCTCTCAGAATGTCCAAAATATCTGAGTGACAGAGCAGGTGTTACCGGGAGTATAATGATGAAATGGGATGGGGAATGGAGGACACGTGGTTACTGGGTGATACAAAGGACAGGGTTAATACGCTGATAAGAGAAACTGGGAAGAAAGAATACAGCAAGCACATTGTATTTGTAACAACGCCGTGGAATCATTGCGTTTTTGTAGTTCTAAAGTTGTTCTACTGTACAGTTGTGGGATTCCAATGAGGCATTGGCAACGTTTTTCAGATCAACAAATTCTTACTTAACCATTCACCTAACACGAAAAGCAGACGACACTTGCAAATAAAATTCTTGTAGCACTAATTTTTTGTTGTTGTTGTTGTTGATTTTTTGCGTCAAAAACATAGCTTATCACAGCTCATTGGGACGAGCTCGTTCCAATGGGGGCCATAAGCTATGTTTTGTGACAAAAAATGAAAAGGTAATAAAAATTGAATGGAGAATTCTGTGAATAACGCTGGTCGGTTTTTTGCCGTTATGTTGGGTAAAGGGTTACCCTTGTAATCTTGTCGTGAAAACGTTCTAGCAACATAGCCTGTTAAGTATTTTCAAGTAATGTTTCTTCAAACATAGTCATGGCTGCTGTAAAAGTGGCAACAAAAGAGATTATAATGCAAAAATCAAAAAAGGTATTGCTTGTTTTTTTTTCACAGAGTGGAGAGTAACTCTATATTTGTTTTCAACGTTTCCCTTCAGAAGACGACAGATATCTGCAATTCATAAACTTTCTCTGGTCTATGGCTGGGTTAACACTTTTATCTTCCAGGCTTTTGTACACTGAAGAACCCATGTTTATACATTATAGTATAAGAAATCTGTCAGTGATCAAATGTTTTTGTATTATAATGAAGGCTCTGAAAAAACATAAAGGTTGAAACGAATAAACACGCGAATAAAAAGGGACACTCGAGTAAGTGCAAGGTGCTTCAAATAGGTGAAGTTAACGGTTATTGACCAATAAAAAAAACTAATATCAAGCCGTGGTAACTTTGTCTTTGTAAGTGAAATACCTTTATGTCACATACTGATAGAAAGGGCTCTCTGAGCCCTTTCCATCATTATGTCACATAAAACATAAAATTAGATTTACTCCAAAAATTCTAAAAATGATTGCTGCATTTTTTTTGACCCCTCTAACCGTCTTTGGCAACGAATCGTTTAAATCCACCTGTTGTGTGCTGTCTAAAGGTTAATTGCTTTTCAATGTCTTTTGTCGCTATGTTTGTGAAACGAGTCAAGTGTGGGTTCCTGTATTACGGTTAATTGCATGACTTGTTACAAACAAAATGGACCACCTCTCTCGGGTCAATAAGATTAATTGATTTCAGGTAAACTCTTTATGAAAGAAGCAAAGTGATTGATTATTTGTTTGTTCTGGAGTTAATCGAAGGATAATTGTTAGTTAGAATCCTTTGTAATTGGTTCGTTGCTAGTGGTACCCGAACAGAACAGAGAGGAGGGAATTCCTGCAGCTTCGGCGAAATATGTAATATATTTATGAGGTATGGGGAAACGACGGTAATTTGATGAACGGAAAGGATTTATCATTTTATTTGTTCTACTGGTTTGTGTGTTTATTGTTTTTAAACGTGTTGTTATTAGAAAAATGTGGCCATAAAGTGTTATTCCGGGTTCGTATATCGGATATATCAAAGTGACAGTGACAAAAATGAAAGTTTCGAAAATGGCAGCTATAAAAATTAGCAGTGACTAAAATCAGGAAAGTTAATAGGTAGGATAAAATGACAGCAATTAAAAAAAATATTTTACCTTTTACCTGATAAAAGTACCTAAGCATCGAATCCACTTGATAATGGTTGCTGGTGTCGAGTTATGGTTGGCAGTTGGCAGCCAAGACTCGACACAAAGAATCACGACTCAGATTTGCACTAGGAATCACTTCCTATGATTTGATTGTAGGAAAAAATAAAAATAAATCCCCATTCTTTTAAGTGTTAAACCTGTTGTGATGATCTCTTTTTCAAACCAATATATTTATTTATTGGAGTTTAACGAGACTTTTGATAGCCAGGACCGCCCTATCAGACAGTTTTACGGGTCGAGGAAGCAGGAGTTCCCAGATAGAACCTCCGAGCAGGATTAACACTTATCAAGGCAAATGCATCATCGACGTGCTGTACGTCTTTCTACACTGTACCACCGTGTCCCCATGTGGGCAATCGGTATAAAGTGCTTTGCTCTACTCTACGACTCAACGCAGTTAACCCTGGCCAGGATCGAACTTTAGACCTCTCAGTTTGAAGTACGAAACTCTAATTATAGAGCAACCTCGCTCCATTTTCAAACCAACTAATTTGTAGAGGATTTGAATACTTTAAAGAGCTAAAACAGACTGGGTTAGGCAGACTGGGTTAGGTTCAATAGTCCAACTTCACATCTCACTGAAATTTGAGGGAAAACTCGTTTACCCAACGTAACGGCCAAAACCGGCCAGCGCTATTCTCAAAAATCGCCAATTAATTTTTAAAATATTTTCATTTTTTGTCTCAAAAACATAGGTTATGACCCCTCGTTGGAACGAGCTCGTCGAGCTCGTTCCAACGAGGAGTCATAACCAATGTTTTTGAGACAAAAAATGAAAAAAATTAGTTATTCAAGAATTTTTTTGCAAGTGTCGTCTGCTTTTCATGTTAGGTAAAGGGTTAACCTTAAAAAATAAGGCTATTTTACCAAGTAACTTTTATTGACTAAAATAAGTTACGTGTATACAGTTGCCCTTTTTGCATTTTCAAAACGCCAAAAACACAACATTTGCCGTAAAAATATTAAGTAAATATTTTCATTTTTTTTATCTCAACAACAAGCTTATGACGTCTTGGAATAAGCTTGTTCCAATGAGTGATCATACATTAAGGTTCAGATGCAAACATTTTCCAAAAATAAATTTTGAGTTGCTGTTACAGTGAAAATCCCAAAATGTCATAATCGTAACGTTGATGGAAGAGTTAAATATAATTCAGTTTCCTAATGAAAGACCTGACATTAACCTGTAACACTATGTGTCAAGGCCTGTCCTTAAACTGTAAAACCACGTGTCAAGGCCTGACATTAAACTGTAAAACGGTGTGTCAAGGCCTGACAATGAACTGTAAATTTCTGTGTCAAGGTCTAACAAACTGTAAAACTATGTGTCAAGGCCTGATATTAAACTGTAAAACTATGTGTCAAGGCCTAACATTAAACTGTAAAATTATGTGTCAAGGTCTGACATTAAACTGTAAAACTATGTGTCAAGGCCTGATATTAAACTGTAAAACCATGTGTCAAGGCCTGACATTGAACTGTAAACCTACGTGTCAAGGCCTGACATTAAACTGTAAAACTATGTGTCAAGGCATGACATTGAACTGTAAAAGTATGTGCTAAGGTCTGGCATTAAACTGTAAAACTACGTGTGAAGGCCTGGTATTGAACTGTAAAACTACATGTGTCAAGGACTGACATTATACTGTAAAACTATGTGTCAAAATCAGAAGTATTAAAGTGCAGTGAGGCCACCTAACTGAATATCTCTTAATTGAATAATCCGGTTAAATAAATTGAACTTCCAAACTCAAAACTATTTACCATACCCTCGGTACAAATTTGACTGGTTAATTACATATTGGTTATAGAGGAAACTACTGTTAATTGAATTAAAAATACTTTAACATGCCGAGAAATGACATTGACAGTCACCGAATTACCCTTGTCTGTGGATCTATTTCACCTCAGTAACGCAACATGGGCATTTAATCTATTATATCTTTTTTGACAGAGCCCCCGGGCTCTGTCAAATAAGATATAATAAAATAAATGCCCAGTTTATATCTAGAATCATGGAAAGTGACCAGGTCCCTGTTAACTGAATACTTCTATTAACTGAATAATTTTCACTTACAAAGTCGATATTCAATTATCAGGCTTCCATTATACATTTTCAGAAACTTTTCTTTTCAGACTTCTGAGACGGTAAATTTGTAGAATGACTACAATGAAAAAGAAGTCCAGTAAACAGCTGCAGGATGCGAAAGAAGAATTTTTACGGGAGAAAGAAGCGCTACAAGACAAAATTGATGCTCTCAAATCCGAGAACGGCCAACTGAAAGACAAAGTTAGTGCAATGGTGGAGCGCCTTACCAGTAACATTGATATTTCATTGATGGGAATATCTACACCAATAAAGCCAACAGAAATTACCAAAGAAGATCTGTGTGCAATGGTTTCCACTTTAGCTCTTAAGGGAGAAAATGTAGATAGGAGTAACCCGTTTGAAATAAGAATCGAAGACTTAGAAACTCGAGTGACACATCAAAGTTTAGAACTTGTTAAATTGGTACATTTGAAGTACAATGTTGAGGTGGGGCTGGAGGAAATTGTGGACTGTGATATGTTGGAAGATGTACATAACCGCGCTAACTCATTGTTACTGGAAAGCAGTAAGTATTAGAACAAGCCAGAAAATAAGCAGACTGTCATCTGAAAAATGAGGTCCCCAGAGGGTGAATTTAGTGATGCTACCCTGCTGAGCAGGGTAGCATCACTAAATTTACCCTCCGTGAACCTCAGTCTGAATCAGGGTCTCAAATTTAAATAGAAAGAGATACCCATAGGATAAAATGGCTCACTGTATGGGATAGCATCATGAAATTCACCCTGTGGGGACCTCATTCTGCAAATGTCAGACTGCTCATTTTCAGGCGTGATTTAGAAAACTAGATGTAATGCAGAAGGTAGAAAATAATAGAGCTGGGTGATTGTTTGCTTTTCCGTCTCGAACTGTGAGTCCTAAAAAAACTGCTCAAATGGTTTTACTGTGTTTGTTCATAAACTGAATAAACAGTCTCCCGAACAGTCTCCGGCTAGGGATTTATTTATTTATTTATTTATTTATTTATTTATTTATTTATTGGTGTTTTAAGGTCATATACTTATGCACAATGGCTAATCGTGGCCGTGACAGTTTTACGGAGGGAGGAAGCCGGAGTACCGGGAGAGAACCACCGAGCAACGACGTGCAGCTGCCAGCTCCCCAACATCGTAACTCTGCACTGCAGCACTGGCAGGGTTAGATTGGTTGAAGACATGCGTACCATCGACGTACAGTACGCCTCTAGTACACGGCGTCATCGTGCCCCCATGTGGACATTCGGGGTTAAGCGCCTTGCCCAAGGACACAACTCGGGAGTCCGGATTGATCGATCAGACGGTCACCAATCCAATGATTAACCGGGCTCGACGTTGCTTAACTTCGGTGATCTCACGAGAACCGGTTACCCTAACGC
This sequence comes from Pictodentalium vernedei, assembly GCA_031216915.1. Taxonomy (NCBI): domain Eukaryota; kingdom Metazoa; phylum Mollusca; class Scaphopoda; order Dentaliida; family Dentaliidae; genus Pictodentalium; species Pictodentalium vernedei. Next base: position 401,932,124 of record CM062292.1, on the reverse strand, counting down.
CACCACGCCCCCGGCTAGGGATTTGCGAAGCTTCGAGATTCAATTCGATTTCGAATCTTAAGCTGCTATTCCATTCGATTCGAATCGGCTGCACGATTCGTTTCCATTCGAATCTCTTCACCGGAATATAGCTTGGCATCAGTCATCTTCGTCGTCTCACACTACAAAAAGCTCTGGTGGAAATTGTACATAAATAATATTGAAAATAAAGACTGAGTGTAGTTTCCACTGTCTGAACAGAAACAACACCTGTACCCATGCCACCAGTCAAACTAATTCTAGTCTCACCAGACACTATCACTATTAAAAGAAATTCAGTTTCCAGCAATATCAATGATGAGCTATTACTAGCGGCTAGCCTTGTGCAGTGCCTAGTACCGATGATTCTTGCAGCCGTTTCTGTTTTTGAACTTTTATCCTTACTGGGTAAAATTCCAACAACATCACCAAGGCATGCCTTCTACTATGCACTATTTGAGGCTCGAAAGAATGTCAGTTTTCCACAAACGTAGTATGTTATCTGTAATTTCTGTTATTTCATTAGTTGATGACTCATGTAGATGGTATATAGAATTCCAGATTTTAAGACTGACAGGCCTGTAAATTGTATCTTTCATTTAACGATTTACTCAACGCGAACAGCAGACGACAATTGTAAAAGAAAAGAATTTCTGAAATAACTAAAAAAGTAGTTTTTTGCATTAAAACATAGTTTATGACCTCATTGGAACGGGCTCAACGAACTAATTCCAATGAGTGGCCATAAGCTAAGTTTTTGACACAAAAATGACAAAAATAATCAATTGTGAAAGGCTATTTCAATTTTAATAGCGTTGTTCGGTCTTGGGCGTTACGTTGATCAAAAAGATTAATCAAGTTTTTGAAGGATGATGTAAAATAAATGGTCGGCATTCTACTTTATGGGGCGACCTTCGACTGACCAGTCAACAATGTTACTAAGTATCTTAAATTCTTAACATGGTCGACATAGTATCTATTGAACTAGTGCTCAATAGTCAATATTTTTTAATAACCCTTTACCCAAAGTAACGGCAAAAGCCGGCCAGCGCTATTCACAAAAATCACCAATTAATTTTTATTATGTTTTTCATTTTTTTGTCTCAAAAACGTAGATTATGGCCCTCTTTGGAACGAGCTCGTCGAGCTCGTTCCAATGAGGGGTCATAACCTATGTTTTTGAGACAAAAAAGGAAAAAAATTAGTTATTCAAGATTTTTTTTTTGTAAGTGTCGTCTGCTTTTCATGTTATGTAAAGGGTTAAATCAATTGCGATTCGCGCGTGCTGCTGTCCAACGAAGCTAGAATACGCGACAGTGCACAAACTTCGATGCAACAGAATCGAAGGGAGAAGGGCGATGATATGAGAAAGCATCCGGTTTCACAGAGGCGGTGGAAGCTCGATAAAAGTGGAGGAGCCCCGATTTTCAAAACTACCATGCATGGTTCGGCCCAGTGGGAGAAAACTTACAATCGTATATCTTTAAATGCACCATGACACACTATAGTCTCGCGTTTAGATGAGCATACCACAGTTTGGTCACTGCCCGGACCACTTCTTCTACTTCAATCATCTTCCACCCCGAACTGCGCTATTAACCTTCGGTTTGGAAGATGGTTGAAGATAACAGAAACAGACCGAAGCAACAGAATATGAGACTCTTTGTCCAACTGTTGTTTGGATTTGGAAAATTTGCAAATAGTATACCACTGGAATGCCTGTATATTGACACGTTTGTATGCGCCTATTTGAACTCATTTTGTAACCGCGTAACATGTCCGTGTAAAAAAAGTGATGTGGCACATGCCCCATTTGCTCTATGGTTCCGCCGCCTCTGTAGTTCCACGAATGCACTTCTCATCCTATAGTTTTTCAAACTGCAATACCGTTATGTCAATGGTATTCTTCAACCATTGTGGGCATTTTGCTAAAAGAGTACCCGGGTTTATCCCTCCAAACAAAATCAGTCACAATTTGTTCGGCTGGCAAGTATGAACTTTTATTACATGCTCATGCAGTCTCTCTTATGCAATACGGCGTGCAATACGGCTGTGCAATATTGAATTCCGTATTGCACACCAACCGGGACTTTTTTTATGCAATGCGACTGCATAAAGTGCATGGTGTTTACCACCGTTGATAGAAAAGAAAGTTAGGTCAGTAGGTGCTTGGGTCATGTAATAAATACAAAACTACATGTATGTTTCAATGAGTCGTTTTGTATTCAATTCGTCAGATGTGCGTAGAAAGAAAACGTCTCGACCTTCGGTCTCGACGTTTTCTTCCTACGCACATCTGACTCATTGAATACAAAACGACTCATTGAAACATACATGTAGTTTTGTCTATATATATTGCTGTTATAGCTCTACAAAAAAAAAAAAAAAAAAAAAAAAACAACACGTAAAGGTCCACACTTCATCCCGAAAGAAAATAAAGTATTCTGATTTTTTCAATTAATTTCAGAAAATCTCACTTTATACATTGACGGCTCCGAGAAAAGTATACCAAAGAGTAGCCAAAATGATATGAAGATGGAGAAGAGAATCCTCAGTGCTGAGGAGCAAGACAGACTGAATAAACTAGCCGCAGAAAAAGCCAGATTCGAGAAAAGAATGCAACATGTGGATCTCAAACCAGTAAGTGTGAAAGGCTTTTTGTTGCAACAACTGTGATGGTTTTTCAACGCGACTTAGTCTATTTTATCCCCCCCCCTCACCCACTCCCCTTCTCTCGACCTACAGAAAGATATATAGAGGATATCTAGTGTTTTTGAGTGGATACCGAAAATTATCTCACGAGTGACCGATAGAAATGTTTATTTTTCGCGAGCGCTTGTGCGAGCGAAATTTCCATTTATCTCGATCACAAGTGAGATAATTTTCGGTATTCACTCAAAAACACTAGATTTTCTTTTTATTATACGCTTTTTATAAGAATCCGATAATTCCACGCGTTTCAGCCTTGAACTGATGCATGAAAGTAAACAGCGCATTGAATCATTGATACGCGGAAGTCATTTGATCGATACACGGAATAGACGGCGTATTGCAGTCTGATTCAGTTGATGGGTTTCTAGTCCAAACATGACCTGAAGATCCGTAATATAAGTTTTCGGTTTGGTACGTCCTTTGAAAGGACGTACAAAACCAAAAACTTATTTTACGAACTTTCAGGCCACGTTTGGACTAGCGGGTTTCATGCATCAATTCAAAGTGAATACGTCTTGAATTATTGCTGGAAATGGTCGGTATCCACTCAAAAACACTAGATTTACTTTTCATGTTACATTTTTAAAACAAATTGATCATTTCCAGTGATAATTTGACTGGTATTCACCTTGAAGTGATGCTTTGAAAGCCGCCAAAATTTCTGAATCTTCACAGTGGGGGATACGATTTCTAACTTTCCGCAATTTCTTCGAAAATCTATCGTTTAGCGTATAATAAAATTCAGCATCTGCAATTCACCTCTCATCTTTGTCACGAAACACCACCCGGATCTGTATGCTAAAGAATGTATCAAATAACTCTCGGAATCTCATATTCTGGTTCTGTGCAGTCTCGGGGACAAACAGCAAAATCAGTACTGGAGACCCTGGTGTAATATAACAACCAAATACTGCTATATTACACCAGGGCCTCCAGTAGATGGGATGGGGTAGGATTGTCTATTGTCTCTGGTGTTGGGGAAGGAGGCGAGAGCGTGAGATGAGTCCGCGAACATTTAAGAAATTGTGTCGCCCAGATGGGCAAAACTTGAATAAGATGCAAATTCCAAGCAGTTCTCTCCCTTCATGTAACGGCAGCAGAATTAAGGGAGACAACTGATTGGAGTTTCATAGAGCTGTTCTCTCGCGTTCTTGGGGTAGGGGTGGAGGGAATGTTAGGCGGTTCTCTCCATTGTATTCTCGCTTATATTAACCGAAGAGTACGGCTAGTGAGCTTCAGAGGATAAATATATGAATTCTTCTCACCCTGAGATCATTGTTTCGCGGAACTTTGAAATTTAGGATGGAAATAGATGACAACGAAAAATAAAACACTCTTCGCATTTTGGAATGCCCCCCCCCCCCCCCCCCCCTTAGCTCGTGTTTGTCTCGTATGTAGGGCGTATCCAGGATTTTCATTTGGTGACAATACATGAATTGAAGTAAAAACATACAACGACATTTATTTCCTCCATCACCATTCGCTATGGAAAACAAATATACCGTTGAAATTATACAAAATATATCTACTGGTCGCCTCCATTTATAGCGTCACCGACACAGCATGATTTTGTGGTGTTACATGCCCCTAGCCTCAGGTACCCCATGGCTATGCCAGTTATGGGTCGGGATCTTAATTGGCATAGTCATGGCGTACCTAAGCCTAGAGGGCTGACTGCTGAAAACTTTCAAACGCTGGCAGATCGCAATGTTCTCCTGAGGTTAAGTCGGTTATGACTGTAAACAGTGTGTCCAAAATACAGTATTATGGTAAACGGATCTGAAGAGCATATTTCAAATTTTCTAATTCTGTCTTGAACGTATGACAGAATTTGAAATTCTGAAACATGCTGTTTAAAAAGTATTAATTAGCCGTTCAAAAATTCAAGAGGATTTCCACCCCAGAAACCACCAGAATGCCCCATTCGGTCGCTCATTTCCAAAAAATTTCCCAGACCCCCTACAAAAGCTCGTGCCTTCGGCATTCGCGACAGATGCCTTCGGCATCTGCACGATCCGCCCCCCCCCCCCCCCTTTGAGAATTCCTGTATCCGCCACTGCATGGGATCCTCCCTGAAGATCATTTTTCCGAGGCCTAAATGAGGTCTAATAATATCTTATCATTAATTTTTAATGAAATTATGCCCTGATAAGATTAAAGGAGATCCAGAAATCCATTCTACAAGACCTATTGGCAGGCCCCGAAGTAATTTCAAAATGCGAGGCCGTACTTCGTATAGGCCATTGTCTACGAGATGTGGTCTGCAAGGGTTCCGTCTTCATTTGTAGAACACATGTTTAGATGAATAGAAAGATAGTGCTGGTCATATTTGAGAAGGGCTCTTCAACTCCGGAGTCCGTAGCAACATGATCACAGAGAATAAAGGCGCGTGTCAGCGATTTTACCTTTTCATTGGAACTCATATCTTGAAATGTAACTTTATCGTGGTTGTACAGATATGACAAGAAAACACAGAGAGTAACCGCTTGACTGGACTGGTTACGTGAAATAATTCATGATAGGTGAGGGACGCTGTACAAACACGAGTGCGCGAATGCGCACGAGTGTTTTACAATATAGTCCCTCGCGTCGAATGAATTATTTCACGTAACCAGACCAATGAAGCGATTACTCTGTTTATTACTTTTCATTATTAACGACAATTATATATATTTAACCCTTTACCTAACGTAACGGCAAAAAAGGCCAGCGCTATTCTCAAAACTCGTCAATTAATTTTCACTATTTTTTCATTTTTTGTCTCTAAAACATAGGGTATGATCCTTCATTGGGACGAGCTCGTCGAGCTCGTTCCAATGAGGGGTTATAATCTATGTTTTTGAGACAAAAAATGAAAATAATAGTTACTCAAGAATTTTTTTGCAAGTGTCGTCTGCTTTTCATGTTAAAAAAACAAAAAACAATGAAGCCCCCATTACATCCACGGCAAAGTGTCTTCGTTTGCGCGCACGGATACATGACACAATTGTTGACTGCACAATTCACATGTGAGGTTGTCGTTTATAATCAAACCCGGAAATCCCAGTAAGTCACACTTTGGAAAGTAATAAAAAACCGTATTGCTAATTTAGAAGACATTTATTTTTCAATCTTTGTCTCCAAAATATAGCTTATGACTCCCTCACTGGAACGAGCTCGTTCCAATTAGAGCTGAGAGGTTTGATTTTTTCAAATTCGGTTTCGTTTCGGTGCGGTTCTAACTTCTAAGAAAAAAACTCAGTTTCGTTTCGGTGTTTCTACGAGTTAATAAAAATAGTAAATAACACTTCGAGCTTCCTAACTTGGAAAAAATCCGCACTGGTTTTACGACACCACTCACAACAAAATCCCTTTCTGTAAGTTTCTCCATTTGGGATCAGCCTTTCCCCCCCCCCCCCCCCCCCCACACCTTTGATCATTCTTAGAGGCTCTAGGGGATTAATTGCTAAGTCTATCCAGTCAGACAAAACCCCTAAAATTAGAGTAACAAATGAATAAAGTTCATCGAGTCTATGGTGTGTTCTAATTGTCGCATATCTGCCTTCTTGACTCGTCCGATGGAGTCCGGTGGACGGGTCAATGAGGGAGAAAATGTGACAATTAGAACACGACCCATTCACCAGTTTTCCGGAGAGAGCAAGTGACGAGAATACATAGTGGTCACTAGTCCAGTTTCCTCCCAGTAAGACAGTGTTATCAGTTTATGAACAGACACAGTAAAACCGCCCGGCCGTTTTTTGATGGGTCTTGCGGTTCGGTTTTCCAGTTTGCCGCAAAAAACCGAAACCGAACCGGGAAACCGAAAAATCGCCCAGCCCAAGTTCCAATGAGAGGGTCATAAGCTATATTATAGAGGTTAAACGTGACAATTTTCAGTTATTAAATTTTCAGTTATTGTCAAGTGTTGTCTCTAGTCAAATTAGGTTGAGGGTTAATAACGGTTATCCATGTTATAATCTCGCAGAGGCACGATATTTTGTGAAAAACGCCAAGAACGTGAGAGTGGTGTAGCAGTCGAGGTATAAAGGCCTTTTACCAACCAGCCTGGTTGGTACGGATCTTTTAGTCTCGTGGTAAATCGGTCGCCTTGAGTGCTAGAGGTCGACGCGTTGAGCCTCGGCTCCCGCCCGCACTTCTCTATCGGTCTGCTACATGTGATTCTATTAAATCACTTTGTCAAAACTGTGATCGTGCTGATTGAAAAGTCCTACTGCTGTGTAAATGAGTGTCACCATTAGACCGCCTAAGTTGTCAACAATCATGTTGTCGCTTTGTGTGATGTGCATTGCACAAGCCGATGTTGATTGTCACGCACAATTTTTCTTAGAAGGGGACACCGCGGATTCCCTCTCAAACAACCCCACCCAAGTTGGGTCAGTTGGGGCATTCCACTAGGAAATATTTGAAAATGTGCTACCAAGTAACGTCATAATTCTTGCAATATCACAAATACCAACCGGTTGTAGTTAGGCCAAGAAGGTGAACTCACTTTCCGACAGACGCCAGAGCCAGCTGAAATAAATTGTTGGAACCATTAGAATATTTCTGTAACATATTTTCTCTGTTGATCTTGGGGCTCTCCTCTACTTTAGTTGTGGTTGATATCAACAATTCAAGGATGTCAACAAGTCAAAACCATAATTTCTTGGGAAGCTCTCAAGGAGAGCTATCCAAGTAATGATGACAAGGCGTGAAATTATCAACAGATGAGAAATAAATTAAAATTTACTCGTGGTGTTCCTACAATTTTTTTTTCAGACGTTACTGTAGGCAAGTTCAGCAGTGCTGTTACTGTGGTAAACAAGTTCTACTTTTCTGGTAAAATAGGACCCGGAACCAACGGATGGGTCGAAGTCCTCTAAAAATGGGCAGCATTGTTATAATCGATCGGCTAAACTTGACTTCATCCCTATGTTGCGATTATGAGATAGCCAAAGATGCTGAAAGTGGCATTAAACATCAATAATTAAAGAAAGAAATAAATGTAGGCCTATGCGTTAAAATTCCTCTATATAAAACACATTTTTTTGTCCGACGATAATTTTCCGACGAGCTGGTTTATAGGGGTCGAGGGTGCCTGCTTGAATGAATCCTCTTTATCTTTTCAGCCTCCAAGAAGATATCCAGGTGATACACACGTTAAACATATGCACAAAGGACTGAAACAGTGTATTGTGAACGAACTCAGTATGCACAAAGGGAACGGATCAGACTGGAGGCTTCTGGCGGAGAGGTGTGGTTTTAGTGACGAAACTATAAGATCGTGGCAAAGAATGAAACTAGAATTTCCAATGGAACAATTTTTTAGTGTTTGGGAGAATTCTGTTTCAGCGACTGTTCGAATGCTCCACAGACACATCTCATCACCTCAAATGAAATATACCCTACTTGCCAAGAGGATCAATGATTTTTATGAGGTGGACTGAGAGTGTGTTTTCAAACCAAAAATTCCACTCTCGTCTTAAAAGACCGAAGAACTATAGGGACAAAATAGGGTGGTATGTGCTATATGATACAAAGTGAAATTGGCGAGAAATAATCGTTTAGGATATCTAATGTCTACACAGTTCAGGAATTTTTGTTATTGGCCCTTACCAGTAACTTGGGTATATGTACCCGGCTTGTTTAGTGGCATAAATCTAGAACTCCCCGCCCCACCACCAGAGGCGGCGGAACCAGGGTGCACAAGGGACACGTGCCCCTCCATTTTTTTCCACATATTTGTCGCGCGGTTACACAATGATTTAAAATGGGCGCGCGCAAACGTGTCAGTATTCAGGCATTCCTGTAATATATTATTTGTAAATCCAAGCAACATGTTGCAAAAGAATCTCACCTTCGGTCGCTTCTGTCCGTTTCATCTACTTCACCCATCTTCCAACCCGAAGGCTAGCCTTCGGGTTGGAAGATGCTTGAAGTAGAAGAAATGGACAGGACAGTGACCACACCGCGGCATGCTCATCTAAACGAGAGACAAATGTATGTCACTGTACATTTATTGATATATGATTGAAACTTTTCTCCCACTGGGCAGAACTATGATAGCCTTGAAAAGTGGTGCCCCTCCACTTTTATCGAAATTCCGCTGCCTCGGCCCACTATCATATTCACCACCTGACCCAGGGCTTCTGTAAATCAATTGAAGTAATGCCCGGCCAACCAACGGTGAACGCTTTTTGCGAGAGCTGTCCATTGTTTCTCTCTATTCTGAGAACAACTCGCGGTGGCTCCGTGGGTAGAGGTGCAGGCTGCAAGCCGAGAGGTCCTCGGTTCGAATCCCACCTGAGGCAACCGCGCTGTGTCCTTGGGCAAGACACTTCATCTCCATTGCCCGCATGGGGGCACGATGACGCCGTGTACTAAGGCGTACTGCACGTCGATGGTACGCATGTCCTCAACCAATCGAACCCTGCCTGTGCTATAGTGCGAAGTTACGATGTTGGGGAGCTGGCAGCTGCTCGTCGTTGCTCGGTGGTTCTCCCCGGGTACTCCGGCTTCCTCCACCCGTAAAACTGTCACGGTCATGATTAGCCATTGTGCATAAATATGTGACCTTAAACATCAATAAATTAATAAATAAATTCTGAGAACAACCCCTAAGCAGTTGATGCAAAACATGAAGGGAGTTATTTGATTAGAACCTGTTGTGACCAAATGTAGTAATGCACTGACAACGTACGGTGAAAGTTTTCGCGAGGGCTCGCCATTGCCCCGTGTTCCTATCTTTTGGTTACAATACACTAAATGGAGGCAAAAACGCCCCCTAACGGATTTTAACATTTAATAGAGGATAAAATGAAGGAGATCAGCTGACTGGGGCAATATTTATTGATTTTGAAACCCTCAATAAAACTGTCATAGTTGTCTATTTAGAAAAGACTGCAACTATTTGCACTGGCTGTCCTTTTAAAATTATGAGAGTTGAAAAATAAGGTGAGGGAGACAAGTAAAATATGCCTTTTCAATCGAGTGTGAAACTGGAGGTAGTTGGGGAATCGTCAAATTTGAACACAAAAAACACACGGCAACATCTATTTTTTTCCTGTTCATTTTATTAATGAGATGATATACTAAGTGAATTCAGGACTGTTTTCCCCCAATGAGCTTGATGAGCTTAGGAGACAGGAAAATGTTAACACTGTTGCCATTGCAAGCCATTTAGTGTTTTGCAACCTAAATCCGAGCGCAACCTCTAAGCAGTTGTCTCCCTTCATGTAATATGAAATATGAAGGGAGACAACTGCTTTGAGCATGCACCAAGAGAGGTTTCCCGACCTCGTGTTGCATGAAAATTAAAAAAGTCAAATGCTATTGCCATTAAACAACTTGTCGCTACTAGAATTCATCCCCTCATCCATTTTTTTCATGTTATTGGACTCAAGTGTAGGGATACAATATCGAATCTCTTGTGCCAATCACCTACTTTTTCCCATGTTTCACTCTTTTTCGTATAAGTTCTTCCAGTGTTCAATTTTGTCCAATATGTCTAGACTGCCTTGTGGTGTGTTTTGATCTTTCATTGAGACTCTTTGACCAATGGCGATATGGGTTTAAGCACCAATAGATAGGCTAAATGAATAAATAAACTTTTCCAGTGGCGAGATATCAACTACGGCTAAAGTGGTGGAGAGCCCACAATATTACAAATTTGGTTAACATTTTTGCACAAATGTTGTGGTTTTGACCACAAAAAAATTATCTGTGTACGCCAACATAGACAGGCTTCAATACGGGAACAATAAAATTCATCCTCATTCCAAAACTATGCGTTTCATTGCTGTCTGAATTCATTTATTTATGGGATATGTATAGGCCTATGTATATAATAAATTATATACAACAATAAACTGTTCTCAAATGCGAAAACATTGAAACTTCATTCTCCAACACCAAGCTGAAAATGGCTTCCATTGCCGCACAACTTGGATAGACCAATCACAAAGAGCATAGACGTACAAACATGGACGTGGCTAGAGGTTTCCGATTGGTTGGGGGGGGGGGGGGGGGTAGGGTAGTGGATTTCCAACTAAGGGGAGGGACCGGAAGGGGGAAACCCCCGGTCCCTCCCCCAGTTGGAAATTCACTACCGAGGAAAATTTTGAAAATGAAGCCATGAAAGGGAGAATAAAATTGATTCTAGTAACTGAAATGCCAACATATTTATGATAGAATTATGAGATTGTTATTATTATTTACGATAAGTGAACGTACTATAGAAATCTCGTACCGATTGACATCATGCATACTTATGAAGCTCGATATTGCGTACACTGTAGTTGTAAATAGCAACAGCTGGAATTTTTGCGGATTTGAAAACGAGTTGGAATTTTGGGAAGTAAAGGAGACATCAGCATTACCAAAGAAGCTCTAAAATCCAGATAGATGGAATTTCCAACTACTCGTGACTTGCCCTCCGAATTTCCAACTATAGGAAATTTTGGCTAGGATTGGGCGGAAGTGGGGGGTGGAGGTGGGGTGGGAGTGACATTCTCCCCCCTGTCGCCAGGTTCCTGCGTACAAAATAGTGACTTTCTCGGTGCGAAATGTAGCCAATGGGAGGACAGCGATATTTTGTGCATGGAAATGGCTGTGTTGTGATAGTTCACTCCCCGTGTAAAACATATAAACAAAACCTGCGGTCATCATAAATGAATTAATCTTTACCCAAGGCAGCGCATACGCATTAATTTGCATATTACGCAGGTGTATGCGGCAAGTTCATTAGGTGAAGGGTTAAATTCGATTCGTGTTTAAAAATAATATTATATAGCAGGCAGTTTAGGAATCTGCTTCAGTCAGAAAGGAAATCTATTGATAAAATCGCTGGATTGTAAAACCAAGAAATGTTGGTGGCGGGTCAGTTCGTTTCTGGGTGTTAAGAGGAGACGAGGCGTGGAGATAGGGAGGCATTTTTGAGCACAGGGTTAATTAAAATCTTCTCACCTGAGAACCGCGACAAATCAGCGACCGACCAAAGTGTTATTATAGTTATTATGTCTTCGCCATCTTGCCCGATGTATTTTCCCCCAGGAATTTCTTCGCAACTATGAATAACCCAAGGAGGACCAACGATCAGGTATTACATCAGTGTAAAAGGTTTTCTTTGTTTTAATATTTCACTGAAACAAGATTGTTTAGCTCATGCTAATGTGTGTGTGTGGGGGGGGGGGGGGGGGGGGCACATACTATGTCGTCTGCTATCTACAAAATGAAATGGTATGCAAAGAGTTAAAGTTAAAATCCACACAACAAAATATAAAAACATAACTTATGACACCTCATTGAAAGAGTGTTCAATAGCTGAAAAGATGTTTTAGGAGGGGGGCAAATCTGGAAGTTTTCGAGCGAAAAAATTCATTCTGTCATAAAATCCGTCCCCCTGTGCTAAGGTGGAATACTGAAACAACTCATTTCAATGCTACAAGTAGTGACATTGCTTGAACGTAAAACAGGAGGGGTGAACATAAAAAATGAACATCTATTGTTGATAACACCCAGAGTTAAAAAGGTATAAAATGATTCGTATGAATCCAACCATTGCGGTTTCATGGTGACACATCCACATGTCAAAAAAAAATTCTGTTCTGGACAATTACTCCCTATTTAAAGTACATAAATTTGACCTTGAGGTCAAGGTCACATGAAGGTCATGATGACATCTGGTCTCATTGTGATACATCCACATGTCAATCATCTAAGTCCTAGGTCAAAAAACAAAAAACGTTCTGATCTGGACAATTATTCCCTATTTGAAGTACATAAATTTGACCTTGAGGTCAGAGGTCAAGGTCACATGCAGTTCATCAAGGTAGCGGACATGCGGTTTCATGGTGACACATCCACATGTCCAAAAAAAAAAAAAATCTGGTCTGGACAATTACTCCCTATTTAAAGTACATAAATTTGACCTTGAGGTCAAGGTCACATGAAGGTCATGATTAGATGTGACATGCGGTCTAATTCCGATACATCCACATGTCAAATATGTAAGTCCTAGGTCAAAAAACAAAAAAGTTCTGGTCTGGATAATTATTCCCTATTTGAAGTACATAAATTTGACCTTAAGGTCAGAGGTCAAGGTCACATGTAGGTCATCGAGGTAGACAACATGCGGTCTCATGCTGACACATCCACATGTCAAATAACCAAGTCCTAGGTCAAAAAACAAAACAAAAAATTCTGGTCTGGACAATTACTCCCTATTTGAAGTACATAAATTTGACCTTGAGGTCAAGGTCACATGAAGGTTACGACATGCGGTCTCATGGTGACACATCCACATGTCAAATAACCAAGTCCTAGGTAAAAAAAACGAAAAAATTCTGGTCTGGACAATTACTCCCTATTTGAAGCACATAAATTTGACCTTGAGGTCAAGGTCACATGAAGATCACGACATGCTGTCTCATGGTGACACATTCACATGTCAAATAACCAAGTCCTAGGTAAAAAAACAAAAAAATTCTGGTCTGGACAATTACTCCCTATTTGAAGTACATAAATTTGACCTTGAGGTCAAGGTCACATGAGGGTCACGACATGTGGTCTCATGGTGACACATCCACATGTCAAATAACCAAGTCATAGGTCAAAAAACAAAAAAAATCTGGTCTGGACAATTACTCCCTATTTGAAGCACATAAATTTGACCTTGAGGTCAAGGTCACATGAAGGTCACGACATGCTGTCTCATGGTGACACATTCACATGTCAAATAACCAAGTCCTAGGTCAAAAAACAAAAAAATTCTGGTCTGGACAATTACTCCCTATTTGAAGTACATAAATTTGACCTTGAGGTCAAGGTCACATGAAGGTCACAATGGTATGCGACACACCCGCTCATGGAGACACATCCACATGCCAAATATCTAAGGCCTGGCTCAAAAGGCAAACAAGTTTTGGTCCGGACAAAGTTTCCTTGAAAAAAGCACAAATCTGACCTTCAGATCAAAGGTCAAGGTCACATGAAGGTCACAATTGTACGCTACACACCGGCTCATGGTGATACATCCACAGGCCAAATATCTAAAGCCTGACTCAAAATACAAAAAAGTTCTGGTCCAGACAGTTTCCCTTAAAAAGCGCATAAATCGGACCTTCAGGTCAAAGGTCAAGGTCAAACGAAGGTCACTATGGTACACTACACACCGGTTCATGGTGATACATCCACATGCCAAGCATCTAAGGTGTAGGTCAAAAGACAAAAAAGTTATGGCCCGGACAAAGTTTGTGTGATGTTTCCCTTAAAAAAACATAAATCTGACCTTCAGGTCAAAGGTCAAGGTCACTATGGTACACTGCACACCGGCTCATGGTGATACATCCACATGCCAAGTATCTAAGGTGTAGGTCAAAAGACAAAAATGTTGTGGCCCGGACAAAGTTTGTATGAGAAGAAGAAGAAGAAGAAGAAGAAGAATATGCACTAAAACAATATGTCTCCCTTCTGGGAAGGGGAGACATAATTCTTGAAACACTAATTTTTTTTTATTTTCTGCGTTAAAAACATAGCTTATGACCTCTCATTGGAACGAGCTCGATCCAATGAGGGGTCATAAGCTATGTTTTTGTGACCAAAAAAAGTAATAAAAATTGAATGGTGAATTTTGTGAATAGTGCTGGCCGGTTTTGCCCGTTACGTTGGGCAAAGGGTTAATGCCACTGCTAACAGCCAATGTCATATGGTTCGAAGACTTAGAGACTGATGACAGTGGTGGTTTGGCACATGTTGAGCATAAAGGATTGGTCGAGAAACGTTAGCAATTTCATTTTTTCCCTCAGACTTTGTACGGGAGGTGGTGTAGCAAACATGTTGGACGGGCATAATTTGCAACGAACATTGGGAGATCCCCCGTTAAACATGCCTTGTCCTGCTCGATGGCATAATAACTAAAGGCCCACTAGTATAGGCGTTGTATCCGTGGTAGACTTTGGTTGGTCAAAAATGTGAGAAGATAAGAAAGATGTACTTTGGTTCCATCTTCTTCGGTACACGTGTTTGTGTTTTGTACAGACTGCAGCACAGACATTCATTCAACAATTCTTATCTTTGCTCCCTATTTTAGAAGACAATCGATATATTCCTGTCAACAAAACAACAAACCGCACAAGTATTGATTCAGTCGGGAAATTAAAGTCTGGTCGAGAAGTGAAACTACAACAGAAGATTTGCCATTCACAATGATACATCTCCCCGGTAATAAGAAACACTAGCCTGGATCTCTGTATTCCGTATTATACTGTAATGTGAAGAAGTGAAAAAGGTCAGACCTTCTGTCTGTGACATCAGCAACTCCACAGAACAATTTTAACCTTCTGCACACCGATGTCACAATATCAACATTTTAACCAGCAGTTTTTCCACAATGCACCTCGGAATTTTCCCCAGTTCAATCTCGTTTGACAGAGCTCATTGAGGTCTGTCAAACAAGGTCGAATTGGTCAAATACCAAGTTATATTGCCGGGAAAACTTGTTGCCTGAAGTTTCGACATCATCAGTGTAAAAGGGGTTAACTGGCCCATGCAGGCGCCAAGAGAATTTGAATTTGTGGGCGGTCCCCGACAATATAAATTTGTTGATCGTGTAATACGGAAGTCTGCACTCGAAGCGCCTAGCGGGTAGTAGGAGGGGTCGGAAGGTCCTATCCATTGCTGCATGGGGTCCAAGGGTTCTCTTCCTGCAAACTCATCGCTATAAGAATTTTTTCGGGCCCTTCTGCAAGCTGAGCGAGCGAGCGTGAACCGTTACAAATGCATCTGTGACAATTCCCAACGCAGTTGTAAACAGCATTTCAGCATCTTGTTTGAAAACGTCAAACACATTTCTGAGCATAGGACGTCAAGGTGATTTTCATCTTGGAAACTAGTGAACGTATAACGTATTTCTGATTGGGCTATTTTGTTCACTAAATGATTAAAAGTAAGTTTGTGCCTTAAGTTTACCGTGGCCCAAGGACACTTTCAGCATCAATGGCTATATCGCCACCACAACACAAGTGTAAAATCAAGTCATTGTTTAACAAAATTAATTCCGTTATGTATTTAATGGTGTTTGAGGTCAGACATTTCTGCACAATGGCTAATCGTGACCGCAACATGGAGATAAAGTCATGCATGATGAGTCAATCGTTGGTACCCGCCGTCAACAAGTCCTGGTTCTCCTTCCGGTGTTCCCACTGGGGGAGATTTTTCTTGAAATCAGAAGCGCGGTGGTTAGAACAATGAATTTCGAACCGCAGTTCGATCCTGACCACAGGTAACCGCGGTGTGCACGGCACTTAATCCAGATTGCCCACGTAGGGTGAGGGCTGTTTACTATGGCGTACTGCACGTCGATGGTGCAAGTGCCTTCAACCAATGCTAACCCTGCTTGTGTGGGGTGAGTACATTGGGGAATCTGACAGTTGATCGCCACTGCTCGATGGTTCTCATAGGACACTCTGGCTCCCTCCGCCCACAAAACTGTCTGCTACAAGGTGACACTGGCTGTCGAAAGAGTCGTTAATTCCCAATAAATAAATTCTTAAAAAAACCCTTCCAACCCTTCTAAAATCTCATCAGTCAATGTGATAACTCCGAATTACCACATTCCTTGGACTGTTCTGCCGAGTGATTTTTTTCCATTTGATTTGCAGGGTAATGTTCATCCGATTACCAAAAATGGTCGCTGACCGATTACCGGCTATTTGAGCTCACAATCGGCCGATTTTGATTGTAATACCGTCCACTACTGGACAAGTCGAGGTACGAAAGAACTACATTAAGCTGAACATTTTTCACAGTGTTAAATCTCGTTGACTGGGGTCGCAGTAAAATTACCAGTCGCGCACACTTGGACGGTAAACGTGACTCTCAGAGCCACGTTTACCGCTCAAGTGTGTGCGACTGGTAATTTTACTGCTTCCTGAGTCAATGGAGTGCAACCTTCACTTTTCCGGTATGAATTGGCGATTGCCGCAATACGCTCAGTTATAAGCTTTACATGCCGTTTTACTTGTATATCCCGTAAAGTGGCGTCAAGGAGAGATTAAAAATACACATTGTGGTTCTTTCTCAACTTTATTGAATGGTATCATTGACATCATTTTACATTAACAACTGAACAATTGCAGAAGATAATAAACTGCGGTTGATGAATCATCAAAAAATGCTTGGCAACAATCGGTTGAACAGATGCTCCAGGAGCCGTTGTCATCGGCCGATTGTGTTGGCCGATTGCGATCATCGGTTGAACACTATTGCAGGGCCGAGGGAAAAAGGTGTAGGGTGCTGTGCCCCAATCCCAATCACCTTTTGACTCAGATTGTTTGGATTAGTATGCGATTTTTTATATGTAAAAGTATGTCACGACTGTATGAAGCTTATCAAAGAAACAATCCCATTTTCCTCTCCTTCGTCCGTTCCCTCCCCACATCAATAACTATTGTTTAACTTTTACTTAACGGCTATCGGGCCATCGTTATTCACAAAAATCGCAATTCAATTTTTTATAAGTACAGTGGTGCCCAATTAATTGGGTATCTCTAAACTGAATAACTCTCTTAATTGAATATGTATTATAACTTCCAAACACAAAACCATTTCCCACATCTTCAGAACAAATTTGACTTGTTAAAGGCAAAAAGGCGACCCCTGTTAATTGAATAAGAAATCTTGTAATCTGTCAAGGGATTACTCCGACATCTACTGTGAATTCCCCATATTTAAAAACATTTTTGGCCTCAATACATCTGATATGGTATTTAATCTATTATATCTTGTTTGACAGAGCTCAATGAGCTCTGTCAAACAAGATTTAATAGAATAAATACTCAGTTTATCATTGGAAGATTGGAAAATGACCCAATTCCTGTAAATTGTATACTTCCCCAACAAAATATCTTTCTCTGGCAAAGTGACTATTCAGTTATCTGGCATAGTGGCCATTCAGTTATTTTCAGGCAAAGTGGCCATTCAGTTATTCTCTGGCATAGTGGCCATTCAATTATTCTCTGGCAAAGTGACTATTCAGTTATACTATGACAAAGTGGCTATTCAGTTATTCTATGGCAGTGGCTATTCAGTTAATCACTGGCAAAGTGGCTATTCAGTCATACTCTGGCAAAGTGGCTATTCACTTATTCTCTGGCAAAGTGGCTATTCAGTTATTCTCTGGCAAAGTTGCTCTTCAGTTATTCTCTGTAAAAGTAGCTATTCAATCAACAGGCTTCCATCTACTACAAAACACAGCTTATGACTCTCCATTATAACACACGCATGTAACTCGTTCCACTAAGGAGGTCATAAACTACGTTTTGAATGCAAAAGCTCAACATATTTAAGTCATTAACCGGTAGAGTGCTAAATTTTTTCTCAGCCTCAAGATTTGTTCACACATTTTTGTCTTGTTACAATTCATGGGAGAGTGCCTACAGGCACTCTCCCATAAATTGTAACAATGCAAATCGATGGAGATGAAGTAATTTTACTTACAAGATAATATGAAGGACATCCACAGAATATGAAGCCTTTAACTTCAGATACCTGCAGTTCAGAATAAAGCCCAAATATGGGCTTCTAGCACTCTACCAGTTAAAGAATATTTTTTCGAGTGTTTTTATTTTTCTTGTAGCCACATTGGGTAAATGGTTGGTATCATCAGAGTTTGTTCAAGTGCACTGTTCAAGAAAAGCAAAAATGATACAGCCCATTATATGTTTCAGCCTGTCCCTTACAGACTGCATCATGTGGCCTTGGTTTGTATTGTATACACATCTATGAATATATATGGTACTCTCTCGTCTTATTTTTTTATTCTTTATTGCAAAAGTAGACATGAGCCAGGATGTTTACTACAAAAAGATACCATGAGAAATAGGGCATGTTGTGAGTTGAGAAATTAGGAAGGGGCTGCTTCTGGGTAGTTGTGCATTCCTGTGGGGAATCCTGTTCCCCTACTTTTGTCTGAATGGGAAGTCATTCCACTACAACTTGAAAACCTGGAATGGCTTGATATTCATGAGTATCAAACACAGCAAGCTCTCATTTGTCTTGCTGGCCACACTAAACCCATTTTAGGAGTATGTAACTCACTCAGCACCGCCCAGATAACAAACGACCACTTCTTTTGGGTACTAAGTTTCAAAAGTTTCACGGAGGTGGACTCCCAGACCCACTACTACAAGAGGGGACACCTCCTCTTAGGCTCTCCCCAGCGACATGCCTTGCATCAACCATTGTTTTGAGTTGAGTGCCCATTCTGATATCAGCGCTCACTGCACAGCTATGGGCGACGCACAATGAGGACAGTTTCCTCACTTCTTAATTTCGGAAAGAATCACTGTTTCCAGGATGTATGATTTTAACTGGCCAAATTTAAGCAAATTACGTCATAATTCCGGTGACCCTAAAAGATAAGATGTGTCTGATAATTTGGTAATAAAGTTAAGTTTAGTCAATTGTTTATTTATTGGTGTTTAAGGTCACAATGGTTAATCGTGAGCGCTAAATGGATACAAAGTCAAGTCCAGCCAATCATTTATACTCATGTTGCCCATTTTACCACCAGGCAAACCAGAAAATAAGCAATCTGTCATTTGCAGAATGAGGTCCCAAAAGGGTGTATTTACTCATGCTATCCCATACAGTGAACCTGTTTATCCTCTGGGTACCTCTTTCTGTTTACGCTTGAGATCTTGATGCAGACTGAGGTTCACAGAGGGTAAATTTAGTGATGCTACCCTGCTGTGCAGGGTAGAATCACTAAATTCACCCCCTGGAGACCTCATTCTGCAGATGACAGTCTGCTTATTTTCAGACTTGCCACCAGGCATTGGTTACTGGGTCCTATTTTACCAGTAAAACAGAGCTTGATTACCACAATAAACAAGCACTGCTTCACTTTCAGGGATTTATGATTTATTGGTGTTTAAGGTCACATATTTTTGCACAATGGCTAATCATGACCACAACATGAGAATCAACTCAAGACCATGGGTGAGCGTTAATAAGCCATGTTGCCCATTTTAGAGAGGGTTTTCACCTCCCAAGCATTGGTGACTGGGTCCTATTTTACCTGTAAAACAAAGCCTGTTTACCGCAGTGAACAGGCACTGCTTCACATACTGGGGTTCCCGCGGGGACTTTCAGGGATTCCCATGGGTAAGGATTCTTGCTGCACAATATGATGTCAAGTATCACCACTGTATAATAACCCCAAAAAATATTTATCTCTCATAAAACAAACTTTTAATATAATCAGAAATAATAAATGAAAGTGTCAATGATACTGTAGCTCAACTTAAGTAAGACATGTACATGTGTCGTATGTGAGACAGCAATGACACACATCTAGGTAATGACCTGATAACAAAGGTACATGTAAAGTATTGTAAAGGTCTTACATAAATACTGACCGTAGCCTGTAACAAATGTACAGGTAAAGTATTGTAAAGGTGGGTGACAGTCAGATGCCTCTAGCCAGAGCCGTATTGAAATATGGACTTACTGTGTATAAGTAGCATTGAATAAATCAAAATTTGTTTAATTGGTTGACGGCGGACTGCACCCCAAAACACTTGTTCTCATCCTAAGGTGATAACAAAGGTACCCAAGAAGTTTCATGAAGATCGGTTCATAAATACAGCCTCTAGCCCCAGCCGTATTGACATGTGCACTTACTGTGTATAAGTAGCACTGAATAAATCAAAGTTCATCTAATTGCATAATTTCTGCACGAGAAAAAAAACCTATTATATGCGATGTATCCCATGTTACTAAACATTCATACAAAAATTTATTCAAATCAGAACTTTCATACAAAAGTTCTGTACAAAAAACTGATTGCACTAATTTTGGGACAAAATGGCTGCCGTGGCCATCTTTAATTTTGCACCCCAAAACACTCATTCTTGTCCCACGGTGATAACGAAGGTACCCAAGAAGTTTTGTATCGATCGGTTCATAAATATGGCCTCTAGCCAGAGCTGTATTGAATTGTTGATGGACGACAGGCCATAACATAAGTTAGATGCTAAACCAGAAAAGAAATCTTTGAGTCCCAGAGTGGGTCTCTGACTGAACCCAAAAATATAGCACAGTGATAACAAAGGCACCCCAAAACACTCGTTCCTGTCACAAGGTGATAACAAAGGTACCCCAAGAAGTTTCGTGAAGATCGGTTCATAAATACAGACTCTAGCCTGAGCCGTATTGACATGTGCACTTACTGTGTATAAGAAGCACTGAACAAATCAAATTTCATCAAATTTGCATAATTTCTGCACGAGAAAACACCCATATTATATGTGATGTATTCCATGTTACTAAACATTCCTACAAAAATTTATTCAAATCAGAACTTTCATACAGAAGTTCTGTACAAAAAACTGATTGCACTAATTTTGGTACAAAATGACAGCTGGCGGCCATCTTGAATTTTGGACCGCACCCAAAAACACTTGTTCTCGTCCCACGTTGATAAGAAAGGTACCCAAGAAGTTTCGTAAAGATCGGTTCATAAATACGGCCTCTAGCATGAGCCGTATAGAAGTTGTGTACAAAAAGTGATTGGACATAATTTCAGAACAAAATGGCCAGTGGCAGCCATCTTGAATTTTTGACCACACGCAGAAACACTCATTCTTGTCCCAAGGTGATAACAAAGGTACCCAAGAAGTTTCATGAAGATCAGTTCAAGAATACAGCCTCCAGCTCTAGCCGTATTGAGATGAGCACTTACTGTGTATAAGTAGCACTGAATAAATCAAAGTTCATCTAATTGCATAATTTCTGCACGAGAAAAAAAACCTATTATATGCGATGTATCCCATGTTACTAAACATTCATACAAAAATTTATTCAAATCAGAACTTTCATACAAAAGTTCTGTACAAAAAACTGATTGCACTAATTTTGGGACAAAATGGCTGCCGTGGCCATCTTTAATTTTGCACCCCAAAACACTCATTCTTGTCCCACGGTGATAACGAAGGTACCCAAGAAGTTTTGTATCGATCGGTTCATAAATATGGCCTCTAGCCAGAGCTGTATTGAATTGTTGACGGACGACAGGCCATGACATAACCTCAAATTTGACAACGTCAAAGTCGAGCTAAAAATGATACTAAGGAGGAAGAAAACAAGGAAGCTTCAAGAGGTTCGGTGCCTGAAATCTACACCTGTACTCAGTTAAGATGTGCTGAAGCCCAAACTTGGGTTTTAACCTTTCAAGGCCTAATTATGTCTTTAATCACCTTTTACTGCAACAAAACAGGTGCCCCAATAAACAGTCAATGGGTAATTTATTTATTTGTGTTTAAGGCTGTATACTTTTGCACAATGGCTAATCATGACCACAACATGGAGATAAAGTCAAGGTCAGTCAATTGTTCATACCCCATGTTGCCTATTTTAGAGGACTCGCACCCCAAGCATTCGTGACTGGATTCTATTTTACCAGCGGAACAGCTTGTTCACCACAGTAAACAAGCACTGCTTCACTTCCCGGGGTTCCCACAGAGGTTGTCAATGGGTAAATTCACAAGTTACATTCCAAGTATCTTAGCAGTTGTTTATAGGCAAGTCTTGGCTGCCTTTCTAGGCAGCCAAGACTTGCATAGAAACAACTGCCAAGCCACAGGATGTACATGGTCAAAGTGTAGCAAAACTACAATAGCCAGGGTCATGTCATGTTGGAAAGTTTTATGAGTGGAGAAGCCGGAGTACCTGGAGAAAACCACCAAGCACCAGCAAGTAACTACTGGGACTCTCCTACTTATCAACTGTGCACAAGCACTGCAGTGTTAGAAAAAGTTGAAGGTATGTCTACCATCGGTGACTATTTATGGTCTGTAATCCTGTATTATGTCACTACAGAATGATATGGGCAAGCCTAGAAATGAGCAGACGATCATCTACAGAAAGAAGTCCCCAAAGGGTGAATTTGATAATGGTGCCCTGCTCAGCAGGGTAACATTACTAAATTTTCCCTCTGTGAATCTCGATGTGAATAAAGGTCTCAGACCTAAACAGAAAGAAGTATCCAGATGATATATACTCGCCCAAAAAAGAAAGTGTGCATTGCAGAAATTGATCAAACTGCAAAAAAATAATTTCGTAGGTGTAAAGAGTGTTAACCTGTTCATGAATAAGTTATATTGAACACAAAAACAGCTTTCCCTGTTAAAATTGCATTAACGTTAAATGACGTGCTGCACGTTTGAGAAAAGGCATGTTTTGCACGTGGAGAGTCTGAAAATTCATGCAGCAGTGTGAATCCTTGGGTATTTAAACACTAAAGTAAGGCCTTCCTATCATTCACATTCAAACTTGCGCTGCTGTTACAACGACTCCACATTAGCATGCCAAGATTGACAATGAATCAACGTCTCCTTGCCCTGGGTATGATTAGAGCTGGCAGAACACACAGAGGTTGCCCAGCATTTGAACTGCCACCGTAACACTGTAGACAGGCTAGGCCATCGACATGCACAACATGATGACGTTCGAGATCGACCCCGCTCCAGGAGACCCCGAGTTACCACCCCTGCACAAGATCGGTATATCCGTGTCGTCCATCTCCGGAACCGGCAACAAACGGCAACGACGACAGCCAGGAACATCCCTAACCTGAGACGTCTGACGGATACATCCTCAAACAGTAATCAACCGGCTGAGAGAATACGGCTTACGCCCTCGAAGACCTGCAATTCGTCCGATTTTGACGTTACGTCGTCGTGCTCGACAGCAGTGGTGTAGACAACATCTCAGGCATCCCTTACACTGGTGGCGACGTGTTTTATTCACAGATGAATGTTGTTTCCATCTTTCATCATCAGAAGGCCGCCAGAGAGTGTACAGACGTCGAAACGAACGCTACGCAGATCAATGTGTTGTGGAGCGAAACCATTATGGGGGAGGGTCTCTCATGGTGTGGGGTGGCATCACTGCCCGTAACAGAACTGAGCTGGTCATTATTGATGGCAATCTCAATGCAGCCAGATATCGTGATGAAGTGCTTACACCTGTTGTTGTCCCATTTCTGCAACGTCACGGCCCCAGCGTCATTCTACAGCAACGCCCGACCCCACGCAGCTCATGTTGTTCAACAGTATCTGCAGCAACAACAAGTGGATGTTCTTCTCTGGCCCGCAAATTTGCCTGATATCTCACACATTGAGCATGTATGGGACGAAATGAAACGTCAGCTATGTCGGCTTCCCCATGCACCGTCAATGCTTGTGGAACTCCAAAGACAGCTTATCAGAATATGGAACAACAACCCACAACACTTCCATGCTAACTTGTTCGCTTCCATGAGGCATAGATGCACAGCAGTAGTCGATGCAGACGGAGGTCATACCAGATATTGAGTGTGTGACATTTGTGTTTGACCCTTAGTGTCTTTGACTCTCCATGGCACCAAGAGTATTCGTCGCAGCGTGATGAAATTTCTCGTGTTGATCACAAATTGATTCATCTGTGATTGAATAAAATTTCCATGAATGAAAATGATATATATCTTTTTTTAGTGTTATTTTTTAGCATGCACACTTTCTTTTTTGGGAGAGTATATTAGGGGATTCTAGCCACTGTATGAAGTAGCATCAGCAAATTCGCCCTCTGGGAACCTCATTTTATAAATGATAGATTGCCCATTTCCTGGGCTGGATATGTGACATGAATGGTGTCATGTAAGTATTAGTCAAAAAAACTACTTTATAATTAAAGACTTCTGCAATGACAATTTTAACATACTCTTTTTATTCAATGACTTTTTGACTAATTTAAGATTCATTCCTGAACCACCAGAAGGGCCAAAAGCTTACAGATTAAAAAGAATAAATCACCAATATTTGTGCTGCAGTCTATTGATAGCTGACAGGCTGTAATAATTAGTATAAATAAAAAATTTTGAGGTGGGCCAGAAAAATCAGGTTGGGCAGGAATTTATTTATTTATTTATTGGTGTTTAAGGTCACATATTTAATATTTATGCACAATGGCTAATCATGACCATGACAATTTTACAGGTGGAGGAAGCCGGAGTACCCGAAGAGAACCACCGAGCAATGGCGAGCAACTGTCAGCTCCCCAACATACTAACTCAACACAAGCAGGGTTAGCAATGGTTGAAGACAAGTGCACCATCGACGTGCAGTATACCTTAGTACACAACGCCACCATGCGGGCAATGGAGATGAAGTGTCTTGCCCAAGGACACAACGCGGCAGCCGCAGGTGGGATTCGAACAGACGACCTCTCGGCTTGCAGCCTGCACCTCTACCTACTGAGCCACCGCACTCTCCTGGGCAGGAATGAAAACTTTTTTTTATTGTGGCCATAGTGTGGTCACAATCAAGGTTTTATCCATAAACAGACAAGTTTTGTGACATCATTTATCTCCAGCAGCAATGATGTCCTGCTTTGGTATTTACTCTGCATTGTTGGCTGTTTATATACTAATTTTGTGAGCTTTTGGTATTAAACTTTTTATTTTGATATACATTTTTTGAACATAAAAGATGCAATGAATAAATCCATGAGTTGCATTGGCTGAAACTTTGCTTGTTCTTTATATGCTTCTTTATAGAATCTGAGACTTGTCTCAGTGGACAATCCACTATGCAAGTTTTTAATGCTAATCCACTTTCTCAAAACTGTATTCTTCTCGCACTCCACCACTTAAAATGTTATTTAAATTTGATGAAATTATTTTCTGCTATGCACAATAAATCTTTCATTATCTTTAGATTCAATAAGTGTATAACTAATTTTGGACACTGACCTTTTAGCAAGATTTAAAGGTAAGTCTAGAATTTCATTCAGCACTTTAAGTGACCTTAAACACCAATAAAAAAAATCAGCTTTCTACTGATATGGATTGCAGATGACAATTGTAATTATGTGTATAATGATAACCAGTTTTGGCTGTTATCGTATCGACCCGGGAATAAGCACAGAGGGTGCATGAAATTAATGAGGGCGAAAGTATATGGGTGGGCTTATTTTCGAAAGGTCAAGTCTGCAGGAGAATTTGGATGCAAAGAGGACACCAAATTAGGTGACCCAATCAATCCCAGAACAAAGATGCATTAACCCTTCAGTGCTTTACCTAAAGAATTGGCCAAAATTGGCCGCACACCCACGTAATGTACAAATTGAATTGAGTTGAAGTAAAGAAATTTTAAACAATTTCAACAAAACCATATTATGTGACCCCCATTGGAATGAGCTTGATAAGCTCATTCCAATGAGGGGGTCACATGATATGGCTTTGTTGAAATGTTTTTAAACAAAATTAAAATGACAAATTTTGATACATCACGTACATTGTGTAAGGGGTTCTCTTCTATTGTAACAACTTACCAGTAGAGATGGGCGGTTAACCGAAGTCGGTTCGGTTTTGGTTTTGTTATCAAAACCAAAACCGAAACAATCATAGAAAACCTGTCATCGCAGTTTTCAACTTCAATGTTGAATAACTCTAATCAGGTCTTCACTTCTCAGAATAAAGGGAGAAACAACCTAAAGTTAACCCCTTTTTCAGAACAGCTGCACTAATTGGTATTGTGTTTGAGCATGGAATTTACCACGAAAAAAGGTGAGAAAATTACTTCTTACGCATCGTGGTTTAAACGTTCATCTGTTTATCAAATGCGATTTCCTTTGCAGAACTGGAACTTGTCACTTGTTCCACATTTATAATGACAAATATATTTATTTCTACATGAAATTTTGAAAACTTGAACTCCAAAGCCAGTGTCAGAATCACAGTTGAAGTTGGATGGAAATTTAGAGTTACAATGACCTATATGAGCGACTTTTACTTGATAAATTTTTTTATGTTCGGCATAATATTTTAGGGTGTGTCGGGTTACCCTAAACACAGGTATTGGGAGGTGGGGATAATTTTGAAACAGGCTCAAGGCAAAAATCACTTTTCTCAAACTTGAAACTCTTGAGATAATTTATGCAAATACATTGTGCTCAGGAAATAAGAGTACCAGTATAGGCTATTACACAGGTGCGTTGCCCTGGAAAGAGAGTCCCTGTGACAGTGACTGGCACCAAATACATCTTATACGCAAATGCAATGTATTGTTATGTTTGTACAATGAAAACCAAAACTCGAATCTTTGAATGAAACTGAAATGGACATGAAATTTGAAAACTGCCCATCTCTACCTACCAGCATGGCTGTCGTCGATATTGTCATCCTAAATCAGGGACTGGGCTTATTTACAAGTGGGTGGGTGTGAGGAGGGGGGGATTCTTAAATCTGAAAAGTTGATAGGTTGGCTTATTTTTGAGTAAGGGCTTATTCCCGGGTCAGTTCTGTATGTTAGAAAAATGGTTAAGACAAGGTAAAGATGGGCAATGTATAAAAAAACTGAACCAATATCATTGGGATTCCGAAAAACAGAACCGAACTCCTCATCATTGAATACCAGAACTGTCTGAATTTTCATATTTTCCTACCTTCGCTACTTATAAGTCCTTGTTGAGGCCAGGCCTGAAAATAAGCAGCCTGACATTTGCAGAATGAGGTCCTCAGAGGGTGAATTTGATGATGCTATCCCATACAGTGGGACAATTTATCCTCTGGGAACCTCTTTCTGTTTAGTTTTGAGACCCTAATTCAGATTGAGGTTCACAGAGGGTAAATTTAGTGATGCTACCCTGCTGGGCAGGGTAGCATCACTAAATTCACCCTCTGGGGACCTCATTTTGCAGATGACAGTGTGCTTATTTTCTGGCTTGATAGCAGTTGAAGGATTCATTTTCATGAAAGAAGTGACTGATTTTCTTTTCAGTTTTGTTAACCACGAAGGGCCTAGGAAATTGTCCCCGATTCCCACTAGACAACAGCTTGAGCATGTCCAGTTGCTTAGCGGTGATTTCTAGTTAAGTCTTGGCTGCCTGATAAGGCAGCCAAGACATGACTAGAAATCACTGCTCAGGTGATTTATCTATTGTCAGCAGTACCTTCTAATGATGGCATGTTAGTGGAACATGTTCTGAGATAGCAGGAGCCTGAAATAGGCCTTTGAAGGTTAAGGTGTGTTTGGAACATGTTACCCAGTCACTGTAGAAATGATTTGTGTTGACAAAAGAATGCCAATGTTGAGTTTATTGGCAGTGGAATTTGTGGCTGTGGTAGAATGAGACAAGAACAACTTATTCTGTATTTTCCTAATGTGAATTCTCCTTTGGTGCTATCAGAAAATCACTATGGTGCTATCAGTCAAGCCAGATACTGAACTGATACCAAAGAAAAAAAAATACCAAAACCAATCTCAAAATTCCAATACTGCTAAGACAAGGAATACAGTGGAGCCCACTTAATTGGATATCTCTTAATTGTATATCCCTGTTAATTGAACATAATTTCCAAACACAAAACCATTTACCATACCTTCAGTACAAATTTGATCTGTTTATTGCATATGGGTTGTAGAGTAAACTCCTGTTAATTGTATATAAATTTTTGTAATATGTCGAAAAAATTACTGTGACACGCACCAAATTCCCCTTATTTATCAACTTTTTTGGCCTCACTACATCCAATACAGGCATTTATTCTATTATATCTTGTTTGACAGAGCTCATAGAGCTCTGTCAAACAAGATATAATAGAATAAATGCTCAGTTTACCTCCAGAACACAGAAAACTGACCAAATCCCTGTTAATTGCATACTCATGTTAATTGAATAATTTTCACTGGCAAAATGGATATTCAATTAAGAGGATTCTACTGTATTACAATAATGTGCTTGACCTGATCAAACTGGGAGTTGTTTGAGAGAAGTTTTTTGGTGAATATTGCAGGTGAAGAAAAGACAACGAAAGTGCTTGTTATTTATAAATATGTCAACATAATCTTCATACATTTTTAAAAGCATCCATTTTTTCCTCACTTTTACACTGGCAGTGTCGTCCATAAACAATAAAAACAAGTTGAAACTGTTTATAAATTCACTAACTCTTAAACAGTCATTATCTTGGTGGAGGTGGAAGTCCTTGAATATTTGGTGTACCTTCGGCTTGCTGTATTTGGTGTTCTTGAAATCTTAGAGAAAGTCTTTGTGTCATTTTTAGGTATTTATCCATACAGTTCAGAGAACAGTTATTCTGAAATGAAATAAATAAGATAATATGATTCAGAATTTGAATTTTTGAAGTCTGCAGTAGGTCTAAAAAGGTAGACATCAATGTGATTTGTAAGAAATGGGAACTAAATAATGCAATTTAGTTACAGGAATTCTTTTGGATGCCTCGAGGGTTGAATATGGGTCCCTTTCCCCAACGTCATTTGGGCATGAGTTTTCCTAATTCCCAACCAAATTTCCCAATCTCAGCACCCACTCAAACAAGGGCTTCACAAAGCGTGGTCCACTACCTCCGATCCTTAAGCATGTTTGAAACAGCCTTCAAGATATTGTGGGACAGAAAAATTTTCTAAGTCGAAAGAGTGACAACGCACCAAAACTCTGGAAAGTTAAAAAATTTATAGTAATTTATATATTTTTTATACTTACCAATGACCCAGACTTAGCTGGTGCTAACTCCACAAAAACCAGGGCCAAACACAAATTTTGCCCCCCAATCCCCAAAATTTGCATCCAAAACAAAAAGAAATCATGTCCTAAAGGACCTCCATAGTACGACTCTACTGCGCATGCGCAGTGACGCAGTCGTCCCGAAATTGGCGCCAAATATCATTCTTACTGGCAGTGCCTGGTCAGTGCTATGTACTCAGCGGGGAGGCAAGAGTTCCCAACTCAGGGAGGGCCATCCCCGTCTGGGTCATTGGTAAGTATAAAAAATATATAAATTACTATAAATTTTTTAACATTTTTATACTGTACCAATGACCCAGACTTAGCTGAATAGTGAACAGGCTGGAGGGCCTAGGACATAGAGGAAAATCCAATAAGCTCAATTATAAAATAAAGAGGTAACCCCTTAAGGAGAAAAGGAGTATTAGGCTTTACATGTATCTTTCTTATTTAATATTTAAATTAGAAAGATACACTACCCTTAATAATTGAGCACAATAACATTCATGTTCTCTATTAACATCCAGTATAACCCCTATACTAATTATTTTTAAAGCAAGCCAATAAATAAAGTAGTCCAGAGAATTGAGACTCTTTATAATCATTTAGAAGTGTCCGAGTATTGTATATTAAAGCCCGTTTGACACTTGACATATACAAATGCTTCACACCGAGCTACACTTTAAAAATAAGACATGAATGAAATTAAACATTAATATTACACTTTAAAACCATCCCGGAAGCGACTCAGAAATACTGTCTTGGAGGAGGCATTCCCTTGCTTTTCACTATAAAGCAGGTGACCTAAGGGAACACCCGCCCCCCCCCCCCCCCCCCCACTTCCCCTTGCCCTGGGTCAAATAGCCCAGAGCGAAGAGGGCAGTCGGACGGAGTCACTGCCGGAACAGAAAGCCTGCATAACTATAGTTGCGACTGTTTAGTGGACAACATTCTGAGCAACAGATAACGGACCTAAACAATGCAGGTCTCCAGAAATGGACTCAATATTTCTGAGATAAAAATTAGTAAATGTGGATGGCTGAGACCAATAAGCAGCCTTCATTAAATCTGTAATAGCAACACTATTAGCATAAGCCCAGGAAGTAGAAAGAGCTCTTACTTCATGAGCAGAAATCTTAAGCACAGACTGCTGAGAAGAAGATAAATCTTCATACGCAGTACGGATAGTTAACTGAATCCATCTAGCAATAGAATGGACTGAAATGTCCTTTCTATTAGGCATCAAAGACAGAAAGAAACGTTTCCGTCCCTTTCTGATGAACTGAGATCTCTGTTTATAGATACGTAGTGCTCTAACAGGACAGAGTAAAGGCCTACGCCCGTCTGAAGACGGAAGAGCCTTAATAACAATAGGTTCCGGATATTTATTAGGAGCCTGATTCTTAGCTAAAAAACCGACATTAGTAGTGAAGGTGATAGTGTTCCCAACACTACGATAATGAGAATCATCCACCGATAGTGCATGAAGCTCACTGACTCTTCTGGCAGAAGAGAAAGCTAAGAGAAAAGCTGTCTTATAAGATAAAAATTTGAAATCTACTGTCCCAAGAGGTTCAAATGGCTTTTCCTTCAATTTAAGGAGAACCCAAGCTAAATTCCACTTAGGAATTAATCTAAGAGTTCTGGGTCTATTTATCGAAAAGTTTCTAACCAATTTCGATAAAGAGACATTAGATCCAATTTGTAAACTATCATGATGTGCATAGGTATCAGATAACATAGATCTATAACCCTTTATAGTAACAGGTTGCAGTTTGATTTTGTCAAACAAGTATACTAGAAAGTTAGCAATGTCTGGTATAGAGGGATCAAATATATCAACAGAATGATCCCTACACCAACGACGGAAAACCTTCCACTTAGCCGCATAGTTTAGCGAAGAGGAGGTCCTCCTACAGTTAGAAATCGCGTCCACTGCTCGTCCTGTAAAGTGCTTGCCATGCAAGAAGGACCGCACAACGGAAAAACGTGAAGGTTGAAACCTTGCGGGTTGTGATGTAGTTGGCGCGATTTCCCCTGCCAAAGAAGATCCTCTCGTGGAGGGAGCTTCCGCGGTAGGTCCCACAACAGACACCTGAGTAGATTTATCCACGGTCTCTGTGGCGACAGAGATGCTACCAACAGAATCTTGCATTGAGATTGTTTTATCTTTAGCAATACTTGTTGAATTAACGGCGCTGGAGGATACGCATATCCTATCATTCCGTCCCAAGGGATCGACAGAGCGTCTACTGCAAATGCTCTTGGATCCGGACACGGGGACACATACGTTTGCAACTGATTGTTGAGATGTGTCGCAAATAAGTCTATCATTGGCCGTTCCCATTGGTAGCAAATCTGATTGAATACTTGTTTGTTGAGAGTCCACTCCGACGGCAACAAGCGACCCTTTCGTGAAAGGGAGTCTGCTAGCACATTCAGACGACCCGGTATGTGACGGACCGAAAGAAGAACGCGATGTTCCAACGCAAACAGAAGGATTCTTTCCGTTAGATTGAACAACGGAACTGAATGAGTGCCTCCCTGATTCCGTATATACGCCACTACTGTCGTATTGTCGGATAGGATTTGGACATGAGCATCGTGAATAATGTCCATCCAGTGACGTAACGCAAGCCAAATTGACATCATTTCCTTGATGTTTATGTGCTTGCACAGGAATTGCGGATCCCAAAGACCCTGGCATCTCGAATCCGTTGGGATTAATGATGCACCCCAACCTGTTTGACTGGCATCCGTCATAATGGTAAAACTCGGATCCGGCAACTGCAGCGGAACTCCTTGAGTTAACCACTGAATGTTTGCCCAAGTCTGAATCTCTTGTTCCACTTGATCTGACAAGAGAACGTCTACATCGAGCGAATGAATTTTCACACTCCAATTCTGAGTCAGGAAAATTTGAAGAGGCCGTGTGCGTAGCCGTCCCATCGGAATGAGATCCGCGGCGGCTCCGCACAGACCTATCAGTCTCATAAATTCTCTCGCCGTGACTTTGTCTGTATTCAGACAATAGCGAGCGTAACAACTGACTAATTT
This sequence comes from Pictodentalium vernedei, assembly GCA_031216915.1. NCBI lineage: Eukaryota > Metazoa > Mollusca > Scaphopoda > Dentaliida > Dentaliidae > Pictodentalium > Pictodentalium vernedei. Next base: position 401,899,793 of record CM062292.1, on the reverse strand, counting down.
CGCTCTGGTTAACGGCAGACGAACGAGATTGTTGTGCGTCTCGAAGCTCATTCCCAGATGAGTGAATGACTTGGACGGCACCAGATCCGACTTCTCCTCGTTTACTATGAAACCGAGACGTCGGAGCAATAGAAGAAGATTCTGAACATCGTTCTGAAGCGTTAACTCGTTGCCGTATCTCTGAAGAATGTCGTCCAGGTAGGCCGACGTTACCGCAGACGAATGAGCTCGGAAGTAGATCATTACCGAGTTCATTACCTGAGTGAAAGCCCAGGGTGCTAGATTCAATCCGAAGCACATGGCCCGGAACTGATACACCACTCCTAGGACTGCGAAGCGTAGATACTTTCAGAATGTCGGATGTACCATGACGTGAAAGTACGCATCTTTGAGATCTATGCTCGTTGCATTGTCGTTCACCCGAATACTCGCTCTGACCGATCGAATCGTCTCCATATAAAACTTCGGAGCGACGATCAGCTTGTTTATCCAGCTCAAATCTATGACTGGACGGAACGAGCCGTCTGGTTTCGGAACCAGAAACAGATGGCTGTAGAATCCCAGCGATTCCTGGTTTTCTACGACCTCTACCGCGTTCTTCATTAAAAGAGACTGCACCTCTGATAGCAGAGCGTCTCTTTTCTGAGGGTTTGACGGAAGATGAGTCCACTTTGGACTTCGAGTTAATGGAGGCTTTCGTTTGAAGGATATCTTTAGACCTTCCGAAGTCACTCCTCTCACCCACGGGTCGTCCGTAATCGACGCCCACTCTTGAGAAAAACTCGACAACCTTCCGCCAACCGGAACGCGATAGAGGTTTAAGCCATCACCTCCTGGATCTGCGAGGCCTGCGGTAGGAGAAACCACGTCTTCCACGACCCGCACCTCGCCTCGTCGACCTCGGGGCGTCCGACCGATTGTCCCGGCCTGAAGGACGTCCCGAACGAGAGTCACTATCCTGACGGTCTCTCGAATAAGAGCTAGAGGACGCACCGGAACCTCTATAGGAACCTCTCTTGGGCGGATAAGACCCAGAAGTGCCCGCCTTATTCGTGTCTACTGTATCCGACCTTTTAGGAGCGGATCTAAACAACAGAGAATCACTAGCTTTCTTTTTTAATATTATCATAAATAGCGGAAAGCTTGCCGTCAAAGAGAAGATCTCCTGAGACCGAAGCGACTCTAAGAGAGTTCTTCACCTTAGAATCCACTAATGTGGATGTAGACAGGGCTGCGTCACGTCTAACCAACTCCAGATTTGCCACTGAAAGGGCGGAGTTGCACGTGGAATAAGCTACTGCCCTTGAAAGAAGTCTTAAGGAGGATTGTATATCCTGAAATTCTTCCCCTTGAAGACGCAGTGATAACGCCTTAGTAAGGTGATCTGCGTAAGATAAGGCATCTAAATTGGCTCTGTTAGACGCAATAGCTGTTTCCAACACTGCGGTTGGAATAGAAGCTGACGACGGTAATGATAGCTCTAAGTCTTCCGCCTCGTCGTCCATACGCAGAGGAACTCTCGGTATACCCTGACCTGACGTGTCGAATTTATTCCTTGCATTAATGAAAGGCAGGTTGAGAGTATTTGCGGACAAGAAGCCTGCTTTCCCCGTCCTGGAAGCAAGTTTAAAAATAGCGTCGTTCAATAATTCAAATGTTCTTGCAACATTATTGGACTGCGACGGAAACTCGGGAGCGATGTCCCTGAACCGCTCGAAAAAATCAGAGTCCAATGACGCTATAATTCTCCTGTCCGGAAGCGCAGCAGTCTGGCCCGACGGAACAACTTGAGGAAGAAAGTGCCGGATGAAGTCCACGGCAGCTTTGTGTTGTTCCGAAAGGGATAGCTCCAATTCATCCGTATCCCTTTCACCATCCGGTCGGACCTCCCGATGTTCCCGGTCGTCCGCCCCCGATGCTTCGGCGGAGCGTACCGACCCAGCGCCGTCGGATAATTCTCGATCCGACACCGTTTCTGTCGGCTGCTGGGATGCTGCGATAAGCTGTGCTATCTGCACTAGAATGTCCGACGTCGAGACCTGCGGAGGAGCGGTCTTTCGCTGCTTCGCCGAGGGCAGCTCCGCATCAGATGGCTCCCGCATACTTTTCCTATGCGAACGTCCGGAGTCCATCGGTCTCGAATCCCTGGCTGCCGGATGGTGTGACCTGGTCGCCGAAGAATCCTTCATCGGCGAAGCTGGCAAAATATCGGAGGTCACGCAGCCAAGGTGCGACGACGAGAAGAGGAAGCCTTAACAGTCTCTGCGGACTGCTTATACAACGGAGCGTCCCGAGCGACGGACGTATGCTCCGCTAAAGACACATTTTGTACCACAACATCTGGTCCCAGATGTTGTTGTACGAGAGAGGGGCCTCTCTCGCTCGCGGCCCGGCTGGACCTGGACGAGCTAGGAACCGGACTAAAAGGCTTCCTCCATTCTCGTTCACTATCCGCCGTCACTGGGTGTGCATCTATTATTTTTATAGTGCTCGCATCACCCAAAATTTCCTCTTGGACCGCATCGGACGAACCCGGCTGCCGAACCATTCGGTGAATGGACGCTACACCGGGCGAGCTAGCGGACGACATTTGTCTAATCTCCATGAGCACTTTTGCCGCTAGCTCTGTATTTATTTGTGACGACGGACGCACACTTGAAGAAGATAACATGGAAACATCACCCTGTTCTGGTTCCTCTGAAATAGAAACTGAGAGAGTAGAGTGACCTTGTGGAGAAAGAGCCGGCATCGCTCTTTCTCCAGAAACAACATATCGTGACACACGTTTCCAATGTTTCTCATCCCAATGTTCACATACAGGACAGGGATTAATGCGAGAACACTGACTACAATTAATGCAATAATCATGAAAGTCAGAGGAAGATTTCTTCCTATTACAATTTGAACAAAGTCCCTTCATTGTGAAAGAACAACAATAAGTCCTAGTTACTCGCAAAAACCCCTGACACAAAGATACATAATAACATGATCCATTAATAAATGAAAAAACAATTGCAAAACAAAATAATTTTGAAAAAATATTTTTTCAGAGAAGCCCAAGTTGCTGAAAAGTAACGTTGAGCCCCGATGGATCCGATGGCAAAGTGTGGTCAAAAATTTTAAAATTATATAAAATAATTAATGAGACACTTTCGGATAATATAAATGTATCTTATAATGAGATAAACTACCACAAAGGCAAACAGCCCCCCTCAAAAAAGGCTGTTGCCAATGAAAACAAACAGTGTAAACACAGTAGAAAACATGACTCCAGGCACTGAAAAAACTGGCCCGGAATCAGTCATCAATTACACTCTATCTGATGCAAAACAGAGACTCCCAGGGGAGAATCTGCAGAACATCAGATGGAAGATGCAGAACACAAACGTTATACACCCATGGGTGAAAACGTAACTATGGGGAAAATAACAGAAAACATTCTGTAACCAAGCAACTCTCCCAGGGAATTTTTAGAAATGAAACTTCTCAAAAATATGCCAAAAGCATGGGAGAATTGCAAGGGGGGACTTTAGAAGGTTAGGGGAGAGGAAACACTGAATAAGCAGTGCAACAATTAGCAAGAATGACAACAAGAGGCGTTTGCCTCGAAAATAGGCAACTTAACATAATTTCAACAAAAAATTTTAAGTACAGCCCTGATTATTTTTTGCCACTTCTTTTTTCCTCTCCTCCTTCTATCCTCCTTAGAATCACATTTTCTCCAAGAATTACGTGTCTGGCATCCTTTAAACTGAGATTTACAAGCACAAAGATCAGTGAGATGTTGACTGATGAAGGGCCAAACAGAGAATGATATTTGGCGCCAATTTCGGGACGACTGCGTCACTGCGCATGCGCAGTAGAGTCGTACTATGGAGGTCCTTTAGGACATGATTTCTTTTTGTTTTGGATGCAAATTTTGGGGATTGGGGGGCAAAATTTGTGTTTGGCCCTGGTTTTTGTGGAGTTAGCACCAGCTAAGTCTGGGTCATTGGTACAGTATAAAAATATTATTGGACGGAACCCATTCCTTGTGCATGTCCCTTCCACCCTGCAGGTATCAGCATAGACCAAATCCGGCCGATGGCTTTGAAGTTACAATGCAAAATGTTTGTAGACAGATGGATGAAGGGCTTCACTAGATACCCCCGAATCCTCCTTCAGAGGTCGGGGGCATAACAAAAATTTCATTCACAATTCTGAACTGGACAATTATAAACCATCAGAAAACTAATAATTTGCAATCTAACAGAGCGTAGAAAGTGTCTAAATTCTTCTTTAATGGTACAAGACAGCTGAGTAGAGACTTCAGAGACTGTATTGAACATTGTTTCATCCCTTGAGTGCAATAAGGTGCCATATGCAATGCTAATTGCTAAAGCATTGCAGATGGCACTTGGTTACACTCAAGGGATGATTTCATGTTATTGTTTGTTATAAAACTTACAACATGAAGTAGATTCTGTATTTATGTTTTCTGTTCAGTCTGAAGATAATATTTTTTATTCTTTGTATCTTTTTTCTTCTCCAAAACAAATTCTCAATTGGCACCCTAACAAAGTGAATATTCCCAACTGCAAGGGCCCAGACCCTTTCACAAAGCAGGCAGAAGAATCCCTGCGACCATTTAGTCTTTACCTACAGCACTGGGTGAATCTTCTCAAATCAAAACTAAAACCAGGCCTGGCATTCTGAAAAATGCAGGAGGGCAAAAAATCGCTCTCCTCAATCAGCTCAGGAGAGCAATTAGCTTTACACAGCATTTTAAGTATCCAGTTGAACGAACTCATTGAAACTGAAACCAACAGACTACATCAGTGATTTTATTAACTTTACTAAGGTAAAGCGAAATCTTAGACATCTAGATGTCTCACTCAACAACCGAACACACACTTGACAAGACCTGTGTGTGTACCCAGACCTGTTGTCCAAGAAAGTCATACACCTACCACTACCACCTTCAACCCCCCAAGGGGGGTTGAAGGTAGTAGTAGTAGGCGTATGACTTTCTTGGACAACAGGTCTGCTTGAATCTACAGTCACATCCTGGTGCAAGTGCTTCAAGTGACTGGATAGTAGTAATGGTAGTATATTATAGTGTCAATATTCCTTGAATAATTACCCCTCAAACTGTGATGTCAGTTGTTGAACTTGAAACTGACAGAAAAAAAAATATTGCTGTGACCCATTTTGCTTCAAATGATTGCAACTGTGTTTGGGAATGGTTGCAGCCATTACCCTTTACCACTAAACCAGTTTCAAAATGAAATTACGTGATGTTATGAGACTTCAAAGTTAAATTACATTTTTGCTTCGCAACAAAAATTTAATGTGAGCATAATACATGTAATCTCAATCATCCCAGACCAAAATATTTAGGAGGGCAATTTTTCGCTCTCCTTAATTCTTTCAGGAGGGCAGTAAGGAGAGCTAAAAAATCGCTCTCCTGAAATTGCCAAGCCTGAGAATCCCTGCAACCCTTTAGTCTTTACCTACAGCACTGGGTGAATCTTCTCAAATCAAAACTAAAACCAGACAACAGCAAAGCAAGGCATACAATTGTATGGGTCCAGGACTCCAGGTGCATGTTTACTAAGCTTGTAATAGCTCTATCATAGCACAAGTCTATAAAAAGGAAGCTTTTGCAATGAAAACAGTTGATAGCAAAGAGCAAATAATTTGTCAAGTAAATACAGGAATGCAAATGTGGTTTCTTTTTTAAATTAGAAGACAAAAGCATTTTTGACCTGAGAATTTCATGGTGAAATCACATGTAGCTTTGTTTCTAGGTTGCTTGTGTGAATGCCAAAAATGTTACCCTTTATCTAACAAAGCGGCCATATCTGGCCAACGCCATTCACAAACATCACCATTCAATTCATATTTATTTTTTTCAATTTTCACCTAAAAAACATAGCTTAGGCCTAAAAAAAAGATGTTTGTTTCCGTTAACCCAACCCCAACCCTATTTCAAATCGCCAATTCTAAGCATATTATTGAAATCGCAAAAAAAGTAAAAAAAAAAAAAAAACAGTGGCATTTTTGCCGCTTTCTAAATCGCACCACATATATTGATCGTCCAAAAATTAAGATTTTATAAAAAAAAATATTTTAAAGAACAGCCTATCGAGCTGCGAAACTTCTTCATATCATAATATTCAGTAGTCCTCGTATTCTGAATTGTGCATTTGCATGCGTCACATTATCACAAGAGGTGTTAAAAATAGCAGACCTCAGCACTTGAAATAAATTGCCTTTTTAAGTGATTGTGGTAATGCATTGGTTGAGTATCATCGTATTTGTCTCGGCTAAGGAAGCACAAATGACTTGCTTTTGTTTATTTGAAAACAAATAAAATTCCTTGCGTTGGTCTTGTATCAAACACTTTTGAGCACACTATTTTTAAGGCATGATATGATGCTATCATGACGTCAACGTGTGCAAACAGCCAATCACTTTAAAGTACAAGTGTCAATTTACAGGGAATCCCTTGGCATTTCCCAAGAAAAATTTCCAGGTTTTTTAAATAGCAGGCATGGCATTGGTCAAAATATACAATGTGACTAACTACGCATGCTTACTGGAATACAGTCCATGTATCTTGTTTCAAATTCGAGGTAAACAATATTCAATCACTTGCGTAATATTAGTCACTGTTGATACAAAACATCTGAACAGTTGATAAAGGAAAGTAATACAGAAACATTTCATGGTCTGCGAGGGCAGACAGGATGCTAAAAATGGAAAAGACCCAAATTTAAACCAACATTAATCCACACTAGTGAAGTAAAATCACTTCTTGTAAACTGTGATATTAAAGCAAGTTGAAATTTACAAACTGCATTACCGGGATAAAATCAACTTTTTGGGGTAACAATAATTATGATTTAATTTGGCAGTATCGGTGACGGTATTTACAATTGTACTGATTATATTCAGAATACCAAAAAATACCCAGCACTACAGAGAGGCTCATTTTATATTGAAAAGGTTTTAAATTGGGTTAAGGGAACTGCATTTTGGAAAAAAAAAAAGACAAAAAAAAGAAAAAGTTTTTCCTACCCACTGACCCTATTTTTTTTTATTCTGTTTGCGGAAACAAATATCCTTTTTTTTAAAACCTTATGACCCTTCATTTGAATCTGCTCAACAACCTTGTTTCAATGAAGAGTCATAAGCTATTCTTTTGTGATAAAAAGTGAAATTTTTCAGTAATTTAAGAATTTTTGGCAAGTATCATGTGCTATTCATGAGTCTAGAAACAAATCAATTCAAGACATGTAGAGGCCTCCTGGAGGCAAATTGTGGAACCAAAAGGAGCTTCCAATTACTTCTGAACCCTTAGGCCTGTTATGTTACAAAAGAAGCAAAAGTTAAAAAATTTATAGTAATTTATATATTTTTTATACTTACCAATGACCCAGACTTAGCTGGTGCTAACTCTAACAAAACCAGGGCCAAACACAAATTTTGCCCCCCAATCCCCAAAATTTGCATCCAAAACAAAAAGAAATCATGTCCTAAAGGACCTCCATACTATGCCTCTACTGCGCATGCGCAGTGACGCAGTCGTCCCGAAATTGGCGCCAATTATCATTCTTACTGGCAGTGCCTGGTCAGCGCTATGTACTCAGCGGGGAGGCAAGAGTTCCCAACTCCAGGGAGGGCCATCCCCGTCTGGGTCATTGGTAAGTATAAAAAATATATAAATTACTATAAATTTTTTAACATTTTTATACTGTACCAATGACCCAGACTTAGCTGAATAGTAAACAGGCTGGAGGGCCTAGGACATAGAGGAAAATCCAATAAGCTCAACTATATAGTAAAGAGGTAACCCCTTAAGGAGAAAAGGAGTATTAGGCTTTACATGTATCTTTCTTATTTAATATTAAATTAGAAAGATACAATACCCTTAATAATTGAGCACAATAATATTCCTGTTCTCTATTAACATCCAGTATATCCCTTATACTAATTATTTTTAAAGTAAGCCAATAAATAAAGTAGTCCAGAGAATTGAGACTCTTTATAGTCATTTAAAAGTGTCCGAGTATTGTATATTAAAGCCCGTTTGACACTTGACATATACAAATGCTTCACACCGAGCTACACTTTAAAAATAAGACATGAACTCAGAAATACTGACTTGGAGGAGGCATTCCCTTGCTTTTCACTATAAAGCAGGTGACCTAAGGGAACACCCGCCCCCCCCCCCCCCCCCCCCCCTTGCCCTGGGTCAAATAGCCCAGATCGAAGAGGGCAGCCGGACAGAGTCACTGTCGGAACAGAAAGCCTGCATAACTATAGTTGCAACTGTTTAGTGGACGACATTCTGAGCAACAGATAACGGACCTAAACAATGCAGGTCTCCAGAAATGGACTCAATATTTCTGAGATAAAAATTCGTAAATGTGGATGGCTGAGACCAATAAGCAGCCTTCATTAAATCTGTAATAGCAACACTATTAGCATAAGCCCAGGAAGTAGAAAGAGCTCTTACTTCATGAGCAGAAATCTTAAGCACAGACTGCTGAGAAGAAGATAAATCTTCATAAGCAGTACGGATAGTTAACTGAATCCATCTAGCAATAGAATGGACTGAAATGTCCTTTCTATTAGGCATCAAAGACAGAAAGAAACGTTTCCGTCCCTTTCTGATAAACTGAGATCTCTGTTTATAGATACGTAGTGCTCTAACAGGACAGAGTAAAGGCCTACGCCCGTCTGAAGACGGAAGAGCCTTAATAACAATAGGTTCCGGATATTTATTAGGAGCCTGATTCTTAGCTAAAAAACCCACATTAGTAGTGAAGGTGATAGTGTTCCCAACACTACGATAATGAGAATCATCCACCGATAGTGCATGAAGCTCACTGACTCTTCTGGCAGAAGAGAAAGCTAAGAGAAAAGCTGTCTTATAAGATAAGAATTTGAAATCTACTGTCCCAAGAGGTTCAAATGGCTTTTCCTTCAATTTAAGGAGAACCCAAGCTAAATTCCACTTAGGAATTAATCTAAGAGTTCTGGGTCTATTTATCGAAAAGTTTCTAACCAACTTCGATAAAGAGACATTAGATCCAATTTGTAAACTATCATGATGTGCATAGGTATCAGATAACATAGATCTATAACCCTTTATAGTAACAGGCTGCAGTTTGATTTCGTCAAACAAGTATACTAGAAAGTTTGCAATGTCTGGTATAGAGGGATCAAATATATCTACAGAATGATCCCTACACCAACGACGAAAAACCTTCCACTTAGCCGCATAGTTTAGCGAAGAGGAGGTCCTCCTACAGTTAGAAATTGCGTCCACTGCTCGTCCTGTAAAGTGCTTGCCATGCAAGAAGGACCGCACAACGGAAAAACGTGAAGGTTGAGACCTTGCGGGTTGTGATGGAGTGGCGCGATTTCCCCTGCGAAAGAAGATCCTCTCGTGGAGGAAGCTTCCGCGGTAGGTCCCACAACAGACACCTGAGTAGATTTATCCACGGTCTCTGTGGCGACAGAGATGCTACCAACAGAATCTTGCATTGAGATTGTTTTATCTTTAGCAATACTTGTTGAATTAACGGCGCTGGAGGATACGCATATCCTATCATTCCGTCCCAAGGGATCGACAGAGCGTCTACTGCAAATGCTCTTGGATCTGGACACGGAGACACATACGTCTGCAACTGATTGTTGAGATGTGTCGCAAATAAGTCTATCATTGGCCGTTCCCATTGGTAGCAAATCTGATTGAATACTTGTTTGTTGAGAGTCCACTCCGACGGCAACAAGCGACCCTTTCGTGAAAGGGAGTCTGCTAGCACATTCAGACGTCCCGGTATGTGACGGGCCAAAAGAAGAACGTGATGTTCTAACGCAAACAGAAGGATTCTTTCCGTTAGATTGAACAACGGAACTGAATGAGTGCCTCCCTGATTCTGTATATACGCCACTACTGTCGTATTGTCGGATAGGATTTGGACATGAGCATCGTGAATAATGTCCATCCAGTGACGTAACGCAAGCCAAATTGACATCATTTCCTTGATGTTTATGTGCTTGCACAGGAATTGCGGATCCCAAAGACCCTGGCATCTCGAATCCGTTGGGATTAATGATGCACCCCAACCTGTTTGACTGGCATCCGTCATAACGGTAAAACTCGGATCCGGCAACTACAGCGGAACTCCTTGAGTTAACCACTGAATGTTTGCCCAAGTCTGAATCTCTTGTTTCACTTGATCTGACAAGAGAACGTCTACATCGAGCGAATGAATTTTCACACTCCAATTCTGAGTCAGGAAAATTTGAAGAGGACGTGTGCGTAGCCGCCCCATCGGAATGAGATCCGCGGCGGCTCCGCACAGACCTATCAGTCTCATAAATTCTCTCGCTGTGACTTTGTCTGCGTGCAGACAATAGCGAGCGTAACAACTGACTAATTTCGCTCTGGTTAACGGCAGACGAATGAGATTGTTGTGCGTCTCGAAGCTCATTCCCAGATGAGTGAATGACTTGGACGGCACCAGATCCGACTTCTCCTCGTTTACTATAAAACCGAGACGTCGGAGCAATAGAAGAAGATTCTGAACATCGTTCTGAAGCGTTAACTCGTTGCCGTACCTCTGAAGAATGTCGTCCAGGTAGGCCGACATTACCGCAGACGAATGAGCTCGGAAGTAGATCATTACCGAGTTCATTACCCGAGTGAAAGCCCAGGGTGCTAGATTCAATCCGAAGCACATCGCCCGGAATTGATACACCACTCCAAGGACTGCGAAGCGTAGATACTTTCGGAATGTCGGATGTACCATGACGTGAAAGTACGCATCTTTGAGATCTATGCTCGTTGCATAATCGTTCACCCGAATACTCGCTCTGACCGATCGAATCGTCTCCATATAAAACTTCGGAGCGATGATCAGCTTGTTTATCCAGCTCAAATCTATGACTGGACGGAACTAGCCGTCTGGTTTCGGAAGCAGAAACAGATGGCTGTAGAATCCCAGAGATTCCTGGTTTTCTACGACCTCTACCGCGTTCTTCATTAAAAGAGACTGCACCTCTTTTCTGTGGATTTGACGGAAGATGAGTCCACTTTGGAATTCGAGTTAATGGAGGCTTTCGTTTGAAGGATATCTTCAGACCTTCCGAAGTCACTCCTCTCACCCAAGGGTCATCCGTAATCAACGCCCACTCTTGTGAAAAACTCGACAACCTTCCGCCAACCGGAACGCGATAGAGGTTTAAGCCATCACCTCCTGGACCTGCGAGGCCTGCGGTAGGAGAAACCACGTCTTCCACGACCCGCACCTCGCCTCGTCGACCTCGGGGCGTCCGACCGATTGTCCCGGCCTGAAGGACGTCCCGAACGAGAGTCGCTATCCTGACGGTCTCTCGAATAAGACCAAGAGGACGCACCGGAACCTCTATAGGAACCTCTCTTGGGCGCATTAGACCCAGAAGTGCCTGTCTTATTCGTGTCTGCTGTATCCGACTTCTTAGGTGCCGATCTGAACAACAGAGAATCATTAGCTTTCTTTTTAATTTTATCATAAATAGCGGAAAGCTTGCCGTCAAAGAGAAGTTCTCCTGAGACCGAAGCGACTCTAAGAGAGTTCTTCACCTTAGAATCCACTAGTGTGGATGTAGCTAGGGCTGCGTCACGTCTAACCAACTCCAGATTTGCCACTGAAAGGGCGGAGTTACACATGGAATAAGCTACTGCCCTTGAAAGAAGTCTTAAAGAGGATTGTATATCCTGAAACTCTTCCCCTTGAAGGCGCAGTGATAACGCCTTAGTAAGGTGATCTGCGTAAGATAAGGCATCTAAATTGGCTCTGTTAGACGCAATAGCTGTTTCCAACACCGCGGTTGGAATAGAAGCTGACGACGGTAATGATAGCTCTAAGTCTTCCGCCTCGTCGTCCATACGCAGAGGAACTCTCGGTATACCCTGTCCTGCCGTATCGAATTTATTCCTTGCATTAATGAAAGGCAGGTTGAGAGTATTAGCGGACAAGAAACCTGCTTTCCCCGTCCTGGAAGCAAGTTTAAATATAGCGTTGTTCAATAATTCAAATGTTCTAGCAACATTATTGGACTGCGACGGAAACTCGGGAGCGATGTCCCTGAACCGCTCAAAAAATTCAGAGTCCAATGACGCTATAATTCTCTTGTCCGGAAGCGCAGCAGTCTGGCCCGACGGAACAACTTGTGGGAGAAAGTGCCGGATGAAGTCCACGGCAGCTTTATGTTGTTCCGAAAGGGATAGCTCCAAGTCATCCGTATCCCTTTCACCATCCGGTCGGACCTCATGATGTTCCCGGTCGTCCGCCCCCGATGCTTCGGCGGAGCGTACCGACCCAGCGCCGTCGGATAATTCTCGATCCGACACCGTTTCTGTCGGCTGCTGGGATGCTGCGATAAGCTGTGCTATCTGCACAAGAATGTCCGGCATCGAGACCTGCGGAGGCGCAGTCTTTCGCTGCTTCGCCGAGGGCAGCTCCGCATCAGATGGCTCCCGCATACTTTTCCTATGCGAACGTCCAGAGTCCATCGGTCTCGAATCCCTGGCTGCCGGATGGTGTGACCTGGTCGCCGAAGAATCCTTCATCGGCGAAGCTGGTAATATATCGGCGGTCACGCAGCCAAGGTGCGGTCGTGTGCGCTGACAAGAAGAGGAAGCCTTAACAGTCTCTGCGGACTGCTTATACAACGGAGCGTCCCGAGCGACGGACGTATGCTCCGCTAAAGACACATTTTGTACCACAACATCTGGTCCCAGATGTTGTTGTACGAGAGAGGGACCTCTCTCGCTCGCGGCCCGGCTGGACCTGGACGAGCTAGGAACCGGACTAAAAGGCTTCCTCCGTTCTCGCTTACTATCCGCCGTCACTGGGTGTGCATCTATTATGTTTATAGTGCTCGCATCACCCAAAATTTCCTCTTGGACCGCATCGGACGAACCCGGCTGCCGAACCATTCGGTGAATGGACGCTACACCTGGCGAGCTAGCGGACGACATTTGTCTAATCTCCATGAGCACTTTTGCCGCTAGCTCTGAATTCATTTGTGACGACGGACGCACACTTGAAGAAGATAACATGGAAACATCACCCTGTTCTGGTTCCTCTGAAATAGAAACTGAGAGAGTAGAGTGACCTTGCGGAGAAAGAGCCGGCATCGCTCTTTCTCCAGAAACAACATATCGTGACACACGTTTCCAATGTTTCTCATCCCGATGTTCACATATAGGACAGGGATTAATGCGAGAACACTGACTACAATTAATACAATGATCATGAAAGTCAGAGGAAGATTTCTTCCTATTACAATTTGAACAACGTCCCTTCATTGTGAAAGAACAACAATAAGTCCTAGTTACTCGCAAAAACCCCTGACACAAAGATACATAATAACATGATCCATCAATAAATGAAAAAACAATTGCAAAACAAAATAATTTTGAAAAAATATTTTTTCAGCGAAGCCCAAGTTGCTGAAAAGTAACGTTGAGCCCCGATGGATCCGATGGCAAAGTGTGGTCAAAAATTTTAAATTTATATAAAATAATTAATGAGACACTTTCGGATAATATAAATGTATCTTATAATGAGATAAACTACAACAAAGGCAAACAGCCCCCCTCAAAAAAGGCTGTTGCCAATGAAAACAAACAGTGTAAACACACTAGAAAACATGACTCCAGGCACTGAAAAAACTGGCCCGGAATCAGTCATCAATTACACTCTATCTGATGCAAAACAGAGACTCCCAGGGGAGAATCTGTAGAACATCAGATGGAAGATGCAGAACACAAACGTTATACACCCATGGGTGAAAACGTAACTATGGGGAAAATAACAGAAAACATTCTGTAACCAAGCAACTCTCCCAGGAAATTTTAGAAATGAAATTTCTCAAAAATATGCCAAAAGCATGGGAGAATTGCAAGGGGGGACTTTAGAAGGCTAGGGGAGAGGAAACACTGAATAAGCAGTGCAACAATTAGCAAGAATGACAACAAGAGGCCCATGCCTCGAAAATAGGCAACTTAACATAATTTCATCAAAAAATTTTAAGTACAGCCCTGATTATTTTTTGCCACTTCTTTTTCCTCTCCTCCTTCTATCCTCCTTAGAATCACATTTTCTCCAAAAATTACGTGTCTGGCATCCTTTAAACTGAGATTTACAAGCACAAAGATCAGTGAGATGTTGACTGATGAAGGGCCAAACAGAGAATGATAATTGGCGCCAATTTCGGGACGACTGCGTCACTGCGCATGCGCAGTAGAGGCGTAGTATGGAGGTCCTTTAGGACATGATTTCTTTTTGTTTTGGATGCAAATTTTGGGGATTGGGGGGCAAAATTTGTGTTTGGCCCTGGTTTTGTTAGAGTTAGCACCAGCTAAGTCTGGGTCATTGGTACAGTATAAAAATATTAAGAAGATACACATACCTCAGTATCTAATATTTTCCTTCCTGTGAAATCATGAACACAATCAATGAAACACATTTCTGTTAATTTGTTGTAGGAAGAAAGAAATTCTTTAAACTGAAAAAGGAAAGATTTTGTAAATAAGGCCTAAAGTTAAAAATCTGTTTCTCAGGTCCTCCTGCATGGTCCTTTTGGTTGCTGCATGCTTTCTTTTTATAATCAATGAATGCAAACTTAAAAAAATAATGAAAATTAAATGGTTTATGTCTGATATTTTACCCAACTTAATAAAATTGATAAATTTGTTACTTGAGGGCAATGAGTCTTTGCAATGCTAACGCATTGCATAGCCTTTTTGCACTCAAGGGAAGAAATACACAACCACCCATGCTATTCTGTAGATTATGAGGCCTAAAACTTAAAACAAACCAAGAACACAAACTATTGATGGCAAAGAAACAATTACAAAAATAAAAAATAAAATAAACAAGAGGCCCCAACTTGCCCCCAAGGGGGCCATAATCGCTCACCTGCCAAAGTGGTTCAAAGAAGTATTTGGGGTCACATTCAGTTAGACATGGTTCATCAACACTACAAAGGAATGAAGTTATGAGAGGCGAATTTTATGGAAAAACACTAAGGAATGGATTTGAACAAACCTGAACCTAAATTGCTCCCCCTGCAACCCCCACCCCACCCCAACCCGTAGAGAGCCCAAATATTAAGCCAGGGGCTCAAATTGAACAATCTTGAATATGATCCCCCTTGAGATGCTATACACCAAATATGAAAGAATTCTGACTGGTGGATTTATTTATTGGTGTTTAAGGTCACATATTTCTGCACAATGGCTAATCATGACCTCGACAGTTTTACGAATGGAGGAAGCCGGAGTACCCGGAGAGAACAACTGAGCAATGGTGAGCAGCTGTCAGCTCCCCAACATACTAACTACACACAAGCAGGTAAGCAGTGGTTGAAGACAGTGCACCATCAACGTGCAGTACGCCTTAGTACACAACGTCACCGTGTCCCCACGTGGGCATTGGGGGTGAAGTGTCATGCCCAAGGACACAACGCGGTTGCTGCAGGTGAGCTAAAAAGCACCAACAGAAGGGTTTGTTTTAAATTATTTTATAGCTTTTAATACAACCTAAAAATATATTTCCCACATGTTAGGCAAGAAACTCTTTTTTCTGGACATGTATGAAATATGAGTTATTATTTATTTATTGGTGTTTAAAGGCATATATTTTGACACAATGGCTAATCATGACCGCAACATGGATATAAAGTGAAGTTTAGTCAATCGTTTATACCCATATTGCCCATTTTAGAGGACTTCCACCTCAAGCATTATTATAAGCCTTCTGGAAGATAATAATAATTTGTTACAAGTTTATTCGGAGTGAATAAACAGTGAATAAATACAGTGGAGCCCACTTAATTGGATATCTCTTAATTGTATATTCCTGTTAATTGAATATAATTTTCAAACACAAAACCATTTACCATACCTTCAGTACCAATTTGATCTGTTAATTGCACATGGGTTGTAGAGTAAACTCCTGTTAATTGTATATCAATTTTTGTAATATGTCGAAAAAAATTGCTGTGACACGTACCAAATTCCCCTTATTTATCAACCTTTTTGGCCCCATACATCTAATACAGGCATTTATTCTATTATATCATGTTTCACAGAGCTCTGCGAGCTCTGTCAAACAAGATATAATAGAATAAATGCTCAGTTTACCTCCAGAACACAGGAGACTGACCAAATCCCTGTTAATTGTATGCTTCTGTTAATTGAATAATTTTCATTGGCAAAATGGATATTCAATTAAGAGGATTCTACTGTAATAATTAAGAAAGAATTTTGTAAACTTTAATAATGGCGTTTTACTTTATTCATTTATTTATTAGTTTAGTTTTTTAGTATCAATATTTTTATCATTTGTGGGGAATTTTGCAATTAAACTACTTAAACGAATCAGGTTATTATTTATTTATTTATTGGTGTTTAAGGTCACATACTTATGCACAATGGCTAATCATGACCGTGACAGTTTTACAGGTGGAGGAAGCTGGATTACCTGGAGAGAAGCACCAAGCATCGATAAGCAACTGTCAGCTCCTCAACATCCTAACACTGTTCAAGCACTGCTCAAGCAGGGTTACTGTGGTTGAAAAAATGCGCACCATCGATGTGCAGAAAGCTTTAGTACACGGCGTCATCGTGCCCCCCATGTAGGCAACTTTATCCCGGTTTCCATGTAGGCAACCGGGATAAAGTGCCTTCCCCAAGGACACAATGCAGGTCATCCCAGACAGGGATCAAACTCGGGACCTCTAAAATAGAAGTCCAACAGTCTACCAATGAGCCACCACGCTCCCAAGCCAGGTAATACAACATTAAAATATTGTACTTTGAGTGCCACAAGGCACCATCTGCAATGTTTTAGCATTGCAGATAGAGCCCTGTTGAACTGAAAGGATGATACAGTACAGTTGCTGTGGATTGGTCGTAATCCACACGTGTGCAGTAACGTCCATGCATGTGTTTTCCAGGTAATAAAACTCATCATCACCAAAATTTTAATTAATGAAGCACCAGATTGTACCTGGTGCTTCATTAATAAAAATTTTTTTATGATTATTCCTATAATTAGTGTTTGGAATCTAATATTATTACATCCGTGGAAATATTGCCCACTCGTGGAAAATGACCAGTCCAAGGCAACTGTACTATACGTGTACATGGTTAACTTGTTCTCATTTACAATCAGATTCCATTTGGAACTAAAATCTTTCATTTGGCAACCAAAAAATTTGAGACCAGTGTGAGCGCTGATGATGTTCAATGATGAAATAAACTTGTCTGATAATCCAAAGAAAAATCCATGCCCAACTCCAGGCCAGTGTGCATTCTGAGCTCAGATAATCATTGCCAAGAAGTTAAAATTAATAAGTGGGAACAAAACGTCACATCCACTATCAAAGCACCAACATTGCTGTCCTTTTCTCCAGTAGTCTCTGTAATACTATGTCTCACCTCACGCTAACCTCTTCTTACATCCAAAAATATCCATAGTAGATTATATCTACTAGTAAAGGTGATCAAGACGAGAAATGAGCAATCTGTCATCTGCAGAATGAGGTCCCCAGAGGGTAAATTTGGTGATGCTACCATGCAGAGTGGGGTAGCATTACCAAATTTATCCTCTGTGAACCTCAATCTGAATCAAGGTTTCGGGCCTAAAGAGAAGGAGATACCCAGAGAATAAATTGCAGGATTCTACCCACTGTATGGAGTAGCATCAGCAAATTCACCCTCTGGGGACCTCATTCTGCAAATGACAGATTGCTTATTACCAGGCTTCAAGGTGATCAGCATTTTCCATTTTGATGATGCATTCCCACTCCACACTCCGCTCAAATGACCTATGAGTACAAAACAATTCACAAAAGTCTGACATGAACTCACTTCAACGTTCAAAAAACCGATATTGGTATATTAACCCTTTACCCAATGTAACGACCAAAACCGGCTAGCGTTATTCTAAAAAATCGCCTATTAAATTTTATTATTTTTTTCATTTTTTGTCTTAAAAACATGGGTTATGTCCCCTCATCGAGCTCGTTCCAATGAGGGGTCATAACCTATGTTTTTAAGACAAAAAATGAAAAAAATTAGTTATTCAGAAATTTTTTTTCAAGTGTCATCTGCTTTTCATGTTAGGCAAAGGGTTAAGCACTTGACCATTTGTGTTCAAAGTAACTTTTATGGTAACTTGGTAAGTATCAATATTAATAAACAGCTGTGCCATGAGCGCATGATACGCCCGTTATTAATTACAAGAAGGAACCACACAATATGAGTATACATGCATACTTGTCAGGTTACATATACTTGCCACCAAAAATTCATGAAAATTGCTCAAAGTCCAACATGTGGAAAATTGCCTATATTTTGATGAATAAAGTCCCATAACTCTGGAATGACAAATCGGACAGCGACACAAATCGAAAGGGAGATTCCTTCTATCAACATATACTTGCAACCAAAAAATCATGAAAATTGCTCTAAGCATTTTCAAGTTATTGTTCGACATGTGAAAAATAAAGTCCCATAACTCTGGAATGACTACTCGAGCGACAACACCAACCGAAAGGGAGCTTCCTTCCATCAACATAAACCACCTACCAAAAAATCGTAAAAATCTCTCGAAGCGTTCTCGAGTTATCGTACGTGTAAAAAATCAACAATTTTCTAAGTAATAAAGTTCCATAACTCTGGAATGACTAATCGAACGGTGATACTAAACGAAAGGGAGCTTCCCTCCATCGATATACACCACCTACCCAAAAATCATGAAAATCTCTCAAAGCATTCTCGAGTTATCGTACGCCGTGCAAAAAATCCACAATTTTCTAAGTAATAAAGTCCCATAACTCTGGAATGACTAATCGAACGGCGACACTAAACGAAAGGGAGCTTCCCTCCATCGATATACACCACCTACCCAAAAATCACGAAAATCTCTCGAAGCGTTCTCGAGTTCGCGTACATGTAAAAAATCAACAATTTTCTAAGTAATAAAGTCCAATAACTCTGGAATGACTAAACGAATGGCGACACTAAACGAAAAGAAGCTTCCCTCCATCGATATACACCACCTACCCAAAAATCTTGAAAATCTCTCAAAGCATTCTTGAGTTATCGTATGACATATGACCGGACGGACAGACGGATGGACAGATGGACAGTGGTATACCATAATACGACCCGTTTTTTCAAAACAGGCGTATAATAAAAATGTAAATCTTAGTTGAAAATGGAACACTTTGATATATATCCGAGTCAAGTTGCGCATTTTCAATGCTTTGCAAACATGATTTCAAAACTGATAAAAGCAATTAATTTTGGAAGATATTGATGTCAAAATGAAGTGCTGTTAGTAATAGTCATTTATGAGTTTGCCAAGTTGGATTATACATTCAGAAATAAGTGAAATATGAAGCAATTGATGGCAATGTTCACCATTGGCGGGGGATATGGCGTTAATATGGAAAATGCTGATAAAGTCTATTTTTATATATAGGGATTCTCCTGTCCTCTTTGGGAAAGGGTACGAGGGCATGCCATTTGAAAAATTTGCATCATGGCCATTCTAGGGCTGTCACGATTTTTTAATTTAGAAATCGAATTGTTCCTAGAAGACCCCCACCCCCCCCCCCCCCCATCTCCTTCTATTTGAAGTTGAAGTCAGTTGACCTACCTCAAGTAAACAACGAAGACGATCCTCTTTTAGTTACATTCAAAGTTTTGATGTTCTGAACTTTTGAACCGTCAGTGTAATAATCAAGACTGGTCGGCAGTTGCGACGTTCGCAACTGCCGACCGGTCTTGATTATTACACTGACGGTTCAAAAGTTCAGAACATCAAAGCTTTGATGAATGTACCTGAAAGACAAATGCTTCCAATAGCTTCTTGGGGTTTAACATCGACGTTCTCAACTCTTTACCTTTAGAAACAATAGTCTTTTCAACATATATTCTTTTAGTTATTAAACGTCTAAAACGGGATATAAATTACCGATTATTCGACAACGGAAAATACTAATCGATTTCGCCGTGACCGATCAACAATTGATTAATCGTTACAGCCCTAGGCCATTCATGGGGGATCCAGTTGGGGTTTTGTTTTGGAGGGGAAAAACATACAAAGCTTAAGCAATTTTACATTCAAATTGAGTAGAGAACATTAAGACCAACACCTAAGCAACTGCATGTATACTACAAGTAAGTTTTATAACAAACAGTCACATGGAATTATGTTCACACAGTCTCTGTACATGTAGTCTCCATTAAACTGTTCTTATACTTAAGAACTTCATCATTTGCCTTTGAATTAAGAGACTTCGTTAGGCAAGCAATTTAAATATAATATACAATAGAGCTGTAGGTTTTTAAATTTCTTGTTCGGTTTCGGTTTTTCAGGTGGAGAAAAACCTCGGTTTGGTTCGGTTTTCGGTTTGTTCATGAGGCCAATTAAAATTCAATAAAACTCATTCTTATGTCCAGAGTCATAACTGAATGGTAGTGAAATTGAGTGAAATAAGCTATAATACATGAAGAATCAGGAAGGCCAATATAATAATTACCTAAATATACAGAACTTTTATTGTGCTTGGCCATTTTTCGAGGTCTGACACCTACACGCAACTTGAGGAAAGCTGCAAACACAACTAAACTGAAATGTCGGAAATTCACAGAATGTAGCCTTCCCAGAGTAGTGAGAGTACCCAGACACTGCCATTGGCAGTGTCTGGGTACTCTCACTACTCTGGGATGGCTACATTCTGTGAATTTTTGCAGCAAGAGCTAGCAAGAGAGTATTTAATAAAAAAAATGAAAAACCTTAGATTACGGGATGTCAACGGTTTCGGTTTTTTAAAAAAACTAAAAACCTCGGTTCGGTTTCGGTTAACCTACAGCTCTAACATACAATTGGTGTCTTGAAGTGGGTGCCATATGGCCTGGGAAAACCAATGGTTTTCGGAGGTCTTTTGACTGTCCAATTCAGGGCACAGGTTGTGGATTAAATCTTTATTTAGGTGGGAACTGAGATTGGGAAATTTAGGGTCAGGAATTGGGAAAAATCATGCCCAGATGTCACTGGGAAAGGGCCCCATAAATGGCCCCTGTAGATACCAAAAAGAATCACTGTTGTGCCACACCTCAGGCCTACCTGGGCATTAAGCCCAGACAGGCCTGATGTGTGGCATAGAAATTGTCAGATATATTCTAATGCTGATAATACAGGAAGACGAGAAAGTTTACCTCAGTTGCAATTGTGATATCGCATGTCAGAAATGGAACACTGGTTTTGAAGGGTAGAAGTCATTAATTATTAACAACTAATACAACTTACTTGTTTTACTGTACTTTCTGTATCCACCTGCAGAGCTTCAGCTGCTTTCTGAGCTGGAGTTGCCATAAGTGCTGATAACTGCAAGAACTTCTCAAATGGATATATATATCTCTTTCTTCCCCAAATGATAATCAGCTTCTGTCAAAAGCGTATGTATATATATATGAGTGTATAAATTTATTTTTTTAATTTATTAATTTATTTATTGGGGTTTAATAACACTTTTGACAGCCAGGGTCACCTCGTGACGGACAGTTTTACGGGTGGAGGAAGCCAGAGTACCCAGACCAGAGAACCACCGATCAATGACGAGTAACTGTCAGACTCCTCTGCACAAGCAAGGTAAGCAGTGGTTGAAGACAAGTGCACCATCGACGTGCAGTACGCCTTAGAACACCGTGCCATTGTGCTCCCACCTGGGCAATTGGGGTGAAGTGCCTTGCCCAAGCACACAACACATTTACCCCTGGTGGGGATCAAACCTTGGACCTTTCGGTTTGAAGTTCATTGCTGTTACCACCGAGCCACTGCGCTCCCGAGTGTATAAATATATTTGTTTACATATATACTAAACAATATCAGGAGTTCCCTTCAAACATTCCATATCTGTTTGTCACTATGAAAAGAAAACTATGGGGAGGTAAACTGTTCACTGGGGTTTAATGACACTCTGAACAACCAGGGTCAAATCGTATCTGAGAGTTTTATGGGTGGAGGAAGCCAGGAATACCTGTAGGGAAACACCGATAAACTGTCAGACTCTCTTACTGGCAGAAGCAGAGTTAGCAGTGGTTGAAGACAAGTGCCACATCCGTGTACAGTACACCTTAGTACACAGTTCTGATGGCGATGCATATTACGTGGGCGGATGCGGCTGATTCGTTGGGTAAAGGGTTAACTAATGGAAACCAATGATTTAACCTGGAGGTCCATTTGGCTTAAACTTTGCTTATGCTAATTACACTTTGCATCAAATTAGCATTTATTCCTTGAGAGAAATCATCACTCCACAGGTGATTTATTAACAATACACTCTCTATGTACTGTATAGTTATTTCAGGGTATTACTATTGTGACTGAAAAACTGCACTACGTTCAGCTACTTGGTGGAAATATTGGCACACACATCTTCTCATTATTTAAAATGTTGTATTCAATTCTTATGTGACTCTTCTACCATCAAAATGTATCGAAATGCGACACAGAATGGGGTCATGAATTATTGCGAATCAATGCAACATTGACAAATGATAACAGATTTTAAAGGCAGTTCCAAAGAGGTCTGGCATTCAAGAAAATCAAGGGGTGCAAAAAATTGCCCTCCTCAATTTTTTCTAGGCATGCAGCACTCCTGCACACCTAAATTAAAGTGTCAACGACACTGTAGCTCAACTTGTTTAAGACATGTACATGTATAGTATATGACACAGCAATGACAAACATCTAGGTACTGACCTGATAACAAAGGTACATGTAAAATATTGTAACAGTCTGTGCATAAATGCTGACCGTAGCCTGTAATAAATATATAGGTAAAGTATTGTAAAGGTGGGGTGACAGTTAGATGCTAAACCAGAAAAGAAATCTTTGAGTCCCAGAGTGGGTCTCTGACTGAACCCAAAAATATAGCACAGTGATAACAAAGGCACCCCAAAACACTCGTTCCTGTCACAAGGTGATAACAAAGGTACCCCAAGAAGTTTCGTGAAGATCGGTTCATAAATAGAGACTCTAGCCTGAGCCGTATTGACATGTGCACTTACTGTGTATAAGAAGCACTGAACAAATCAAATTTCATCAAATTTGCATAATTTCTGCACGAGAAAACACCCATATTATATGTGATGTATTCCATGTTACTAAACATTCCTACAAAAATTATTCAAATCAGAACTTTCATACAGAAGTTCTGTACAAAAAACTGATTGCACTAATTTTGGTACAAAATGGCAGCTGGTGGCCATCTTGAATTTTGGACCGCACCCAAAAACACTTGTTCTCGTCCCACGTTGATAAGAAAGGTACCCAAGAAGTTTCGTAAAGATCGGTTCATAAATACGGCCTCTAGCATGAGCCATATAGAAGTTGTGTACAAAAAGTGATTGGACATAATTTCAGAACAAAATGGCCAGTGGCAGCCATCTTGAATTTTTGACCACACGCAGAAACACTCATTCTTGTCCCAAGGTGATAACAAAGGTACCCAAGAAGTTTCATGAAGATCAGTTCAAGAATACAGCCTCCAGCCCTAGCCGTATTGAGATGAGCACTTTCAGTGTGTAAGTAGCACTGAATAAATCAAAGTTCATCTAATTTGCATAATTTCTGCACGAGAAAAAACCCTGTATTATATGTGATGTATTCCATGTTACTAAACATTCAAACAAAAATTTATTTAAATCAGAACTTTCATACAGAAGTTCTGTACAAAAAACTGATTGCACTAATATTGTTACAAAATGGCTGCTGGAGGCCATCTTGAATTTTGGACTGCACCCAAAAACACTCGTTCTCGATCCACGGTGATAACAACGGTACCCAAGAAGTTTTGTAAAGATCGGTTCATAAATACAGCCTCTAGCCTGAGCCGTATAGAAGGTGTGTACAAAAAACTGATTGGACTTAATTTCGGTACAAAATGTCCACTGGCAGCCATCTTGAATTTTGGACCGCACCCAGAAACACTCGTTCTCGCCCCAAGGTAATAACAAAGGTACCCAAGAAGTTTTCGTGAAGATCAGTTCATAAATACAGACTCTAGCCGAGCCGTATTGACATGTGCACTTACTGTGCATAAGTAGCACTGAATAAATCAAAGTTCATCAAATTTGCATAATTTCTGCACGAGAAAAAAACCTGTATTATATGTGATGTATTCCATGTAACTAAACATTCATACAAAAATTTATTCAAATCAGAACTTTCATACAGAAGTTCTGTACAAAAAACTGATTGCACTAACTAAAGTACAAAATGGCCATCTTGAATTTCGGATCGCACCCAAAGCCACTCGTTCTCGTCCCATGGTGATAACAAAGGTACTCAAGAAGTTATGTAAAGATCGGTTCATAAATACGGCCTCTAGCCCGAGCCGTGTTGACGACGCGATGGACGGACCATGACAATACCTCAAATTTGGCTTTGCCAAAGTTGAGCTAAAAATGCCAGGCCTGCCACGGGGTATCCCAGAGGGTCAATTACTGTTGAAACACAGTTGGGAACGCAGGTAGGGTGAAGTGCATAATTTTCCACCCCTATGAAACGCTTTCAACTTTCTATTCATATGCCATCAGACTGAGAACTTGCTCATCAGGAAAGAATGTGCCTTGATATCTCTTACTTTTCTGTGTCATTACTATTTTTTATACTTGTCATTGTCTAATAAGATATGATGATTGTATTTCCATCTTGAATGAGCTCTGTAGTAAATGTTTTATTAATTAACTGGTGTTTAATGTCACTTTCAGCATATTCGGCTATCTCATGACCGCAACATAGCGATGAAATCAAGTTTAGCCTATCATTTATACTTATGCTGCCCACTTGGGAGGGCTTCCACCCCAGGTGTTTTGTTTCAGGTCTGATTTTTCCAGTGAAGCAGAACCTGTTTACCACAGTATACCAGCACTTCTTCACTTCCTGGGGTTCTCACAGAGAAGTGAATGTTTTGTGCTTCTTGGAAAATATCAAGTGTAAATCACAATCCATTTACTTTTACTGGTAAATTAATAATGCTTCCTCCCTTTACATCGTACAGGAAAAAAAACATAAGAGGTGGGTGGGTTTGTCAATGAGAACAAGAATTTCCTACCAACGTCTTAGCAAAGTAATAAATTCCAATCACAAAACTTGAAGGTTGTATCTTCAAAAAAGTTTTATGATGTGAAAGGACAAAATTTCTCCTTAAAAATTGTGAATTCAATATTTTCACCTCTGAATGCCCTTTTCATGCTTCCCAAATGCATTGACAGAAAAATTATTCTGCACTCTCAATTTCTCATGCAGGTTAACAATATAATGTTTACTTTAATCCTTTACCCAACGAATCGGCCACATCCGCCCACGTAATATGCTAATTCAGCAACTGAAAAAATATTATTTTTCAAAAATTTCAACAAAACCATATCAATGTGACCCCTCTTTGGAACGAGCTCATCGAGCTCGTTCCAATGAGGGGGGTCACATGATATGTTTTTGTTGAAATTGTTTTTAACATTTAAAAAAATGATAATTAACATAATAAATTTTGATGTTGTCTGCTTTGGGTAAAGGGTTAAAGAAGAAATTTGCTGAGATACCAAATATAATATGGATTCTGGCTTTCCACATCATAGATTATTTAGTCTTATTTCGTCAGTGTTATGAGTGTTGATTGACAGTACAGTGGAGCCCACTGAATTGTACATCTCTTAATTGAATAACCCTGTTAAATGAATATAATTTCCAACACCAAACCATTTACAGTACAAATTTGATATCTTAGTTGAATATGGGTTATAGGGCTAACTCCTGTTAATTGAATAGAAAAACCCTGTAACGTGTCGAGAAATTATCCTAACAATTACCAAATACATGTAGCCAATGTTTAAAGCCTATTTCATGTAATTGCATCTAACATAAGCATTTATTCTGTTACATCTAGTTTTACAGAGCTCTGTGAGCAACTGAATTCAAATTTCGCTGGGATTCGTCATACAGTAAATCTGTTTTGTTGATCCGGTTTAGTAAAACTGTTGACTGTTTACTTCAGCTTCCGCGAAGGGTGACATGGTGTCGCGGCAGATTTAAATTTCGTCATTTTTTTTAGGAAAATCGTGTAATAAAGTACGTAATCGAGAATTGTGAATCCAACCATTCAGCCGTTAGATAAATCATTTGTAAGTGTGAAGAGAAAAATAAGTGATAAGTTGATTCGAATCGTAATGCGAGGCGTGAATGTGATATGACCAGTTGAGGGTGCGTTGCACTCCTTCGATTCGCTCGGTTGCATATGTATATATCATATTGTATGCATGTATGTCAAGTTCCAGACTCCTGTGGTTCAATTCTCAGCAGTAGGTGGCACTGCAGGGTTTCGACTGCTCTGAGGAAGAAACTGGGTGAGATTCACATGTACTGAATCTCAAAAGAAGAAAGTAGTGTAGCGGTCGAGGTATAAGGGCCATTTACCAACCAGCCTGGTTGGTCCGGATCTCTTACTAGTCTTAGTCTTGTGGTAAATCGGTTGCTTTGTGTGCTAGAGATCGACAGTTCGAACCCCGGCTCCCGCACTTATCTCTCCTCCTGTTACAATATGATCTATTTTCCAATCGCTATGGATTAACAATTTAAAAAAATTGAAGGGGTGGGGGCTGAATTTCTAATAAATTCTACTCGGGTCAGGGAAGTTACGTCCCCGGGAAGATACGTCCCCAGGTTAGTGGGAAGTTACGTCCCCGGGAAGTTACGTCCTCCATAGAGGACGTAACTTCCCACTTGAAAGATGAATTTGATTTAAATCCTACATGTTCTTTTTTTTTTTTTTTTTTGTATGCGAGGAATGTGAATATATATATTTAAATATAGTACCATGTTGTTTGAATAATTCCTTTGATGTAAAATATATTTGGTTGAATCTTAGGGTGTTTTTTCTACTCAAACATTCGGGCAGATCTTAGGGTGTTATTTCAACTGATTGAACTATTGTCAGGTTTGAGGAAAGAGTGTTCCTTCATGTACCGGTACATCAATGAGTGTTTTTTTAACTGATTGCACCATATGTTGTCAGCTTGAAAAGTCTGCATGGCTTTCTCTGGGTATATTAAGGCGTACACTTCATTCATTTCCCCATATCTCTCAATATGCCTTACAATCTTAGAGAACCGTCTTCCTCGACGGAGTACCCATGTTTAGCCCGTGTTTAGAGTGTGGAAGAAATGTTAGACCACGACAGCAAGCTGTTGATTGTGATGGTTGCGGACGCTGGCAGCATCGAACCTGCAATACCAAAATCCCACAAAGTACGTATTCATATATTATATTATTATTAGATTATTTTTCACGCTATACACTCGCGACTTAGTTGGCTTAAACGAATATGCAAAATATATTTCGTAATTGTATAGCCCTGTTAACCCTTTACCCAACGCTAGTAGCAGACGACACTCGTAAAAAATGTTCTTGCATAACTAAAAATTTTCATTTTTTGTTTCCAAAACATAGGTTGTGACCCCTCATTGGAACGTGCGCGACGTGCTCGTTCCAATGAGGGGCCACAACCTCTGTTTTGGAAGCAAAAAATGAAAATATTTAAAAAGTTAAAAAATTTATAGTAATTTATATATTTTTTATACTTACCAATGACCCAGACTTAGCTGGTGCTAATCTCCATAATTCAGGGCCAAACACAAATTTTGCCCCCCCCAATCCCCAAAATTTGCATCAGAAACCGAAAAATACATGTCCTATATGGCCCTCCATACATCGACTCCTCTGCACATGCGCAGTGTCGAGGAGGTCCCGAAATTGGCGCCAATTATCATTCTTACAACCAGTGCCTGGTAAGCGTTATGTACTCAGCGGGGAGGTATGAGTTCCCAACTCCTGGGAGGGCCATCCCCGTCTGGGTCATTGGTAAGTATAAAAAATATATAAATTACTATAAATTTTTTACATCTTTATACTGTACCAATGACCCAGACTTAGCTGAATAGTAAATAGGCTGGAGGGCCTAGGACATAAAGGAAAATCCAATAAGCTCAATTATGTATAATAGAATATCCTCTCCAGGAGAAAAGAAGAGATAGGCTTTACATGTATCTTTCCTATTTATAATAAAGAAGAAAGACACAACACCGATCAGTAATTGAGCATAATAATCAATGATCTCTATTAACATCCAGTATAACCCTTTATACTAATATTTTTAAAGGTAAGCCAATAAATAAAGGAAGTCCAGAGAAATGAGACTCTTTATATTCATTAAAAGTGTCCGAGGATTGTATATTAACGCTTGTTTGACACATGACATATACAAATGCTTCACACCGAGCTACACTTTAAAAATATTACATGGATGATTAAACATTATCTTTACACTTTAAAACCATCCCGGTACCGACTCAGAATTACTGACTCTGGGGGAGGTATTCCCTTGCTTTTCACTATAAAGCAGGTGACCTAAGGGAACACCCCCCCCCCCTTCCCCTGGGTCAAATACCCCAGAGCGAAGAGGGCAGCAGGACAGAGTCACTGCCGGAACAGAAAGCCTACATAACTATAGTTGCAACTGTTTAGTGGACGATATTCTGAGCAACTGATAACGGACCTAAACAATGGAGGTCTCCAGAAATGGACTCAATATTTCTGAGATAAAAATTAGTGAATGTGGAAGGTTGAGACCAATATGCAGCCTTCATTAGATCAGTAATAGCAATACAATTAGCATAGGCCCAAGAAGTAGAAAGAGCTCTTACTTCATGGGCTGAGATCTTGAGTGCCGACTGCTGAGAAGAAGATAATTTTTCATAAGCAGTTCGAATAGTTAATTGAATCCATCTAGCAATAGAATGGACCATAATATCCTTTCTATTAGGCATCAAAGACAGAAAGAAACGTTTACGTCCCTTTCTGATAAACTCAGACCTACGTCTGTAAATACGTATTGCTCTAACAGGACACAGTAGAGGCCTACGCCCATCAGATGATGGAAGGGCCTTAATAATAATAGGTTCAGGATACTTATTAGGAGCCTGATTCTTAGCCAAAAATCCAACATTAGTGGTAAAGGTAATAGTATTACCGACACTACAGTAGTGAGAATCCTCCACAGATAGTGCATGAAGCTCACTAACTCTTCTAGCAGAAGAGAAAGCTAAGAGAAAAGCTGTCTTATATGTTAAGAATTTGAAGTCAACTGTGTCAAGAGGCTCAAAAGGCGCTTCTTTTAGCTTAAGAAGAACCCAGGCCAAATTCCACTTCGGAATTAATCTAAGGGTTCTAGGTCTATTTATCGAAAAATTCCTAACTAACTTTGATAAAGAGACATTAGTTCCAATTCTCAAGCTATCATGATGTGCATATGTATCAGATAGCATAGACCTATAACCCTTAATGGTGATAGGCTGCAGATTAATCTCATCAAACAAGTATACTAGAAAGTTTGCTATGTCTGGAATGGAGGGATCATAAATATCTACTGAATGATCCTCACACCACTGACAAAAGACCCTCCACTTAGCAGCATAGTTTAGCGAAGAGGAGGTCCTCCTGCAGTTAGAAATCGCGTCCACTGCTCGTCCTGTAAAATGTTTTCCGTGCAAGAAGGACCGCACAATGGAAATACGTGAAGGTTTAGACCTTGCGGATTGTGATGGAAGATGCGCGATTTCCCTTGCGAAAGAAGATCCTCCCGTGGAGGAAGCTTCCTCGGCATGTCCCACAAAAGACACCTGAGTAGATTTATCCACGGTCTCTGTGGAGACAGAGATGCTACCAACAGAATCTTGCATTGCGATTGTTTTATCTTGAGCAATATCTGCTGAATCAACGGCACTGGAGGATACGCATATCCTATCATTCCGTCCCAAGAGATCGAGAGAGCGTCTACTGCAAACACTCGAGGATCCGGACAAGGTGACACATACGTCTGCAACTGATTGTTGAGATGTGTCGCAAATAAATCTATCATTGGCTGTTCCCATTGGTAGCAAATCTGATTGAATACTTGCTTGTTGAGAGTCCATTCTGACGGCAACAGGCGACCCCTCCGTGAAAGGGAGTCTGCTAAGACGTTCAGACGACCCGGAATATGGCGGACGGAGAGAAGAATCTGATGTTCTAGTACAAACAGAAGAATTCTTTCCGTTAGATTGAGCAACGGAATGGAATGAGTGCCGCCTTGGTTCCGAATATACGCAACTACTGTCGTATTGTCGGACATAATTTGCACATGTGCATTCTGAATCACGTCTATCCAATGACGTAGAGCAAGCCAAATCGACATCATCTCTTTGATGTTGATGTGCTTGCTCAGAAACTGCGGATCCCAAAGACCCTGGCACTTCAAATCCGATGGGCTCAGTGTCGCGCCCCAGCCTGTTTGACTGGCATCCGTCATAATCGTAAAGCTCGGATCTGGCAACTGCAGTGGAACTCCCTGAGTTAACCACTGTATGTCTGCCCAAGTCTGAATCTCTTGTTTCACTTGGCTTGACAAGAGTATGTCCGTTTCGAGCGAATGAATCTTCACTCTCCAATTCTGAGTCAGATAGACCTGGAGAGGACGAGTGCGTAGCCGCCCCATCGGAATGAGATCCGAGGCAGCTCCGCACAGACCTATTAGTCTCATGAATTCCCTCGCTGACACTTTGTCTGAGTGAAGACAATAGCGAGCATAACAACTGACTAATTTCACTCTGGTTAACGGCAGACGAACGAGATTGTTGTGCGTCTTGAAGCTCATTCCCAGGTGGGTAAATGACTTGGACGGCACCAGATCCGACTTCTCTTCGTTTACTATGAAACCGAGACGTCAGAGCAATAGAAGCAGATTGTGCATGTCGTTCTGAAGCGTTAACTCGTTGCCGTATCTCTGAAGAATATCGTCCAGGTAAGCCGACGTTACCGCAGACGAATGAGCTCGGAAATGAGTCATTACCGAGTTCATTACTCGAGTGAATGCCCAGGGCGCTAGATTCAGACCAAAGCACATCGCTCGGAACTGATAAACAACACCTAGGACAGCGAAGCGAAGATACTTTCTGAACGCCGGATGTACCATGACGTGAAAGTATGCATCCTTGAGGTCTATGCTCGCAGCATAGTCGTTCACTCGAATGCTCGCTCTGACCGATCGAATGGTCTCCATATAAAACTTTGGAGCCACGATCAGCTTGTTTATCCAGCTTAAGTCGATCACTGGACGGAACGAGCCGTCTGGCTTTGGAACCAGAAAAAGATGGCTGTAGAAACCTGGAGATTCCTGGTTTTCTACGACCTCTATCGCGTTCTTCGTTAAAAGAGACTGGACTTCTGATAGAAGTGCCGTTCTTTTCTGACAATTTGACGGAAGCTGAGTCCATCTTGGACTTCGAGTTAACGGAGGCTTGCCTTTGAAGGACAGTTTTAGTCCTTCTGAAATAACCCCTAGAACCCACGGGTCCTCCGTAATTGATTCCCAATTGCTTGAGAAACTCGACAGTCTTCCGCCCACCGGAACGCGACAGAGGTCTAGACCATCACTTCCTGGATCCGCGAGGCTTGCGGTAGGAGAAACCACGTCCTCCGCGACCCGCACCTCGCCCCGTCGGCCTAGGGGCATCTGACCGGTTATTTCGGCCAGCATAACGGCCCCTAGTCGAGTCGCTACTCTGCCGGTCTCTAGAGTAAGACCTAGAGGACACATAGGAACCTCTATAGGAACTTCCCCTGGATGAGCTCGTCCCGGAAGTGCCTGGCCTACTCTTGTCTGCTGGTTCCGATTTCTTGGAAGCAGACTTAAACAACAGAGAGTCCGAAGCTTTCTTTGTTAATTTATCATATATATCAGAAAGCTTGCCACTGAAGAGAAACTCTCCAGAGACCGGAGCGACTCTAAGAGAGTTTTTCACCTTACTGTCCACGCGTGTGGAAGTAGCCAAGGCCGCGTCACGTCGAGCTAACTCCAGATTTGCCACTGAAAGGGCG
Source organism: Pictodentalium vernedei (assembly GCA_031216915.1). Taxonomy (NCBI): domain Eukaryota; kingdom Metazoa; phylum Mollusca; class Scaphopoda; order Dentaliida; family Dentaliidae; genus Pictodentalium; species Pictodentalium vernedei. The sequence continues at coordinate 401,867,754 of CM062292.1, read as the reverse complement.
GAGTTATAAGTGGAAAACGCTATGGCCCTGGACAGAACTCTTAAAGACGTTTGCACGTCTTGAAATTCAGGTCCTTCAAAGCGTAATGACAACGCTCTAGCAAGGTGATCTGCATAGGAAAGAGCGTCTAAACTAGCTCTGTTAGACGATATCGTCGTTTCCATCGTAGACGACGGAAGTGACATAGACGACGGCATGGATATATCAAGGTCTTCAGCCTGGTCGTCTAAATGCAGAGGAACTCTCTGGATGCCCTGACCTGCCGTATCAAACTTGTTCCTTTGATTAATAAACGGCAGCTGTAGAGCAGATGCCGGTAGGAAGGCTGACCTGCCCATCTTGTTGGCAAGCTTATCAATAGCGTCATTCAATAACCTAAAAATCCGAGAGACATTCCTGGATTGTGATGGAAATTCCGGGACAATGTCCCTAAACCGATTAAAAAACTCGGTGTCCAGTGGCGCTATCACCCTCCTATCCGGCTGCGCAGCATTTTGGTCTGGCGGAACAACTTCTGGAAGATACTACCGAATGAATTCTACGGCTATTTTATGTTGTTCCGAAAGGGAAATATCTAATTCATCAGAATCCCTTTCGCCATCCTGCCGGACCTCATGTAAATCATGTAAATCTCGGTCGTCCGCACCGGATCCAGCGGCGGAACCTACCGACCCAGCATCTTCTGACATTTCATGTTCCGACAGAGGTTCTGACGGTTGCTGGGATGCTGCGATTAACCTTGCTATCTGTGATAGCACATCCGTTACAGAGGCCTGGGGAGCGGCGGTGTTACTGGATTTAGCCGCCGGAAGCACCCTGGACGTTGCATCCTGCATACATCTTTTATGCGAACGTCTGGATGAAGAAGGCCTCGAATCCCTGGCTACCGGATGGCGTGACCTGATCGCCGAGGAATCCCTGGTCGGCGAAGCTGACTGTAATTCACTGGTCACATAGCCAAGGTGCGGTCGAGTGTGCTGCTGAGAGGATATGGAAGCCTTATAGGTAGCCTCGGCGGACTGCCTATATACCGGAGCATCCTGAGCAGCGGACGTATGCTCCGACTGCGTAACACTACGGACTACAACATCTGGTCCCAGATGCTGTTGTCTGAGAGAGGGACCTCTCTCGCTTGCAGCCCGTGTCGAACTAGACAAGCTAAACACCGGACTGTCAGGCTTCCTCCGATCCATCCTCCTTTCCGTCGTCACTGGGTGTGCACGTGGATGTTTTATAGTGCTCGCAACACCCGACTCTCTCTGCTGGACCGCAACGGATGAACCAGAGTGCTGCCCCATTCGGTGAATGGACGCAGCCCCGGTCGAGCTAGCAGACGTCAATCCCTTCGGGTTCCTTTCAGGGAATTGACGAATCTCCATGAGCACTTTTGCCGCTAGCTCTTCACTTGTATGTGACGACGGAGGCACACTTCTGGACGACATCACGGAAACATCACCCTGTTCTTGTTCCTCTGAAAAAGAGAGTGAAACACTAGAGTGACTCTGAGGAGAAAGAACCGGAATGGATCTTTCTCCAGGAACAACATACCGTGACACACGTTTCCAACGTTTTTCATCCCATTTGAAACACACAGAACAAAGATCAGTACGAGTACAGAGAGAACAATTAATACAGAGATCATGAGAATCATAGGAAGACTTCCTCCTATTACAATTTGAACAATAATCATTCATAGTTGAAATGTAAACAATCAAAGTACTCGCACTAATCCTTGAAAATAAAGATACATAATACAACAAACCATTATATTCATTAATAAATAATGATTTGAAAAGAAAAAATTTTTAAAAAAAAAAAAAAAATTTTTTCAGAAGAGCCCAAGTTCCCAAAGGGAACCCTGAGCCCAATGGATCCCAAAAAAGCCTAAGTGTGGACAAAAATTTAAATTCATTTTGAAAAAATTAATGAGACACTTACGGACAATAATAATGTATCTTACTATGAATAAGAGATGCAGAAGACAAAAAATCACTATCAGCAGTAACTGTTGTCAACCTAAGCAAAAGTGTCAACAAACCGGAAACATGACTCCAGGCACTGAAACAACATGGCCCGAAATCAGTCACCAATTAAAACACTATCTGATGCAAAACAGAGGCTTCCACAGAAGAAACTGTAGAACATCAGATGGTAGATGCAGACCAAAATGCCTAAACACCCCAAGGGTGAGGACGTAAACATGGGGAAAAAACAGAAATAAATCTGTTACGAAGCCAAAACTCCCAAGAAATTTTAGTAATAAACATTACACAAAATTAAGCCAAAACATGGGAGAATAGCTAGGGGGGAATAAGGAAGGTAGAGAGGAAACACTGATCAAACAATGGTACTTCATAGCAAGAATGACAACATCAGGGCTATGCCTTGAAAAAAGGCAACTAGAAATAATTTCATAAAATAATTTTAAGTTACAGCCCTGAACATTTTCTTGCACTAAATATTTTCCTCTCCTCCTAATGTATCCTCTTTATTTCCACCATTTCACTCATGAATATGTGTCTGGCATCATAAAAACTGAGATTTGAAAGCACAAATAACAGAGAAGTGTGACTGTTTTGAGGGCCAAACTAAGAATGATAATTGGCGCCAATTTCGGGACCTCCTCGACACTGCGCATGCGCAGAGGAGTCGATGTATGGAGGGCCATATAGGACATGTATTTTTTGGTTTCTGATGCAAATTTTGGGGATTGGGGGGGCAAAATTTGTGTTTGGCCCTGAATTATGGAGATTAGCACCAGCTAAGTCTGGGTCATTGGTACAGTATAAAAATATTGAATTTTAGTGTATAGCGCTGGCCTGTTTTTGAGACAATTTTTTGTCTCAAAAACATAGCTTATGACACCTCATTGGAACGAGCGCGACATGCTCGTTCCAATGAGGGGCCACAACCTATGTTTTTGAGACAATGGGTTGTAGGGTAAATTCCTGTTAATTGTATAAAAATCTTGTAATAATGTCAAAAAATTATTCTAACAATCAATTAGCACCTGTAAAATAATTTATTCATAAGCTGCACTCCAAAGATACATGTGGCCATCTTTCCTTTGGATAATTTTGAAAGTTTCTTCAGAGTTTGATTTTTAGCCCTGGTAAAATTAGAATTTGGCCTCACTACATCAAATGCACGCATTTAATCTATTTATTTCTAGAATACAGAAAAGCGGCCATCCCTGTTAATTGAATACTTCTGTTAATTGAATATTTTTCACTGGCATAATAACTTAGTCAAATAATCGATATGCATTTTCATTTTATAGGGATATACAACGAGGCCAAGAAGTCTCTGTGCACAATATATTTCAACTGCAAAAACTGTAAAGAATCTGGTATCTGCTCTGCAATTTACATTTATGATGAACCAACAGGAGAATCATCTGCCGCTGATTTCATTCAAGATGAAAGGTAACTATACTTTTTCGTATTTCTCTTTTCGTATATATGTTGCCCATTTTAGAGGACTTCAACCCCAAGCATTCTCGGGGTTCCCACGGGGGTATTCCTGACATAACTAAGAGATTAAGTCCACTAGTTATCACGATAATCCACCAATTAATTAATCAATCTCTCATTTACATTTCATTTCATTTCAACAATCAATTATCATTTCAGTGAAACTCGACTTGACATGCCAATGGACACTGAGACAGGCGCCTCTGAGACACCAACCATTGGCACACCAATGGACATCAGCACATCAGCTATCGACGCACCACCAGCTATCGTCGAAACGCCAGCTATCGTCGAAATGTCAGCAACCAACGAGACAGCAGCTACTAGTATCGTCGAAGCGCAAGCAACCAACGAGACAGCAGCAACATCAGCCACTATCAATGATAGTTTAACACAAGAGTATTTTTACATATCACTTTGAATAATTTTTATAAATGGTTAGTTTCAGAAAGAGTATTTTTACATATCACTTTGAATAATTTTTATAAATGGTTAGTTTCAGAAAGAGTATTTTTACATATCACTTTGAATAATTTTTATAAATGGTTAGTTTCAGAAAGAGTATTTTTACATATCACTTTGAATAATTTTTGTCCATTCTCTTTCCATAGGTAAAAGAAACAGCCAGTCAGAATATGTTCAGACCAGCATCAGACATCGTGGAAGAAGCCGTGAGAGACATCATAACACCATCGACATCGCAGTTTAAGCCCAAAAATACCAACACCAAGAGAATAACCAATATGCACAGAGCAAAATCCAGACCACCCACTCCAAAAGACATCCACTTCGAGATGGACAGAGAGTTCCTCCATGTAGATGAGTTCTTGGTTGCGGATTTATTTATAATTTATATTTTATTCTTTATTTAAGCTCACATATTTTAAACGGGGGGGGGGGGGGGGGGGGGAGGGGGGGGGGGGGAGTGGATGGGATGGTGTGGTTGAAGGTAGTAAATTTGAGATGTTTAATGGTACATGTACCTAATTGTATTTATGTGTAAGTGGTAAATATAGAAAGGTATGGTAACAAAATATGATTCTTCGATTTCAGATTGTTGGTAAACCATTTGGCAGCAACAGTCAGCTTTGGACTATCAACTCCTTTGTCAGTGATGGTGAGAAGAAGAAGCAGTTTCCAATGGTTTTTGTGATAATGACACGACGACGACGAAGCGACTATGTAGAGGTCCTGCAGGCAATCCTTCAACGTATCGACGAACCTTCAGTAGAGACATTCGTCAGTGACTTTGAAATTGGTACGTTCGACATTTATTTTTAAGTGAAGGGGTTAAAGGGGTTAAAGGCACTTGGAATTTGGTAAGATCAATATGAAAATTCCCCATTAAATTTTTTTTAGGAATAACGCTGATCAACGTCGCTCATACCATTGGGTAAAGGGTTATGTTTTGTAAGCGTTCCTGCAGGCAATCCTTCAACGTATCGACAAACTTGGCGACGAATTTGGTAAGATCAATAAAATATAGCCAGTAGTCTACTTTGTCCTTATACATTTTGTGTTATCTTTTTCAGCTGCTTGGCAGGCTATAAGAGAAATTCTCCCTGGTAAAGAGATTAAGGGATGCGTCTTTCACTGGACGAAGGCTGTATTCAGCAAGGTCAGAGATGTTGGGTTACACACAGCATACAACACCAACCAGTCTGTGAAAAAGTACGTCCAGCAGTTCCTGGCATTACCCTTCTTGCCAGCTGAGCACATCAAGCCGACGTTTGAGCACATCGCCCCAAAGGCCAACAGTGACAGTTTGAGGGAATTTGTGAAGTATGTTGAGGACCAATGGATGACAAATGACCAATTTGAAATATCAACATGGAGTGTATACGAACATACGATACGCACAAATAACCACACTGAAGGTGTGTATTTCATTAAATCAAATCCAATCTCAAATAGTTTCATAAAAATCATCATAAAAATCATCATTTCATTAAAAAAAATTGTATGGCGTGTTGTCTGCTATGCCCGTTAGGTAATGGGTTAACATTTTGTTTGAATAAACGATACGCATTAATAATCACATAGAATTCAAATCTCAATTAGTTTCACATGTAATTTGTCCTAAATTAATCCCAAATTAATATCACAATGCTGTCAAAACAGAAATCAATGTGAATCTTATCAATTAAGTACACATGCAGTCAAAACGAAGTGACTGATCAATGTATTCATTCAATGTAATTTTATTTTTACTTTCGGCTTGGCACCGTAGGATGAATGCAAAGGGAACGCGGTTATCCTTTTACAAACTGGTAATTGTGCTACAACAAGAGGCAGAACACGTACAGCACTCCGTAGAGGCCCGTGACCTGGAGACGGAATTAAGGAGAAAATACACAAAAATTGACAAAGAAATTGACCAGCTGTGGCAAAAATATAAGAACAATGAGTTGAGAACGACAGAATTTTTAATGTCAATCAACCAAGTTTATCGTCTGGGCCAGACAAAGGAATAAAATATAAAAATGATGAATATGATCCTGTAAAATATAAACAATGTTTGTAAAAACGTTCGCTAAATGTATCTATTGTAATGTTTTGTTGATTTGATTATTGTTATGTTTAAACCATGAGATCTGCTTTGAATAATGAATAAAATGTCTTTAATCAAAAGATACTATTCCTTGTACCTTACAACCCCACGTCAGACCCAAGCCAATTAATTAACAAGTATAGGGGACGTAACTTCCCACTAACTGAGGACGTACCTTCCCGGGGACGTAACTTCCCGGGGACGTATCTTCCCGATCCCTTCTACTCCAGGCCCAACTTTTTTTTATCTCAAAACTTCGTTCGATTGTAGGTTGTACCTGTTTTCATAATATTAATTTAATATACCACTAAGATGTGCGTACTTTTTACTTTATTTCAACCAAGAGCTTCGAACACTATAGCTACTTTCGTTTTGCATACAAAATAAATAACATTTTCGTGCCAAGATTGCACCAAGTTCAAACACGCACATGACCTGCATGTACCGCAAACAAGTTCAACAGCACTTTTAGTACCAATGATTTCATTGGTCGGTAAAAGAAAAGTCGCACAAACGTGATTAGTTTTTAGGGGGTTCTTTTGAAGGATATTTGCAAAAAAAAAAATTCTTTCCAGTAAAACTAACACCATGTTTCTCCCCTGTTGCTGATTTCTTCGAATCTAGTTTTCAGCCTTTAATTTCTATATACGACAGTTGCACCTATTTTCAGCAAATACTTGCTGGACATAGTAATAACCCAAGATCGCAAAAGACTAACATCATTGTCTGTCGAATATCGGGGTGGAGAGGGTCTATATCGTCTTCAACCAATGTCAGTATAATTAATGGGGAAATTAATACAAAATGAGCGCCACCTAAAAGCGAGCGCAGACTGTGAATTTCAATAGCCAAGATGAGGGTAGGGGGCGTAATATTAAATCTGACTGACAGATTTTCTGATAAGTCTCATGCCTCTCAAGAAAAACGTGTCCTTGCTTTTTCATCTTTCGCTTTTCGGCCAGGGGTATGGTGCTTTTCGGCCTCTGGTGTTTTGAGTCGGGCAAGGGGTGTTATTGGAAAAAATTCTAAGTAATAAAAGTAATCTAATATTAGTCTTTGATAATTTAGGCGTTTTATTTGTTTTTCCATTAAATGGTACATAAACTAAGGCACAAACAACGGCAGATTTGATATAAACTAAGGCACAAACAAAGGCAGATTTGATAATAGCGAAAAACACAACTACAATTTATATAAAATAAACGATGCGTCGAATTACCGAAACGGACCGAAACGCTATCGAAACGCGACCGAAACGGGTGAGTAATCTATCGAAACGTGCACCCAAAAGACTGAAACGGGCGATATACGGATAAGAGGGTCTTCCTACCATAAAGGACTAAAACGCGACTGAAATGGGCGACTAAGCTACCGAAACATGCACCCAAAAGACAAAAACGGGCAATAAAGTCTTTCTGCCGTGACACGCTCGTTCGAATGAGGGGTCATAACCTACGTTTTAGAAGTGAAAAATATTTTTTTTTTAGTTACACAAATTTTTTTTCATGAGTGTTGTCTGCTACAAGCGTTGGGGATAGGGTTAACTATCTTGATTGAGAACTACCATGCTATTATGGATATCATTGGGACCGACGGTCCCCGTTGGTTCCAATGATATCCATATTTATACCATTTATTTATTTGCGTTTAGGGTCAATGCCGGGGCACTGCTCGGGACTCTCACTGTGGTATTGACCAGGCTACTGTTCAACCAATGACATAAATTTTAGTTTGTTTAATGTCACAATAAAACCAGTCGTTGTGCATCACTGTTTGACCACATTACTTCATTGCCCACCAGCAGAAGCTTGTTAAAATACACTATCAATTTTACATCATTTGTGGGATATGTCAATTACCAAATTTACACCGCTTGTGGGTTAAGAGATATACCACACTCGCCAGATCTCGTGTGCCACTCCCTTATTTCACTCGTGGTGTAAATTTGGAAATCGAAAACGCTGCGGTTCTATTGGATTTCACAAGTGCAGACAGATGTACTGTCACTTTCACTAAGAAACCAAAGCAGAAAGCTATCTTTTCATACTTGGAAAATTTTGAAGCCACACATTTCTGACCTCCCAACACGTGCCTACAGACCTCATCACTAAGACAACACATCACCAGCTAACATCGTTAAACCACTCACTTTGTGTTGTTATTGTAATAAAGCTCTGGTTTAAAAAAAAACATGATCCCAAACTTTGTGTTAGGTCGGGCGCTCACCCAATAGAAATGACTTTTATTCATTCAGTTCTGATACTTTCACTGCTCATTTTGGACCATGCACACTTCGTTCTATTTGAGCGATAATGCTTGCTGAAACGAGACGGGGTTGGCGGGTAGGATCTTTTGTTATTAAACCATTGAGGGAAGAAGGGGCGCACCTTCGATCGCGATCCCCAGCACCCTCAACTTCAACTAAACTTAAACTAACCTAAATAAGGCCACTTCCAGCGAAGGACACAACAGGAAAGAAACACCCTCGGGTGTGGTCTAGTGTGCTAGACCTGTTATCGTCCCGCTGCAAACTTGGAAGTTCAGCCCACTCAAAACGCTCGCGATCCTCGGCACCTTAAAACTAAATAATAAATAGGGAACGATTGGGGTCCCAAGCACGAGAGTATGTTACTGCTCTTACGAATGTAAAGATTCGTGCATTTCACACTCTCCCCCATAGCGACAAGCACACACACAGCACAATACCACGTGAGAGTACGTTACTGCCCTTACGAATGTAAAGATTCGTGCATTCCATACTCTCCACACACACACAGCAGATACCACAAGGACACGCAACTAAAGAGGTGCTACTTTTATCTTTACAGTTTATATATTCTAATGAAAACTAACTCTACTTTCTTCTTTTAAGCAGGTACACAGAAGATGTTTTTTTTTTTTTGTTTTTTTTTTACCAGCACCCCAATAACCGCTACAGACAGTCTAACCGTTATGGAAACAGTCACCCCCACGGTTCCTGAACATCCTCCGCTCCATCCCTAAAAGTGGTCAACCACTTTAAGGGAGGCGAGCGTTGGTCCTGCGTCCCGCCTCTTCCCCTTTTTGTAAGCGCATTGCGCATCTTTTTGTCCCAACCCAATAGGATTACAATGCAGGCCTGCCCCAGAACCAGGGAAGTTCGGGTCTTGTTCTTGGTGGTCCCCGAAAGGGGTCGTTGTTGTTTTCCTTCAAGAGTCCAACTATAACAGAGACAGCCTGAGGCAGATTATACTTGCCAGTGATGGCCATCACTCAATATCATCCTCGAAGAGGTAGACTATACTTGCCCGAAAATCCAGATCGACTGCACCCTCGGGGAGAGGTAGTACCTTTGTGAGAGGACCCAACCTCCCACACTGGTCCTCACCCGAGGGTCCAACCGACATGAGTCAACGAAACCACAACTGGAGACACCTGCTGAGTACCGGATCCTTTTCCTCCTTCAACACGCCTAGACATGTGACAGCCATCATATACAGCTACCGAGGGTCGAAAGGGGCTTGTCACCCATATTGTCCCTGCGCGCCTTCGGCGCGCGAAATCATTTCGTTCGGGGCGCACCTTTTCTCAAAATCTGCCGTAAAATTTTATTTCACACAGGTGAAAATTAAAAGCTGAAACACATCGAACCTTTATCCCATTAACTGTGAAACGGTCGGAAAATTAACTTGAACCCGACTCCCATGGGTTATTATTTATTAGGAGTTTCTCAGTACCGCGATGGAATTATGATGATTATCAGGGGTGGGTCTGGAATTTAGTAGTATTGATATCCTAGGGTCTAAAATTTCAAGATTAGTGTGTGTGTGTGTGTGTGGGGGGGGGGGGGGGGGTCGTCAAGCGCACGCAGACCCGTTCCAGTCTTTTCGACGCCCAGATCGATAGACTAGAGGCCCGTTTCGGTAGTTTGAGTTCCCGTTTCGGTCCGTTTCGGTGCGTTTCGGTCCGTTTCGGTGCGTTTCGGTAATTCGACGGACCCTAAAATAAACCATACCAACATGGATGCCACTTGGAACTAGTTCGTGCGTGACTGTAGGTATTGCCTATGCATAAATTTCTCACTTTTTATAAACCGCCTGATTCCAGTGAAAAACGCACCCCTCAATTGTAACTGCTGGCAATACATCTGAACCGTTGTATATGTGTGTAAAGGTGTTGCAGGCAATATCCTCGGAATTACAAGAACCAGCGGCGACCAACTTCGTTCTAGATTTTGAAGCAGGTATTGTATCTCCATTCATTCGTTTGTTCATTCATTCGTTCATTCATTCCTTTATTCAATCGCCTGTCCATTCATTCGGTTAGTCATTCGTTCATTTATTCATTCCTTTATTCAATCGTTCGTTCATTCCTTTGGTTATTCATTCATTCGTTCATTCAACAGTATGTTATTCCACAATTCATTTCTTCATTCATTCATTTATTCCAACCGCCTGGCAAGCTGTTCGGGAAGTGTTCCCGCGACGAGACACTAAAGGATGCTGCTTTCACTGGACACAAGCGGTTTATAGGAAGGTTACAACAATTGGTTTACAGTCAGTTTATAGAGAAGGTGGGGCGGTTCATGACTTTGTTAGACCAATTTTAGCGTTGCCTTTTTTACCTGCCATGCAAATCAGCGACACATTTGAAGCACTCTACAAAAGAACACCACCAGATTCAAAACTCAGAGAATTGGCAGATTATGTGCAACAGCAATGGGTCGACTCGACAACTTTTGGGTTTCAAGAGTGGAGCATTTTTGGACACACAGTTAGGACAAATAATGACATTGAAGGTTAGTTATTCTTTATTTTTTTTTAAAAATTTAAACATATATTAAAAAATTTAAAATAATGTAAAAATATTGTAAAAATAATTATAATTAAAGCAGAGTTTAGACATATATTATAATAATATATTTTATAAATAGATAATAATCTTAAATTTTAAACAATCTTCAATGATTAAATTTATGATTTGAACACTTACACGATGAAATAATAATCTATATAAAAACCTACTTAATATGTTTTTTACAATTTTTCAGCATGGCATCGTAGAATGAACACGATGGGTAAAGATATCAGTTTCTACAAATTGGTTCCAATTCTCCAAAATGAAGCAGAAACAATAGAATTGGGTGCCCGAGCAGTCGATTTAGAGACAGATTCACGAACATAATACACCAAGATGTCGCAGAGAATTCAGAAGTACTGGGACCAATATATGGCAGATCCTTCTCAACTATCTACTGCAGCATTCTTAAAAAAATGTTCTTCTGTGTATGAAAGAAAGTAATATTACTAGTAGTACTATAATATGTAATATTGTGCTAATATGAAAGTGGTGCTGATGCTATCAATATCATTGATTGTTATTTTATACTTTTTATACTTTATACTTACTAAAGAAAAGCAAACGGTCATATCATTTTGTGTTACATATATATCAAAATACATCGTTTTATGTCTAGTTCAAAATAAAAACATTCACACATTTATGCCACGGCTTGTTACTTTCTCAAACCATCCCATAAGTCCCACTGATTCATTTGGGGGCGAGTGGGCACGCTAGGCTGGGGCGAGTGGACCCGGGGCGAGTGGACCCGTTCCCTATAATACCAACCTAACATATTGGGTGAGTTAATACACTTTGATAATATTTAAGGTGGGCTAACATAAACTTTGGTACCTGCCTTAAATATCAGGTGTGTTAATATGGGATCCTTGTGATTCGGCCTTCGCTTTTCATCTGTCGCTTTTCGGTCCAGCGTTTTCGGCCCGAAAAGCAATGATAGCACTTGATGAAAAATATGATTTGACATATCTCGGGATTGGTAAAGAGGATAAACGTCTGTAAAAGTCGGTCCAAATTGTAATCTTTGTGTGTCATATGCCCTATTTCTCATCACTTTTGAAAACCTCGCATAAAAATTGCAAACCCATCTATGGTGTTCTATGTAGTTCTGCGTGTATGTTGCCACATGCAGTTCGATGTGGTAATTCCAGAAACCCGCCGGAAAGTAACTGACTAACGGTGTAAACAAAACATTTACATTTTGTAACGTCAGCATTGTCGTGATCAGAATAAAAAGACTGCATTGGAAAGTCTCAGATAGGGTGGCGATGTATGTACGCACAACATTCGAACAAAATTAATTCGAAAAACAATGATAGCAAATGAATGAAATAGGGGACTAGCCCCCCCCCCCCCCCCCCCCCACACACACACACACGCGCACGCACTCAATTTTTCTGAAAAATTATCAACCTTGTATAGTCCTGCACATTCATGCCAAAAATTCTTAAAACTATTTCATTTTCTCTCACTTTGATATTTCTTGAGTCATTTTGCTTTCGTTGTTCCTTCCCTTCCTGCGTACTTGGGTATTCAATGTGTATTCATCATGGTGCTCCAATTGGCATGAACCTTCACCTTTGAAAGATAATACTCTTATCCCAGCTCGATGTGAAATAAAGTGAGGGAAATGCATATATCTCTGATGATATTGACTGCAGAAAGACATTTTGTCCCCTTCCCACCAAAACACCTAATTTAACCTGGCTTTCAACGGTGTCTGAATTTTACTGCCTGAAAATATTTTCAGATCCCTGCGAAGATAGTGCGCAAAACAATTGTCTGTTACAAAATTATGAGAAGGGAAGCACAGCAGTCATGTTTTGACCAATAAGTCTGGATTACCTTAGGTCAAGTCGTTAAATTGGTAATTGAATAGTGGTTGTATTCGTAACCTCAATCTTGAAGGGGTGAAGGACGCCCCCCCCCCCTCCAAACAATTTCCCACTGATATACCAGCCTCCCCCCCCCCCCCCCCCCACACACACACTCAATAAAATGGACAGTTCACCGCCAATATTTAAAACGGTATCTCATCAAGGCATCTGCTTCTCTATGTGGTAGTACCTGTGCAGTAAGAACGTCTCTTGGCCTAATTCAAACTTTTATCACTTTTTATTGCACAGGGCTATGTGCCCCAACAAGATGTTTATGGGTTACCTCGAAGTTACATTACAAGTAACTTTGAAGTTGTTCTGGACAAGTCTTAGTTGCCTACATGAAACAACTGCGCATGACATTGACTGGCAAGCAGAACCGTCACTACAGGAGGGGGCGAGATGTAACACCCCTAGCCAGGTTCGTTGGGAAAAAAATAAAGAAAATTATTTCAGCATGAAAGTGGTAATTTGTAGCAATACTGTGAGAATATCTCCGGGTCTTTAAGACTTGAGTAACTTTTTGGAAATGAGTCAAAAAGACACGAAACCTCCGAATTATATGTTATGCCCTCTAATTTGCGAACATTCCCGGAATTTGGAAACATATGTAATCGGTAAAAGTTTGGTGGGATCTAAAAGCACACTGTTCGCGCTGAAGGGCTTAATTTCGAAGACCAGTATCTTTTTTCACGTTATTCGAGTTTGAAAATTTGAAATCTCATGAAGAATTTGAAAGTCTTTTTCTGTTTTTAAAGAAACTGCTTTCGCTCAAATAGTGTTTGGAGACGGGGTTTACATTTTCTGAGACAGATTTCCTTCTGTGAGTATAGTGCGGCGTTCGGCTTTTGTTGGTGGAGGTGGGGGGGGGGGGGGGGGGGGGGTCGGGGTCTCCATAAATGGTGGACAATTTATGGAGGGTTAAATATATATCACAAACCCACCCATCGTACCCCCACTAGCTGTGTTATAAAATCGTGGAGCCTTTCGAGTAGAATTGCTCCACTTAGTAATAACGTCGAAGCCGATGGTGTGAAAGGGTTACAACCCTTACTGGAAACATATTTTCCACAATCCCGTTGTGTTTTCGTCGTCTAATATGACTTTCGAAAGCATTGTCTTTCCTTTGCTCAATGTGTCCACTGAGCAACGTTACATTAAAATTTGAAAATCAACAACAACGACAACAACATCTGTCAGTTTTTTAATGAGAGAGAATAAAACAGGGATTCAATTTTATGACTTTTCAAGTAAAAGTACCAAAATTTACAATAATGTTTCATTAAGTTCAGTACCTATAACATTTAAACTGCAGACGCTACTGAACGATCCAAGATGGATGTAGCCCTTTAAGATTGCCTTTAAACAAAAATCGCACAAATGTCCAATGTTAAAAAATAAAGATTTGTATTACCAACAACGACAATCATATTCTTTTTATTCTTAGGCGAAAAAGTTGAGAAAGGCCACCTCAGATATATTTTACTTCAGACGAGTGAACAGTATGAGAGGATGGGGTGTGAGCATTAAACAATAGGCACACTCTTCATCAATGTTTGTTTAGTATTTGGAAATTTTAAGTTGTACATAAAATTCTACGGTGGCTGGTTTAGGACCTAGAAAATATTTTTTTTATCTCGTGCGCACGAGATACTAAGTCATGCGCATGACATAATTATCTTGTGCGAACGAGATAATAAGTCGTGCGCATGAGATAATAAGTCATGCGCACGAGATAATTATCTCGTTCCCACGAGATACTAAGTCGTGCGAACGAGATAATAAGTCGTGCGCACAAGATAATTATCTCCTTCCCACGAGATACTAAGTCGTGCGAACGAGATAATAAGATAATTATGTCGTGCGCACGACTTAGTATCTCGTGCGCACAAGATAAAAAAAATATTTCCTAGGTCCTAAACCAGCCACTGTATTATGGTGGCTGGTTTAGGACCTAGGAAATATTTTTTTTATCTCGTTCGCACGACTTAGTATCTCGTGGGGACGAGATAATTATCTTGTGCGCACAAAATACTAAGTCGTGCAAACGAGATACTAAGTCATGCGCACGACATAATTATCTCATGTGCACGAGATACTAAGCCGTGCACACGATATAATTATCTCGTGCACACAACATAATTATCTCGTGCGCATGACTTAGTATCTCGTGCGCATGACTTATCTCATGCGCATGAGATAATTATGTCGTGCGCATGACTTAGTATCTCGTTTGCACAACTTAGTATCTCGTGCGCACGAGATAATTATCTCATTCCCATGAGATACTAAGTCGTGCGAACGAGATAAAAAAAATATTTCCTAGGTCCTAAACCAGCCATCGTAAAATTCATATATTATAAATTATTAAATCTTCAGTATATTCACTCAGATATTAACAAGCTAAGGACAGATAACTTTCCCAAAGCACATTTAAAAGCGAAAATATTTGGCCATGTTCGTTGGAAATCTCATTACCTTCAGGAAACCACTGTGAAAACCGACGATACCCTCTTGTTCTGTTGCAGTGAACTCGTTCAAAAAAACCCCCAAAACTGGGATATAAAGTTTAATAGGCGCGTGGGTTTTTACGGGAGCGAGTCTTTTCGGCCTCGGGAATATTCGGCCCCGGGAACTTTCAGTCTGGGAACATTCGGCCTCTGTTTTAAACTAGCAAGACTAAGAGAGACGCGGTATAAGATGAGCTTAAACACCTTTATTACAACTAAAAATAAAACTAAATACAGCGTAAAATAAAATATATACAATATAAAATACATTTAACAATGACAGATATACTGACAAATACAAAATACAGTTACACTTTATATATACTGGCGCACAACCTCAAAAATCTAGATGTAGTTATATCATCTTCTTTGTATTTCTCCTATGCTTACCTCAGAATGCCTTAGGATCTGCGAAGTTCTCAGGTCTGTTGGCCTCTATATCCTTATCATTGTCTCTATGCAGTCCAAGTTGGTTCTGTATGTGACTTCCGGGTTTGTCGTAGTTTGCATTAAAGTTGTATTTGAGATCTATATTCGCCCAGTCTGACTTCAAATCCAAAAACTGATTTAGCATCGATAACTTTCTGGAGCAGGCTGTTCCATATATCTGTAGATCTTCTGATAAATGAGTTCTTTCTGAGCTCCAGTCGACTTTGCATTTGGACCAGTTTTAGGTTGTGTCCCCTTGTTTGAGTCTCACTGAAGTTGGTAATGCCGGTTGTCTCCGAGTCATAAATATTCTTGCAAATTTTATACATTTCTATCATATCCCTTCTCAGTCTTCTATATCTAAGAGTTGGTATTTTTAGTTTTCGAAGCCTTTCTTCATAACTCAGTTTTTTTAAAACTAGTCAGCTGTTTCGTTGCCCTTCTTTGGACATATTGATATCTTTAATCTTGTATGATGCCCATACTGCTGCTGCATACTCAAGAAGGGGCCTAACTAATGCTTGATAGAGACTTTTGAATGGTCCTTCCTCGAGCTGTTGAAAAGTTCTTCGAATTAAGCCTGCTGTTTGGTTTGCTTTATTTACCTTATGATACCTTATGATCTTCTATGGACGCAGGCATTTCTGCCTCTATATCCGCATCTGTATTTAATTTTTTGTGCTCCGTTTTTTACAGTTCTCTCTAAAATCAAATTTTAGGTCTATCTCTGACCAGAATCTGTCAAGTTCTTTTTCAAAGTTTCTCACTGTTTCACAGCACATTAGTATTTCTGGTAGCCCATTCCAGATGTCGATTGATCTGTTAGGAAAAAACTTTCTTCTGAGCTCGAGGTTGCTTTGATTCTTTTTTAATTTAAAGTCATGGCCTCTTGTAGTTTGTATTGGGCTAAATTCCAACCAGTTTCTAGTGACCTCTCTATCATAAATTTCATGTGTAATCTTGAATAGCTCTATCATATCTCCTCTAAGTCTTCTGTATTTTAAAGTTGGTAAATTTAAGTTTTTCAACCTTTCTGGATATGATAGACCTTTCAGTGCTGGTATCTGTTTTGTAGCTCTCTTCTGTACTTTTTCTATCAGGGTTATATCTTTCTGTTTATAAGGATTCCAGATGCAAGCTGCATATTCAAGATTAGGTCCAACAAGAGCCTGGTACATTAGTTTGAATTTTTTTCATCAAGAAATGTGAAGGATCTTCTGATGAGGCCCATGGTCTGATTCGCTTTTGCTGTTTGTGTTGATATGTGGTCTTCAAATGCTAGATTCTTGTCTATGATAACTCAAATGTCTTTTTCTTTTGTCGATGTGCTTAATATAACTCTCTCACCTTTGTTGTCCTTTAGGTAATATTCTTTGTTATTGACCTTTTTTGGCTTTTGTTTGTGATCCTCATTAATTTACATTTGTTTGGATGAAATTTCAGTAACCATTTGTCTGACCATTCTTGTAAAGCTGTTAGATCTCTTTGTAATATATTTTGATCTTCCTCTCTTCCTATAGGACGGTATATTTTGGTATCATCAGCAGAAAGGCACAGTGGAGAGTCTACACAGTCTGGCATGTCATTTATGTAGATCACAAAAAGTATTGGTCCAAGGACACTCCCTTGTGGTATACCTCTGGTGACTGGTTTCCAATCTGATGTGTGGCCGTTTACAATGACCCTTTGTCTACGTTTGGTCAAGAAATCTGTGACCCATTGCTTTATTTTGCCTTTTATACCGTAGCTTTATAATTTGTTGATCAGTCTAATATGAGGCACTTTATCGAAGGCTTTCATAAAATCCATGTTCACTACATTTAATGACTGCCCATTATCTAGGATTGATGTCCACTCATCCATCACTCTCATTAGTTGTAGCACTGTCGATTTCCCAGGTATAAATCTATATTGTTTTTTTGCTGAACAGGTTATTTCCTTTCATATGGTTAACTATATTTTCCCGTACTAATTTCTCCATTATTTTATACATGATACTTGTTAGACTTACTGGTCTATAGTTTCCTGGTTCTGATTTGTCACCCTTCTTGAAGAGAGCAGTGATGTTTGCTTCTTTCCATATGGTCAGCAACTTCCCTAATTTGAGTGATGCATTAAATATTATCCCAATTGGTTTGCACAAAGTGCTTCTACATTCTTTTAAGACTTTTGGGTGTACTCCATCTGGTCCCTGGGTTTTCTGTGTATTCAAGTCTTTAAAGATTTTCATTATCCTTTCCTCAGAGAAGTATTCTCCTGTAATTTCTGCTTTATATGTTTACTTGGGATTGGATATGTTTCTCGAAGTTCAAATTGTTATCTATGATAACTCCTATGTCCTTCTCCTCTGTTGATCTAGAGAGAATAACCTTGTTTCCTTTACTATCGTTAAGATAATTTTCAAGAGATATTTTTCTTCCACTTTTTTAGATGAGGCTCATACTGTTAGAACTTTGCATTTCTTTGGGTGGAACCTTAATAACCATTTGTCCGACCACGATTGTAACAGACTTAAGTCTTCTTGCAGTTTGCTACTGTCTGCTGCTTCTTTAATTTCCCGATAGATTTTTGTGTCATCTGCAAAAAGGTAGGTTGGAGATTCCACGTTATCTGGGAGATCATTGGTATATATGACAAATAAAATCGATTCCAGGACGCTACCTTGTGGTATTCCGCTGGTAACCGATTGCCAATTTGATTCACTGCCATTTACAACTCTCTGTTTACGATCCGTTAAAAAGTCTTTCGTCCAATTTAAATAATCTTCTCTAATGCCATAGCTGTTCATTTTATATAATATACAAAATAAAATAAAAAAATCAACTAAAAAAATATTTTTTAAAGTTATTTTTCAACTCTCAAACTCCGAACATTTTACCAAAAGAGGAAACATTCGGCCTCAAACGCCGGAACATTCGGCCTCGACTGAGGCCGAATGTTCCCGGAAAAATACCTGGGGCTGAATGTTCCCGAGGCCTAAAAGACCGGACCCCTTTAAATCGGCTAGAAGAAGTTCTTTTGTTTGTTTTTGTCATCTGAGGACCATTAACCGCTTGCAAGGTGAATGGCAGAAAAGGTAGCATTCTTTGGACAGTTTGGGGGACTAAAATTTCGGGTTGAAATTCATTTATCAGGTACTTCCTCCCAGCAACCAATCAAATTGTCTGTTATGACAAATTGTTTTGGAATGGCGATTTTGTTATGAATTTTCAGTGTTTACAATATGCATATTTAGGAAAACTTGGAAGGAAAGACTTGGCTGAACTTGATGAAGATTCCTATAGGTTGAAGTTTATCTGTCTCACAGAATCTTCGGTATAGCAACTCATTCTTTCAACTTATTTTGTTTTACCAACCCAAATAATGTTTGTTGCCTATATTCGAGGTACCGATTTAGGGTAATGACTGTTAATTGTAATTCTTTGGGTTGTTTTGTCTTTGACCAATTCAAATCTTGGCTGACTTGGGGTCTGCGTTCTAAAATGTGGCGAAATATGGTTTTGCTTAGTTCAGCGATCTGAACGTTACGTAGTTCCTGGCTACCCATTATACGTTCAGTCTTCAGATTCCTCCCATTCAAATCTCATCTTGAAATCTGTGGTAAAATTCCCCATCAAGTTTTAATGGGAGCTCAAAACTAGAAAATAGGAATATATATCAAGTGTTTGCCCTTGTCACCAACTGCAGTCGATAGTACACATAATTCCTTACTATAGTTACATTTGTGCAGCAGAGTAAATTGATCCAAACTACATGTTATCCTTTATTTATTGTCATTTGAAAAACGTTTGAAGCGTCAACAATCGCTTCAATGCCGTCCATGTTACTTTTTGCTTGTATCAGCTATAAAATAATAACCCGGAGCTGTGCCTAAACAAATACAATCGCACTCGCACAGAGGAGGTCGATTATGATCATTGCGTGGGGGCATTTTATTAGGATTTACTGTTTCTGCATCGAAATTCATTTTGGCAGCAACTCCGGGTCGCGCAAAAAAACATGGGCAACATCGAAGTGATTGTAACACTTTAGACATTTTCAAATGACGATAAATAAAGGATAACATATAGTTTGGATCAGTTTACTCTGCACAAAAGTAAGGAAATATGCATACTACCGAAGCAGCCGGTGATAAGTGCAAAAGCTTGATATGTATTCCTATTTTCGAGTACTGGTACTGTAGTACACCGTAATATAATTTTATGGCGTGGTACATCCCTTGGGTCCAACTAACTCCATATGAGTTCAGTGATGAAAGTCTGCTTAAAAGTTTCAAACAGCTACGTTGGCTTACCAGAACAATAGATCATTTTTTCATAGTACCATCTAACATCCAGGACTCGATATGCCCATTCAAACCGGCTTTGTTTATCAACATTGCATACACATGTACTGAACTGCTGATCAGCATTAAAAGCTTCATTTTTCGTTTCCTTTTTATCAATTAAAATTTGATAATTTACATAATCTGCGTTCATTTTCATCCTGAAAGAGAACAAAGGTTGTGTGTTGGAAATTTGTGCATTTTGCGATGTTATAAACTTATATTCCATATTTATCATTTTCATGTTACAATCCATGTTCATTCTGACATTTGTCACAACTCTCAACTATAATGTACCTTCAGCTTTTTTAAAGCTAAAATGTTTCGTTCGAGGAATGAAGGGAGGCACACAATCAAATTTTGTTTCAAAAGAACAACAGCATTGGCAAAAAATATTTATAAAATGGAAACAAACAATATAAATGCAGCATTCAGCACTGTATTGTAGACGTGGGTGCAATTTTTAGTAACAAATCTGAATGGCTGTTTTAACGGGCATATCCAGTCCCGGATGTAAGATGGCGCATGCTAAAATGGTAAAAAGAATACAGCATATTCTGATACTGTGTTATCGAAAGAGGTATCCTTCTCATTATAAAGCTTGATATTGGAAACTATCAGTCACCAGATTAGTTCATAAATTGGAAGTTTTTAACTCATGACACATTCATCGAAAAGAAGAATCTGCCATATCTCATTACAAAGAAAGTGTTATGTGTTCGGCACACAGGATACACTTAGTGTCCAGTATTCCATCAGCCAATAACATTCCATAAGTGTGTATACTGTATTTATGGTTAAATCTTCATATACTTAAAGAATGAAACAAATATGGACAAAAACAAAATTAGTACATAACATTTGTCAATACTAAAATGGATATACATGTAACAAAAGATATTATGGAAATATGTAAAATCAAGGAAACTGGATAACATCGGAGTAGCACCACCAAAAGAAAAAGGACAACTAGTGAACAACAGTAGAAAAAAAGCATTGATCCAAATCGAACTGTTCTCATCAATTTTCATGAGGGAAAAGACAAGCACTCTGCCAAGACACCAATCAATATCCGCCAAACCATACCAACCATCAAAATCAACCAAGACAGAGTGGCAAAATTGTTTAAAAGCCTCAACCCTGCAAAAGCATCAGATCCAGCCATTATTTCAAATAGAGTACTGAAATATTATGCAGACCACCTCACTCCAACAATGTCAAATCCTATTTCAGAACTTGTTAGACCATGGTACTCTACCAAATGACTGACTGAACTCAAATATATCCTGCATATTCAAAAAGGGAGATAGATATGCAGTTGAAAATTATAGGCCAGTATTCCTAACATCAATGCTATGTAAGCTGCTCGAAAACATAATCTGTAGACATACGCTAAAACACCTGGAGAAGAACAAAGTACTAGCATCATTGAATCACACAGATTCTTTTGGGAAAGGGTCCAGGACTCATGCAATTGGAAAATTTCGCATCATGAAAGATTCACTTGGAATTTGTTTGGGAGAAGAAACACACAAAGAATAAGAAATGTTACCTTCATATTGAACTGAGAACATTAATACAGAAGCTACTACATGTACAGTACATGTAGTAAGTTTATAACAAATAGTCACATGAAATAATGATCAGTCTCTTTAATCTCTATTAAATAAATTGTTCTTTTACTATTAAATGATGAAGATATTTAGGCATTTTGGTACACTTTGACACTCCACATTCTGTGGCTTTGCAGTTGTGTCTAGGCAAGTCTTGGCTGCCATATAGGCAGCCAAGGCATGCCTAGAAACAACTGACAAAGTTCTTGAGATGTTGCAGTAAAAGTTATGAAAGTCAAAATTAGGCCTTCAAGAGTTCAAGAAGAATTAAATTTTTATTTGAAAGAGTATTGAGATTGGGAAAATTTTGGGTTTGATTTCTGAAAAACAATGCCATTGGGAAAGGGTCCCACATTCGACACCCATAAGAATCCCAGAATATTGGTTTCATAGTGGATTACTTCTATGAAACACAGCTTGCAGTCACAACCCATTACATATTATAATCATTCAACCGAGGCAAATAAGTTGACATAGCCATACTGGACTTCTCCAAAGCATTCGAGTCGCTTCGACACAGTCCCACATAAAATAGAACAATGTGGAATCAGAGGACCACTACAACCATGGCTCACGACATTCATCACAGAAAGTAAAATGTGAGTAGCTCTAGAAGAAGAATTCTTGGATGAAGCAACCATTGACTCAGGTGTACCTCAAGGAACTGTCTTGTATCCTATACTTTTCCTATGCCATGTCAATAATCTCCCAAGCTCAGTAAAATCATCAGTGAGGCTCTTTGCAGACAACTGCCTATTGTACTGGGAAAAGACAACAAGAGAGGTTATGCCACCCTACAAAATGACTTAACTTGTCTTGAAAAATGTGTGTCTGACTGGGGAATGTTCTTTAATGCCAAAAAATGTTACATTCTGAGCATGAGAGGAAAAAGTTTTGATGCTACAACCTCAATGGCCATATACCAGAACATGTTCCACCTAACCCTTACCTCCGCCTACATATACAGGAACATTTTAAATGGAAAGAACACATGTACAATGTAAGTAAAAAGGCCAACATCCACTCTAACCCTCCTCTGCAGAAACCTCCAACACTGTCAAATGGAATGCTATTGAACGGCCTTCATTGTCCTCGTATGATTGATTATGGAATATGGAGCTATCAGTTGGGACCCATACACAAAGCAAGAGATCAAAAAACTAGAAAGCCTACAAAGAAGGGATACAAGATTCATCATGAAAAAGTTAAAAAATTTATAGTAATTTATATATTTTTTATACTTACCAATGACCCAGACATAGCTGGTGCTAACTCTTAAAATATAGGGCCAAACACAAATTTTGCCCCCCAATCCCCAAAATTTGCATCTAAAACTAAAGAAAACATGTCCTGAAAGGCCCTCCACACCTCGCCCCCACTGCGCATGCGCAGTGTCAAGGACGTTCCGAAATTGGCGCCATTTATCATTCTAATAACCAGTGCCTGGTAAGCGCTATGTACTCAGCGGGGAGGCAAGAGTTCCCAACTCCTGGGAGGGCCATCCCCGTCTGGGTCATTGGTAAGTATAAAAAATATATAAATTACTATAAATTTTTTAACATTTTTATACTGTACCAATGACCCAGACATAGCTGAATAGTAAAAAGGTTGGAGAGCCAAGGACATAGAGCAAAATGGAATACGCTCAATAAAATAAAATAGAGTCATCCCCTGTAGGGAAAAGAAGTAATAGGCCTTACATGTATCTTTCTTATTTATGATAAATTAGAAAGATACAACACCTTCCAAAAATTGAGCTTCATACATCCATGTACTCTATTAATATCCAATAATCCTTATACTAATAATTTTTAAAGTAAGCCAATAATAAAGTAAGTCTAGAGAATAGAGACTCTTATACTCCTAAAAGTGTGTGAGAATTGCATAATCATGTCCGTTGACATATGCAATATTCAAAAGCTATACTTTAAAAACTAAGACTTGAATGAATTTTATAAACTTAAACTTCTCACTAAACAACCATCCCAATAACAGCTCAGAATTACTAACTCCGGAGGAGGTATCCCCTTGTTTTCATAGTAAAAACAGGTGACCCAAGGGAACACCCTCCCCCCCCCCCCCCTTTTTCTTGCCCTGGGTCAAATAGCCCAGAGCGAAGAGGGCAGCCGAACGGAGACACTGCCGAAACAGACAGCCTACCTAGCTATAGTAGCAACTGTTAAGAGAATGATATTCTGAGCAGTAGATAATAGACCTAACAATAGAGGCCTCCAGAAATGGACTCGATATTTCTGAGATAAAATTCATGAATGGATGGCTGAGCGCAATGAGCAGCCTTCAAAAATCTATAATAGCAACACTATTAATGTAAGCCCAAGAAGTAGAAGAACTCTTACTTCATGAGCCGAAATCTTAAGCACAACTGCTAAGCCAATGATATACCATAAGCAGTACGCTAGTTAATAGAATCCATTAAAAATAAAATGGAGCGTAACGTCCTTCTACTAGACATCAAAGACAGAAGAAGCTTACGCCCTTGTAATAAACAGATATCTGTTTATAAATACATAAACTGTACCCGGAAAGAGTAAAGGCCTATGCCCATACGAAGACGGAAGGACCTTAAAATAATAGGTTCCGGAAATAGGAGCCTAACTCTTATGCAACAATCCAACCTAAATAGTAACGGAAGTATTGATTCCGAAACTATGAAAGTGAAAATCATCCATCGATAGTGCATGAAACTCACTGACTCTACAGTAAAAGAGAAACCAACAGAATTACTGTCTAAAAGGTCAGAATTTGAAAACTACTGTTTCCAGAGGCTCAAATGATTACATAGCTAAATAAGAACCGAAGTTAAAATCCGTATAGGAATTTAATCTAAAGATTCTAAGTCTATTTATCAAAAAGTTACTAACTGACTTAGATAAAGAGACAAAAGACTCAATTGTAAACTATCGTAGAGTGCATAGGTATGAGGTAACATAAACCTATAACCTAAATAACAACAGGCTGCAGTAGATCTTGTGAAACAAGTATACTAAAAACTAGCAATGCGTAGTATGGAGGGATCAACCATATGAACATAATGATCCCTACACCACGACGGAAGAGCCTCCACTTTAGTCGCAAAGAATAGCGAAGAAGAGGATCTCCTATAGTAAGAAATCGCGTCCAAAGCTCGTCCAGTACAGTGCTTACAATGCAATACGGACCACACAACGGAATACATGAAGGTTGCGACCTTGCTGGTTGTGATAAAGATGACACGATTTACCCAGTGAAAAAAGATCCTCACATAGAGGAAGATTTCACGTTAAGATCCACAGTAGACAAGAGAGTAAATTACTCATGATCTCTGTGAAGATAGAGATGCTATCAACAGAAATGTATTGTGGTTGTTTATCTTAGCAATACCTGCTAAAACAACAGCGCCGGAGGATACGCGTATCCTATCATTCCGTCCTATAGATCAATAGAGCGTTAACAGTATTAGCTCAGAGATCTGGACAAGCCAACACATACGTCTGCAATTGATTAGCAAGCTGTGTCATAAATAAAACATCATTGGGTGCTCCCATAGATAGCAAATCTGATTAAATACTTGTTTGTTGAGAGTCCATTCTGACAGCAACAAGCGACCCGTAAGAGAACGGGAGTGCGATAAAACAATCAGACGACCCAGAATATGACGGACCAAAACTGAACTTGGTGTACTATAACCAACAGACGGATTCTTTCCATTAAATTGAATAACGGAAACGAAAGAGTGCCTCCCTGGTTCCGGAGATACGCCACTACTGTCGAATTAAAGGACAGGAATTTGGGCATGCGTTTCTGAATAATGTTCATGCAATGACATAAAGCAAGCCTAAAAAACATTATTCCGCGGAAGTTAAACTGATAGCTAAAAGACTGCGGAACCCAAAGACCCTGGCACTTCGAATCCGTAGGGATCAGAATATCCCAATCTGTTTGACTGGCAACCGTCATAACAGCCACACTAGGGTCCGGCAACTGCGGCGGCACTCTCTGAGTCAACCACCGAATGTTTGCCCCAGTCTGAATCTCTTGTAACACTAGATAGACAAGAGAATGTATAAATCAAGCAATTCATGGATTGCCGGAAAGTTGCCGTCGAAGAGAAGCTCCTCCGAGAACGAAGCGACTCTGAGAGAGTTCTTAACCTACTATCCACGCGTGGATGTAGCTAGGGCTGCATCACGTCTAACCAACTCCAATCAGCCACTGAAGGGCGGAGTTATACGTGAACAAACTACTGCCCTCAAAAGAAATTACATTGAGAATAATATCCCGTAAATCTTTTCTTGAAGACGTAATGATAACGCCTCAGTAAGGCGGATTACGTATAATAAAGCGTCTAAGTTAAGTCTACTATACATAATGTCGTTCCCAACATTGAAATTGGAAAAGACATAAACGGCGAAAAAGAATATATGCAGTCTTTAATCACACCGTCTAGACGCATATGAACTCTCGGTATGCCCTGCTCTGCCAAAATAAACTATATGTAAAAAAGATAAAATGGCAGAAATGAGCCACGCGGACAAGAAACTAAACTATCATGCTTAGTAGCAGGCTTGTATATATATATAATATATATATAGCGTCGAAAAATAAAACACATGTTGTAATGACAATATTGGACTGCGTCGGTAAGTCAGGGACAAAGTCCCTGTACCGATCGAAAAATCCGAGTCCAATGACGCTATAAGTCTCTTATCCAAGATCGCAGCAATGAAGTCCGAACAATAATCACTGGAAGAAATGCCAGAAGATATGAAAGGCATCTTCCGATACTACTAAAGGGAAAACTCGAAATCTTTCGAATCCCTTTCGCCATCCTGTCGGACCCTATAAAGCGTTCGGTCGTCCGTAGCTTGATGCAACCGTGGACCGCACCGACCCAGCGCCGTCGGATAATTCCTGATTCGACCGAGAAACCGTCAATTGCTGGGATGCTGCGAAACAACTGTGCTAACTCGGATAGCACGTCCGTCACTGAGGCCTGAGGAGCAGCGGTCTTACGATGCATTGCCGCAGGAAGCTCCGAGATCGTTACCCCGTGCATACTTCCAATATGCGAGCGAACGGAGTGTATAGGCCTCGTGTCCTTTGGCTACCGGATGGCGCGACCTATTCGCTGTGGAATCACTGAATGCCGAAACTGATCGGATACTCGAGGTCACGTAGCCAATGTGCGGTCGTGTGCCCTGCTGTGAGGATGAGGAAGCATTAAAGACAGTCTCTCGGACTGTCAATATAACGGAGCGTCCCGAGCAACGGACATATGCTCCGAATGTAAAATATCTGAACCACAACATGCGGTCCCCTATGTTGTTGGCTTCCTCCGATCCGTCCTCAATCTGCCGTCACTGGGTGAGTACTAAAGTAATTAAAGTGCTCGCATCACCCAAATCTCCTTCCTAGACCGCAACGGACGAACCCGGCAGCCGAACCATTCGATGAATGTACGCTACACCGGGTGAGCTAGCGAATGTCACTCCGTAAGCGATAGACATATTCCATGAGCACTTATTGCCGCTAACTCTTCATTAACTATGACGACAGAGGCACACTTTTGAAGACATCTCCATAACTCTTCGAACAAGAAACCAGAAATGCTTGGATAGCAAGCATAAAATAATAATATATATAGCGTCGTTCAATAATTCGAAAGTTTGTGTGACATTATTGGACTATGTCGGAACTGAGGGACGATGTCCCTGAACCGAACCAAAAATTTCTAAGTCCACCGACGCTATCAGTTTCTTATTCGGCATCGCAGCATATGTTGTTCCGAAAGGGAAAGCTTGAAATCCACCGAATCCCTTTCGGTATCCCGTCGGACCGGATGAAACTTTCGGACGTCCGTACCCGCTTCCGCGGAGCGTCCCGACCCAGCATCGTCGGATAAAATATATGCGACAGATTCAGTTGATGCTGGGATGCTGCGATAAACTGTGCTATTAAGGAAAGCACGTCCGTTCCCGAGGCCTGTGCAGTAGCGGACTTACGATGCATTGCCGCTGGAAGCTCCGTGTACGTTGACTCCCG
The DNA here is from genome assembly GCA_031216915.1 of Pictodentalium vernedei. Lineage (NCBI taxonomy): Eukaryota > Metazoa > Mollusca > Scaphopoda > Dentaliida > Dentaliidae > Pictodentalium > Pictodentalium vernedei. The sequence continues at coordinate 401,840,096 of CM062292.1, read as the reverse complement.
CACACTTCCTATGCGAACGTCCGGAGTCTGCAGGCCTCGAGTCCCCGGCTACCGACCCAGCGCTGTCGGATAATTCTCGATCCGACACCGTTTCTGTCGGCTGCTGGGATGCTGCGATAAGCTGTGCTATGTGCACAAGAATGTCCGGCGTCGAGACCTGCGGAGGCGCAGTCTATCGGTGCTTCGCCGAGGGCAGCTCCGCATCAGATGGCTCCCGCATACTTCCTATGCGAACGTCCGGAGTCCATCGGTCTCGAATCCCTGGCTGCCGGATGGTGTGACCTGGTCGCCGAAGAATCCTTGATCGGCGAAGCTGGTAATATATCGGCGGTCACGCAGCCAAGGTGCGGTCGTGTGCGCTGACGAGAAGAGGAAGCCTTAGCAGTCTCAGCGGACTGCCTATACAACGGAGCGTCCCGAGCGACGGACGTATGCTCCGCTAACGACACATTTGTACCACAACATCTGGGGCCAGATGTTGTTGAACGAGAGAGGGGCCTCTCTCGCTTGCCGTCCGGATGGACCGGAACGAGCTATGAACCGGACTAAAAGGCTTCCTCCGTTCTCCCTCCGATCCGCCGTCACTGGGTGTGCATTAAGTTAATTTTATAGTGCTCGCATCACCCCAAAATTCCTTCTAGACCGCAACGGACGAACCCGGCTGCCGAACCATTCGGTGAATGGACGCTACACCGGGCGAGCTAGCGGACGTCAAAGGCCGTCGAACCTACTAGGGTCCTCTTAGGCAATTGGCGTATTACATGAGCACTTTTCCGCTAGCCCTTCATTAATTGTGACGACGAAGGCACACTGTTGGAAGACATCACAGATACATCACCCTAATCTTGATCGTCTGAAATAGAAATTGATAAAGTAGAGTGACCCTGCGGGGAAAGGACCGGAGTGTCCAAATCCCCAACAACATACCGTGACATACGCTTCCCATATTGTCATCGAAATCATACGATACAGAACAGGAGTTAATGCGAGGACACTGACCACATATAGAATGATAATAAGGTCAGAGGAAGACTTCCTCTTAAAACAATTGATCAATATCCTTTCAATGTGAAAAGAAAACAAGTCCTGGTACTCGCACTAACCCCTGGCAATCAAAATACATAATAATAATATGATCCATTAATATAGAAAAAATAATTGAAATCAAAATATTTTGAAAAAATATTTTTTCAGAACAGCCCAAGTTTCTGAAAAGTAACGTTGAGCCCCAATGGATCCCAAGCCTAAGTGTGGACAAAAATTTTAAAAATATTTTAAACAATTTATTCAACACTTACGAACAATAATAATGTATCTAGTTATGATTAAAATAACATAAAGATATTATTATTTAGAAATCCCCCCCTCACACAGAGGGCTGTTGTAAATGTAAACAATGAGTGTAAAAACACTAAAATAAGACTCCAGGCACCCAGGCCCGAAATCAGTTACCAAAAATACCCCATCTGATGCAAAACAGAGACTTCCAGGGAAGAAACTGCAGAACATCAGATGGTAGATGCAGAACACAACGCCTAACCACCCGTAGGTGAAGATGTAAACATGGGGAAAGAACAGAATTCATTCTGTTATTAAGCTAAAACTCCCAAGAAATTTTAGTAATAATAATTACAGAAACTATGCCAAAAGCATGGGAGAATAGCAAGGGGGAATTAAAGGACAGGGAGAGAGGAAAAACACTTGAAAAAACAGTGTAACTAAATAATCAGAATGACAACAAAATGGCTGCTGCCTTGAAAATAGGTAACTTAACACAATTTCATTAAAAAATTTTAAGTTACAGCCCTGATAATATTCTGTCACACATTCTTTTCCTCTCCTCCTTTTCTATCCTCCTTAGAATCACCATTTCACTAATATTTATGTGTCTGGCATCATTTAAACTGAGATTTAAAAGCACAAAGATCAGTCAGATGTTAACTGATGAAGGGCCAAACTTAGAATGATAAATGGCGCCAATTTCGGAACGTCCTTCACACTGCGCATGCGCAGTGGGGGCGAGGTGTGGAGGGCCTTTCAGGACATGTTTTCTTTAGTTTTAGATGCAAATTTTGGGGATTGGGGGGCAAAATTTGTGTTTGGCCCTATATTTTAAGAGTTAGCACCAGCTATGTCTGGGTCATTGGTACAGTATAAAAATCTATAAATCAAGAGAAGTGTTATTTCCATTTCAGATTATCCTGTATTTGTAGACTGATTCATTTTTGTCATACATCTTCAGTAAGAAACAATAGTAGATCTGTAACTGTACCAGCTTCTAAAACAGACCTATACAAACATTTGTTCTTTGTGCACACAGCGGTCAATTGAAACTACCAGGCCAAAATGCTGTAGCAGCTATCACAATAGAGGGCTTCAAATCTGCCCTAGCGGACCATCAAGACAGACCCGCTCTCTCTTTCATCATGTTTAGCCCAGCAGGGACTCTATGACATATCCATACAGATACAGTATCCATACAGATTTGTATTTGTAAAGTGATGGAAGCAGACTTGGGTAAAAATGTCTGGAAACAGGAAGATTGTGGGAATCATTTTGGTCAAAATTGTATACATTTTGGAGTAAGTTTTTTGAGGCCAAGTTTGGTAAAATTGTGGAGGCCAGTTTGGGTGAAATTGTGGAGGCCGATTCAGGTCAGGTGGGAGCTAGATCGGACAAAAATTTTGGAGACCATTTTGTCTGGATGTCGGTTTAGGCACATCCATATTTAAAAGGTTCAGATTCCATCATTCAAGACAGTGGATTCAGTGCAGAACTTCTTGTTCACTTGGCCAATACTAGGGTAGAGGGGTGTGTAAAAATTCCAACAATTCTCCTTGTGTGAACAGATACACAGTTGTATGCAAAACTGAAATAATATTATTATAGATAATATAACAATTAACCCTTTACCCAACGAATCGCCTGCATCCGCCCACGTAATATGATTTGGAGAGTATTGCATGTTTTTGATGTCCCCAACAGAAATGATTAACAGCCCAACCCAACCTAAACTGTTCAGACCTGGTAAATTAACTTTTTAAGGTTTCAAGACGAGAGGCAGGCTTAATGCCACTTCTTTTTAACCTTTCTAGAAAATAGAAATGACGTGTCAGGAATACCGATCAGGTCTGACATTCTTAAAAATGCAGATGGGCTAAAAATAGCTCTACTCAAGCTTACAAAAGCTAAAAGTGGCAAAACAGAAGTTTTACTATAAATGAATTCTGCCTACTGGGCTTTGTACATTTTATTTGGTGCTGCTAACAAGGTAGCTTCTGTGAGCCGGCTACACTACCCCTCCCACATCTCCAGGCCTCAGCAAGACCTGACGGCATGTGAGGGGCAGTGTGGCCATCTTACGGAGACCACTAATAACACAGCAGAGGGCTGAAAAGATGTGCGTTTTAGGCATAGGCGGTTAGGGTAATCATTAATTTCTAATGCCAGAAGGGCTAGTTTTCACCCTCCTTAATTTTTTTAAGGTGAGCAGTAGGCAAGCAAATAAATCACTCTCCTGAAAATACCATGCCTTGTCGACAATGCCTGAAACTAGGTGCACACTAATGCTTACGCAGGATTAAAATTTGCATGAGGGATCGATGCACAAAAACATTGCCTGCATGAGATTTTCATCAGTGTAATGCATGATGCTATTTTGTACATGTACATATAAAATGAAAGAAATGTTTCAGCTATTGGAAATGCAAGTTCAGCCTGGAGGTCCATTAGCTGAACTTTACTTGTGCTTTCCATGTTTTTCTCAGAATATAAACGTTAATGCCTGGGTGGTAGTTGTAATTCAGACTTAGTTACATATATGATAAGGGATTCAGTGTTTTTGATAACTGTTTTGTGGAATGAACAAGTTTTTTGTATAAGTTCCAAACTGTTCTCCTTCAAATAAATTTAGGTGAGAAGGAAGCACACCTGAACAGGGCTGCATGGTAGATCGATAAACCAATACATGTACCTGTATTCAAACCAGTATCGATTGAATCTCTGTGTAATTACAAAAATATTGGTTTATCATCATTATTTATTTCTCCACAATTTAATTTTCAAGATATCTTGAGTTTTAACTGTAGTCCTGAATTAATAATATTATCCCTTTACCCAAAGAATTGGCCACATTCACCCTTGTAATATACAAATACAAATTCAGCAGTTGAAAAAGTAGTTTTCAAAAAAAGTTAACAAAACCATATCATGTGACCACTCATTGGAACATGTTCGTTGAGCTTGTTCCACTGAGGGGTCACATGATATTGTTTTGTTGAAATTTTTGGAAAAATTCGATAAACTAATATTTAAAAAACTAAATTTTGATATTGTATGTATTGGGTAAAGAGTTATTTGAGCTGCATCATCAAGGCATGCTGCATGTAATTCATTCCATTGTGATGGCTCAAGTCCCAATTGTGATACATATGTTCACATATCTGAACAGTCTTTCGATATACTGATATATCATGGTATTTTTATGCTCCAGAGATTCTCTCGGGAGCATTATGTTTTCACCATGTCTGTCCATCCCTCGTCCGACATCTGTCTGTTAACTTTCGGTTTCCATCAAATAACTAAAGAACTGCTTATGTGATCAAATCATTATTTTAAAGGTTACTTGTGGATGACCAGACAATGCTTCCTTTCAATTTTGGTCCAGCCAGCCAATTCAGTATGGCTACCATGGCAGCTCTATTTAATTTGGTTTCCGTTCAATTTACTAATGAATACTGACTCGAATCATTTTTAGCTCAACTTTGGTGAAGCCAAATTTGAGGTATTGCCTCCATCTGTCGCACCGACAACACGGCTCGGGCTGGAGGGCGCATTTATGAACCGATCTTTACGAAACTTCTTGGGTACCTTTGTTATCACAGTGGGGCGAGAATGTATGAAAGCTCTGATTTGAATAATTTTTTGTATGAATGTTTAGTACCATGGGATACATCACATATAGTACAAGTTTTTTTCTGGTGCGTAAATTATGCAAATTAGACTAACTTTGATTTATTTAGTGTTACTTTCAGCACTGTAAGTGCAAATGCCAATATGGCTCGGGCTAGAGGCAGTATTTATGAACCGATCTTTACGAAACTTCTTGGGTACCTTTGTTATCACCGTGGGACGAAAACAAGTGTTTTGGGTCCGGTCTGAAATTCAAGATGGCCACTGGCAGCCATTTTGTACAAAATTAGGTGCAATCAGATTTTTGCGCAGAATTTCCAAATGAAAGCGCTGATTTGAATAATTTTTTGTGTGAATGTTTAGTACCATGGGATACATCACATATAAGACGGGTTTTTTCTCGTGCATAAATTATGCCAATTAGACTAACTTTGATCTATTTAATGTTACTTTCAGCACAGTAGCTGCAAATGCCAATACGGCTCGGGCTAGAGGCCATATTTATGAACCGATCGTTACGAAACTTCTTGGTTACCTTTGTTATCACCGTGGGTCAAGAACGAGTGGTTTTGGGTGCGGTCCAAAATTCAAGATGGCCACCAGCAGTCATTTTGTACTTTAGTTAGTGCAATCAGTTTCTTATCAACCTACTCACAATTGTTTACTTCAGCTTGCACTACAGTGGAAGTCCCTAACTCGGATATAATACTCTCTATTTTTGTCTTTCCTAAGCAAGTTGGGAAAGAAAAGTGGTGCAAAAGCACCAATAAAAAATAAGCCAAAACTGGGTCGAGTGCAACCGGCGCAGACCCAGTATGGGATGCTCTCTCCCAAGTACAACTCCACGACTTCCGTTGCCAGTGCGCATATACTGTCTCTAAAGACTCATTCTTTTTATAATCCGCTTGGTGTTGAGATGTTTTTGCACGCTTATCAGTGTTCCACCAGCTCGATGTTTGATGATTCCTGATTCATTGTACCACAGTGTATCCTTTGTATTCTCAGGAACAGTGTTTTTTTATATTCTCTTTTCTATTATATGTCCATAATGTATATTTATTTGATCTCTCTCGAGTCGCGCGCGAATTTCGTGTGCCACGCGGTTCGGACTTAGATTTTTTCACAATTATTGTTAATGCTTTTTTTGCAAAATTTTCTAATTGTGTTAGAGTTAGGTGTCAGCGGGGCACCACTCCTACAGTGTTTCTTCTTTCTTTTGAGAGTAGTCTTCCTGTTGTGTGGTTCCCGGTCGACCGTCTGGGGTCTTTGTTTCTGTCACCTTTCTCTCTTCTTTGGGGGTGTTCTGTTTTCTGATTTCACCTTCTCTGCTCCTCTCACCTCTATCATGACCAGGACAATTCCTTGTGGGCAATGTCTGCTGCCAAAGCATGTGGACGATGGGCATTCGTCGTGTTCCTTCTGTAATGGGTGTTCGGCCGAGTGGCCATCTGGTGTCTGTGGAGCATGGTCTTCCACCTTCTGGGCGTCAGTAAACCGTGTCGTTCATTCTCGTGGCCGTGCCTCCCGCTCCCGCGGGAAAGGAGAATGTGGTCGTTCGGGGCCTCCCGAGCCGACTTTGTCTGGTGAGAGTTATTCCTCCTCCGTGGGGGATGTGCAGTCTTTTCCTGTGGTGGATACTGCGGGAGCCGTTGAGTGTTCTGGTGAAGAGGTGCCTGGTTCCGGGACTACGGTCCCCCTCCAGTCGACATCTGAGGCTGTCACTAGGGTTGTGACTCCTCCTTCGGAGCCGAGCCGGTGTGCTCTCTCCACTATTTCACCAGCCTCAATGACTCTCGACGTATCTACTACTACTGCTGGTCCGTCTGCTTCGTCGTCTGTTTCAGCCGGCCTCGGCTTTTCGCTGCAGGGGACCGCAGGAATGTCCGATACTGTAGACGTGGGATATCGGCCTCAGCCTTCCCTGACTTCAACTCGGCGAAGTCGGAAGGGGCTGCCGGCCGAACCCATCTCTGTGGTCTCTTCGCCGTCGAGCACCACAGTTGTGTCTTTGGATTCGGATGTTCGTAGTGGAAACACTATGAACTCCGTGGCGTTTCTGTCTACTCATTCTGGCCACACGACCAGTTTTGGTGGACCAACGCCTTTTGTGCAGCCTGGACCCTCTGCCCCGCAGAGGTTCGCGGTGACTCTCATGAGTTCTCGCCATATTGATCCTCGGGGTGCATCGTACCCCTATACACGTCTGCCTTCAGATGTTTCGGCTGCCGCCCGTCGTCCCGCGTCGGGTGTTTTGGAGGATCGTGACCCTTCGCTGGTTAAGAGGGTCAGAGGTGAAGCCACTTTGCCGGTTCGCTCCCCTGTTGAACCGGTCGGTACGGGCAGTGAGTTTAGGGAGGCCCTCTCCTTACTCACTCAGGTTCTTTCTAAGAGCCTTCCTGTTGCTTCCAGCGAGGCTATGAGTGGTTTCCAGGCGCCTCCTATGGCGCCGCCTCCCGGGATTGGAAACAGGCCGGTTTCTGATTCCTCTGGTGTTCCGACACCATGGGAGGCGTCGGCTGGTTTGCCCACGATGGGCTATGTGTCTTCCGACTCTGGGGAGGAGTCCAACATGCTTGAGGTCGAGGGCCAGCAGTCTTCGGACTTGGGGCAGCTCTTGACTTTGTGTTTGGGTTTCTGCCTGATCTCAAACCTGCTAACCAGCCGACAGTGTCAGCCTGGCCGCGATCATCGGTCGCGCGCCAACAGCCTATGGAGCAACCTGCTTCTGGGCGCCTTCGACCGTGCCAGTCGGTACAGGTGGTTGAAGCTTTTTCAGCATTGGATTCCAAGCTGAATTCCAAGGCTTTGAAGACTTCGTTCTTCACCAGGGTTGACACCTTTTTGCCTCCTGTGCGTTATCGTTCCTACGATTCCGCCAATCCGTCGGTCTGCCAGACTTTGACGGTTCTGGATCAGGACTCCACTTCCCTCGGGCTTTCCAAGCCCAAGTCTGCCGTCATTCCAATGACGACTCTGGAGTCCACGTTGGGCTTATCTAGAGAGATGCTTGGCATGCTTTCTCTCTCAGATCACGTCGTCTCAGCTTTGGCTGCTTATCTGCCTCCAGATAAGTTTGACGAGGTACAGGCTCCTTTGCGTGTGCTGTCCAAGGCGCTTATGCACCTTACTCACACGCATGCCTGTAACACGGTTAATTTGGAATTGGTTCGAAGGGACGCTGTGCTGGACACAGGATGATCCCTTCCCGAGGAGCAGCGTGCTGCTCTTCGATCTGCTTCTTTGGCAGGTCCGCAACTTTTCCATGGTTCCGTGTCGACGGTCCGGGATGACGTCCTACGTCATTCCAAAGATCAGCTGCTGTTTCGTCAGCTTGATCAGCCTTCTCGGGGAGGCAAGGGCCATTCCAAGCCTAACAAGTACCCTTCTGCTTCCTCTGTGAAGCAAAAGGCTGGTCCTTCTGCCGCCGCCTCTACTTCTTACTCACGGGGTAAAGGTAGGGGTCGGCAGAATCGAGGGAAGTCTCAAGATTCTTCATTTTGCAGAGGAGGTGGTTTCTCCTCTCGCGGGCCTCGTCGGGGCTCGAAATGAAGGTCCTCACCTCGACTCGTCCCAGGTTGGAGGAAGGATAGCAGAGTTCGCAGACCATTGGGCCACCATCACATCCGATCCGTGGGTGTTAGATGTTGTTCGGTCCGGGCTGCGCATATCCTTCCGACGGCACCCCACTCTGTCAAGGGTGCCTCTTCCAACCACAGTTCCTTCAGACGTTTTACGTCGGGAACTTTTGTCCACGGAGATTGCCAACCTCCTGGCAAAGGGGGCGATCGAGGTCGTCAAGAACGTTCAGTCAGTGGGTTTCTATTCCCACCTGTTTTTGGTGCCGAAGAAGGACTGCCGACTCCGACCGGTTATCGATCTGAGCATCCTGAACCAGTCTATCATTGCTCCCAAGTTCAGCATGGAGACTTTCAGGTCGGTCCGCCAATCAATTCACCAGGGAGATTTCGCAGCCAGCATCGACCTGCGAGACGCTTACTTCCACGTTCCGATGCATCGGGCGTCACGGAAGTATCTCAGGTTCGCTTTTCTGGGGCGAGTTTACCAGTTCAAGGCCATGCCTTTCGGCCTCAACCTGGCTCCTTGGGCGTTCACCAGACTGATGTCGCATGTGATAGTGTTCCATCGCACACAGTCCAGGGTGACTACTTCGGCATATCTGGACGATATCCTCCAGAGGCATTCCAATGCTGCCTTACTGGAATCGGATGTCGCCACTCTGTTGAGCTTGCTCACGTCGCTAGGATTCAGAGTCAACGAGGAGAAGCCGGACCTGGTCCCTTCTCAGTCGTTTTGTCATCTGGGGATGTCTTTCCAAACCAAATTCAATTTGGTGGCGGTTCCCCAGGCCAAGGCTGTGATTCTCTCAGCTTTTGCTCTGACTCTGTCCCAGTCCAGGTCCGCGACCGCTCGGAGTTTTCTCCGGCTGATCGGTCTCTGCGGTTCGGTGACGGATCTCATTCCTCTAGGTCGGCTGTGTGTCAGACCTCTCCAACACTTTCTGCTCAGTCGTTGGAGGCCGAATGTAGATTCTCTGGATCAGGTGCTTCCGTTTCCGGACTCTCTGTATCCTCACCTTCTTCCCTGGACAGATGTTCAGTGGATTACGCAGGGTGTTCCACTGGACTTACCCACGTCCGATCACGTTCTGACGGCAGATGCCAGCGATCTCGGATGGGGTGCGACGTTGGATCCTCTCGGTCTTTCCCTACACGGGATGTGGGACCAAGATCAAGCAGCTCTACACATCAACCAGAAGGAGCTTCTTGCTCTTCTTCTGAGTTTCAGGCAGTGGATCCCTCACCTGTCGAATCGCCAGGTCCTTCTACTATCCGACAATTCGACAGTGGTTGCTTACATTCGGAACCAGGGCGGCACGCACTCAGTTCCGATGTACGAGTTAGCTCGGGATCTTCTACTGCTCGCTCAGGATGTTCACGCCGGAGTGGTTGTTCGTCACATTCCCGGTCGTCTGAACGTCCTAGCCGACTCCCTGTTCCGACAGGGCAGGGTTATTTCCACCGAGTGGATGCTTCACAGGGCAGTGTTCCAGTCACTTTGCGATCTCTGGGGACGTCCCCACATCGACCTCTTTGCGACTTGTTGGAACCATCAGGTGGACACTTTCGTGTCCCCGTGTCCAGATCCTCTGGCTTCTGCCGTGGACGCTCTGTCACTCGATTGGAACGGTCTAGTCGGCTACGCCTTCCCGCCGGTTCCGATTCTTCCTCAGGTTCTCGCCTAAATTCGATCCTGCAGTTGTCGAATCATTCTGATCGCTCCCCTGTCGCTTCAGCGGGTGTGGATCAATCAGCTCCGCTCGCTGATGGCGGCGGTTCCGGTACGTCTCCCGCTACGTCGCGACCTTCTTTGTCAAGGTCGCCCGAGGAGGTTTCACGTCGACCCAACTTCGTTGTGCCTTCACGCATATCTTTTGTCAGGTCCTGTCTCCTCCGTAGAGGTTTTTCGAGACGAGCAGTGGAGTGCATTTCTTCTTCAAGGAGGCACTCCACTGGTTTAGCTTATGCAGCTAAATGGAAGGTCTTCTGTCGATGGTGTGCTGATCACTCTGTTGATTATGCCAATCCTTCGATTTCACAGATTGCGGAGTTTCTGGTATATCTGTTTGATTCTCGGGGTCTCCAGCCTGTTACCATCAAGGGTTACAGGTCTATGCTTTCAGAGACTTTTTCTTATGTGGGGAAGCGTCGTATCGGCACTAATCCTTACCTCTCCAAGCTTGTTCGGCACTTTTCTTTGAAAAGGCCTCGGACTTTGCAGCTTACTTCACGATGGAATCTTTCGTGGGTGCTGCTTTGCTTGGGGGGGGGGGGGGGGGGGGGAGGGGGGGGGGGCGCCGTTCGAACCTTTATCCCAGGTGGATATGCATTTTCTCACATATAAGACGGTTTTTCTGATGGCATTTGCTTCGGCCAGATGGGTTAGTGAGCTTCACGCCCTCTCGGTTGACCCGGCCTTTTTTAGGAGCTCTCCCAACAGTGTTACTTTTACCACTGATTGCTCCTTTTTGGCTAAGAATCAGTTACCAGATACTACTCCTATCTGTATCAGGGCTCTTCCTTCTGTTGAGGGTACTCGCCCTTTGCTCTGTCCGGTCCGTGCTATTCGCATTTATCTTGATCGGACACGCTTCATACGGAAAGGCAGAAAACGTTTTTTTCTGTCTCTCATTCTGGGTCGACAGAAGATCTCTCCTCAATCCATTTCTCGATGGATTTGTCTTGCTATTCGTACGGCTTATAGTCGTTTAGCAGCTGGCGATTGTATTACCAATCGTATTTCTGCCCACGAGGTGCGGGCACTGTCTACCTCTTGGGCTTATTCTAACTCCGTCAAGTTGTCGAATGTTATGCAGGCAGCCTACTGGAGAAATGCTTCTACTTTCTCCACCTTTTATTTTTGCCAGTTGCAGGAGCAGTCGGAGGACCTTTTTGCCCTGGGTCCTCTTTCTTCTGCTCAGGCTGTTGTCTGCCATAGCCATTAGGCTTCTTCAAGGTCAGTTTCGGCCTTGTGCTGTTACTGCCTTTTTTCTGTCTGTGTGTCACACAGGCTCATATGTCTCTTTTCATTGTCCTTTACCAATGATTGCGACATTATGGTTGATAAGCCTCGGGACCTCTTCCTTCTACTTCACGGTTCCAGTGCACTGGGGTTATGTGGGGGTTGGTTATGCGATTCCCTCCAGCCTTTTGTCTATTCAGCCTGAAGTAAACAATTGTGAGTAGGTTGATAAGAAATCTAAATTTTATAGTAAATTTCCTTTCTTATTATACCTAGCACAATTGTTTACATGGAGGCCCTCCCGTCTTCTTTACGGGTAAAGAATCTTTCCTCCCCGCTGATCACATAACTCTAACGTTTACAGATTCAAAAAGAATGAGTCTTTAGAGACGGTATATGCGCACTGGCAGCGGAAGTCGTGGAGTTGTACTTGGAAGAGAGCGTCCCGTACTGGGTCTGCGCCGGTTGCACTCGACCCAGTTTTGGCTTATTTTTTATTGGTGCTTTTGCACCACTTTTCTTTCCCAACTTGCTTGGGAAAGACAAAAATAGAGAGTATTATATCCGAGTTAGGGACTTCCACTGTAGTGCAAGCCTGAAGTAAACAATTGTGGTAGGTATAATAAGAAAGGAAATTTTCTATAAAATTTAGATTTTTTGCACAGAACTTCTGTATGAAAGTTCTGATTTGAATAAATGTTTGTATGAATGTTTAGTAACATGGAATCACATATAATACAGGGTTTTTTCTCGAGCAGAAATAATGCAAATTAGATGAACTTTGATTTATTCAGTGCTACTTATACACAGTATGTGCATGTGTCAATATGACTCGGGCTAGAGGCTGTATTTATGAACTGATCTTCACGAAAATTCTTGGGGTACCTTTGTTATCACCTTGGGATGGGAACAAGTGTTTCTGAGTGCGGTCCAAAATTCAAAATGGCTGCCAGTGGCCATTTTGTACCAAAATTAGGTCCAATCCGTTTTTTGTGCAAAGCCAAATTTGAGATTTTGTCATGGCCCGTCGTCCGTCTGTCTGACTGTCTGTCCGTACGGCACCAAATGGATGCGGCTCAGGCTAGAGGCCTTATTTATGAACCGATCTTTACGAAACTTCCTGGGTACCTTTGTTATCACCGTGGGATGAGAACGAGTGTTTTTGGGTGTGGTCCAAAATTCAAGATGGCCTCCAGCAGCCTTTTTGTACCAAAATTAGTGCAATCAGTTTTTTGTACAGAACTTCTGTATGAAAGTTCTGATTTCAATAAATTTTTGTAGGAATGTTTAGTAACATGGAATACATCACATATAATACAGGTGTTTTTCTCGTGCAGAAATTATGCAAATTAGATGAACTTTGATTTGTTCAGTGCTACTTATACACAGTAAGTGCACATGTCAATACGGCTCGTGCTAGAGTCTGTATTTATGAACTGATCTTCATGAAACTTCTTGGGGCACCTTTGTTATCACCTTGTGACAGGAACGAGTGTTTTTGGGTGCCTTTGTTATCACTGTGCTGTGAGAACAAATATTTTTGGGTTCAGTCAGACCCACTCTGGGACTCAAAGATTTCTTTTCTAGCTTAGCATCTAACTGTCACCCAACTTTTACAATACTTTACCTATATATTTGTTACAGGCTACGGTCAGCATTTATGTACAGACCGTTACAATACTTTACATGTACCTTTGTTATCAGGTCATTACCTAGATGTTTGTCATTGCTGTGTTACAAACTATACATGTACGGTCATGATTAGCCATTGTGCAGAAATATGTGACCTTAAACACCAATAAATAATAATAATAATACTATACATGTACATGTCTTAAACAAGTTGAGCTACAGTGTCATTGACACTTTCATTTTTATTTTTGAATTATGCATTGTTGGTGTCTAGAGGAAGCTTCCTTTCAATGTTGGACCAGTTTTTGGATGATGTAGCCAATTCAATATGGCCACTGTGGTGGCCATATTGCATTTGGTTTCTGACCAATAACTTATGAATGCTGACTTTAATTATTTTTATTTTTGAATTATGCATTGTTGCTATCTAGAGGACGCTTCCTTTCAATGTTGGACCAGTCAGCTGAACCAAGAAGTCCGCCAGTGGCCAAATCATGATGGCTTCCATGACAGCCATCCTGAATTTGGTTTCCATCCAATAACAAATGGAATCGACTTGAATCAGACTCATTTTTTGGTTATGCATCATTGGTGTCTAGAGGAAGCTTCCTTTCGATTTTGACCAGATAATCAATTTAATATGGCCACCACGGTGGCCATCTTGAATTTGGTTTCCGTCCAATAACTTATGAATGCTGATTCAAATCAATTTAATTTTTTAGTCATGCATTGTTGGTATCTAGAGAAAACTTTGTTTCTGATTTTGATTAGACCCCCAAGAGACTTACCTACCATTTTATGGCACCGCTCTGGGGCATGTGCCTTGTAATGCGTTTGTCTTGTTTTTTAATATAGATACCTGTGTTCAGTTTAGAATATCGTGCAGCCCTACACATGAATACAGCATTCTTGAGAGTGTTTGAATTTTAAAACTGAAATTTCAGGTCCAAAATTGTACTTAACAATCTAACTTTCTAAAAAAAAATCACGAGAAAGCCAAAAGGCCTTGAACGATATCTTCAAATGGTTGCCGAGGGATTTTTTCTGAGTGACAACAGGGGTATGGTAGAGGTGGGTGTATTGGAATTTTGAGTTTGGTATCAGTTCTGGTATTTTTATGGGGATATACCATGGTATTGGTTTGGTATTTGGTATCTGACTGTACTGAAATTTGCAAGCAGTACCAAAGGGGAATTCACACTAGAAAAATACAGAATAAATTGTTCTTGTATCATTCCACCACACACCACAAATGCCTCTGCCAATAAACTCAATATTGGCATTCTTTTGCCAACACAAATCATAGTTATAGTAATTTTGTGACTTGTTTCAAACACAGTTTAACCACACCTTAACCTTCAAAGGCCTATTTCAGGCTTTTGCTACATCAGAACATATGCCATTAACATGTCAGCATTAGGAGGTCCTGCTGACACTAGATGTATCATGCGAACAGTTAGGGCTGCACGATATTCAAAACAGAATACCAGTATCGGTATTCAAGAAAATACCGCAGTATACCGGTATATCGAAAACTGTTCAGATATCTGAACATAAGTACCACAGTCGAGACTTGAGGCATCACAGTTGGGACGAATCATCATGCCGCAGACGATATCAAAATTGATTATTTTAAATATTTGTTTATCAAATTTTTCCAAAAAATTCTTCGAAACAATATCATGTGACCCCTCGTTGGAATGAGCTTGTTCCAGCAAGGGGTCACATGATATTGTTTTGAAGAAATTTTTGAAAATTATTTTTTTTCAGCTGTAGATTTTGTGTATTACATGGGCACATGTGGACGATTTCTTGGGTAAAGCGATAATATTATTCATTCAGAGCAACAGATAAAAAACTCGACATCTTGAAAATTAAATTGTGGGTAAATAAATAAGGCAGCCAAGACTTTGACTAGAAATCACTTCTTAGCAACTGAACATGTACAGGTTGTAGTTTAGTGGGAATCAGGACAGTTTCCCAGGCCCTTAATAGTTAACAAAACTGAAAAGAACATCAGTCACTTCATTCATGAAAATGAACCCTTCAACTGCTATCAAGCCTCAACAAGGCCTTATAAGTAGTGAATGTAGGAAAATATGAAAATTCAGACAGTTTTGGTATTCAATAATGGGTTTGGTTCAGTTTTTCGGTAACTCCATGATATCAGTATCAGTTTGGTTTTTCGGTATATTGTCCATCTCGAGAATATGGCCCCCATTCCCAATGTCATCTGGACATGTAATTTCCTAATTTTTCCCCTTAAAATTCCCAATCCATCAAACTAGTCAGAGTTACATGGGTACCAACATAATTGGTTTATGATTAGGCCTGAGTATTTTATGCGAGATTTGTACAAATTACATTGTTTCAGGACTCTGTATTTCTTACAAAAAACACACAAATGACTGCTATCATCTTCTGAAGGGTTTGATTAGGTGAAGTTGAGTCCCTTGTTTCTTTTTCTCTTGTAGATTGATCTGGTAAGATGGAAGGTGATGAGGTCTACAATAATGTAGATGATGGCCCGCCTCAGGAAGATCTTCTGGAGCTCTTGTCTATGACTGATGCTGCTGTTCATGCTTTGAATAAATCCACTAGATCCCATTCATCAGATGGTTCTCATAGCAACCGATCAGCAAAATCCATTTCTTCTCATAAATCAAATGATGTGGAGAGACTGAGAAGTAAGGAGACAGATCTTGGGAATTATAGTGTAGACAGTGGGATCGTAAGTAAGACGGCTCCTACTGATTTAAAAAATGACAGTAAAGATTTAACAGAACGATCGCACACTAGTGACTTCATTACCATAGAAAGTGAATTAAGGAATCAAGAGTCAGATGTCAGCACCACGGCCAGTGATGTTTTAATAAAATCCAGTACATTTGAACCTGTTGTTGCTTCAAATTTGAACTTGAGCAATATATCAAAATCATCCAAAGCATCTGATATTAAGAGTGTCAGTTTTGATAGCACTGGTGCAAGGAGAGTTAAAATTTCTTCTAAAAATTTACGAGAGATAAAATCTCCTTTTGAAAAAGAAGTGAATGTGGACAGTAATGAGGAAAATATCCCACCACCATTGTTTGTGAAATCAGGAAGCAGAGATAACACCTCAGTATCATCCAAACCCAAAGTTGTGAAAGGAAAGTTTGAAGAGAAACAGCAATCATTCTTCAGTAAAACAACAATTCCAAATATTCACGAGTTAACAAAACCAGAGATTGAAAATGGCATTCCAAAAAATTACTCAGTTGAAAGACATACTCCAACAAAGCAGACTAAAACTCATGCTTTTATAAACAAGCCAATTGATTCAGCAGAAGATATCAATGACAAATTGAAAACTGGTAGTCTGGATGGAAGCTTTCAACAGAAATATGGTAAGTTACTTTCACATTGAGTACTGTATTTACTCTATGTATTGGGACAGCTAAAAATAATTATTTTCACAGGTGTCCCAATTCTTAGAAAATGGGGAAAGAACACAGCCTGGTCTTGATTTGATGCTGAATAAATTTGTGTGTGATTCGTTTTCCATCACTGTATACGAAAATCGCCATCCAATTGTTTTTTATATTTTCATTTTTTGCTTCCAAAACAGCTTATAATCCCTCATTGGAACATGCGGATTGCGCTCGTTCCAATGAGAGATCATAAGCTATGTTTTGGAAGCAAAAAATGAAAATTTTTAGTTACTCAAGAATTTTTTTGATGAGTGTCGTCTGCTACTAGCGACAGGCCAACTGGAAACAAATCTCCTGAATGTCCCAAACTTTGGAGCATAAAAAAAATATAGTTTTCTGGAAAAAATGTGTGTCCCAAATCATAGAGTGTCTCAATACATAGAGTAAATACGGTATTTGTTATTTTCTTTTAGAGGTCCAGGGTTTAACTCTTAACCTGCTGAGTATTTTCTAGATATTTTTCATCAAATCTAGTCATGGCTGCTTTTAAGCAGCCATGACTAGATTTGATGAAAAATTAATATAAATGTAACACGAGAAATCATTGGTAAAAAAATCCATTCAATTTACACATGGCAAATACGATTAAATGTGCCCAACTTACACTTATTTCAGTAACAAGAGAAACCATATGCTGGGCAGGAATATCCGCCAGCAGCATGCAAAGAGTTAATCCATGTAAATTGAGGAGGAACCTGTTTTGGGAGTGAGAACCCTCCAGGTTCAACAGAACCTATAAAATTCAAGCAGGCTACAGCTTTATGCCATGGGCATAATAGATCTGCGGTATCTGGCAATTGTCAGACAGGGCTTAAAATTAAAGCAAAAATCAGAATCCAATTTAGCAAATAATTCTTGCAAGGAAAGCAAAGAGAATCGACTTTGATTCTTGCAAATTGTTCATTGATTCTAGTAACAGATTCTGAAAATGTCTTTAACTGATAGAGTGCTAAATTATTTTTGGTCATCAAAATTTGTTTGCATATCTTTGCCTTGTTACAGTTTATGTGCACTCTCCCATAAATTATAACAAGACAAATTCTAACAGACTAAATAGTTTCACTTCAAAGATAATACATGTATGAAGCATATCTACAGAATATGAAGCCTTTATGTTGCAGTACTTGCCCTCCAGAATAAAGCCCAAATATTGGCTTCCAGGACTCTACCAGTTAAAGGCCTGGACAATTCTGTTTATTTTTTTCTCTTTCATTACTTGGTTGTGGTTTCTAGTGAAGTCTTGGCTGCCTGTACACTAGTGTACAGACAGCCAAGACTTCACTAGAAACCACTGCCAAGGTACTGTAACTTCCATCAGCAAGATCACCATATGCCTGCATGTTGGAACATGTGTTCTACGTGGACATGTTAGACAAGAAACTCACAAAAATTGGATCTAGGCCTTTAAGTCTTAACCTCCAGTAAGTATATAAATATGAAAATTTATTTTTGGAGCTGGAGTTCATGAGAATTAAAAATGATTATCACGAATCAGGACAAATCTTTTAGGTCTCGCTAGTGCCACAGAACTATTGAGGTCTCTGGAACTGTGGTACTTGAAGCAGTCCTGTCTTTTCACCCTTTATTAGGCTACCGACTTCCAAAAGGAGGATTCAGGGGTATCTAATGAAGCCCTCTGCCCATCCATCCATATGTCTGTCCGTCCATCTGTTTGTTTGTGTCCGTCTGTTTGTACAAACGTTTTTCATTGTAATTTCAAAACCATTGGTCTAGATTTGGATCTTGTTATGGTGTGGAAATAATAAAGATATTGGTAACAGAAAGAAATCTGACAATCAGCAACAATAACCAGGAATAACTATTCTGAAATTTAATTAAAAAAATAATTAAAAAAAATGATACAAAGATCTTTTACACTAATTGGTTTACAGAAATAAAAACATTGACACTTATCATTTATTGAATTAGTCCAAAATACATTTCAACAGAATCAAGTAATCCAGTGGTGAAGAATCTTGTGAAGAAATTTTCTAGCTGGCAGTATTAAGTTCAAGAATGTGTCTTCAGAAGCATATCCTGTTGATTTGTAAAGAAATGTTCACTTAGAAAATTCAGCAGTCTCCAATAAAATATAATAAAATGCTCAGCAAAATTCAAATGGAGTTAAAATCCAATAAGAATTGGAGCCACAGGTAATTTAAAAAAATAATCCAGTAGAATCCTGGCTTTTCACAAAAATGTATTCGGTTTCACAAGTTGTATAAATTCTCTTTTACAAGATGAATAAATTCTCTTCAAAAATCTCTTTTGGAATCACTTTCCAAATTCACAAAGAAGCACTGCTTCTATAATAAAACACTCTCCTGTAACAATAATAATAAATGTAAACAATTGCTCTGCTATGAATAGAATGTCTGTCTGAAATGAGTCTATCTGAAAAGAGTTTTTGAATTCTGTTGACAAAGATGTTTATAGCTCTCAGATAGAATGTCCCAGAAGAAGTTTCTCCAATGTTCTGTTTTCTTCATTGAGTTTCTAGATGATTCTGTCATAATTGATGTAAACAAGGATAGACCTACTTAAAAAATCAAACAATCAACAGGTATATGCACAGTGATCTAAAAATAGATTCTGTGTAACCAGATGTGAACATGTTGATACATGTAGTACACTCAAAGGTCACTTAGTGCAAATGAGTCAGACCAGCCAAAATCTACTTATTGCAAAAAAACATGCCTTCAGAAAAATATCAGTTGTGTAGAATTAGCAACTAAGAACATATCAATCTTGATATAATATGGGGGCTATAACAATCTCCATTGGTATGCTGATAGACCCTATTTCACATTGAGAATGAGGCAGAAATTCCACTCCCAAAAGTATTGGGATTAAACTCTGAGTTCCCTTCAAGTTTATTTTACCCATTGCAATTCGCCAACCATTTGCACCAAAAGAATTACGTCAACCAATTTTTTGTTTACCTATTATATCAAACCTTTAGGTGTGTACTACATATTTCTTACTTTTCAGTTTGATACCAGCTATCTATCACCTATTTGAGTTTTTTTCTTTAAAATTATAATTTTCTGTTCAGAGTTTGAGATTAGCAGAAGTAGCAGTCAGCCAGAAATTGTAACAGTGCCAGAGCAGATTGTAACAATCTCAGCTAGAGGATCCAGTCCTTCAACAATGTCTAGCTGTAGTGATGCCCAATCAGAGCCCATGTCTGACAGACAATTTTCTAGATTCCAGCTGCTTAGCAAGGTAAATAACCAAAGATAACTCCTCTCAGCACAAATGTATTAGCAATTTATCAAGCTGCAAAGAAAAGCTATTGTTTCTGAAAAGATGGTTGGTTTGATGATAATGGTGTTTCGATAGATGGCATTTCAAGGATGAATGTTTTTTTTTAAATCTAATCTCATGAATAATGGGATAATTCAGTTTCAAATTACTTCCCTTATATCATAGAATGCTCTGAATTCATAAACTATTTTAACTACAGTAAATAATACCCCAATCTTGCAACACAATTTCTGATTTTCGGTAAACAATGCAAAATATTGCCACCAAACATGTCGATTTAGTTAGTGAATCTAGTCTTGTTTATAAACGATGATAAACATGGTTGCAAGCGATAACCGTTCGTACAAGTAAAAAAATGAAGATACCCAGAACTTCAATTGTATAACTGCAAGCTGACAAAAAGAAATGACCTATATTGGGTACCCATTATCAACATTACACAGGCGGGGGGATGATCAGTTAAAAATTAATTCGGTATGTTTCTTTTATTTTTTGTCTGTTAGCACCCCCCCCCCCCCCCCCCCCCCCACTGTCAGACACACACATAGGTTGTTGCCAGGGGGGGGGGGAGGGCTGGTGCAGACGAACCTTTTTTATGTGTGCCCATACTATGTATGGTACACATAATGCCGGCATCCGGGGTGACCATCCGTCGTTCGTCCATCCTTTGTCCATCTGTCCAACCCTCCGTCCATCCGTTGGTCCATCCGGCGTCCATATCCATTTCTTTGGCATTCGATAACTTGAAAAATATTACTTGGATTGTCAAGTTACTTTATATTTGTGTTCAGGTTACTGATGTGCCAAGCTGTATAGTTTTTGGTGTAAATCGGATAATTTGATCCTGAGATATTAACCCTTTATCCTTCAAATTGAAAATTCCTCCAATCCCTTTGGCATTCGATAACTTGAAAAATATTGCTTGGATTGTCTAGTTACTTTATATTTGTGTTCAGGTTACTGATGTGCCGAGCTGTGTAGTTTTTGGTGTAAATCTGATGATTTGATCCCGAGATATTAACCCTTTATCCTTCAAATTGAAAATTCCTTCAGTCCCTTTGGCATTCGATAACTTGAAAAATATTGCCTGGATTATCAAGTTACTTTATATTTGTGTTCAGGTTACTGATGTGCCGAGCTGTATAGTTTTTGGTGTAAATCTGTTATTTTGATCCTGAAATATCAACCCTTTATCCTTCAAATTGAAAATTCTTCCAATCCCTTTGGCATTCGATAACTTGAAAAATTTTGCTTGGATTGTCAAGTTACTTTATATTTGTATTCAGGTTACTGATGTGCCGAGCTGTATAGTTTTTGGTGTAAATCGGATAATTTAATCCTGAGATATTAACCCTTATATCCTTCAAATTGAAAATTCTTCCAATCCCTTTGGCATTCAATAACTTGAAAAATATTGCTTGGATTGTCAAGTTACTTTATATTTGTGTTCAGGTTACTGATGTACCGAGCTGTATAGTTTTTGGTGTAAATCTGTTATTTTGATCCTGAGATATTAACCCTTTATCCTTCAAATTTAAAAATTTCTCCAATCCTTTTGGCATTCGATAACTTGAAAAATATTGCTTGGATTGTCAAGTTACTTTATATTTGTGCTCAGGTTACTGATGTGCCGAGCTGTATAGTTTTTGGTGTAAATCTGATAATTTTATCCTGATATATTAACCCTTTATCCTTCAAATTGAAAATTTCTCCAATCCCTTTGTCACTCGATAACTTGAAAAATATTGCTTGGATTGTCAAGTTACTTTATATTTGTGTTCAGGTTACTAATGTACCAAGCTGTATAGTTTTGGGTGTAAATCTGTTATTTTGATCCTGAGATATTAACCCTTTATCCTTCAAATTGAAAATTCCTCCAATCCCTTTGGCATTTGATAACTTGAAAAATATTGCTTGGATTGTAAAGTTACTTTATAATTGTGTTCAGGTTAATGATGTGCTGAACTGTATAGTTTTTGGTGTAAATCTGATAATTTGATCCGGAGATATTAACCCCCTTTATGCTTCAAATTGAAAATTCCTCCAATCCCTTTGGCATGAGATAACTCAAAAAATATCAATCCGATTGTCATGTTACTTTATATATTTATTCAGGTTACTGATGTGCTGTGCTGTATAGTTTTTTATGTAAATCTGATAATTTGATCTGGAGATATTAACCCTTTATCCATCAAATTAGACACTCCTCCAATCTATTTCTATATGTACCCATACCTTGTATGGTGTACATAATGTCGGCATCTGTGGTGGCCCTCCGTCATACAGCTTTCTACTAGTTGCGCGTATGGGTACACATCTGATGATTTCATCGGCCCATTTTTTCAAGAATTTAGAATGCAAATAAATCCCCAAAAGGCCACCAGAGAGCTTCATTTCATAGTAAATTAACAATTTTAAAATCCCCCCGACCCCCTGGTTTGCTCTTGCCTTGGGTGGACATGGCCAGTGTCAGGCATACCCCCAGTGCAGCTTTTTCATCAAAGTTGAACCAGTTTTGAAAAATCTCGGTGACGCCAATGATGGAGAGAGAGTTAGATTTGAAAAACATTTTCTGCATCAAGTGGGAGAAGAGTTAGGCTATTGACAAATAGTGATGTAACGATGATCGGAATCGGGATCGGTTATTGGCCGATAACTGCCCATCGAAAAAACATCAGACCTCGCACTTGAATATCGGCTTTTACTGATTAGTAAAAAAAAAAACTGTGAAAATTTATCAAAGTATATGAGTGAAAAGAGATCTTTTACCAACCTAATACCGTGAAAGCCTGACCTGTTTCAAAATTTGAACAGCAAAAAGCATTTCCCCGACATCACATACACCATCGTAAATAGAGTTGTGTTTGGATATGGATTATGGTTTTGGGATGCGTTCTGAATTTTGCAGAGTTGTTCAGTCTGTGTACAGAGTATTTCCAGTCATGTGCATCTGTATGAGAAATTGAGAATACACACCGGAAGAGTTGATAAGTGGGAGACAGACAAGGACATGCAATAGGGGAAGAACAATTCGTACCAAAACAATTCACCCCCAGTTTTTAGTTTTCTGTGCATTTTGGCACTAGCTTCAGGACACGACAGCGTGTTTACAGCTCTTTGATCTATCTTACTTCGAAGTTCAAAGTATTATAGTAGAAAGGGGAGGGTGGTCTTTCACTATATATGGCACAGGGATAATAATGTACCTGAACATCGGAATCGGAAATCGGCTGATAACGCCTTCAGATAATTGGAAATCGGTCCAATGGCAAATTTCGTTATCGGAACATCACTATTGACAAGTGATTATGCTGGAATGATAATTTCAAGTTAACAAGTTAAGTAGGTATAAGTTCAGACTACAAGCCGAGAGGTCCTTGGTTCAAATCCCACCTGCGACAACTACATTGTGTCCTTGAGCAAGACACTTCACCCCCATTGCCCATGTGGGGGCACCGTGGCGTTGTGTACTACGGCGTACTACAGGTCGATGGTGTACCTGTCTTCAACCAATGCTACCCTGTGTGGAGTTAGTATGTTGAGGAGCTGCAAGTGGCTCGCAGTTGCTCGGTGGTTCTCTCCGGGTATTCTGGCTTTCTCCACCCTTAAAACTATTGTGGTCACAGGATTAGCCATTGTGCAGAAATGTGACCTTAAACACCAATAAATAAATAAATAATAAATATATAATCCACAACAATAGGCTACTAAAAAAATCAGATTTATACAATAATTGGTAGCTGCTTGATTATGTCACTAATCTCATGTGTTGACTGTGTCATTGAATGATTATTGCCACTGGTTTTAATTCATGCACAAACTACTGGACCTTTCGGTTTGAAGTCCAAGCTGTAACCACTGAGCCACCGCGTTCCCATCTGATATTTTACCCAAGTTGGGGGGTGCATTGGCTCAGTTGGTAGAGGTTCAGGCTACAAGCCGAGAGGTCCTCGGTTCGAATCCCACCTGCGGCAACCGCGTTGTGTCCTTGGGCAAGACACTTCACCCCCATTGCCTACGTGGGGGCACGGTGATGCTGTGTGCTGAGGCGTACTGCACGTTGATGGTGCATCTGTCTTCAACCAATGCTAATCCTGCTTGTGTGGAGTTGGTATGTTGGGGAGCTGACAGTTGCTCACCATTGCTCGGTGGTTCTCTTCGGGTACTCCGGCTTCCTCCACCCGTAAAACTGTCACGGTTATGGTTAGCCATTGTGCTTAAATATGTGACCTTGAACACCAATAAATAAATAAATAAATAAATTTTACCCAAGCTAATAAAATTGATAAATTTGCCCCTTGAGTGCAACAAGACTTTGCAATGCTTTAGCATTGCAAAGCCTTCTTGCACACAAGGGATGAAATACACAATCATCCATGCTATTCTGTAGTTTATGAGGCTTAAAACATAAAACAAGCCAAGGACATGAACTTTTGGTGGCAAAGAAATAATTACAAAAATAAAAAACAAATTAAAAAAACTGCCCGTCCACATGCAATTTTACAAAAAATGGCCTGAGAAACAGATCTTCTTTGTGGGCCTTATTTTAATTTTTTTTCCACCAGTTCTTTAGAAAAATTTCAATAAAACCGTATCATTTGTCCCCTCATTGGAACGAGCTTAGCAAGCCATTCCATTGAAGGTCACATGATATGGTTTTGTTGTATTTTTTCCCACTGCTCAATTTGTATATTATGTGTGGCAAGCAGATGCAGCCGATTCGTTAGGAAAGGGTTAATTGCTTGCTAGGTGGATCGGAGGCATGCTGTTGTCTATTCATAAAAATTGCAGGTGCAATGATGACTCGAGAGAGACAGCTCCAAGCCAGAAAGTAAGGAGACTGTCATCTGCAAAATGAGGTCCCCAGAGGGTGAATTTAGTGATGCTACCCTGCACAGCAGGGTAGCATCACTAAATTCACCTTCTGTCACCCTCAATCTGAATCAGGGTCTCAAAACTAAACAGAAAGAGGTACTCAGAGGATAAATTGGCCCACTGTATGGGATAGCATCATCAAATTCACCCTCTGCAAATGTCTGACTGCTTATTTTCAGGCCTGGACAGCTCGCCTCAAAATTGAAAGACTGATGATTGTGATCTGGTTGTGACATACAAAATCAAGAAAGAAACAAATGAAAATAACATCTGAGATTCAATGTTTTTGCACGTCTTTTTTGACAGGTGATATTCTACATTGTTGTGAGTAGGAAAGAGGACAGAGAATTTTGAGTGGATCATGATTCTGTCATAATCTGATTGAAACTCTCTACCTCATTTCTAACTAACCACAAAACTGCATACATAACCTAAAATCCATGTGTAAATACCCTTTACCCAAAGCGCACCATATCAAAATTTATTGTAAGTTTTTTTTTTTCCAAAATTTAACCCTTTACCCAATGCAGACGATATCAAAATTTATTATTTGAAAAATCATTTTTTTAAAAAAATTTTTCAAACAATTTCTACAAAACCATATTATGTAACCCCTCATTGGAACGAGCTCAGTTCCAAAAAGGGATCACATGATATGGTTTTATTGAAATTTTTTAAGAAATAATATTTTTTCACATGCTAAATTTGCATATTATTATATTATTATGCGGGCGGATGTGGCTGATTCGTTGGGTAAAAGGTTAAAAAAAAATCTCAACAAAACCATTCATGTGATCCCTCAAAGGAATGATCTTCCGAAGGTAAAGGATTAACAGCAATCTCAACTGACTGACTACCAAGTCTGGAAATAGGAATCTGTCATTTTCAGAGTGAGGTCCAAAGAGGGGGAATTTGCTGATGCTATCCCATACAGTGGGCCAATTTATCCTCTGGGTAACTCTGTTTGGGTACCCCTACTGTGCAGGGTAGAATCACTAAATTCACCCTCTGTGAACCTCCTGCAGATGACAGTTTACTTATTTCCAGGCTTTCTGACAACCTGTTCTATAGAGATGAATGTTATTGAAAATTTGAGTTCTGTATCAGTATTTTTCAGGGATATACTGCGGTATCAATTTGGTATTCTGTATCTGACTTTACTGAGATTTGCTGATAGTACCAATGGGAAATTCCCACCAGCAAAGTACAGAATGAGTTGTTTTAGTAGCTCTCTACCACATTGCCACAAATGCCACTGTCATTGAGCATTGACATTTTGTTTCCAACACAAACCATGTTGAAAGTAATTTTATGACTTGTTTCAAACACACTTTAACCCTTTACCCAACATAACCAACAAAACTGGGCAGTGCTATTCTAAAAAATCGCCAATTAATTTTCCTAATTTTTTGTCTCAAAAAACATAGGTTATGCCCCCTTGTTGGAATGAGCCCTTCGAGCTCGTTCCAACAAGGGGTCATAACTTATGTTTTTGAGACAAAAAATGAAAAAAATTAGTTATTCAAGAATTTTTTTTGCAAGTGTTGTCTGCTTTTCATGTTAGGTAAAGGGTTAAAGGCCTATTTCAGGCTTTTGTGATCTCAAGAGCATGTGCCCTCAACATGCCATCATATGGAAGTCCTACTGATGATAGACAAAACACCCGGGCAGTGATTTCAAGTGAAGTCTTGACTAACAATCACTGCTAAGAAACTGGATATGTACAGGTCGTAGTCTAGTAGGAATTAGTGCATTTGCACAGTTTCTAAGGGTTAACAGAACCCAAGATATTGATATCGTTTTGGTTTTTCTGTATATTTCCTATCTCTACTGGCCTAAAAACATAGGATGTTTCATGCATGGGTATAACTACTGTACAAATCAAATGAGTTCTGGTATTTTTATTCTTGCTTACTGTTAAGTCTACTAAGAACTGTTTTTTTCAGTCCAGTGGCATTGGTTTGAAACAAGGTGCCAAAGTGGAAGGTTTTCCTGTAAAAGACCAAAAGAAAAGTGGAGATGTAGAAATCTCAGAGTTCAAGCTGAATGACAAGCAGAAATCAGTGAAGCAGGCTTTTTCAAAAAGGTATGTTTTTGTTTCTTTAATATATTAAATAGAAGGCAAGCATGTCTTCAATCTAATCTCATGTATATTAGAGATGTATCTTCAAAATTGGGTACATCAGGGTAAAAATAAAATATGGTACTTGAGTGTCCATGGGTACATTGTTCTTAATTCTTCTGGGTGTCCATAGAGGTCGAATATGGAA
Organism: Pictodentalium vernedei; assembly: GCA_031216915.1. NCBI lineage: Eukaryota > Metazoa > Mollusca > Scaphopoda > Dentaliida > Dentaliidae > Pictodentalium > Pictodentalium vernedei. The sequence continues at coordinate 401,813,131 of CM062292.1, read as the reverse complement.
TCCTTTCTCTTATTGGAGAGTGCATTTGGGCACAATTTTTCTCAATTGTCTACTCCAAAAGTCCCTATGTCAGTCCCCACACTAACAAAACTTTCCTGCACAATTTGTGTTCTGAACAGGAATTGTGTGTTCAGAGCATGAATTATGCATTACATTTAACCCTTTACCTAACGTAACGGCCAAAACCGGCCAGCGCTATTCTCAAAAATCGCCAATTAATTTTCAAAATATTTTCATTTTTTGTCTCAAAAACATAGGTTATTACCCCTCGTTGGAACGAGCTCGTCGAGCTCGTTCCAACGAGGGGTCATAACCTATGTTTTTGAGACAAAAAATGAAAAAAATTAGTTATTCAAGAATTTTTTTTGCAAGTGTCGTCTGCTTTTCATGTTAGGTAAAGGGTTAAATGGTAAATGTGACTATTTGTTGTAAAACTTACTAGCAGTATAAATGCAGCTGCTTTGGTATTGGCCGTAATGGTCTCTGTTCAGTTTGAATGTAAAATTTCTTAGTCTTTGTATATTTTTCCCATCCAAGACAAATTCCCTGTTGGAACCCTCATGACACAAATTTTCTCAATGACATGGGTCCCAGACCCTTTCCCAAAGAGGGCAGAAGAATCCTTGGGACATGTATACTGTAAATTATCATAAATGTAACTCACACAAACTGGCAATCGTAAACCCAGTGCTTGTACAAGTTACCAGTATGATCACTTCGTCCACCTGCTGTTCATCCCCATCACACCAAAAAAAAAAGAAAAAGAGAAAAAAGTTGTCGACTGAGTTTTTGGCAAACCTATGTCATAGTAGCTTAGACAATAAGTACAAGAGTTAAATCAAATTGCCCTTTGTATCATAAACCACAGACCCAAATAATGTGATATCTGTAAGATAATATCTTTGGTACGAGCAGTAAGTTAATTCCAAGAGATGAAAAACACCACTCACCTCACATGCTTTGTGAAACTAACTTTCTATGCATTTTTGTATCCTGAACATGATTTGTTTTTCAGAAATTTCTTTTTGACAGGTTCAATGCCTGGACAAATTTGACAATAACAGGAGTTTGGGGTTTTGCTTCTATTGCATAACTGATTGCTTGATGAATTTTGTAGTAAGAATTTGTCTATATTAATTTGATTGTAACATTCAGTTGGAGAGCTCCAATATGCTCTGTCCAACAAATTGTAGCAAAACAAATTTATTGGGACAAAATAGGTTTGTTTTCAACAAAATATGAAGCAGCAGAATATGATGCCATTTAATCATGTCACCTGACCATCTCAGTAAAGCCCAAACTGGGCTTCTAGACAAGCCTGAACATAAGCAGACTGTCATTTGCAAAATGAGGTCCCCAGAGGGTGAATTTGGTGATGCTACCCTGCACAGCAGGGTAGCATCACAAAATTTACCCTCTGTGAACCTGTCTGAATCAAGGTCTCAATCCAAAACAGAAAGATGGTCCTAGAGGATAAATTGGCCCACTGTATGGGATAGCATCAGCAAATTTGCCCTCTGGGGACCCCATTTTGCAAATGACAGGTTGCCTATATTCAGGCTTGCTTCTAGAACTCAACTATTTAATTATGTGGTTTGGTGGGAGTTCATATTCGGGCTGTATTAAAAGCATTGTTTTTTTTTAATAAAAGTCCATTTTCTTTATATTCAAACCTGGAAATAAGCAGGCTGTCATCTATTGAATGAGGTCCTGAGAGGGTGAATTTGGTGATGCTACCCTTCAGAGCAGGGTAGCATCACTAAATTTTTACCCTCTGTGAACCACAATCTGAATAAAGGTCTGAAGCCCAAACCGAATGAGGTACTTAGAAGATACATTAGCCCACTGTATGGAATAGCATCCGCAAATCCACCCTCTGGGGACCTCATTCTACAGCTGGCAGATTTATTTATTTTATTTTCAGTCTTGTTAATATTCATTGGGGGCAAATGATATATTATTCATATGGATTTGTTTTGTTACAATTTATTGGAGAGTGCTCATGCACTCTCCAGTAAATTGTAACAAAACAATTATTGCTGTCCATTTTTTTTATTGCCAACAATAATCTTGCACTCCATCAGTGTGCAAGATATATATATAGAAGTTACAATGCAACACAGTAATCCTCTGAAGAAGCTCAAGTTGAGTAAAATTCACCAGTCGAGCCCTATCACACTTTTGAGGGACTCTTTATATATATTATTTATCAGGCTCCATATAATTGATGGGCGCATAACAAACCAGCCACAAGTTCGTTTTGTGATCTCAGTTTGGGATCCAGCACAAGCAACATGAGAGCCACAATGGCCAAAACCACGGGCCCCTAAAAAGCACCTTAAGTGAGATAAAGACCTACCAACTCTGGTCAGTCAGGTGTGCAATCATCAGAGCAGATTTCTCTTGTTTTCTATAGAGACCACAATCTGGGTCTTGGGTATTATTGTTTACGTAACTCTAGACTATTTCCTCATTGTTGGCTGATATTAGCAATTTGGCAATAATGAGACAATAACTTACTGTTATGAATATAATATTTTTCCACTTTTTAAGCTCTTGCCTCCTTACCAGAAAAAGTATTTTATAGAAATGTTTCCTCCAAAATTATTTCAAATAATTATATGCACCATCATGCTTCAAAGACTTATCAACACTCCTTTACATCTTGTTGTAGAAGTATTCAACCTATATTTTGTTCCTAAATACTGTCACATTGTTTAACCCTTTACCTAACATAACGGCCAAAACCGGCCAGCGCTGTTCTAAAAAATCGCCAATTAATTTTCATTATTTTTTTCATTTTTTGTCTCAAAAACATAGGGTATGACCCCTCTTTGGAACGAGCTCGTCGAGCTCGTTCCAACGAGGGGTCATAACCTATGTTTTTGAGACAAAAAATGAAAAAAATTAGTTATTCAAGAATTATTTTTGCAAGTGTCGTCTGCTTTTCAGGTTAGGTAAAGGGTTAAACCCCATGACAAAAATATGACATCATGGGGGCATTGGTGGCCTCCACCCAGTTTCTGCTCCACTTTGTTAGGGGCTGTACTGTAATATGTCATTCTCAGCCTAATGGAAGAACTTAATGGAGTGAGATGTGTTTTTAATAGTTTATCAAATATAATTCTTGGCACTGAGAGGGTTCATTATTATTGTAATTGTGAGATAAGATATGCTGTCATGCCTGGTGATAAAGACAAGACTGGAAATAAGCTATCTCTCATTTGCAGAATGAGGTCCCCAGAGGGTGAATTTGCTGATGTTATCCCATACAGTAGGCCAATTTATCCACTGGGTACCTCTTTATCTTTTAGGCCTGAGGCCTTGGTTCAGATTGAGGTTCACAGAGGGTAAATTTACTGATGCTACCCTGCTGTGCAGGGTAGCATCAGCACATTCATCCTCTGTGGACCTCATTCAGCAGATGACAGTCTGCTTATTTCCAGGCTTGGATAAAGGACTTATATCGTAACCTGTTGGCAGGTTACACTATATAGAATGGTAGTAACCCATAGGAAAAAAAGGTGTTGTGATGCTTTTCCGCTTTCTCTGTTTTTACTTTGCCAGTCACCCTTTTTTACATCATAATGGGATTTTTGTCTATATAAATATCGTTGAAGCAAGATTGCACATTAGTTTTGCTATTTATTTTGGCGGAAATTCTTTTAAGTTAGAAACAGCATGCCATCCTATTCATATGTGGATGCAATACTCAACTTTTGAGTCAAGATGGTTCCGAAAGATTGCCAAGTCTTTCTGGTAAAACATGCGAGATTAGTAATTCAATAGAGTTATGTTGTATTATTTTGCCATAACCTGTAGTTTGTTCGCGTATTTTGTAATTTATGTAACCCACACGTAACCTAAATGGTCGTTCGCAGGCAAGCCAGAAAATAAGCAGACTGTCATCTGCAAAATGAGGTCCCCAGAGGGTGAATTTAGTGATGCTACCCTGCTGTGCAGGGTAGCATCACTAAATTTACCCTCTGGTAATCTTAATCTGAATCAGGGCCTCAAAACTAAACAGAAAAAGGTACCCAGAGGATAAATTGTCCCACTGTGTGGGATAGCAGCATCAAATTCACCCTCTGGGGACCTCATTCTGCAAATTTCAGACTACTTATTTTCTGGCCTGTTCGCAGGTTATTTCTGGACCTCAGATATTTTTTTGTTTATTTCTTAATTTTTTTTCTTTATTTTACTCATTTTGAGCTGTTGTTGTTTTCAGATATGATAAACCAAGGTAATCTAAATTAACTGAGTTGAACACTCATAACAGTAATATATCACAAATCACTGCTTATTATTATCCCAGTAAAAAAATAGATCATCAACAAACTGAGAGTTTTATCAAATGAAAAGAAAAAAACAGCTGTAAATGCCAAGGGGAGCAATCTGTAAAATTTTTGCCACATAGGAATTTTTCCACCAGTTACTCTGAAGGTAGAATTTCTCAGGTACTGCTGTCCAGCATAATGTGCTGGTTATAGAATTTTGAATCTTGTGCCCTAAACTTTGGAGTGGTGATGGGATGAGGGAGGCGGGCAGTTCATTGTGACTAAGCAGTTAGCATTTGAACTCCAGGTTGCAGGAGTGAGAAGAGAAGGTGGGAGTCCATGAACTGAGTAAATTTGTGAGCCTGTGTGATACAGTATGCCATACCTGTAGTGTAAAATGCTGCGTCGGAGATGAGCAGTTGGGTGGTATCGAGACAATGTTATTTGTGGTTCTCTCCCAGAAAAATTATTAAAGATACACGTCCACTGGACTCAACTCATTGTGTTGGGTATCATTTAACCCTTTCAATTTGTGTACAATTTTGACGTTTTTTCCTATCTTGGGATTGCTGTGGGAACCTGAGGAAGTGGAGTTGTGCTTGTTAACAGTAGTAGACAAATTTTGTTTTTCTGGTAGATGAGGATCCAGTAACCAGTGCCTAGAGTGAGAATCTTCTAAAATAAAATATGGTCATCTTAATAAAACAATAACATGATTTTGGATGGCATAGACTAACAGCTTATAAGCGACGAGAGATACTGTTGAGGGTCGGTAATAAGTTGGATGCTTGTTAATCATTTCCAATGGGACGTCAATAAATTGTAATGCTCAAGAAAGTCATGTTATTACTATTATTACCACTGCTACCAGTAAAACACAATAACTGAAATTTGGCTGAAATGGAATTGTACAGTGGAAATTAGATGACACAGCAATTTTTTTAATACCCTTAAATATGAATGCCAAACATTTGTTCAGCTGTCTGAATGTTGTGGCTGCCCCATTACATTCCGATAGCTGAACTACCACTACTGTCGCCTGCTTTGTTGTTTAACAGAAGTTGAACGGTCAGATGGCTTTCAAATGTCCAGTCATGGAGAATTTGGGATTCTACAAGCGGACAAACAGTAGTTGGAACACTAAGTTTAGGAGGCCAAATGTCCATCATAATCTCTGTGTATAATCCCTCTATGACACGATGAAAGCACTTCAAAAAGAAACTTGTTTACACAAAGTCACAGAGAGTCAAAGTTTGTGCGAAGAGGAATGCTAGCAACTATCAGTCGAATGAATCCCAATCACGTGTTGTGTTGGGCTGTTATTGATATGCTAACTCATTAATGGCCCAACACATCATGTGATCTCTCAAGCTTTACTTAGTATTAAAGTTCAAGTAATACTCTTTTAACCCTTTACCCATCGTAACGGCCAAACACGGCCAGCACTATACACAAAAATCTCCAATTAAATTTCATTGTTTTTTCATTTTTTGTCTCAAAAACATAGGTTATGACCCCTCTTTGGAACGAGCTCGTTGAGCTCGTTCTAATGAGGGGCCATAACCTATGTTTTTGAGACAAAAATGAAAAAAATAGTTATTCAAGAATTTTGTTTGCAAGTATCGTCTGCTTTTCGTGTTAGGTAAAGGGTTAATGTACCAGGAATGCCCTGTAAAGTGATGATAATTAGAAATAATGGGCTGAATTTGACTTTATACTTGTGTTGCTATCACAGTGTAGCCATCGGTAAAGTTGGTTGCATCTTTGTTACCCTGCTATACATGTTAGTATTTATGGTCCTGCAGTCAACACAATGACGGGAACCCAGGGAAGTGAAGGAGTGCTTGTTTACTGTGGTAAACTAGCTATGTTTTACTGGTAAAGAGGGACCCTATTTCCAATGCTTGGGTGAAAACCTCTAAAATGGGCAACAAAGGTGTAAACGATTGTCTAACCTTGGCTTTATCTCCATGTTGTAGTCATGTTTAGCCATTGTGCAGAAATATGTGACCTTAAACACCAATAAATAAACAAATAAATAACCTGTACCAGTACTACCAATTTCACATAATTTGAAAAACTCTCAGACCTTGCATGTATTTTACATTCTTATAGAATTGCTTTTATATTTTATATATACAGTGTATACATATTTAGATGTATTCAACCATGTACCTGTAGACATATCATCATATTTTCACATGTAGTTATCTATGACCTAGTAATACTACCATTATAAATGTAGGTGATTTATTTCTGATATCACATGACTGAAGATCCATGTTGGAGAAATATATAAGTAATAGCTCTACCTTTCAAAAGGTGGATGAAAATATCCAAGTTTCAATCTTTGCATTCATATGATCATTCCTTGGGAACGTATATTGAATTCAGAAAGAGTGCGTCAGAAATTAGGCCATTGTTAACTGGTATGGCGCTAAATTATTTTTGGCGATCAAATCTTGTACATGTCTTTGCCTTGTTACAAATTATGGGAGAGTGCCTATAGGCACTCTCCCATAATTTGTAACAAGGTAAACCCTAACAGACTAAATAATATTACTTCAGTGACAATACAAAGGACACTCACTGAATACGAGCTTTCCAGTTGTGGTAACTGCACTTCAGAATAAACCCAAATTTGGGCTTCCAGCAATCTATCAGTTAATAAATTCTTGTTTTTTATTAGTCCTGCACTCTGATAAACAGATGCAGGTCAACCCAGGCCTCAATTCTTTAGTACAATCTGCACCTCAAATTATTCTTGTTGAAAACATAGCATGTTGGGTACAGAACTTAACACATATTCTCAGTTATCACAATTCTTGTCTTATTTCAAAATCCTTCTATAACATTGAACATTATCCTTTTCATCAAACACTACACACAGTCAGGTTAAAATGCACTGTCATTGACATTTTCATTATTTTTTATTATTTAAAATTTTTTTAAAATAAATTTTGCAAAGTTCTTGAAGGATAAAATAGAACTAAAAATAGAAGAGTAAAAGACCTTTAATTCTTTACCTAACATATTGGCTATATCCTGCCAGTGCTATTTACAAAAAAATAACATGCAAATATTATTATTTTTTTAAATTTTTACCTTGAAAACATAGCTTTTGACTCACTATTGGAATGAGGTTGATGAACTTGAGGTGTCATGACCTGTATTGAGAATGACTACAGTTAAAACTAGAAGTCCTGTCATGAACTGTGTGCTAATCTAGGCTTAATTTCGCGTAGGAATTGTGCGCAATTGCCATATCTAATGGCATCCAAAGCATGGCAGGTTCTCCTGGTTACTCAGAGCAAACACAGGCAATGTTTCTGCCAATGGACCTCCGGGTTACCCGGAGGTCCATTGGCTGAAACATTGCTTGTACACAGGCCATATGTACAGAATTTGATAACCGTACTATGGTCATAATGCGTAGATCAGCGCGCAGATCGACGTGCTATTTCTGTGCATTTCATGACTGGACTTCTAGTTTCAACTGTAGGTCCAATGAGGGTTCATAAGCTACGTTTTTGACACAGAAAATGGAAGCTTTTAGCTGTTAAAGAACTTTTTTTTTCAACTGTCGTCTGTTTTTCATGGTAAAGATTAAAAAGAGTAATATATTCATTCCTGGCAACAGCATTCATATGAATATGACATTGATTTGATCATTTTCTGTATATGTGACTTTGATATGAATATTTTTCTCCAATATGTCTGACCCACCAGCTTTGTGATATCATAACAAATTATCTATAGTTGAATAATAATAATAATAATAATAATAATAACTTTTAGATTAAACCCACTAATTAATTGTTTAACCTTCAGTATCTATAATACTAATTGTACAAGTGAAGAATTCTGTGATTTTTCTTCAGGATGCTATTTTCAGTTAACTGATGAGTTGAAAGAATTTCTTGGAAGAATTTTATATAAAGCCCACACTTTCTTTATTTTGTGGGATGATGCATACCCATGGGTATTAATTGATGTCATCAATATAAGCCAAGTTCAATGAACTGGACCATTCATCCGACAATATGGAGTTCCATATTCTTGACGTACTTCAGAGTGACCCTGACCTAGATGAAAATATATGAACCAGGAGTGATAAAGAACTACATTTGATCTTCATCCTCCAGGCCATACATCCTTATGATTTGAACAGGCTTGACGTTTAGTCCTTTTTATTGCAAGTATATGGAACTCCATATTGTCGGATGAATGGTCCAGTTCATTAAACTGTTTAATGGCAGGTTTATCATTCTTGTTTCTGATTTCTCTGAAGTATTCCAAGATTGGAACATGGAATATATGTTTTTTTTTTCACCAGCACACCATATTTTGCATTTATTGCAGGTCAAGAGGTAGATCACATTTGGGCTCCGACAAATGTGTCTACCTTTTGATTTAAACTTACAAAAGATATTGCCCACTTTCTGATAAATCTTGTAGTGTTCCTCTGAGATTCTGGGTTTGACGAGTTTGTCTCATGTTGAGATCTCGTTGGGATAAATTTTCCTCTTTTTATTGGCCTGATGGCTATTCATAGAGGAGTCTGATGATGAACCGTAAAATGTGGCTACACGACCATCTGACAGCCACACATTACTAGACAAAGTTGATGGTATTACATTGGCTATAACCTTTGAAAATGTCGTACTAACAAGTTGAATAAAATATAATATATGATGGAGGTTACTCAGGTTAGCCTAAGTTCAAAGGTTATTTCATTGCTAAGTCAAGCTTTACAGACCCAAACTGATTTCAAACTGTTACATTCTTCAGTGGCATGAAAACCAGATGTTACCGTTGTTCACTGCCTTTTCATACCCTGTGACAGGGTGTCATGACCCGGCCAATTGAGGGCATGACCGGGTCATTTTGCAGTGACGAAGTCAGTGCGGCAATACGGGGCAACCACACCGCCTGGGTCATTATGTGCAGGTGATGAAATCAATTTTCCTATTTTATTGGCCCGGCGGCCATTAAAAGAGGAGTCAGATTATGGGCCATCTTGGCGATAATGATGTAAAGAAGCATGACCATACTTATAAATGCAAATTCATTTTGAAAACTGGAACAATTGTTTAATGAAACAAGAAATTAATTAATGCAATCATTGTTAATATTACCAGCTATGTGTATTCTTAACTTGACATACATACATGTTGAACAAAAGTGGTAACATTAATATCAATTCTGGCAGTGTCACAAGACATATCTGACATCAGGATCTGCATGCTTTATGTGACCACTGATTTGATGTCTGCACTTTGTGACCACATTTGTCATCACTTTCTGGAGAGTTATGTTGTGTAGTTATATGTTTCATACATGCTTTATTTGTGACTATTGATTATTTGGATATGGGTAAAATCACCCTAGAGCACAACGCACGACATGTGGGAGGAAAGAAGTTCACATTCCAAGCTTTGGGTTAACTCTTTACCCAACGAATCGGCCGTGTCCGTGTCCGCGTAATATGCAAATTCAGCAGTTGAAAAAATATTATTTTTCAAAAAATTTCAACAAAACCATATCATGTGACCCCTCGTTGGAATCAGCTTGTCGAGCTCGTTCCAACGAGGGGTCACATGATATGGTTTTGTTGAAATTTTTTGAAAAATTTCAAAAAATGATATTTAAAATAATAAATTTTGATATCGTCTGCATTGGGTAAAGGGTTAAAAGAATATTCTATAGTTCACAGAACTTTCAATTACATACAATCAAAAAGACTAAGAGTCAACCCTGTTCAAATCATAAGAATGTGTGGTCTGTAGGATAAAGATCAAATGTAGTTCTTTATCACTCCTGTTCGTGTATTTTCATCTAGGTCAGGGTCACTCTGAAGTACTTCAAGAATATGGAACTCCATATTGTCGTATGAATGGTCCAGTTCATTAAAGTGTTCAATGGAAGGTTTATCATTTTTGTTTCTGATTACTCTAAAGTATTCCAAGATTTGAACATGGAATGCATGTTCTCTTTTGAAAAATTTGAAAAAAACGAAAATTAAAATAACAAATTTTGATTTTGTGTACATTTGTTAACCCTTTACACAATGCAGAATATATCAAAATTTATTATTTCAAATAACATTTTTTTAAATTTTTCAAAAAATTTCCACAAAACCATATCATGTGACCCCTTGTTGGAACGAGCTCGATGAGCTCGTTCCAACGAGGGGTCACCTGATATGGTTTTGTGGAAATTTTTTGAAAAATAATATTTTTTCAACTGCTGAATTTGCATATTACGCGGGCGGGTGCGGGAGATTCCTTAGGTAAAGGGTTAACTGGTTAAGTGCTAGAAGCCATTATCGGGGCTCTTCTGAAAAGTGCTGAAAGCCACTTTAGTGGCTTTACACTGTTATTTATTTACACAGTTGTAGAAAAAAATGTTCGTATAAAAATTTGTTTGTTACTGTTTATTGGAGAGTACCAACATGCACTCTCCAATAAATACTAACAAAACAGTTATTTATGAATAATATCTTGCTACAGTAAGGCTCCCTGTTCTGGTAGCATTGTATCGTTGAAAAAAATACTCATGTTACAAATCAACTTTGAAAAATAATTTAGCACTCTACAAGTTAAAGGGTTAAACATGACTTCATATTTGGATAGCAGTCATGATAGCCATGGAGGATATAAGTGACCTTAACCTCCTTTTATTCAAAGTAATGGCCATATATTGTCAGTGTTTTTCAAACAAATTTCCATTCACGTTACATTATGCTTTCAACTTTTGCCTACAAAACACAGCTGATGATTCCTTATTGGACCAGACTCATTGAGCTTGCATCAATGAGAAGTCGTAAGCTAAGCTTTTGAGGCCAAAAATGAAATTTGTAGTTATTCAATAAAAAATTCTACAAGTCGTATCTCCATTATGTTAGGTGTTAGTAAGAGGTTGGACAAAAAATAAAGAGTTATCGCGGGAACAGTAAAGTCTCCGAAAATTAGTATATCTTATTTTTATGCTTCACAATAGACTTGTCATATAATGCAGTGAACTTCTCATTTGACATGGCACTATCTTCATTTATTCTCTGGAGTATAACCTTGGGTATACATGGATTTACATTAGAGGAGGTTCTTGACAAAATAACTCCCTTCAGCTCTTTCAACCCCGATTTAGAAAATAGTATCTTCCATGTTTATTCAATGACATGAATTGGAGCAGCTCATATTTAATATGTGGGTTGAATCATGTAATATTTTCAACTTGCAGGCTCGTGGCTGCAGGTTGAAAACAGTAATTCGTCTCCCCAACAAATTTATTGTGATGTCACTTAGCCTGGCAGCTGGACCAACGAATTTGGCTGCTGTGATGAAAAATTCAATTCTTATAATACTACCATATGGATGTCAAACTTAAATTGACTTGTGATGCAGTGATATACCGGTAGTTTATGACCTTGGCTGCTGTTGAATAAAAGTAGCATTAGTCCCCTAATAGATGAGTGAAAAATGTATGTTTCCTCTGATCTTCAAAAAGATTGACTCGAGTTGCAGGGCTTAAAATTCATGCGCAAATCAGAATCGATTCTCGCAAATGGTTCTCACAAATAAAATAATGTGAATCAAATTTGATTCTCTCAAAATGTTCGTTTGATTCTCGTCATAGATTCTGAAATTATCCTTAAAGGCATAGAGGATTCTCCTTATCTTTTGCTTGTTCATAATAAGGTTAACACTGTGCTTCAGCAGTGATATCTAGTGAAGTCTTGGCTGCCTAAATAGGCAGCCAAGACTGCACTAGAAACCACTGCCAGGGTACTGTAACTACCTCTAGCAAGAGCACCAACATCCTGTTTGTGTGTAGGAATAGTGTTCTATATAGACAATATAAGACAAGAAACTCACTAAAATGGAACTTGGTCCTTTACCGTTTCACTGCTATAGGTCTGTACTGAAGCTGTGTGCTATACTACCATACTGAGTACAGAGTTATTACATACATCAATATGACGTGATTTGTAACAAATATAAGAGACAAAATTTTTTCTTATATTTTCCATTGCTTTTACGGAAATACCCAAGTCAACTGCATGTCAAGTTTCCAGTTAGAGTTACATTTCCTAGTGTTCTTGAACTGTACACGTGTCTACACAAAATGTACAGCCGATGATGTTGTTGCAGAATTATTTGCTGGAAATGATAATAATGCAGGCAATTTAGATAATTCAAGTGACTTTACCGAATCCAGATATTACTGCTCAACTTGTCCAAGCAGCCCTGGACTATGTTATTACCCATGTTTCGGGTTATACCACACCAAAATTAGGTATTGGAACTAAATACCACGATGCATTGTCCATATTAGAAGCAGAATAGTAGAAATTATAATAATAACAATAAATTTGAATTAGTAATCACCACAGATCTCTTCACTGTCACTCTACAATTAACGTCTTCCTGTATGTTATCAGTACGATCTGTGGTGATTACTATGTAAAATTTATTATGTGAAACTTTTTGTTGAATAATTACCATGTAAAATTTATTATGTGAAACTTTTTGTTGAATATAGCACTGAGGAATGCCAAGGGCTGAGAGCTTTGTGACAAATGAGTGATGTTATTATCATAGTGTTCAATTATTATCTGGCAGGTTTAATAATACAAATTCTTTTACGTTTGTGTCCTTTTTCATTTTTTTTCGTTGTCTACCATTTTCTCCAATATGTGGCGCAGCAAAGGGTATTACAAAATTGTTCAGCAGCAAAGGGGTTAAGAGTTTAAAGTCTGGTAAATGTATGACTAAGAGGTTTGATTTTAACCCTTAAGTCCTCAGATTAATTTTAAAGTATTTATGGCCTTTTTCTGCTTACATAGTTATTGATGACTTGGCAGTGGTTCTACATCACTGCTGGCTGCCTATACAGGCAGCCAGCAGTGATGTAGAACCACTGCCAGGGAAAATTCAGTCTACACACAAGAGTAATAAAAAAGATTACACAAGGGAGCACCTGCTTCAATGCAATATAAAAGTGGCGGTTTGGGGCTATATGGGGGCTTAAGGGTTAACTATGGAAAATGCATTGGAGTGTGAAGGGAAATTTTCAAATGATTTCGTCCAAGTCTTAAAATTCATTCGTGAATCAGAATCGATTCTCGCAAATGATTTTCACAATTAAAATGATGAGAATCAACTTCGATTCTCACAAACTGTTCCATTTGATTCTGGTCATAGATTCTGAAATTCTCCTTAAAGGCTTGGAGAATTCTCTTTATCTTTTGCTCCTTCATAGTAAGGTAATACTGTGCCTTAACGGTGGCGTCTAGTGAAGTATTGGCTGCCTAAACAGGCAGCCAAGACTTCACTAGAAACCACTGCGAAGGTACTCTTAACTACCACCAGCAAGACCACCCAAATACTTTATGTGCCAACAGTGTTCTTCATGGACATTTAAGACAAAAACTCACCAAAAGTGGAACTAGGCCTTTAAGGGTTTAAACTCTAGCAAATATATACCATATTTACTCTATGTATTGGGACAGCTAAAAATAATTATTTTCACAGGTGTCCCAATTCTTAGAAAATAGGGAAAGAACACAGCCTGGTCTTGATTTGATGCTGAATAAAGTTGTGTGTGGTTCGTTTTCCATCACTATATATGAAAATCGCCGTCCAATTTCTTTTATATTTTCATTTTTTGCTTCCAAAACATAACTTATGATCCCTCATTGGAATGCACGCATTGCACTCGTTCCAATGAGGGATCATAAGCTATGTTTTGGAAGCAAAAAATGAAAATTTTTAGTTACTCAAGAATTTTTTTTATGAGTGTCGTCCGCTACTAGCGACGGGTCAACTGGAAACAAATCTCCTGAATGTCCCAAACTTTGGAGCATAAAAAAAATATAGTTTTCTGGAAAAAGTGTGTGTCCCAAATCATAGAGTGTCCCAATACATAGAGTAAATATGGTAAAGTTTTAATTTAATAGGCAGCCAAGACTTCACTAGAAACCACTGCGAAGGTACTTAACTATCACCAGAAAGACCACCAAAATCCTGCATGTGGCAACAGTGTTCTACATGGACAGATAAGACAGGTGGAACCAGGCCCTTAAGGGATTAAACTCCAGAAAATATTTAAAGTTGGATTTTATCTATGGAAAATGTACAGGTTACACTCACAGTGGTATAAGAGTATTCTCATATTTGAATTTATTTAAAAAATTGAAAATTGCTTCTCGTGGCAGGAGATGGCGAGAATCAAAATCTATTCTTGTGAATTGGAACAGATTTTAAGACCCGAGTTGGTACATGTAATATTACAATTTTTTTAATAAAATTGATTTCAGGTATGAACTTCAAGGTCCCGTGAAGCGTATTGTACAACCCAAATTCATTGGACAAAATAAGAAGTTTGTAAATACGAGTGATACTGAGAGTGTTCAGTCGAATCCTGTGGAAAAACAGACACCTGAGGCTATTACTGCAGCAGTAGCTGCCTCAGCAGCAGTAGCAGCCACACAACCATTCTTGAAGGTAAGTGCTGCTTTTCTGTTTGGTTTCTGTTATTATTGCTTTGATTATCTTTTGGAAATTCAGATATGATTTAGCATTAAACTGTTTTTTGACACACTTCTGCCATGCACAGAAGTCGACATACAGAACTGGAAAGCAAATCTGGACCGAAAAATAGTTTTTGTTTCTTATGAAGTTAGGGATATGTTGCAGCAGCCATGGCTTGATTGCAGAATGCACAAAATCGACATACAGAACTGGAAAGCAAATCTGGACCAAAAAATAGTTTTTTTTATGAAGTTAGGGATATGTTTCAGCAGCCATGGCTTGATTTTAGAATGCACTAATGTTGACATACAGAACTGGAAAGCAAATCTGGACCAAAAAATAATTTTTGTTTCTTATGATTAAGGATATGTTGCAGCAGCCAAGGCTTGATTTCAGAACAGAAAATTAAATTTTAGATATCATCATATTGAGGAATCGAGCTTGAACAACAAATTTTTTTGCTGAATATACTGGAACCCTTTTAGCCTTTAACTCCCTGTACCACCACGAACTGCCCCTTTTATATTGCTCTTACAAAGTAGTTACAAGTATATTGTTCCTTGAGAACTGGATTGTAGGATGCATTTCTCTTGACAGTTTTCTTTACTCTATTGTTGGCTGCCTTTACAGGCAGCTAACAATGATGTAGACACACTGTTAAGTTGTCTGCAGTTTGAACATGTATATACAGTAGTTACAGGCCTGTTGATTTGAGGCTAATAGCTGTTTGAGGTACCTAAAATGAAAAACACGCAAACGGAAAATGGGTTGCGCCAAATTGTCACCTGGTCATGCGAAATGTTCGCCAAGTTGAATGATCTAGCACGAATGAATGGTGGAATGATGTTGAGCATCAACCAGTCATCTGTTGCACAGGGGTTTGCATCTGCCTGAAGAAAAGCTGCTTTGTTGGCCAATTATTGGCCAACAGAGCAGCTATACTTCAGGCAGATGCAAACACCTTTGCTGATGACTGGTTGATGCTCAACATCATTTTAAATTGTTGATCATGTTAAGATGTAACATAGGTACAAAATCAAGAAATGGTAATAACTCATGTCTCTGCCACAAATGGTGATTATGAATGCCATATTGTTCTGTAGCACGCTAGCCCATGCCAAGGTTAAGCTATAATTACAACTAATTTGTATCTGAATTGCTGCAACACAGCCTCATTATTGTTCTTAAGAATTCATCTCTATTCATCAGGATACTTCCCATAGGAGCAAAAACTTGACTATGATACAACAGTTCATATATCAGCATAGTTGCGATACATATATATAATATTTATGTTACCTAATGGTTTACCTAAATCAGGTTCAGGGGATCAAACGATAGGTTACCAAAGCTCAGACCAGGTGAACGATAAATGAGTTACGCAAAATTTTGAAAACAGCAGTTAATAATGTAAAATTAATCATATTAAGGCAACACAAAGTAGATCTTCTGTTTCTCAGGCCATTATTTGTAAAATTTCATGCAGGCGAGCAGGTTTTTATTTTATTTTTTATTTCTGTAATTATTTCTTTTCCACCAAAAGTTCATGTCCTTGGTATGTTTTAGGCCTCATAATCTACGGAGAAGCATGGGTGGTGGTGTATTTCGTCCCTTGAGAGCAAGAAGGCTTTGCAATGCTAAAGCATTGCAAAGCCTTCTTGCACTCAAGGGACAAATTTATCAATTTTTTTTAACTTTGGTAAAATATCAGACATAAACCATTTAATTTTCATTTTTTTTTCAAGTTTTACATTGGTTATAAAAAGAGAGCATGCGGCAGCCAAAAGGACCATGCGGAAGGGCCTGAGAAACAGATTTTTTATTTTTTGAGGCCTAAAATATGTGATCTTAAACACTGATAAATAAATGTTTTGCTCATTCACTGATGTTCAATTGAACAGGAGCTCTAAACTTGGTACATAAATTTCATATGAAATTACTACTCATTGGAGATCCTCTATATGTATTTATTCCAAAATATTTTCAGAAGCCTATATATTTATTATTTACTGCAGGCCCAGTATGAACTTGAAACAAGAATGAAAGAATTAATGTCTAAACTAACAGAAATGCAAGGTGTAGGAAGTAATCCAGTGGCTACAACTTTAGAAGATCCAAGAAATCAAAGAATACAGGAACTAGAATCTCTCCTTGCCTTGTCTACTGATAAAAGAATTGATTATTTAGAAAAACTGCAATCACAACAGCTTCATATGCAGGTAAGAAATAAAAATGTAAGGTTTTTGTGTTGTGAGTTGTTAGAGTTTTTGAAAGTTTTGTGGCTGCAAGGATTTTAACCCCTGCACTCTGGAAGTGCAACAGAATTTTCTCCAATCACTCTGTTTTTCTTTTGTTTAACTGGTAGAGTGCTGAATTATTTTTGGTCATCAAAATTTGTTCACGTATGTTTGCCTTGTTACAATTTATGGGAGAGTGCCAATAGGCACTCTCCCATAAATTGTAACAAGGCAAATCCTAACAGACTAAATAATTTCACTTCAAGAGTGGTATGAACAACATCCACAAAATATGAAGCCATTAAATGCTGCTACTGACACTTCAGAGTAAAGCCCAAATATGGGCTTCCAGCAGGGGTCGTCCAACAAAACTTTGGGAAAATTTTTGAAATTTTCACCAGAACCAGAAACACTGAGAAAAGAATTAAACAAAGTCATATCATATTATATGTCAAAATAATGACTAGAGTACAAGGAAAGGGAATATATTCACGTTTTCCCGCCCTCAGTTTTTTTAATGATTTTGATGACAGACAAGTTTCCAGTGGCATAAGTAACGAATTGCAAAAATCACAAATAGATCAGTAATTCCATTGACAAGGTTTCAAATAAAAATGACAAGGACTTGGAGAAAGCACATTTTACCATTTCGTTTCTGATGTGTTACAAACGCACCAAAGAAAAATGCATGAAAAAGAAATAAGCTTCCATTTGAAAATCATGTGGAGAAATCGGTCACACGATGGCTTGTAACAGTATGAGACAAATTGTGAACTTGGGCAAAGTTTTCAAAGATCATAGAACAGCAGAAATGGCCAACCACTTCTCAAATCTGCTAGGCGATGGAATTGAAAACACTCAGTACATTCACAGGGGAAAGTTACTTTGACAACCCCATTAATGCGAGATAAAGTCGAAATTGCAGGACGACTTTTCAATTTCCTTATCCAGGGATGCCATTTTTAGAAATGGATCACTACTGTACTCCTCTGTTTCGTAATTTTATAATTTGGTTGTGGCCGATATGTAAAATATTAAACTGTATAAATAAGTTTCAAAACAAAAAATATTTCCACACAAACATTAATGGTGATTGTCATACTTGTGTTTGTTCAAAAATATCATTTGATTGAAGGCCAAACTATATTTATCACAACTTTCTGTTTCCATTTCCATGTTTGTCTGCTGCCCAAATGATTTCAAAACAAGAGAACAATGCTTTTAGCTGTCCATCTTCAGTGAAATTTGGGAACATTGTAATGTTAAGTTTCTTTACCAGGCAGTTATATTCAGTGTCAAAGCGATCAACACCGATCTTATCACTTAAACCTTGTAATATGAAATCGGTGCCATGAAAAATCACAGATCAACAGTGTAGGTCCACAACATCAACATTCCCTCGTGGTTAGAGCCCATCAGATTACCAAAATGAGGCCTGAATGCTTATGAAATTACAGATAAATGAAATCATTCACCGAAATAATCGTGGTTTTTGTTCACGCATTTCATTGACTGTGTATCAGAATGGATTCACATTGAGTAGTTTTCATTTTTCATTCATGAAGTCACTTGTTGCTCTGAACTGTATGGAGTTGAACACTGCTGAACTTTCTTCATCAAAACAAAAACAAAACAAAATGGCAGTATTTGGGAATAGTAGCTACCATGGATTGGAATTAGTCTTACTGCTCATTCTTCTCATGGATGACAAAAAGACTTTGACGAGTCTGTACTAGAAAGATTGCAAAATACAACCAATCAGGCATTAAACTTCAGTTTCCACATGTTCTATGTTTTTTACCTGCGTCGCCAGCGGCAGAGTAGGTCTAGTAACCGCTTGACTCCATCCGTCTGTCAGTCCGTCCATCAGTCAGTCCGTCCGAAACACTTCTTCCGTCAAAGTTTTCTTGGCTTCTATGAAAGGGAATGATTTTATATTTGGTCTGCTGCTTCATAATGAGTTGTATCATGTATCTAATTTTCAGATCTGCTGTGCAGCCACTTCCTGTTTGCCAATACTTTGAAGTCTGTTCATCTCTGTAATCAATTGCATGCAGCGACGCAGGTCCAGACCCGGTATTGGTCTTGGCTTGTTTCAAACAGTTAATTGTTATATAAATTACTGGGGTTATTTCTTTCTAGCCATTTGTGAACTTTGTACAATATTTCCTGAAATTTGACCATAGTTAGGTTGGATGCCCCCTTAACCCTTTACCCAATGTAACGGTCAAAACAGGCCAGTGTTATTCACAAAAATCTCCAACTAATTTTCATTCTTTTTTTCATTTTATGTTTCAAAAACATAGGTTATGACCCCTCTTTGGAACAACCTCGTTCCAATGAGGGGTCATAACCCATGTTTTTGAGACAAAAAATGAAAAAAATTAGTTATTCAAGAATTTTGTTTGCATGTGTCGTCTGCTTTTCATGTCAAGTAAAGGGTTAACTATAGATTTAACCAATTACATCTTGTTTGACAGAGCTCACTGGGCTGTGTCATAAAGGTATATTTGGTTAAATATTTAACAGTATTATGGGAAATATTTGCTGCTGAAAACTTTGCCATTTTGAACTAAAAGTCCTTCCTGTTAAGACCGAATGATTACAGTGTTGTCTGACATATCCAGTTGACTTCATTTTCTCGATGGTGCTGAGTTGTAGTTAGATCATCTGGGTTTGATTTGAAAATGTAGATGATTCGATATTGAACATTGTTGTGATTGTGTTGTGTAAAGTGTATTGCTAATGGGTTGTCCCTGCGGTGTAAAATATCATCAAGGTGTTCTAATAGGTGGGAGTGGAAGTGTCTTTTTTACCCAACACAGGGAATATCAATATTTATTTTAATTGCTATTCTTTTAAATTTTTCCAAAAAATTTCAACAAAACTACATCATGTGACCCTCATTGGAACAAGCTCACTGAGCTCATTCCAATGAGGGGTCACATGATATGGTTTTGTTGAAGTATTTAAAAAATAATTTTTTCAACTGCTCAATTTGCAGATTACGTAGGCAGATGTGGGTGATTCGTTAGGTAAAGAGTTAACAGGTCAGTAGGTATATGAAGTACCTACTCATGCGTAATTCTCTATCGGGTTGTTTCTGTTCTTATGATATAGCGTGATGAGGTCCGATCAGATGTTGACTCGCTTGGCGCTTTGTTTTGGTTTCTCAATTCCTTCAATCCTCTTGCTTTTTTCGGGCAGCTGGTGGAAGCTTCAATGACTGTCAGTAGCTTCACTTTCAGTAAGATTTAAGATCAAGCTGCTGTCTGTAGACATGCTTTCCATACTGTCTGCCATTATTTATCTAGTTACACTTGAAATTAATGCAGTAAATTTTTATGCTTTTTATCTTAACTTGACTTTGTCAAGATAAGCTATTGCCATCATACGTGAGAAAGTCTTAGTCTGTGAGTCTCTAAGTCTGTTCACATTTTCTTTGACACAGGCTTCACCCTGTAGTTATGGTCTGATCATCACGAAATTTCATTTGCAGGTTTGAGATCATGTCAGGATGAAAACGTCCCATATTGGATACGACCTGTCAACTGTGATGGCCATGCGGGCCCGAAACCTGAAAACCTTTAGTACACTCTTCAGGTCGTATTTTGAAGGGATTTCATTGTAACTTGGATGGATGACTCTGTATAATGTCTAGATGAGAATGTCCTATTTTGGTTGGGTTCAGTCTACCGTGATGGCCGCTTTGGCACATTACCTAGATTCCTTTTGCATAGTCTACAGGTTGCATTTATGAAGGGTTTTCATTGTAAATTGGTAGGATGACTCAGTACAATGTCTAGATGAGAATGCCCTATTTTGGCTGTGAACGGCCAACCGTGATGGGCACACAGGCACGTGACCTAGATTTGTTTAGCACAGTGTACAGTTCAAATTTATGAAGCAATTTCATTGTAACTTGGTAGGATAATTCGGTAGGATGTCTAGATGAAACTGTCCTATTTTGGTCAGTGTCGGTCAGCCGTTACTGCCGCTTGGGCTTGTGACCTAGATTCCTTTAGCACTGTCTGCAGGTTGTTTTTATGAAGGGATTTCATTGTAACTTGGTATGATATCTTCATGAGACTGTCCTATTTTGGTCACGATCGGTTAACCGTAACCACCAGACCGCCACATGACCTAGATTCCTTAGCAGAGTCTATGAGTCATATTTATAAAGGGATTTCATTGTAACTTGGTAGGATGACTCGTTTTGGAATGATTTTACTGTAATTTGGTAACTTTGGTTGACATATGTTAACTGTGAGGGCCACGTCAACCCAGGCCTCAATTCTTTAGTACAGTCTCCCCCTCAAATTATTCTTGTTGAAAACAACATGTAGGGTATAGAACTTAACATATTCTCAATTATCACAATTCTTGTGTTATTTCATAATCCTTTCATAAACATTGAACATTATTCTTTTCATCAAACACTACACACAGTCAAGTTAAGCTGCAGTGTCATTGACACTTTCATTTCAAGATGTTGCAGAATTTAAATCTTAGCTTGTTGAAACCTCGCCATTTATTTTGAATTCTTGAACATGAAAAGAATAATTGCGCCTTGAGGGTTGGCAATGGGTTCTAGTCAAGTGCCATTTTCCTGTTCAGGCAGATGTCGAGTTTTCTGATTAACCGAAAAATGTACTTGGTGTTAGTTGGCAGAAAAGGTTTGTACCATTATCAAAAATTATAAATAGATTATTAATCTTAATTTAAATGAAATATTTTAATTATTGCAGGCAAAATTATTATCTGTTACAAAATCCTCACGTTCTGGTTCTCCACCGCATACATCAACATTTAATTCTATGGAGAGGTTATATTCACCGGAGTCTTCACCAAAACCCCGGCAAGCTTTCAGTAAGAGTAAACTTTCCGAGTCTAGGAGCAGACCAAAAGATGATTCCGTATTGAGACACAGACAGGAGATTGCCAGTGTTCGAAACTCTCCTTTAGATACTCCAGCTCCAAGGTCAAGACCACCAAAACCTTATGATACAGATGTCAGTCGTCAATCTATGTCACCAGCAAGACATTCCCCACCAAGACATTCCAAGAATTGTAAGTACATATTACATAGAAATGGTATCAAAATGAATTCTAAAACATCTCCACACTGAAATCACTTCATATCATGTTTTATGCTTTAACCCTTTACCTAACCTGAAAAGCAGACGACAATTGCAAAAATAATTCTTGAATAACTAATTTTTTTCATTTTTTGTCTCAAAAAATGAAAATTAATTGGCGATTTTTGAGAATAGCGCTGGCTGGTTTTGGCCGTTACGTTGGGTAAAAGGTTAAAGTATTAATATACCTACCCTCTCCAGATAGGATCCCTCATGTCCATCCTTCCATCTGTCTATGACTTGTATTCACAATAATTTTTCTGTTTAATTTTATATTTGGTTTCCTGAAAAACCATGTGGACTTCATCATGCTGCACAACCATCAAACAACACATACTCTTGAGAGTTATGGCCCCTTATCACTTTGATTATTGAGCAAGCCATCCTGAATTTGTATCTGCAACTAGTCTCTGATCTTCAGGTCCTTGCCTAATGTCATGACTCTATCTGTTCAATGATACTGATAAAAATCTCCTTTCAAATTTTGTTATTGATTATTTTGGATCCAAAACATGGCTTATGTACTCTCAATGGAATGTGCCTTATGAGCTCATTCCTTTGAGAGGCCAGAAAATAAGCAGACTGTCATCTGCAAAATGAGGTCCCCAGAGGGTGAATTTAGTGATGCTACCCTGCACAGCAGGGTAGCATCACTAATTTACTCTCTGTGAACCTCAATCTGAATCAGGGTCTCAAAACTGAAGAGAAAAAGATGCCCAGAGGATAAATTGGTCCACTATATGGGATAGCATCATCAAATTCACCCTCTGGGGACCCCATTCTGCACATGTCAGACTGCTTATTTTCAGGCCTGTCCATAAGCTATGTTTTGGAGACAAAGAATGAAGTTTTTTAGTTATTTGTAATATTTTTTGATATTTTATCTTCAAATCATGTTAGGTGACAGGTTAATTAGATTGATCTGATGTTTAGGAGAATAAACAAACATGGCATTGGCTTCATCATTTCAGTACTTATTTTGTGAGAGTTATAGCCCTTTGTAACGTGTTTGCACAACTACTTTGAATCTTCAAACGGATTGATTTGATATTTTGTAGAACGAAGAACCTTTGATATGTACTTGACTAGAGCTGAAATGGTTAACCAATTAATCGATTAACCATTGATCAATGTCTTCATTGATCAAAAAAGTAATTGATTGATTAACCATTACTTTTGAACTACTATATTATCTGGGTTAATAAAGTTAACAAAGGAACAAACTTACTCTAAAACAGGCAAACATTGTCACACTGACGCACGTCAATTTTGTGAGACAGAGTAAAGCATGCAAGTTACACTCTGACATACTTGGTCACTTGCATGGTCATTATACTGTATCGGTAGCTGGAAATGGTCATTCTTAACTCTTTACCCAAAGTCAGTAGCAGATGATACTTACAAAATAAATTCTTTAATTACTAAAAATTTTCAGTTTTCAATTTTTTTGTCTCAAAAACATAGGTTATGACAACTCATTAGAAAGAGCCTGAGCTCGTTTCAATGAGGGCTCATAAACTATGTTTCTGAGACAAAAATTGAAAACATAAAATTGGAATGGAGATTTTTGTATACAGCTATGGCTGCCTTTGTCTGTTATGTTGGAAAGGGCTAAAGCTGTAAATCATCAACAGTATGGCAGTTATTCAGCTATCAATTAGGGTAAGTGATTAATTGGTTAACCAAGGTTAATCCATGTGATTATAAGAAAATCAAGAAAACCCTTTAACCATTTTACCCATCGCAGACGATATCAAAATTCATTATTTTAAATATAATTTTTTCAAATTTTTCAAAAAATTTCAACAAAACCATATCATGTGACCCCTCGTTGGAACGAGCTCGACGAGCCCGTTCCAACGAGGGGTCACATGATATGGTTTTGTTGAAAATTTTTGAAAAATAATATTTTTTCAACTGCTGAATTTGCATATTACGCAGGCGGATACGGGCGATTCGTTGGGTAAAGGGTTAACCATTTCAGTTCTAGACTTAACCATATATGATTACCTTATAACCAGACCTTTAGAATGGCCTCATTTGGGCAGAATATCAAATACAGATGGCCTGGTGGGAGAGAAAAGCTCTTTTATATGGCCTTTTCAGCTTCTGTTTCATATATTTTTAATGTTTTTCCCCCTTAGAAGCCTAGTATAAAGGTTCTTGTTATAGGGCTTTGTCATTATATATTTATTATTATAATTGGTCCTTCTCTTTACACTAAAGTTTACTCAAGGTTCCTCAGTTTTCTAGTGACAAGCCAACATTTTGTTTAACTGGTAGAGTGCCAAGTTATTTTTGTTCATCAAAATTTGTTCATGTGTCTTTGCCTTGTTACAATTTATGGGAGAGTGCCAAGAGGCACTCTCCCACAAATTGTAACAAGGGAAACCCATGGAGACTAAGTAATTTCATTTCTAAGGTAATATGAAGCACATCCACAGAATATGACACATTTAGACTGAGGTACGTGCTCTTCATATTAAAGCCCTGATAGTGCTTTCTAGCACTCTACCAGTTAAGCCCCGCAAAGTAGATCTTCTGTTTCTGAGGCCATTGTTTGTCAAATTGCCTATGAATGGGCAGTTTTTATTTTTTATTTATGTAATTATTTATTTGTCATCTAAAGTTTATGTTCTTGATTTCTTTTATGTTTTAGGCCTCATTATCTACAGAATAGTTTGGGTGGTGGTGTACTTAATTCCTTGAGTGCAAGAATGTTTTGCAGTGCTAAAGCATTGCAAAGCCTTTTAACACTCAAGGGACAAATTTATCAATTTTATTAACTTTGGTAAAATATCAGACATAAACCATTTAATTATTATTTTTTAAAGTTTGTATTGGTTATAAAAAGAGAGCATGCAGCAGCCAAAAGGACTATGCGTGAGGGCCTGAGAAACAAATTTTCAACTTTTTTAGGCCTTAAATCAGATTTTTGCGTGGCATTTAATAGGAATTGCTACAAATGATAACGAGGACTATATCACATCTCAAACTTTGAGCACATGCACATACACAGTTTGGCAATGAACAGGGGCAACAAAGTGAGTACATGTATTGGGTCTTCTCTTGGGATTTTACCTTGGTCTCCTGTCATTATCATCAGTTAAAATAAAAAGTGTTCCCAACCTGTTGAAAGTGCACAGAGAAAAGGGGCACAGCTCATTGTGGTCAACCAGGTGAAAACTAGAAGTGGGTTGCAAATAGGAAGTACCAGGGAAGGGAAGGCATAGCACTTTGAGAGATATGTATATGAGATGCTTATATAATATTTATACTGTGGTACACATTTAAGGTTACAACACTGCTTTATCCATCTCACCCATCCATCCATCCATCCATCCATCCATCCATCCATCCATCCATCCATCCATCCATCCATCCATCCATCCATCCATCCATCCATCCATCATCCATCCATCCATCCATCCATCCATCCATCCATCCATCTTGAACTTTTTAATGCTACATTTAAACATTTTCTGGAATTGTTTCTCCAGCTGTTGGTTTTCTGAAAGAAATACTTGGCAATCAAGCAACACCAGATCATGAGACAAGCTATAATAGTACAAAATTGCATGCAGATCATAGCTTCCCTGGCACGTGAGTACACGCTGTATTGTGTTCATAGTTCTTTCAGATGCAATAGTCTTATATAAAAAATTTCTTGTTTCTCAGGCAATGTTTCCTCAATTTTTTGAAGAAGGGGGAGGTTGCTTTTTGTCTTTTTTTATGTTAACCCTTTGATACTTTTGTACGTGTTATTACGTATGAAATCAAACAGCACGTTGATGCTTTGTGGTCATTTGTTTTGTTATTATTTTTCGATTTTTTGAAGTGAAGTTCTAACCTCAAATTTCTATTTTCTTAAGAATAGTGCTCAGTTACAACTGTTGAGCCAAATGTTATCGCACCTTAAAATACTAATACAATCCTGCAGTCAAGACTTCTTAACTGGTTGAGTGCTAGAAGCCACTATCAGGACTTTCAAAAAATGAGGATACCAGAGCAAAAGCCAACACGCTCCTTACTTATATTTCATATTCAGTCAAACACAAATAATATTTTGTTTATATAAATTTGTTTCATTACAAATTATTGGAGAGTGCCTGTGGGCACTCTCCAATGATTTGTAATAAAACAAGTTTTGAATAACAAATTCAGACCACCAAAAATAATCTAGCCCTCAATCAGATAATCACTAATGTGAAAAATATCTTGTTATTGGTACTTTCCGACGTTTGACGTTGCATTTTGAAAAACGTTGAAGAAACTGAATTCCCATTGATGTTTGAACGTCAGGATAATTAAAGTCTCAAAGGATTAATCCACAAACGGTCCCTAGAATAGCTGGAATTTGATCACTATTTCGTGGAAAACAAATACCCATAATGCAGTTGCAAATTTAACCACCCATATATTGTTTGACATATCTCAGTGTGCTCTGTTGACTCTACTTGCCTGAAGATTGACCAACTCATAACTTCATCACAATCATGATCATCATCACCTTCATCACTATTATCGTCACCATACTCATCACCTACACAATGCAGCATCTACAAATCCAACTCCTCTTGGTCTGGGCTAGGCTGCCTTCTCTCACCAAATATAAAACAGAAAGCCAAAAGCACTTTCCTTACTTATAATGAGCCCTACAACCAAAGATAAGTAGCAGATTATACTTGCCTGAAAATCCAATCAACACATCCAAGAGAAGGAAGGCAGAGCCTGAAGCAGACTCTACTTGCTCATGATGGCCCAACAACTAACAACCAGCACACCATAAACAGCAGACTCTTCCTGTCTGAAGCTATTATCTCCCTACGCTGTGTCAGATATTCAAGAACATTGCCAACAGGTCGAAAGGGGTTGAAGTACCCCACACCAACCCAGTTCACATTTGACGCACCAAAACCATTCTCTTCCACTGAGCTCTGTCAAACAAGATATAGTTGGTTAAATTTTTAGTCCTACAGGTGCAAAACGGTATCATTCAGGATATTTCCAGGTAAAAAAAAGAGTGATGAGGCAGATTTTCAATGATGTTGGAGCTGCCTGAGAAACAAGAATTTTATTAGAATAACCTTGGTTAATGATATACGTCTTGCTTTCTATGTTCTGTTTTTCACAGACCAAAGAACAAATTGCAACATTTTTGGCAACACCAAGAACCCCGAGGTTGAGTCTACTTGTCTCCAATATTTCACAGCAGGTGCAAGGATTTTGATTTTTGAAAAACTGTATTTACATTACTGGTGAGATGCAAGCCAGAAAATAAGCAGACTGTCATCTGCAAAATGAGATCCCCAGAGGGTGGATTTGGTGATGCTACCCTGCTCAGCAGGGTAGCATCACTAAATTTACCCTCTGTGAACCTGAATCTGAATCAAGGTCTCAAACCTAAACGGAAAGAGGTACCCACAGGATACATTGGCCAACTGTATGGGATAGCATCAGCACATTCATCCTCTGGAGACCTCATTCTGCAAATGACAGTTTGCTTATTTTCAGGCTTGGTGAGATGACGTGCAATATGGTGTTAAATTTTTTGTCATAAGTAATTAACCATTTGAACCCAAGAAACCGTTTTTCCGGTCCAGTAACATGATACACCATACTTTCATTAAGTTGGCTAGCTGCTAATTTAAAATGTGGGGAAGACCAACCAATATTTTCAAAGTGCATCACCAAGGGTGGATGTTGAAAATACTAATTGGTCTACCCCCAGGTCATAAATATACCACCAGTGTTCAAAGGGTTAATAAAACCAGTACAGTGGAGCCCACTTATTTGGATATCTCTTAATTGCATATCCCTATTAATTGAATATAATTTCCTAACACAAAACCATTTACCATACCTCCAGTACAAATCTGACCTGTTAATTGAATATAGGTTATAGAGTAAACTCCTGTTAATTGAATAAAAAAATGTGAAACCTGTCGAGAAATTACCCGGACTCTCCCCAATTTTCCTTTGTTTATAGACCTATTTGGCCTCAGTACATCCAATACAGGCATTTAATCTATTATATCTTGTTTGACAGAGCTCATGGAGCTCTGTCAAACAAGATATAATAGATTAAATTCAAAGTTTATCTCTAGAATACAGGAAAGTGACAATCCCTTTTAATTGAATACTCCTGTTAATTGAATAATTTTCATTGGCAAAGTAGCTATTCAATTAACAGGGTTCCACTGTACTTCCACACAGAGGAATTAAGATGTACAGCCTAATTTCTACTGTAAACTTTTGCATTCTCATAAAAATGCTAATGGAAGTGTAAAATCCATGTCTTAGGGTACAAGTGATATGTACATTTAATGCAGAGTCTCATATTTGTATAGCCAAAACTTTTTGATGTTTTCTTAAAAAAAAAGCAGTGAAAATTCCCAGTTTGCAGGACTTCAGCATATTGAAGCACTATTACCTCCCTTGATGTGTTCTTCCCTCTCCCTAACTTGTTTTATTGATGTTAAAATTGCTATCTTGTCTCGTTTTGTTATCTTAGAATGTCCATCTCTGTCCATAGTTGCATCCATCATTGTGAATACCTACTTATTACTAATGTCAGAAGTCCTGGAGAACAGTCTTTGCAGTCTGTCACTCAATATTTTTTATTCAATTTCATGTGATGCTATACACAAACCTGTCAATCATATCATGTTACTCTGTTGGTTACCAAATCATAGCACAGGGAAATGCCTCTAACATTGAAGTGGGAAGTGTGTTGTATATACCAGAGGAAAGGATGAATTTGTATGGATTAGGGTTTCGTCTCAGTGGCAGAGAAAACTCAGTAGAAGTGGTGGGAGCTTGCTCTGGAATGATCCACAACCTGACTCACCCAGAACTGATCAGACATAGTAAATTTAATTTTTTGAGCATTGAAGATCCAAGCCAGACTTAATGCCACTTAGGTTTTACCCTTTGAGAAGGGAGCTGTACGTGTGATACTGACAATGTCAAAAAAGGCTGAAACTAGGTATGCAAAAAATGTTTACGCAATATTAACTCTTAGAAGCCGGGGAATCAGGATGAATTTATTGAACATGAAATACCGCCAAAAACTTACAGAAGCAGGTGCTTCTAGTCAAGTGTCGTCTGCCTATTCAGGCAGACGACACTTGACTAGAAGCACCGCTCAGTGTTTAATTCTCATCCAGCCCAAAGATAGCCAAACCGTCACAGCCAGATTACCTGCGGTATTACATCTCAGGCAAGAAAACTCGACACCCGGCTTCTAAGAGTTAAAGTTACGTGAGTGGTAGACACACAAAAAAACTGCCTATGTCAGATTTGCATGCCTGTTATTATGATTGACCATTTACCTAGAATAACTAGATATGCCCCTCCCAAATTTTTTTTTTATACTAACTGAAAATTTTTCATTTCTTTCCATTTAATATATAGCTTCGGACACCTTATTGGAATGCGCTCAATGAGAGGTTATAAGCGATGTTTTGTTTAAAAATTAAGAATATAATAAACATCACAATATAACAGCAGAGGTTATTTGAACAAAATGAATACTTACAAATGTGACCTATGCAACAATACAAACAGTCTACACAGACACCACAGGACCACCCATCATGCAACACGATTGCTGTAGTGTGACCTAGGGCCCTGCAAATCACTTGTTTTCAGTTTAAATCGAATCTCAAATTGAATCAAGTCTCTTATTCAGAAGCAAATCAAAGCTCGAATCGAATACAGGCATCTTGAAGTCCTGACTGATAAGATATTCCAACTAAATCAACAAGGCATGCCTTCGTCGAAGACATGCCTTGATGATGAAGTCGGAATATAACCCAGAAAGGATTTTTGCTCAAAAAGCAGAAACGGCACAAGAATTCTGTACTGGGCACTGCACAGGCCTAGCCGCTTGTAATCTTTATCTCATCATCGATATTGCTTGGGAACTTTAAGTTTGCTTTCAGCAGTGGAAGTTACTAGTGAAACTGGAAGTAGAATGGATGGTGACATGGGTACAGATGATTTTAATGTTAATATAGCGGAAATTACACTCAGTCTTTATTTTCAACTTTATTTATGTACAATTTCTATCTCAGCTATACGTTTTGTGAGACGACTAAGATGACTGATACCAAATGAAATTCCAGTGACAAGATTAGAAGGGAAATGAATTGGGCAGCCGATTTCAAATCACACTGAATATCAACTCAAGATTCAAAATTGAATCAAATCTCGCAGTTTCGCAGGGCACTAGTTTGACCATCTTTTTAATACTTCTTATTATCATGCCAAATGAAATAGACAATTACCCATACTTAAACACACTCATACTGGACATTTGGTAAAAATGAAAAATACAAACAAGAGTATTTTATTCATTAATAAGCATTCGCGCTTTCTTTTAACCCTTTACCCAATGCAGACGATATCAAAATGTATTATTTTAAATATCATTTTTTAAATTTTTTCAAAAAATTTCATCAAAACCATATCATGTGGCCCCTCATTGGAACGAGCTTGATGAGCTCGTTCCAAAGAGGGGTTACATGATATGTTTTTGTTGAGATTTTTCGAAAAATAATATTTTTTCAGCGGCTGAATTTGCATATTACGTGGGCGGATCCGTTGGGTAAAGTGTTAACTTCAAAGACATGCATGGAACTCTGAACAGGATCCCTTCCATCTAAATTAGAAATAAAAAATGAATATAAATAAATAACAAGAAAATTAATCCATTTCTATACCCCAAAATCTACTTGAAGTTGGTCACATTATTTCAATACCAGAGTAGAATTTATAACAGCAGAACATATTTCCACTTCCGTTCTAAATTCCAGCATTCAGTTAAACAGGTACATACTTTTCACCCCCTCCTACCCCAATAGACTACATATATGTCAGTAATGAATTGCACTGGATGCTGCCAATGGATCAACAGAATTGAGAGGCCTCAATGGGAACAGAGACTTTTTAACTGCCGAAAGAGTATAAAAGAGCTGTGCTCCAAACAACCAGCAACAAGCCAACTGAGGAGACCAAAAAAGTCAAAGCTGATCTGAACTTATTTTAGATTGTTCTCAAAATCATCTCTCAACTTTACATTTATGTAAAAAAAAAATAATAAAATTTTAATAGTGATTTTAAGCTTAACTTGACATAGTCAAGATAAGCTATTGCCATCACGCGTGCGTAAGTCTGTTAGTCTGTGAGTCTATGAGTTTGTTAGTCTGTTAGTCTGTGAGTCTGTTCACATTTTCCGTTAGCACGGGGCTACACCCAGCAGTTCTAATCTGATTGTCATGAAATTTCATATGCAGGTTTGGGGTCATGTCTAGATGAGAACGTCCCCTTTTGGTCGCGATCGGTCAACCAGTATGGCTGCCCGAGCCCAAAACCCGAAAACCATTAACACAGTGTACAGGTTGTATTTATGAAGGGATTTCATTGTAACTTGGTACGATGCCTCTGTATAATGCCTAGATGAGAACGTCCCCTTTTGGGCATGATCTATCAACCGTGATGGCTGCCCAAGCCCAAAACCCAAAAACTTTTAGCACCATCTGCAGGTCATATTTAACATGAAGGGATTTCATTGTAACTTGGTAGGATGACTCCTTATGATGTCTAGATGAGAATTTCCCCATTTGGGCATGATCTGCCAACCATGACGACTGCCGAGCCCAAAACCTGAAAACCTTTAGCACAGTCTACAGTTCATATTTATTGAGGAATTTCATTGTAACTTGGTGGGTTGACTTCACACAATGTCTAGATGAGAAAGTCCCTTTTTGGTCCTGACCGGGCAACTGTGATGGCTACAGGGACCCGAAGCCCGAAAACCTTTAGCACAGTCTACAGGTCATATTTATGAAGGGATTTCATTGTAACTTGGTAGGATGACTCCAAATAATAGCTTGATGAGAACGTCCCTTTTTGATCTGATCATTCAGCCTTGATGGGTGCCCGAGCCCAAAAACTTTTAGCATAGGCAAAAGGTCATATTTATGGAAGGATTTCATTGTAACCTGTTAGGTTGACTCCATATAATGCCTAGATGATGACATTGCCTTTTGGTCGTGAATGGTCAACTGTGATGGCTACAGGTGCCCGAACCCCGAAAACCTTGAGCACAGTCTACAGGTCATATTTATAAAGGGATTTCAGCGTAACTTTGTAGGATCACTCCAGATGATGCCCAGATGAGATTGTCTCCTTTGGTTGCAATCATTCAACCATGATGGCTGCCCGAGCCCGACAATCTTTAGCACAGTCTACAGGTCATATTTATGAAGGGATTTCATTGTAACTTGGTAGGTTGACTTCATATAATGTCTAGATGAGAACGTCCCCTTTTGGACACAATTGGGCAACTGTGATGGCTACAGGGGCCCGAAGCCCGAAAACCTTTAGAACAGTCTACAGGTTATAATTATGAAGGGATTTCATTGTAACTTGGTAGGATGACTCCAAATAATGTCTAGATGAGAACAACCCCTTTTGGTCGCAATCATTCAGCCTTTATGGCTGCCCGAACCCAGAGACCTTTAGCATAGTCTTTAGGTCATATTTATGGAAGGATATCATCGTAACTTGTTAGGCCGACTCCACATAATGCCTAGATGATGACGTCCTCTTTTGGTCGTGATTGGTCAACTGTGATGGCTACAGGTGCCCGAAGCCCGAAAATCTTGAGCACAGTCTGCAGGTCATATTTATGAAGGGATTTGATTGTAACTTGGTAGGATCACTCCAGATGATGCCCAGATGAGAATGTCCCCTTTTGGTTGCGATCATTCAACCATTATCGCTGCCCGAAGCCCGAAGACCTTTAGCACAGTCTACAGGTCATATTTATGAAGGGCTTTCATTGTAACTTGGTAGGTTTGACTTCATATAATGTCTAGATGAGAACGTCCCCTTTTGGACACGATTGGGCAACTGTGATGGCTACAGGGGCCCGAAGCCCGAAAACCTTTAGAACAGTCTACAGGTCATAATTATGAAGGGATTTCATAGTAGATTGGTAGGATGACTCCAAATAATGTCTAGATGAGAATGTTCCCTTATGGTCGCGATCATTCAGCCTTGATGGCTGCCCGAGTCCAAAAACCTTTATCATAGTCTATAGGTCGTTTTTATGGAAGGATATCATTGTAACTTGTTAGGTTGACTCCATATAATGCCTAGATGATGACATCCCCTTTTGGTCGTGATTGGTCAGCTGTGATGGCTACAGGTGCCCGAAAATCTTGAGCACAGTCAACAGGTCATATTTATGAAGGGATTTCATTGTAACTTCGTAGGATTACTCCAGATGATGCCCAGATGAGAATGTCCCCTTTTGGTTGCGATCATTCAACCATGATGGCTGCCAGAGCCCAAAGCTCGGAAACCTTTAGGACAGTCTTCAGTTCATATTTATGAAGGGATTTTATGGTAACTTGGTAGGTTGACTTCATATAATGTCTAGATGAGAACAGCCCCTTTTGGACACCATTAGGCAACTGTGATGTCTACAGGGGCCTGAAGCCCGAAAACCTTTAGCACAGTCTACAGGTGATATTTACGAAGGGATTTCATTGTACCGTAGTAGGATGACTCCAAATAATGTCTAGATGAGAATGTCCCCTTTTGGTTGCGATCATTCAAGCATGATGGCTGCCCAAGCCCAAAAACCTTTAGCACAGTCTACAGGTCATATTTATGAAGGGATTTCATTATAACTTGGTAGGTTGACTTCATATAATGTTTAGATGAGAACGTCCCCTTTGGACGCAATTGGGAAACTGACGGCTACAGGGGCCCGAAGCCTGAAAACCTTTAGCACAGTCTACAGGCCATATTTATGAAGGGATTTCAATGTAACATGATAGGATGACTCGTTTTGGAATAATTTCACTGTAACTTGGTAACTTTCGTTGATATACGTTTACTGTGAGGACCACATACATTAACTGTGAGGTCATATTAACCCACCCCTCAGCGCTTTAGTACAGTGTACACCTCATATTATTTTTATCAAAAACATAGCATACAGGGATCAGAAATGAACATATTCCCAATTATCACAATTCTTGTCTTATTTCATAAACCTTTCATAAACATTGAACATTATCCTTTTCATCAAACACAACACACGAGTTAAGCTACAGTGTCATTGACACTTTCATTGTGAATAGTGACAGCTGTTGTTTTGGTTAAAAAGTTAACTGGCTACAGTTAAGGACTTCTGTATTCTCAGTTCTCTGGTGGTTATGCTTAATTTGGGTATCTAGACTTGAAATAAGAGGCATGCATTGTATCCTACCAGGAGGTGATGCCTAATTTGGATGGAGGTTACAACCTGCCTACTTGAGTAGGTCCCAGAGATCACTGTTTTAGCATTGACATAGGGTGGGGTGTATGGAAAGGGTGTCACTATTTGAGGCCTAGGTCTGTACTTTCCAGACACATTTTTAGCAGAATCGTTTTTTTTTTTAACCCCAGTCAGCCATAAACTACCCCTTTATATGGCATTGAAAAAGTTGTCTCAATTGTATTGTTCCCTAAGATAGTTCTAGTAGGCTGCATTTATTTTGACAGTGTTTTTACATCATTGTTGGCTGCCTGTACAGGCAGCCAACAATGATATAGAAACACTGTTAAGTCATCTGCAGCTGTGTACTATTAGTTACATAGTCAGCAAGTGATGGTACCTGGTCTGTAGATTTTATACCAGGTGAGGCAAAGCCAAGCCTGATATAAAACCGACAGACCAGGTACCATCCTGTACCCTGTCACTTTCCGACTATGTTACAAATTTACCCCACCAATGACCTTCAGGAATAAGGTTAATGAAAAGTTGAAAAAAAACCTCAACAATTTTACATACATTTACTGTCATTACCACCTGAAAAAGGGTTAACAAAGCACTTTTAATCTGTTGTGTAAACTGTAAAGAAAATGTTTTCGCTTCATCATAAAAAATTTGATAGAATCGTAAAAACAACAAACAACTTTTGGGACTACAAATAATATTTTCTGTCCATTTATCAGATATTTAATGTTTTAAATCAATAAATATGGTACCATTGAAAATATTTTTGATACTTTAATTCTCTTATTTGTTTTAATTCAAAATTTGAAGCGAGTGGAAATGCATCAAAATAGTAATGGTAACTACTCACCTTAGAAAGATAACTCTAGGTCACTGTGTATTAAAGTGACACCCTATATGTATGGGTTTTACTGCCAGTATGCATGTGACATTCTTAGCCAATAAAATTCAAGGACATATCAACAAATTTGTCAGAGGTGGGGAAAATGTATACACAGTAGTTGTGATCATAGAATTAATCTGGAGATTTAAGGGTTAGTTTTCCCTGTTTTCCATCACGTGATGCAACCAACATAGACTGAAAATCAAGTACAGCCACAAAAAACAACAAATTATAAAACAAATATTTTGTTTGTCACTGTAATGTATTAATTAACCCATTGACCAATATGAATGGAAGACGACACAAAAAAGTTTGTTTGTTATTAGCTAAAGACATTTCACTTTTTTATGTCTATAGTGTAGCTTATGACCCCTCATTGGAATAAGCTCAATAATCCCATTCCAATGAGGGGGTTATAAGCTATGTTTTTGAATTGGAAATTGCAGGTTTGGAAATAAAATGCGAACGATCGTTCGTGTTTAATGGGAATTACGCCGATTTGACAAATTTTTGGAACTAACCTGACACAAAGGTTACACATTTCATCCAGGTGTGAATAGAGTGACATTTCATTTACATCTTAAGAGCATTTCCACCAAAATGAATAGCAACAACTAATGCACGATCACGCCAAAGATAGATCTTGCGTTAGTTCTTTTGAATTATTTGGGCGGAAATTATGTTTTACCCTTTGAGACTTTAATTATCCTGACGTTCACTGAGAATTCAGTTTCTTCAACTTTTTTCAAAATGAGACGTCAAACGTCGGAAAGTCCAAATAAAAAGATATTTTTCGGATTAATGATTATCTGTGTGTGTGCTAGATTATTTTGGGGGGTCTGAATTTGTTTTTCAAAACTTGTTTTATTACAAATTATTGGAGAGTGCCCACTGGCACTCTCCAATAATTTGTAATAAAACAAATTTATTTAAACAAAATATTTTGTTTGACTGAATATGAAATATAAGCAAGAAAAGTGTTGGCTTTTGCTCTGGTATCTATTGAAAGCTATGATAGTGGCTTCTAGCCCTCAACCAATTAAGATGTCTTGACAACAGGATTATATTAGTATTTTAAACTGCGATCACATTTTTGGCTCAATGGTTGTCTTTGAGCACTATTTGGGAGAAAATAGGAATTGAGGTTAAAACTTTAAAAAGTCAAAAAATAATAACAAAACAAATGACCGCAAAGTATCAACACGCTGTTTGTTTTCTTTCGTCATAAGACATACAAAAGTATTAAAGGGTTAAACTTAAACAGCATGCCTGGCATAGTAAAAACAGAGAAGGCCTGAAATACATCACAACACTTTTTTCCCTTAGGCTACCACCATGTTACATAACTCGTGAACAGATTACGATGTAAGCTCTTTATTTTCCGGCATGAAATAGTAAAAATTGAAATGGCAATTTTTGTGGATAGTTCTGACCGTTTATTGACACTTTATTTATGATTGGTAAAGGGTTAAAATATATACAGTTTACCTCTGATTCATGGATTTCTTTCTTTGAGAGTATTCTAAAGAATCATTGCCATAATATGATGCTTTCAGTATGGATAAAAAACAATCCAAAAATTTATATGGAAAAGTATAATTCATTTTTTTAGTGCCTGGAAATCATAATAACACATCCCCGATCCATCATCACTCACAACATCCCTACCACAACCAAATCTCCTACCCACTTTCTTGACAGTAAATTTATTGATTTTCTACTGTTGTTCACTTGACTGAACACACCGACAGCCCAGACCCTGTTACTGTCGTAAACAAGCTCTGTTTTAGTGGTAAAATAGGACCCACTCACCAATGCTTGGGGTGGAAGTTCTCTAAAATGGACAACAAGGGTATAAATGAGTGACTAAACTTGTACTTATCTCCATGTTCTGGTCACGATTTGCCATTGCACAGAAGTATATGACCTTAAACACCAGTAAATAAATAAATACACACCGACAGATACAACAAACTCCATTTAAGATAACCTGTAGAGAATATTTCTTTTGTTTTATCGGTTCTGACAATACCAGCACTGAGTCTTGAGTTTTGGATTAGGGCCTGACTAATTACGATGCTTCTCTTGAACAGGCTTGAAAATAAGCAGTCTACCATTTGCAGAGGGTGAATTTGATGATGCTTTCCCATACAGTGGGCCAATTTATCCTCTGGGTACCTCTTTCTGTTTAGTTATGAGGCCCTGATTCCGATTGAGGTTCACAGAGGGTACATTTAGTGATGTTACCCTGCTGTGTGGGGTAACATCACTAAATTCACCCTCTGGGGACCTCATTTTGCAGATGTCAGTCTGCTTATTTTCTGGCTTGCTCTTGAATGGAATCCATTCAAAAAGTTTTGAAAACCAAATTGAATTTGAATTTCAAATCGAATTCACTTTTCAATTGTTACTATTCTACAGCCTACTGGTGCTGTCTGTCTCCATTGTGAACCCAGAAATTAATAGGTATACTAGACTACTAGAAAATTGAGAGGTATCACAAAGGTGGTCAAAGAAAAAGCCACTGATCATCCTTTGAGTGCAACAAGGTGCCATCTGCAATGCCAAAGCATTGCAGATGGCACCTTGGTGCACTCAACAGATGATATATTGTGCAAACAAGCCGTAACGCAATCTTCACTATCTCATTTTTCTGAATTTTCGGACTGAATTTGTGCTATCTGTTTAGACTGGATACATTCAGTCTTATTCATCAGAAAACCTCTGGGTGAATTGTTATCTTCAAAATGTCGACAATAAAAAATTGTATAAATTCCAAATCTCTCCAGGATTCAATTTTTTCGAATAATTGAGATGATTTTGAATGAAATAGAATTTGTGACAAGATTCGAAATCGAAGCGAATCTTGAACGTTCGCCAGACCCTATTTCGGATCTCTCTAAAGAGTTATCTGGGGTTGGCATTATCACTTTAGAAAAAACAAAAAGGAAATTTTCTTGATGCAATCCTGAACTTATTGTCACGAACCAGAATGGCATCATATTTTACGGTTTTTAGCATCATCCAATCCCTTTGTGAAACCCAGGAAGTGAATCAATGCTTGTTTACTGCAGTCACAATTAGTCATTGTACAGAAATACGGGAACTGAAACACCAATAAAGAAATGGCATCATCCAATACATGTAGCAATAGTAATCCACAGGTACATGTAACACAAGATCCTGCGACTCTCAAATTTGGGGTTTAATTGTATCCTGAATCTAATCAGGAAGAGAATTTCAAATGGAATTGAATCGAATCTCATTGCTCTTCAAGTTGTTGATATTACACCTTATCACAGCAGTAAATGGGAGCATGGTGGCTCAGTGATTGCGACATTGAACTACAAACTGAGAGGTCCACGGTTCATTCTCCACCAGGGGTAACTGCATAGTGTCCTTGGGCAAGGCACTTAATCCTGATTGCCTATGGGGCACGGTGGCGCTGTGTACTAAAGCGTACATCACATTGATGGTGCACCTCTCTTCAGCCAATGCTAACCCTGCTTGTGAGGAGTTAGTACATTGGGGAGTCTGACAGTTGCTCACCATTGCTCATCCGTTCTCTCGGGTACTCCAGATTCCTCTACCTATAAACCTGTCTGACATGAGGTGACCCTAGCTGTTGAAAGTGTCATTAAATCCCAGTAAATAATTACAGCAGTAAATATTGCAGTGTCCATTAAAATATTGTATACAACATCAACTCATCTAGTTGAGAAAATCAATCAAAACAAGTCGAATATTCTAATGTAGTGTTGGAAGCAGAACCTTTGTGAACTCATCTTCTATCGTCATGTCTCCTGTACAGGACAGCCCCCCCCCCCCCCCCCCCCATCATCTTGTCTGTCTGCCCATCCATCCATAGACATAATTTTGTCCGAAGTTTTTCTCAGACGTTTATGGACCAATCTGCTCAAAACTTGGTATGAATGTTCACCACCATGGGAACCTGTGCACCTGAGGTTAAAGTTCCAGTCAAGATTGTTTTTGCCAGAATCATGTCTCTTTTCGACTTGAAATAGCAGCCACATAGGCCTGATGTTTATGGGTCGATTCTTTTGAAACTTGGTAAGGATGTTCCCAACCATGGAAACCTGTGTACCTGTGATTATAGTTACGATCAGATATTTTTGTCCAAGTTATGCCACTTTTCATCTTAGAATAATCATGGTGGTGGTGGTGGTGGTGGGGGGTGGGGGGGGGGGGGCATATAGACAGGCCCATCTGGGACAGTCACACCTCCAGTTACAGTTTTATAAGCAACAAATCACACAGCATTATTTTCAGTGATGATGGTATAATCGATACAATCGTTTTTGTTACACTGTTTAAGTTGAATCTTTTTTAATACTGTTCTCTGTGACATTTGATCATTAGTGTGAACCATTCACCTGTTTTAGGGAGCATGGTGGTTTTGTGGGTCTGACATGGGACTTCAAATTGAAAGGCCCACAGTTCGATCCCCACCAGGGGTAACTGCATTGTGTCCTTGGCAGGCCTGAAAATAAGCAGTCTGACATTTGCAGAATGAGGTGCCCAGACGGTGAATTTGATGATGCTATCCCATACAGTGGGCCAGTTTATCCTCTGGGTACCTCTTTCTATTTATTCTTGAGACCCTGATTCAGATTGAAGTTCACAGAGGGTAAATATAGTGATGCTACCCTGCTATAGCAGGGTAGCATCACTAAATTCACCCTCTGGGGACCTCATTTTGCAGATGTTAGTCTGCTTATATTTTTATACTGTACCAATGACCCAGACTTAGCTGGTGCTAACTCCACAAAAAACCAGGGCCAAACACAAATTTTGCCCCCCAATCCCCAAAATTTGCATCCAAAACAAAAAGAAATCATGTCCTAAAGGACCTCCATAGTACGACTCTACTGCGCATGCGCAGTGACGCAGTCGTCCCGAAATTGGCGCCAAATATCATTCTCTGTTTGGCCCTTCATCAGTCAACATCTCACTGATCTTTGTGCTTGTAAATCTCAGTTTAAAGGATGCCAGACACGTAATTCTTGGAGAAAATGTGATTCTAAGGAGGATAGAAGGAGGAGAGGAAAAAAGAAGTGGCAAAAAATAATCAGGGCTGTACTTAAAATTTTTTGTTGAAATTATGTTAAGTTGCCTATTTTCGAGGCAAACGCCTCTTGTTGTCATTCTTGCTAATTGTTGCACTGCTTATTCAGTGTTTCCTCTCCCCTAACCTTCTAAAGTCCCCCCTTGCAATTCTCCCATGCTTTTGGCATATTTTTGAGAAGTTTCATTTCTAAAAATTCCCTGGGAGAGTTGCTTGGTTACAGAATGTTTTCTGTTATTTTCCCCATAGTTACGTTTTCACCCATGGGTGTATAACGTTTGTGTTCTACATCTTCCATCTGATGTTCTGCAGATTCTCCCCTGGGAGTCTCTGTTTTGCATCAGATAGAGTGTAATTGATGACTGATTCCGGGCCAGTTTTTTCAGTGCCTGGAGTCATGTTTTCTTCTGTGTTTACACTGTTTGTTTTCATTGGCAACAGCCTTTTTTGAGGGGGGCTGTTTGCATTTGAGGTAGTTTATCTCATTATAAGATACATTTATATTATCCGAAAGTGTCTCATTAATTATTTTATATAATTTTAAAATTTTTGACCACACTTTGCCATCGGATCCATCGGGGCTCAACGTTACTTTTCAGCAACTTGGGCTTCTCTGAAAAAATATTTTTTCAAAATTATTTTGTTTTGCAATTGTTTTTTCATTTATTAATGGATCATGTTATTATGTATCTTTGTGTCAGGGGTTTTTGCGAGTAACTAGGACTTATTGTTGTTCTTTCACAATGAAGGGAACTTGTTCAAATTGTAATAGGAAGAAATCTTCCTCTGACTTTCATGATTATTGCATTAATTGTAGTCAGTGTTCTCGCATTAATCCCTGTCCTGTATGTGAACATTGGGATGAGAAACATTGGAAACGTGTGTCACGATATGTTGTTTCTGGAGAAAGAGCGATGCCGGCTCTTTCTCCACAAGGTCACTCTACTCTCTCAGTTTCTATTTCAGAGGAACCAGAACAGGGTGATGTTTCCATGTTATCTTCTTCAAGTGTGCGTCCGTCGTCACAATTAAATACAGAGCTAGCGGCAAAAGTGCTCATGGAGATTAGACAAATGTCGTCCGCTAGCTCGCCCGGTGTAGCGTCCATTCACCGAATGGTTCGGCAGCCGGGTTCGTCCGATGCGGTCCAAGAGGAAATTTTGGGTGATGCGAGCACTATAAAAATAATAGATGCACACCCAGTGACGGCGGATAGTGAACGAGAACGGAGGAAGCCTTTTAGTCCGGTTCCTAGCTCGTCCAGGTCCAGCCGGGCCTCGAGCGAGAGAGGCCCCTCTCTCGTACAACAACATCTGGGACCAGATGTTGTGGTACAAAATGTGTCTTTAGCGGAGCATACGTCCGTCGCTCGGGACGCTCCGTTGTATAAGCAGTCCGCAGAGACTGTTAAGGCTTCCTCTTCTCGTCGGCGCACACGACCGCACCTTGGCTGCGTGACCTCCGATATTTTGCCAGCTTCGCCGATGAAGGATTCTTCGGCGACCAGGTCACACCATCCGGCAGCCAGGGATTCGAGACCGATGGACTCCGGACGTTCGCATAGGAAAAGTATGCGGGAGCCATCTGATGCGGAGCTGCCCTCGGCGAAGCAGCGAAAGACCGCTCCTCCGCAGGTCTCGACGTCGGACATTCTAGTGCAGATAGCACAGCTTATCGCAGCATCCCAGCAGCCGACAGAAACGGTGTCGGATCGAGAATTATCCGACGGCGCTGGGTCGGTACGCTCCGCCGAAGCATCGGGGGCGGACGACCGGGAACATCGGGAGGTCCGACCGGATGGTGAAAGGGATACGGATGAATTGGAGCTATCCCTTTCGGAACAACACAAAGCTGCCGTGGACTTCATCCGGCACTTTCTTCCTCAAGTTGTTCCGTCGGGCCAGACTGCTGCGCTTCCGGACAGGAGAATTATAGCGTCATTGGACTCTGATTTTTTCGAGCGGTTCAGGGACATCGCTCCCGAGTTTCCGTCGCAGTCCAATAATGTTGCAAGAACATTTGAATTATTGAACGACGCTATTTTTAAACTTGCTTCCAGGACGGGGAAAGCAGGCTTCTTGTCCGCAAATACTCTCAACCTGCCTTTCATTAATGCAAGGAATAAATTCGACACGGCAGGTCAGGGTATACCGAGAGTTCCTCTGCGTATGGACGACGAGGCGGAAGACTTAGAGCTATCATTACCGTCGTCAGCTTCTATTCCAACCGCAGTGTTGGAAACAGCTATTGCGTCTAACAGAGCCAATTTAGATGCCTTATCTTACGCAGATCACCTTACTAAGGCGTTATCACTGCGTCTTCAAGGGGAAGAGTTTCAGGATATACAATCCTCCTTAAGACTTCTTTCAAGGGCAGTAGCTTATTCCACGTGTAACTCCGCCCTTTCAGTGGCAAATCTGGAGTTGGTTAGACGTGACGCAGCCCTGTCTACATCCACACTAGTGGATTCTAAGGTGAAGAACTCTCTTAGAGTCGCTTCGGTCTCAGGAGATCTTCTCTTTGACGGCAAGCTTTCCGCTATTTATGATAATATTAAAAAGAAAGCTAGTGATTCTCTGTTGTTTAGATCCGCTCCTAAAAGGTCGGATACAGCAGACACGAATAAGGCGGGCACTTCTGGGTCTTATCCGCCCAAGAGAGGTTCCTATAGAGGTTCCGGTGCGTCCTCTAGCTCTTATTCGAGAGACCGTCAGGATAGTGACTCTCGTTCGGGACGTCCTTCAGGCCGGGACAATCGGTCGGACGCCCCGAGGTCGACGAGGCGAGGTGCGGGTCGTGGAAGGCGTGGTTTCTCCTACCGCAGGCCTCGCAGATCCAGGAGGTGATGGCTCAAACCTCTATCGCGTTCCGGTTGGCGGAAGGTTGTCGAGTTTTTCTCAAGAGTGGGCGTCGATTACGGACGACCCGTGGGTGAGAGGAGTGACTTCGGAAGGTCTAAAGATATCCTTCAAACGAAAGCCTCCATTAACTCGAAGTCCAAAGTGGACTCATCTTCCGTCAAACCCTCAGAAAAGAGACGCTCTGCTATCAGAGGTGCAGTCTCTTTTAATGAAGAACGCGGTAGAGGTCGTAGAAAACCAGGAATCGCTGGGATTCTACAGCCATCTGTTTCTGGTTCCGAAACCAGACGGCTCGTTCCGTCCAGTCATAGATTTGAGCTGGATAAACAAGCTGATCGTCGCTCCGAAGTTTTATATGGAGACGATTCGATCGGTCAGAGCGAGTATTCGGGTGAACGATTATGCAACGAGCAT
The DNA here is from genome assembly GCA_031216915.1 of Pictodentalium vernedei. Taxonomy (NCBI): domain Eukaryota; kingdom Metazoa; phylum Mollusca; class Scaphopoda; order Dentaliida; family Dentaliidae; genus Pictodentalium; species Pictodentalium vernedei. Next base: position 401,769,402 of record CM062292.1, on the reverse strand, counting down.
AGATCTCAAAGATGCGTACTTTCACGTCATGGTACATCCGACATTCCGAAAGTATCTACGCTTCGCAGTCCTAGGAGTGGTGTATCAGTTCCGGGCCATGTGCTTCGGATTGAATCTAGCACCCTGGGCTTTCACTCGGGTAATGAACTCGGTAATGATCTACTTCCGAGCTCATTCGTCTGCGGTAACGTCGGCCTACCTGGACGACATTCTTCAGAGGTACGGCAACGAGTTAACGCTTCAGAACGATGTTCAGAATCTTCTTCTATTGCTCCGACGTCTCGGTTTCATAGTAAACGAGGAGAAGTCGGATCTGGTGCCGTCCAAGTCATTCACTCATCTGGGAATGAGCTTCGAGACGCACAACAATCTCGTTCGTCTGCCGTTAACCAGAGCGAAATTAGTCAGTTGTTACGCTCGCTATTGTCTGAATACAGACAAAGTCACGGCGAGAGAATTTATGAGACTGATAGGTCTGTGCGGAGCCGCCGCGGATCTCATTCCGATGGGACGGCTACGCACACGGCCTCTTCAAATTTTCCTGACTCAGAATTGGAGTGTGAAAATTCATTCGCTCGATGTAGACGTTCTCTTGTCAGATCAAGTGAAACAAGAGATTCAGACTTGGGCAAACATTCAGTGGTTAACTCAAGGAGTTCCGCTGCAGTTGCCGGATCCGAGTTTTACCATTATGACGGATGCCAGTCAAACAGGTTGGGGTGCATCATTAATCCCAACGGATTCGAGATGCCAGGGTCTTTGGGATCCGCAATTCCTGTGCAAGCACATAAACATCAAGGAAATGATGTCAATCTGGCTTGCGTTACGTCACTGGATGGACATTATTCACGATGCTCATGTCCAAATCCTATCCGACAATACGACAGTAGTGGCGTATATACGGAATCAGGGAGGCACTCATTCAGTTCCGTTGTTCAATCTAACGGAAAGAATCCTTCTGTTTGCGTTGGAACATCACGTTCTTCTTTCGGTCCGTCACATACCGGGTCGTCTGAATGTGCTAGCAGACTCCCTTTCACGAAAGGGTCGCTTGTTGCCGTCGGAGTGGACTCTCAACAAACAAGTATTCAATCAGATTTGCTACCAATGGGAACGGCCAATGATAGACTTATTTGCGACACATCTCAACAATCAGTTGCAGACGTATGTGTCCCCGTGTCCGGATCCAAGAGCATTTGCAGTAGACGCTCTATCGATCCCTTGGGACGGAATGATAGGATATGCGTATCCTCCAGCGCCGTTAATTCAACAAGTATTGCTAAAGATAAAACAATCTCAATGCAAGATTCTGTTGGTAGCATCTCTGTCGCCACAGAGACCGTGGATAAATCTACTCAGGGGCGGGTGTTCCCTTAGGTCACCTGCTTTATAGTGAAAAGCAAGGGAATGCCTCCTCCAAGACAGTATTTCTGAGTCGCTTCCGGGATGGTTTTAAAGTGTAATATTAATGTTTAATTTCATTCATGTCTTATTTTTAAAGTGTAGCTCGGTGTGAAGCATTTGTATATGTCAAGTGTCAAACGGGCTTTAATATACAATACTCGGACACTTTTAAATGATTATAAAGAGTCTCAATTCTCTGGACTACTTTATTTATTGGCTTACTTTAAAAATAATTAGTATAAGGGTTATACTGGATGTTAATAGAGAACATGAATGTTATTGTGCTCAATTATTAAGGGTAGTGTATCTTTCTAATTTAAATATTAAATAAGAAAGATACATGTAAAGCCTAATACTCCTTTTCTCCTTAAGGGGTTACCTCTTTATTTTATAATTGAGCTTATTGGATTTTCCTCTATGTCCTAGGCCCTCCAGCCTGTTTACTATTCAGCTAAGTCTGGGTCATTGGTACAGTATAAAAATGTTAAAAAATTTATAGTAATTTATATATTTTTTATACTTACCAATGACCCAGACGGGGATGGCCCTCCCTGAGTTGGGAACTCTTGCCTCCCCGCTGAGTACATAGCGCTGACCAGGCACTGCCAGTAAGAATGATATTTGGCGCCAATTTTGGGACGACTGCGTCACTGCGCATGCGCAGTAGAGTCGTACTATGGAGGTCCTTTAGGACATGATTTCTTTTTGTTTTGGATGCAAATTTTGGGGATTGGGGGGCAAAATTTGTGTTTGGCCCTGGTTTTTTGTGGAGTTAGCACCAGCTAAGTCTGGGTCATTGGTAAGTATAAAAAATATATAAATTACTATAAATTTTTTAACTTTCTGGCTTGGTCCTTGTGCAAGGCACTTGACTGGTAGCGTGCTAACTTATTTTTCTTAGGTGATTTGTAACTTGAGTATTTTTTTTCAAGGTACCATGCTCCATCCAAAAGGAGTCCTCGTTTAGTAAGATTTTGTTCATAAACAGTTGTTTTGTTACAATTTATTGTAGAGTGCCTCTTCAATAAATTTTAATAAAACAACTTTGTTAAACATTTTTTTTTGTATTTCAACTGCTGGGCAAACAATATAATGAATACACTGTAACGCCACTAAAGTGGCTTTCAGCACATTTCACTAGAACCCTGATAGTGGCTTCTGGCACTCAGCCAGTTAACCCTGATTGCCCACATGGGGGCATGGTGGCGCTGTGAACTAAAGCATACTGCACATTGATGCTCTCTTGTCTTCAGCCAATGCTAACAGCGCTTGTGTGGAGTTAGTATGTTGGGTTCTCTCTGGGTACTCTGTCTTCCTCCACCCATAAAACTGTCTGACACGAGGTGACCCTGGCTGTCAAAAGTGACCTTAAACCCCTAGAAAAAAAAGTAAGCATTCACCTGTTCTGAAAAGATTGCAAATACCAGATAATCTGAATCAACGCCCCTCCCCCCATCCCCCCTCCCCACCCCATTCACAATTTATTTTACTGACAAAGTATTTAACCCTTTGTTAATGGATCATTCAAATCGGTCCAGTTATATATACAAGAATCCACAATCAATTTTCCACAATTTTTGCTTTGAAACTTCAGCATATGATCTTATTGTTTGTTTCTAGGAGGTTTCATGAGCTATGTTTTTGGATGTAAAAAATTAAAATTTCATTGTCTGTTCGTAGTGCTAGGTAAAGGGCTACTTGGAAGCTGGTTAAGTTGTTCACAAAACCAACTGACCACACCCTCCGTGGGAACCCTGGGAACTGGTGCAGTGCTTGTTTACTGTGTATTGGTAAAATAGGACCCAGTTATCAATGCTTGGGGTGGAAGTACTTTATCTTCATGTTGCTGTCACGATTAGCCATTATACAGAAATATGTGACCGTCAACACCATTAAATAAATAAATAACTGATCACAATGTTGCGTTAACGCTTTCCCGACCGAATCAATTTTAAGTTTATACTATAATATACTGTTCAAGGTTGTAAGTTTTCTGGTTTTGGACGAATTTCTGGTTTGTCAAGGTGACTGATTTTTTCAGCTTTATAAACCCTTTACCCAACGTAACGGCCAAAAGCGACCAGCACTATTCACAAAAATCTCCAATTAATTTTATTTATTTTTTCATTTTTTGTCTCAAAAATATAGGTTATGACCCCTCTTTGGAACGAGCTTATCTGAGCTCGTTCCAATGAGGGGTCATAACCTATGTTTTTGAGACAAAAAATGAAAAAAATTAGTTATTCAAGAATTTTGTTTGCAAGTGCCGTCTGCTTTTCATGTTAGGTAAAGGGTTAAAGTGAAGGGATCCTGTCTGTGTGGTGATTTTCATTATATATGGTCAATATGCCTGTTTGTGATAACTCAGTGGTTATGGAATCGAACTTCAAACTAAATTGTCCTCAGTTTGACCCCCCACCAGGGGTAACTATGTTGTGCCTTTGGGCAAGGCACGTCATCTCGATTGCTCATTCATGTGGGGGCATGGTGGTGCTGTGTACTGAGGCATACTGCACAAGCCTGGAAAAAAGCAATCTGTCATTTGCATAATGAGGTCCACAGAGGGTGAAATTGCTGATGTTATTCCATACAGTGGGCTAGAATCTCCCAGTGTATCCTCTGGATACCTCTTTTTATTTAGGCCTGAGGCCTTGATGCAGATCATTCTGCAGATGACCGTCTGCTTATTTCCAGGCATAGTACTGCACGGTGATGGTGCACTTGTCTTCAACCAATGCCAACTCTGCTTGTGTGGAGTTAGTACATTGGGGAGACTGGCAGTTGCTTGCCACTGCTTGGTGGTTCTCTCAAGGTACTCAGGCTTCCTCCACCTGTAAAACTCTCCGACACGAGGTGAACCTGGCTGTTGAAAGTGTTGTTAAACTCCGAACTGACACTTGTGAATCAAGCTATGTGCTAGCTCATGTAAGACTCAACATCACCTCAGGCCTACCTGGGCTCAGCTGAGCCCAGGTTTGCCAGAGGTGGGGCTGTCTTACAGATATAAGATATCTGCCCTGATATTCTGTACTCTTCTTGTTTAATTTTCTGGCTTTTCCTACTCAAATTCTTGACTGTTAATTTATATTCTGGGTTCATTTTTAGCTTAACTTGACAAAGTCAAGATAAGCTATTGCCATCACGCGTGTGGAAGTCTGTGAGTCTGTAAGTTTGTTCACATTTTCATTTAGCACAGGCTACAACCCACAGTTCTTATCTGATGGTCACGAAATTTCATATGCAGCTTTGGGGCCATGTCTAAATGAGATCGTCCCCCTTTGGTCGTGATCAGTCAACTGTGATGGCTGCCTGAGCCCAAAACCCCAAAACCTTTAGCACAGACTACAGGTCGTATTTATGAAGGTATTTCATTGTAACTTAGTATGTTGCCTCTGTATAATATATAGATGAGAACGGCGTCTTTTGGTCATGATCTGTCAATCGTGATGGCTGCCCAAGCCCGAAACCCAAAAACTTTTAGCACAGTCTGCAGGTCATACTTAATATGGAGGGATTTCATTGCAACTTGGTAGGATGACTCCGTATGATGTCTAGATGAGAACTTCCCCATTTGGTCACAATCTGTCAACCATGATGACTGCCCGAGCCCCAAATCCAAAAACCTTTAGCACAGTCTACAGGTCATATTTATAGAGGGATTTCATTGACTTGGTGGGTTGACTCCATACAATGTCTAGATGAGAACGTCCCCTTTTGGTCTTGATTGGTCAACTGTGATGGCTACAGGGGCCCGAAAACCTTCAGCACAGTCTACAGGTCGTATTTATGAAGGAATTTCATTGTAACTTAGTAGGTTGCCTCTGTATAATATCTAGATGAGAACAGCCTCTTATGGTCATGATCTGTCAATCATGATGGCTGCCCAAGTCTGAAACCCAAAAACTTTTAGCCCTGTCTGCAGGTCATATTTAATATGCAGGGATTTCATTGTAACTTGGTAGGATGACTCCATATGATGCCCAGATGAGAACTTCCCCATCTGGTCACAATCTGTCAACCGTGATGACTGCCCAAGCCCAAAACTCAAAAACCTTTAGCACAGTCTACAGGTCATATTTATAGAGGGATTTCATTGACTTGGTAGGTTGACTCCATATAATGTCTAGATGAGAACGTCTCCTTTTGGTCGCGATTGGTCAACTGTGATGGCTACAGGGGCCTGAAGCCCGAAAACCTTCAGCACAGTCTATAGTTCATATTTATGAAGGGATTTCATTGTAACTTGGTAGGATGACTCCAGATAATGTCTAGATGAGAACATCCCCTTATGGTCATGATCATTCAGCCGTGACCGCTGCCCAAGCCCAAAACCTGAAAACCTTTAGCACAGTCTACAGGTAGTATTTATGGAGGGATCTCAGAAGGTTTAAAGTGTGAAATGTGAGCCCAGTTGTCCATGTTTACTAAACCAAACACCAAAAAATATAATCTGTGTTGATCGATAGGTAATTTAAAATTACAGAACACACACCTCATTTTGTTAAAATTACCTTTCTATTGAGCCTCAGAATTGCCCTGACACCATCGTATGGAACCTATTTTAAAAAATAATTTCTTGTGGTAAGGCCTCCCGCAAATGGGAAGACACCCTTTTCCATTCAGGCCTCCATTGTATTATGGTAGTATGTCCACCTGAGACCCCCTCCTAAATATAGATATTGGGCCATGCCCCTGCTTCATAATCACCATCAAATTTCCAAGTGGTTTCCTTAATTGCATCCACTGAATTATCAGAATCCGTGAATTTCTGTTTGTAGCCATAGCAACCCACCAATATGATATTGTCATGATAAACATTGCAATATGTTCATTAACCAGCAATGGATTGTTCCTTGTGGAACTTATTGAAGAGAGTCAGCTCCCTTGAACCTCACAGAGCATGAAATATAAATATATCAGCACACCTCAAATGGTATCACAGCAGTAAATATTTTCCCATAGGCGACCATTATAACGTTCAAGCGAGAAAAAAATATGTTCGCAATTCGCATCACTTTAATTTTTGCATTCAAATATCTTTGTCAAGTATAGACCTTCAGACAATTTTTTTCTGTCCTGAAAACAGGGGCTCATACAACAAATAAGAGAGAAAACCTGTCTGGAAGTGAAGTACCGGTCAAGTGCACATATTTTTCAGGGAATTCCCAACAAGACTTCACCAAAACTCACTAGTATTTTTTAGGTCCAAAAGTCAACAAATCACCCTCTTTATTTATCTGGAATATTCAACAATAATGCAAGATGTCATTAGAATCTTTCAAATGTTTATTGAAACAATATATTTTCCCATGGTTGCTTATTTTTAGAGACTGTAACATTTCAAGGTGGGTAACTCTATTTCAAATATTTACTGCAGCGATACCAAATATACTATGTAACACACCAGCCAGTTTTGGTCAGTCCAGAAATGTTTAACATTTCCATTTCTAGAACAGACATTATCTGCCCTGTAATCCCAACTCAGATATACACTCACCGGGTGGTTGAGTACTAAGGCCACCCTGTATTGTAGTTTTCACACAAAAAGCATACTATAAAGTTTTTCAAAGTTGGTGAAGAAAAATATTCCCACTGAACCAGTGACTGGCGCAGTTTGTTACCCAAGAGTCGCATATTATTTGTACAAATGGCTTTGCTGTTCTTCTTAGAGCCCTCTCTCCATGCTGTGCTGTCACACAAATTTGTCTCGCCCTTGATAGGGCTGTCACGATTTTTTAATTTACGAATCAATTAATCATTGCAAATAATCGATAATAATCGATTAATCGCACCTCGATAACCCCCCCCTTCCTCTCTTTGAAGTCTTTAAAAATGAAATTGAAGTCAGTTGACCTACCTCAAGTAAACAATGAAGACGATCCTCATTTAGGTACATTCAAATCTTTGATGTTCTGAACTTTTGAACCGTCAGTGTAATAATCAAGACTGGTTGGCAGTTGTGAACTTCGCAAGTTAGCAACTGCAGACCAGTCTTGATTATTACACTGATGGTTCAAAAGTTCAGAACATCAAAGCTTTGAATGTACCTACAAGACAAATGCTTATAACGGCTTCTTGAGGTTTTAACGTCGGTGTTCTTGACCTTTTACCTTCAGAAACAATAGTTTTTTCATAAATTTTTAAAAAAAATTATTAACCGTCTAAAACGGGGTAAAATTTACCGATTCATCAACAACGAAAAATACTAATCGAGTTCGTCCTGACCGATCAACAATTGATTAATCATGACAGCCCTAGCCCTTTAATGATCCTTTTTGTGATCGATTTGCCTATATTTTTTAACAGGTTGAATGCTAGAAGCCTATTTTGGGTTATTCTGAAATCCAGTTATCACAACTGAAATGATTCATAATAGTTCATATTCTGTTGTATGATTTACTCTATTTGGATTTATCTTGTTACATGGGGGCATGGTGGCATCACGGTAACCGGTTCTTGTCAGATCACTGAAGTTAAGCAACGCCAAGCCCGGTTAGTCCTTGGATGGGTGACTGTCTGAGCGATCGATTCAGACTCCCGCATTGTGTCCTTGGGCAAGGCACTTAACCCAGATTATCCACATGGGGGCACAATGATGCCTTGTACTAAGGCATACTGCACGTCGATGGTGCACATGTCTTCAACCAATCTAACCCTGCCTGTGCCGCAGTGTGGAGTGACGATGTTAGGGAGCTGGCAGCTGCTCATTGTTGCTCGGTGGTTCTCTCCAGGTACTCCAGCTTCCTCCACCCGTAAAACTGTTATGGTCATGATTAGCCATTGTGCATAAGTATGAGGCCTTAAACAACAATAAATAAATAAATATCTTGTTACATTTTATGGGAGAGTGCCTATAGGCACTCTCCCATAAACAGTAACAAGGTACATGTAAAGACATGTAAACAAACTAGGACAACTAAAAATTTAGCACACCACCAGTTAACCTGTCTTCATTTATCAGCTAACCTTCACACCCCTTAGTCGTACATGTATGCTGTCACTTGATAATCCTGGAGAAAGTTGAGGTCATAATAAAAAGATAACAGTTGATAACTCGAGGGGTGTTAAGGGTTTCAGTTTTTAACTGGATCATCTATTTAGGGTATGTGTGCAATCCATCAACTGGTATTTACTGTAGACTGATACTTAATCTCCATCTATGTGGTGCACTCCACTGCAATGTCTGTATTTATAATGTTAATGATGAGCTGTTAGTTCACCACTGTCAAATACAAATGATCCTGCTTCAGTATACACTTTGTTTTGAAAAGAGAAAGTTAGAGTGAAAAAGGATAAAAAAAAAACTATTGAGAAGTCCTCACATTTCATGAAACTGGTTGAGTCAATTGTTGGTACAAATGGAGATTTTTTATGTGTTTGTGCCATCCATGTGGCAGTGGTAGGAAATGATTAACATTAAAATGATTATCCCTTGTTGAGATGATGTTGTGTTGTTATGTGTCATTTTATTGTGTCACATTTTATTGTGTCACAAAACAGGAATTCTTAATTGACCCCCCCCCCCCCCCCCAGCAAAGATCTTCTTCCCTTTAGGGAATAGATAGCTGCACTAAATAGGTAAAAGTTATAATCTTTGAATTACCTACACATGTCTCTCTGGCTTCAGGTTATCAGTACCCCCCCCCCCCCCCCCCCCCCCCCCCCCATCTCTCACCACCAGTATCATGACCTTTACATAGTTATTGATTTGTACCTGAGTTGAGTTTAGGAATAAGTTACCAGACATGTAGAAAATCAACACAGTCAAGCCTCACTGGTTTCAGCTCATCCGTATTTGCCCCTCACGATATTAAAATGTTTTTTAATCTGCCATGTTGAGTTTTTAGTTGGTTAACCCATTCCCTAACACGAAAGACAGACGACACTTGCAAAAAAAATCTTGAATAACCACTTTTTTCAACCAAAAACGTACCTTATGACCCCTCACTGGAATGAGGTCAACGAGCTCATTTCAATGAGGGGTCATAAGATATGTTTTGAATATAAAAAATAAAAAAAATAATGAAAATAGAGATTCGCACAACAAAGCCAACTAGAATCCATGTAGATTTTCTCTGTACCTCTGCTAGGATTTGCGTGAAAAGAATTGAGTCAATTTGACCATTACCTAACATAGCAGCAGCAAATTAAGCACAACAAAGCTAACGTGGCCTAAAATATCCTAACACTTTGTTAACAAAATTGTACCAATATGGCTATCATTGGAACTAGCTCAATGAGCCGGTTCCAATGGCATCCACATCTGTAAAGTTTTATTGGTAAATATTGTTTATCTTTTTAAAAAAATATAAAAATCAGTTTAGATTTTAAAAATTAAAAAGCTGTGTTGGGTAGGGGGCTAACATGTGTTATCATTATACCACAGGGGTTCAACCATGGTTGCCTAATGGGATCCTGGGACACTCATAGCAGGTATGGATTCTTGCAACCATTTCTGCGAGAATCCAAATTTAGATAAAATATAAGCCCTGTGTAGTCCATGTTCAATGCTGATGTTATTCGGAGTATTTTTGTCGGAGTTATTTCCCTTTATGGATCTGAAATTTGTTCCACTTTTACCGTCCACTGCAGCTAAGGCGCGATCCCGCAATTTTGTGTGAGGAGTGCTGGGCGGATATAGCAGTTACTGTAGTTAACCCTTTACCTAACATGAAAAGCAGACGACACTTGCAAAAAAAATTCTTGAATAACTAATTTTTTTCATTTTTTGTCTCAAAAACATAGGTTATGACCCCTCGTTGGAACGAGCTCGAAGAGCTCGTTCCAACGAGGGGTCATAACCTATGTTTTTGAGACCAAAAATGAAAATATTTTGAAAATTAATTGGCGATATTTGGGAATAGCGCTGGCCGGTTTTGGCCGTTACGTTGGGTAAAGGGTTAAAAGGTTAAATCTAACATTAACAACTTGGCTGTCTCCTCGAGTAAGGCGTTGCATATTAATTGCCTTCATGGAACTGCAGTGTGCCCAACAAATCTTCAACCAGGGATACCTTGTCTCATACCCATCCACCAGAAAGAAACTAACTGTATTTGTGATTTTGTCGCTGTGACCTCGCTTCCTCCCCCGTGGCAACTCATTGAAATCGTGTTTCTGATAAGTATGAGGCAGAAATTTACCTTCAGAGAGAAGAGAGTCAATAACGTGCAGCGCAGAACGAAACCTTGTTCACCAGATGACAATTATCATCAGATGTCGGGATGTTGCATGCTTGATGACAGATGGGATGAAGACAACATGTAACTTCATTGTCTTTTAAAATACGTGCCTGAATCAACTGGAAATGACAGCCTCCATTATTCTAGATTTGCGCATTACAAATCGAAACCCTGATGTCATTGTCTCATTCTTTCAAAGTTGAAACCCATTGGCGATTAGAGAGATTGCTTCTACTGCTGCTTTTTTGCTCATCACCGATGATGAAATTAGATATTAACTCTCTTAACACTGAGGGCGAAATACCAAAATTTCAAGAAGCAACTTTTTTGCGTAATGGAACTAGGAGTTTAAATAATTCACAGGTGCGCCGGAACGGCCCAAACATTGGTCCGACCATAACACTCAGATCCCTGTTTTTTCTCGAATTGTTGCCATCGATTATCTTGGGGAGAAAAAAAAATGACAGCGCATGCAGTTCGTTTTTCGTGGAACATAATATGACAAAATTCCCTGCCAAATTTGGCAATTTGGCAGGGAATTTTGTCATATTATGTTCCTCGAAAGACGAACTTCACTGTGGAGGCCCCCACAAATGTGGGGACCCTGGGCGTCCGCCCAGTCTGCCCATTCGTAAATCCGGCCCTGCCCCCAGAAAATGTTTCAAAATGACACCTCTCAGACGCATTTTGGGGCTGCTTCTTTAGTATTCCAAGCGTTTCCGAAGCGGTTGGAATACTAAAGAAGTAGCCCCCAAAATCTCCTCATCTTTCGTTAACTCGTCATTAATAGCCTCCATTGTGTGCCCAATATTAAAGAAACAAGACGATCTATGCGCGCACTATTTTCAGGTATCCGCCAGAACAAAATTAAAAAATCACATCCTAGTTATTTGATATGAATGACGTTCGGCTGAAGGTCAATCACAAAAATATCATGATCAGCAATTTTTTTGCCCCGACATTGGTCGGCGCCCCTGATTCAATCTTGATTGAATTGGTCAAATTCCCAGTTGCATTATAAGAAAGTTTTCAGCTAGAAATTTCGGTATTTTGACATCAGAATTGGTATGCGTAATTTTTATGGCATTCAGTGACAAGACGGCACAGTGGTAAGCCAATTAGTGAGGTTGATCGGGGATAATTTCATCGTACAGCTCCATAGAGCTATCGAATTAAAATATTACAGAACCTCCCCACAAGTACAAAATTGATGCGCCCATTTTGTCATATATATTGTTCTGCAAAGCGTTCACATTCAGCAACTGAGTGTAGAAAGGATTAACTTCTAGTATCGCTTGACCGTTGATGCTTGTTTGATGGGCCCGTAATATTAACTGTTCCATACCTTTTGTCTTTGTTGCCCCCTCCCACAACAACTACGGTGCCTTAAATAGAGATGAATAAGGCTCAGGGTGAGAAATCGATTTGGAAACACATACCACACATGAATAATACGAGTTCAAACAAATGTGCCGGCGCGAATTTTAGGCGACCGGGTAGGTCAAATGAAAGGACACTTCTTATAGATAAGATGGCAGTTGACATATTGTTAGAAATTTCTTTAATTTAATCTAATATAATTTAAACTTCAATTTCAAGTTGCCGTTTAGTACTGTGCGTCACTAAACAATTTCTTGTCATGTCGGCTTTCGGTAGTTTTGAAAACCCAGATGTCCTAAAAACTAATAATCAACATGTTTTGTATTTCGTTGTATCAAGTAAATTAAGTTTATGGTATTTAAGCTGGTAGTAAACACTTTGTTGCTTATTCGCAATCCCCAGGGGCGAACAGGCCATGGAAATCCGCCGTAAAGGGGCTTCACTTTGGTAGTATCGGCGAATCAGCATTCGTCCCGCTGCCCCAGTGGCTACTGAGTAGACATACATTTTGATTTCAGAGGCAACAGCATATGTTACTTTACTGTGTTTCGCTTTTATTTTGAATGATGAATCGCATGAACACCCTCTATAAAACCAGTGGAGTAGCCCTCCTAAATAAAGAATGACACGGAATGTCGCAGAATGACATAAAATGATACAGAATGACATTTATTTTACAAATGCTTGAGCCCAAAATGTATTTTGTTGATTAACTAACAAAAGACATAGAGTCGAGATCGGAGGAATGGAAGTATCATAACTAAAACTTGCTTGTGATACAGCTGGATCAGTGGTGGCGCGAAGGAGGGGGGGGGGGGCTACAGCTACAGCCCCCCCCCCCCCCCCCCCCCCCCGTCGGAGATTTTTAGTCAGTCCGTCGGAGAGTCTCGTAAACCCGACTTCACGAGAAATTTCCGACAATCGAATGCAGATATCTCGTCTTGTGTCGATCAAGAATGATCAAGGTATATGAATCTTCTTTGTAAGGCATTATGGCAGTTGTTCCATTACTTCCATACCTAATCATTTGGTTATTGTTATGGTAAAAGTTTGGAATCTATCGAAATCTAAACAACAATGGCGTCCCGCTATTATGTGCGGTGTTGTATTTGCAGCGAAATATTTCAAAACGATTATGCAGTTAGGCAGTCGTTCGTCAAACTGGCTTTATAGATGAAATATTTCCCGACCTTATTTTAATATGTTTACGTTAAATAATCAAGAAACACTCAATTTGCTTCTATTTTGGTTCTCCAATTTTCACTCATTTTCTTTCGTTTGGGAGGTCAAATATTATAGCGACCTGTGGGAGAGGTCAGCCCCCCCCCCCCCACCCCCCCCCCCCCCACCCCTGTCGAGAAATCCCTGGCGCCACCCCTGAGCTGGATGACAGTCCTCGACATTGTCATTTTGCACCCTTTTAAGAAAGTGTTATAAATAAAATAAACGAACCACGTTGGAGAGTGCATTTATTTATACTGTCAAGTGTTGTTTTTTTTCAATCAACGGCGAGTTTGAGTTGGTGTTTCATTCTTATAAGCAGTTATTGTTAGACCAACTGGATAAGCTTTCAAAACCCTTCATCTGCTGAGTCGAAAATTTTTTTGGAGCTTTGTCACCACATATTGTTACTGAAAGATGGAGCTACTCTTTGACTCTTTTT